>JARQZJ010000031.1:6807500-8007500 GCA_030704895.1 Henosepilachna vigintioctopunctata
TTTCTAGATGTGTCATATTGAAAAAAAAGTTATTAAAAAACTTTTTGACAAACCTATTTTTCCATCCAAAAGTGAAAACGAAATGAATTTTTCTAGTTTTAGTCTGTTATTTGATAAGAAGATCTATTTTTAATTTAAGTATGGACAAACAAGGAAACTGTCAAGATATATATATATATATATATATATATATATATATATATATATATATATATATATATATATATATATATATATATATATATATATATGGGATCAATGACAGCCAACTGTGCCCCTGGGCAAAATTGAATTATACATTGATTCTTCTGGAATTTTCCGCGCTCTTTCCAGTGGTGAGACTAGTTTGTTGCATAAACGGACAGAAATGGGTTATTTTCAATAAACATGATTGAGGTTAGTTTCAAAATCGGACATCTGTAGACCATTCTGGTTTCAAAAGCGGCCAACTGCCAAATCTGCCAATTGTGGTGACAGAATTGGGTCATGTGACAAACAAAACTGTCATGACGTCACTTTATTCAGTTGAATGTTGTTAAGCGTGCTTTCGCTGTGTTTGTGTATTTATTTTTTGAATAATTTAACTGTTTTATTGGTTTTCAACAAACATTGTGATTTGAAATGGAGACAGCAATAGCTACAGTCCCTCCAAAAAAAACCAGGCAGAAGATTCGTTGTCCTAAAACTTGAAAACGGAAGATTGAGAAAGTGAAAAGGTAAGCATAACCATTAGAAGTCATGTCTCAAGTTTTACCGAAAACTTGAAGCATGTTGTTTCATTCTTGATATAAGAAATAAATGTATGATTAATGCTAAATAGATTGATATGATTTTAATCATATGTCAACTTGAAATTTTTCTTAGTAAATTGAGTTTGAAAATAGTTATTTTATGGAAGCCTACACAGAATGTAAAAGAAAATTTGAAATGGATTGTATTATTATTTAGGCAGTCTTGTTCATAAAAAATGGTACATTATTTAATAATATTAAATAATTTTTAGCTTACAGTCAGTGTCGTACCTATTTGTAGGTGTGACTTTGTAGTGTCACCTACAAAGAGGTATGACACTGACTTTAACATACTCACTGGAGGACCCAAAACCCCAATCAAAAATAATAAGCTTATTGTTTTTGTTTTATATTTCAGATATTCTGCCAAGAATTTGCCGAGGTACACAACTCGTGAACACAGAAAAGTATTCCAGTGCACATTATTGACGATGCGGAACATTAAAATAAAATAAATGGTATGTATCAGTCATTGGTAATGCAAACGGTGGTATCAATGACGAAGGTAGTGTTGGTCAGAAAGAGGAATGTGAGTCTTGGGGACTCTGAAGAAGATAATGTTGTAATTATGTCTGTTTGATTTTAATGAAGTATTAAATGATGTATTTATGTCTGTTTGATTTCAATGAAGTAATGACTGTTGTAATTATGTCTGTTTGATTTTAATAAATAAATTTTCTACTCTTTCAGTACCTAATCTGTTTTTTTCATAACAACCAACTAAATGCTTCCTACTTCTTCCCTATTCAGCTCTGTAAAATAATGATATTAAATTCAATTTATTGGGACTTAATGTAATGACAATAAGTACGAAAATAATATATATTTAAAAGTGCATCATCTTTGAATATCCTTATTGTATCTCATACCAATTTATATATTGAAATTTTTTGAGTTCCGTTAAAAAAAAGATACGTCGTCATGTTTCAAGTTTGAGTTCCTTCGAATGATGCAGTGAAGCTTGTCCGTCAAAATAACTGTTGATGGATTTATTCGACATTCCTCAGAGAGAAATGAAACCGAAAAATCAATGTATTATTCAACTGGAATGTCAATGTTAAACATACTTTAAAACCTTTGTAATTATATCGAATATTGTTTAATTTTTTTAATCGTAATCGAACTAATTGACGGTAATTATATTTTTATACTTTGTGTTGGGATATGTTGAACACCTCGACTGAACTAAGTCTATTTTATACTTCACAAGTGTTTCCGAATGATAAGTGTCATTTGGGATATCAATCTTAATTGTCAATTGTCTTTTGAGATAAGTCATTTGACGTTGTTTTGAATTGAATATGTAACGAATGAACTGAATTCCAAATCGAACTTACGTGGTCGTTAAAAGATTACAACAAACTGGTCAATTGTGAGGCGGTCTGCTGCGATTTTTATGGTCCAATTTCCACAATGATTATTCTCAGATTTGAGTTCCATTGTGAGATCTGAACTGGGCTCTCTCGCTTATCTCACGTCCGAGAGCACTTTTACATCCCGCAAGTATGACATTTCGATATCGGTGAATTATAGGTTTCCATTTGCCGTGGCCAATTGTGTTTTCTGTTGGAAATTCGTTATTTCAGCCATATAAAAACCAGACAGGCAAAAAGACTTCCTGCGTTGTAAAAGCTGCGAATTCATGAGACAGTGTGTTCTATGTCAATCTGTCTCCGACTTTGGGAATACACATGTTTGCAATTTTGGGGTTTGAATTTAGAAATTCGTGGGTGAAATATAGATATTGATTCAGTATTTTGAATCTTCAAAACTGAATCTTTGCAAATTAAGGCCAGCCTACTCCAAAAAACGTCATTTTTATCAATATATTTTATTTATAGTACAAAACATGTTGAGTAATCAATTTATTTACATATGAAAGCACATATATGAAATTACTTGGGAAAAAATTTTTTTTTCAAAATGGCAATCCTGAAAATGGCTGCTGAAACTCATCTGAATCGGAGATGAATGACATCATTTCTTGGAAAGGAATTATCTGAAAGCAAAAAACAAAACGGTTTCATGTTCCGTATCGAATTGGCTTTGACCTCAAGCAGAATGAAACATTTTCAATGAAAAGAAAAACAAAATTTTGAATTTTCACCCTTTTTTCACTTTTAATTGTTCATAACTTTTTAAAATAATAATGAATATTTCTGGTTCTGCTTGAGGCCATAGCTAGACATCTAAAGAGTAAAATGCAGTTTGGTTCATATCGATAAGAGCAATAGTTTTGAAATGAGAGTGTAATTCATGCGAAAAAACGTGGTTCGGAGAGAAATCAGTTCAAAGTTTTTATTCGTGAAAAATCGTAAAAAAGTGAATTTTACTCGGCTATGCATTCCAGCTTCATACACAACTCCTTCCTGGTCTTCGTAAGTATCATTCTGAAAAATTCTTGCATTTCCCAAAGCAGTTCAACAAAATAACAAGACAATAACAATAAAACAAAGAACAAAACAATAAGACGACCCGAAGGCATGCAGCAGCTGCCGCTACCAAAGGCGTTCGAGCGACCAGATTTACTGCAACGCTCCCTAATCTTTTATACATGTTAACCTGTTACCTGTTACCTATTAAATATTCAAATTATGATTGGAAAAATCGTAATTTGAAAAGAATTCGAAGGGCATTCTCAAACTTGGCAAACAAATTCGATATTCTCTAACATTATGCTTTGAAGGATGACAGAGACGGCACATCGTACATGTTATGAGAACAATGACATTATTCTGATATGATTTCTAATACGGAATAATTTTCTAAATGATTCATTTTATGATTTTGATTGAATTCGAATTATCATCATTTTTCATATTGAGTGTGGAAAAAATACTTCAAGATATCTATCTTTTCGAGTATGTTTCCTACAAAACACCTTCTTGGAATAATAACTATCATTTCAAGATGAAATTTATATTGGATTATAATCCAATGAAACACCAGCATTATGAATATTCTTCCTATAATCGCATTAATTGATGAAACTTCTTTGGTCGTCTGCTTGACTTCACTAATTTGGTTTTTATAATAGATATATATTTTAAATTAGGAGTAATACTCTTTACAATCTTAATAATACTCTTCGTAATACTCTTTAAATACTTTTTAAAATTTAATTTTCATTTCAGGTAAGTGGAGGCACCCTGCAATTCAACTTATAATTATTTCAATGAGAACTGGAGAGTAAGAATATTTTACATTAATCTAGGTGTAGGTATACGAGTATAGGTAATGAATACATAACATAAATACGAAATATTCCATCGAATGATATCCAACATCTTGATACATATATGGGAAAAAGGCACCACTAATGGCAATTTCCCCACCTATGGCCATCCTAATTGATGAAAGAATGAGTATCATTTCTCAATTTCAATAATTTTTGATAATAAGTATCAATATTCAATTTTGCAATCATTATCTAAAAGGGCAAATCTTGAAACATGACTGCCATTCCGCACAAATGTCTTCTACAAATTCTGCATTTTTTATATTAGACGCAAGATTGAAAAATCTTAGAGTTGCCATAAGGGGTGCCTTGTCCTATTTCTTTTTTTTATTCATGAAAAACCGCTTATTATGTTTCTCGTTTAGAACGAATACACAAACAGAATGAAATTACAAATACACATTCCTTAAGTTTCAATGAGTATAATAAAGTTCGGTACACTTGTTTCGGGTTGTTGACCCATAATATTTCTGAGTAAATATACTTCACAGAAAGGGTATATAATAATATACCACGTCTGTGAAGTTTGCGACAACCATTTACGATATTTACTGTTTGGAAGTACCGCTGTTTAATATTCTCGCGTAGCTACCATCATAGACGATTGAATTGCACATTTCAGTATTCATTAAGAGATTGTTGGGTTGCTCCAAGAGGGTCAAACGCATAGTCTGTGCGATTATCAGACTTTAAAACCCCTCAATTATTTCCTTGAATTAATGAGTTCAGTCTACTCAGTTGAGAATTTGGATGATATGCGAAATCAGATAATTGCTGGGTGTAAGCTAATTAGAAACCACCCTTATGTGTTTGAAAAGGTTCGTCGGTCAATTACGGGAGGTTAACGATGAATTCAAGCCTAAGTAAGTGATCTCGAATATTTATTTCAGATTGAAAAATCTTTTTTTATGATGAAATATTGTTACTCCTCGTATTTTGAGATCATGAATCTTCGAAACATAGAAAATATTTTCAAAAAATCATCATAAAAAAAATTATTCTCGGATAAGTCGAAGAAAAACCTCTGAATGTTTCCCGCTTGTTATCCTAATGCCTAATATAACGGGTGATTTTTTAAGAGTTAAGTTTTTCAGGTTGAACTGGTTGCAATGGCATCCAAACGTCATCTGTCAAAGTGAAAAGTTTTTAGTATACTCTGCCCTTTCATCATGGAAAGACTTACAAACGAGCAACGATTTCAAATTGTTGAAATTTACTATCAAAATTCGTGCTCTGTGAAAAATGTGTATCGTTTGTTACGACCATATTATGGTCGTCATAATCGACATGGTGAATCGACAATTCATGCTGTTCTCACCAAATTTCGTACCAAGTTTACTTTGTTGGACATTAAACCATCGTCTCGCATGCGTACAGTGCGTACAGAAGAGAATATTACAGCCGTAGCGTACAGTGTTAAAAAGCATCGTGAAATGTCAATAAGTCGCCGTTCTCAGCAATTGGGCATGTGTTACTCAACCACATGGAAAATTTTACGTGTTGATTTGGGTTTGAAAGCCTATAAAATTCAACTTCTGCAAGAATTGTTGCCGAATGGCCTACCACAGCTTTTATTTTTTGGCGAATGGGCCTTAGAAGAGCATAAAAAAATCCGCTGTTTATCGAAAATTGTGTTCAGCGATTAGGCTCATTTCTGGCTTAACGGATATGTAAATAAGTAAGTATGATTTGGTGTGGTTTATGGGCTGATGGCATCATCGGTCTATTTTCTTCAAAGACGAACGTAGAATAAATGTTACCGTCAACGGCAAACGATATCGAGCCATGATACGCACTTTTTTTTGCCCCAGTTGGCCGAATTGAACTTGGTTGACATGTGGTTTCATCAAGACGGTGCCACATGCCACACAGCTTGTGAAACAATGGACATGTTGAAGGATGAATTTGGTGAGCAGCTTATCTCTCGAAATGGCCCTGTGAATTATATAACACTCGTAATTCGTGGGATACAGGCCGAAATGCTCGAAAAAGTGATGCAAAATTGGACCTTCCGAATGGACCATTTGATACGGAGCCGCGGACAACTTTTACATGAAGTTATCTTCAAAATGTAAATGGCAAAGGCTAAGTTATTAATTTCAATAAAAATTTTGAATACATGATAGAAATTGAGTGTTTTATTCGATTCAAAAAAAATACGCTTCAGAAATCACCTATTCTAACTGCTGATATAAACAATAAGCCAGGTGTTCATTGTTCATGTTTATAACAATGTTCAACATTGATCGATAAGCAAAATGTGCTTTATAACAATAAATTGATGAAGATAATATGAGTGAGATTGATACGTATGGATCTGAAACAGCAGTGCCAATATTTTTATCCGGTCATTAAGTTGAATGTATGCGAAACTGAAGATATTTCTCTATGAGTAAACATAAAACTCGGTTTTTTCTGCTTCATTGATCGGAAGTCCAATAATGTCAAGTTACTTTACGTACATAATACCTCTTTGTAAAAGTAATACATAATATGAAAAGATATAGGAGAATCGAAGCAGTGAAAGTGGAAATATATTTATATGAAAGTATCTGTTTGATTATGATTTCCCTTTGAGGCACACAACATTTGTTACACAATCTCGGCGTAATTATTGTCACAGAATTACATTTATTAGATTGCAAACTGCCTTTCAATTACTTTATTGAAATGATCCATTAATGTTAATCTAAAATAAAAAATTATGATTCAAGATAGTTCGAAAACCGCTTTAATCGTGGCCTTAAACAAAAACCTATTTCGTTGACCAAAGTTTCCCAAAATAATGCAATGAAGATTAATTCGGACTTATTTTGAATGAGAAATAATAGAACAACAGAATAGGAAACGAATGAATTCGAAAAGGAAAAAATTATCATAAGTAAGGAATGATTTACGTATTTATATATAAGGAATGAAAATGTTTACGGAACTGTTTGCTTGGAATTGGATCACAGGCTGACCGATATTGAAGCTAAATATTCAAAGATTTGGGTGTAAATAAGGAATTTCCCTATGTGATAATCATTCCATAATCTCGAATATCCAAATAATTAGTTTATGTGTGATGAAAGTTTTAAAATTAACTGCATGGACTATCAGAAAATATGTACTTATTGTGCCCTTACATAATTTTGTGTATTCAAATGAATTAGTTCGTTATCACATCAAGAATATACATGAGCTCTAAACTATTCCGCTAAATAGAGTAGATACAAATTATATCGATGCTCCTGCATTTATTCTGTATATTATGGTATATACATAATAAAGTATTATTCCATAAAATTCAACAATAAGGTATATTGTCTACCTAAGAAAACACGTTGGAATTATTTCTCACAAAAATATTGAAACTGTTCAAAAGTTTCGATATTCAACGTTAGTGTATGATGATTATTTCATCAATAGTTCTTCCTATTCGTCCATCTATCCATTGAAGAAACTGCATTGTTGATTTTATTAATGTATTCGGAATATCTGAAGAATTTTTCATTTCATTTCGTAATGCTAACCTTTTATTATTTATGGTATCCTTTTTTCAGTTACATGACAAAACTTTAACTGAAATTTATGTTTTTACATCTCTCCAAAAGTCATTGCGGTCAGACGAAACTGTGTACAAGGGCAATGGAATATTTTTTTTAGCCTAACACATTTACAAACATTTCTGCTCTCAATATTTTTTACAAATATTTTTAGTAATTATTTATGCTTCCAACTGGAATGAAACATTGAATCTTTATGTCCGAAACAGTGAATTATCAATTTTTTTATATTTTCAACACTAATTTGGTCCATCCAGGCAAAGAGTCTAGAAAAGGGAATTTACATCCATTTTTTCACTATGGCAGTGTTGTGATTGTTTCTAATTGAAGATATTCTTTATTTTTCAAGCGGTTACTTCTTTTCCTAATTAAATCTATCAAATTGCGTTTCACGAAAATGACAGATTTTTTCACTTCTTATTATTTTCGTTTGCTTATTTCTATTATTTTTGTTTGCTTCATCAAACAACTAAATTCTTGTGAAAACACTTCAGGGGTATATTTCGAAAATATTAATCCTTTATACCAGGGCTTTTTAAACTTTTGTCATTCACGACCCCATTTATGATTGCGAGTTTCTTGAGGACCCCATACAAATATAAAAGAAAAATAAATTGATTTTTTGATGATTTATTTATTAGGTTACAATATACATATACATATAAAAATATTCAGTTTTAGAATTCGTTTTGAAACATACAAAAATCTAAAATTAAAAATTGCACAAAAAATTATAAAATTGTATACATTATATTTTCAAAAATAAAAGTTGATTCTGACCGTCTTAATTCGCTCGAATATATTCAAGTAGTTGCGTGGTAAGTATTGAATTAAAATATAAGTAAAAATTTTAATGAGATGGATGTGCCTGTTTTTGATTGCATAACAAATTGAATTTTGGTGGAATGTTTGAAACTGCTGGACTTAAGACTTCTTCAACATTTTTTAGCGCTGAACGATATTGGGATTTAATATGTGTTAAAGCAGAGAAAGTAACTTCACATAAATATTTGGCGTTGAATGGCAGAAGCTTATTTACTCAGCGAAAATAAGCTCAGGTATATATGAATATTTGAAATTAAAATCTCTAGCAACCGCAGAACTTTGCTACGCGACGCCATTTGTGGTCGCCACTCATAGTTTAAGAAGCCCTGCTATATACCAATTGCTTCCTGGCTCAACACTTGTTGGAATATTCTCGAATATATTACATAATTAAAAGCACTACACTACGTTTCTCAAGATTTGTTTATTGTACTCGATATCTATTTCTCAATAATAACCTAATATGAGGACGTTTAGATGAAATCGTATGAACACAAGTTTAATCAACTGTATAATATTTTGATAATGGGTTGATTTGCACGAATATATCTCCAATTGCCGAGTATATTCAATAAATTCAGGAAAATTAGGCAAAAAAAGTTCAATTGCACTATAGTTTATTTATATGATTTATTTAATGTTCATTACATTTGGCGTCGATGATACAAATCACAAAAGCAAAACCTGAAGTACAATTTCTTTCTGCAGTAAGAGACTGAGAAATAACTCGGTACTGAACTTTGTTCCGAAGAAACAAAATATTGTATTAAATGTTAGAATGGAACTGCTAAACGGTACACTATAGAGCAGTTGTATTGGCAGAATATCGAAGTTTCATCTGTTGTCACGAATTTTAAGAACAAAGAAGAAGCAAAATTTAATAGGCACCCATTTTCCTCCAAAACTGTTATGAATTAAAGACATTTCGAAAATTGTAGAAATAGAATCAGCAAACGATCCTATAAAAAATATTAGATGTACATAGTAGAAAGTTTTCTGAAATTCGCTCGCTGTGTGAAAAATGTGCCGCCGCCAGATACTAATATTTTTTCATATAGGTTTTTCAATTATCAGTCTATCTGATAATTCATTCACTCTGATAGAACATCGAGGAACTAGCCATGCAATTATCGTGTTAAATCTGTTTTTGTTTGTATTGTTTACCGAAGAAAACAAGATAAATGCGTAAATAATATGCCTTTCCTAAAATGAGATTGCTTCTATTATAAGGTGTCGCTATAATGAAGTACAGAATCAGGCTGGAGCGACAGCAATGAGTTCATTCGTTTTCTAAATTGGAAAGTAAGGGGTGTGTACAACTCTGCCAGTATAAGTGTCACAAGGAAACGGCTCATTTTATTAACACTGACATTATTATTTCGGATTCAATTTTACGGATTTCAAGTTAAAGGTTCAGTAGCTGATCGAAATATTGATACCTGTGGCACGGCCACCTTTAATACAGGCCATGAAATGAATATCTGACATATTATACTAATGCAAACAGGACGCTTCCCAAAACTTTCGCAGTTTGAAGTTAATAATTTGAACTTTTGGTATAAAGTTCTATACTTTTCAATAGTGTACAGTATAATTCAAGTGCTGATGTTGATAATTTGTTGAAATCTCAACATCAAACACTAAAAAACAAAGTGTTCAGTTTGTTTACAAATTTCAGTGAAACGAAATCAATTTTGTGTTGTTCAAGACTTTCGTAGTTTGAAGTTGAATATTTTACGATTTCAGTTCTAATCCTCTATTCATCAATTTTCTATAGTGTTGTTTAGGGGCTAGTGTTGATAGTTTGTGGATAACATAACATAAAATTATAAAAACGAAGTGTTTTGTGTGTACCGATTTAATCGAATCGAATTTGTGTTGTGTTTTGAGTACGGATTACTTACAAATAATTTTTTTGTGAAATACAGTGTAGAGGATAGGTATTCCGTAGATGATTCAGTAAGTTTCAAGCTTGGGATAGGTGAGTTTCTAATAAGTAGATTTTCTGATCTATTTGTTACCGATAATCATCGAATAAACAGATCGCTATTTACGAATCTAACTAACAATAACACATTCTTTCAAAATCCAAACTTTCCTCAAAACAGAATTTTTGGAAGCTATAATTTTATTCATAATATTTTAATTATTTCCATCAGGGAGGACTGAATCTACCAACAGATTTAATTAAAAATGTCTTATTGCACATGTGTGCCATATTTGAAAAGAAATATTAATGCTATTTCTCTTGAACGGGCCTTTTTGTATAATATACACCAGAAAGCAATTTTATGAAATCTCACTATTTTAAGAGTGTCATTGGATGAGTCCTTGAAGATTTTTATTGTTGCTGTTTATGTGGTGAAGACAATAAAAATATTCTGAACACGCTGTGTTCCATTTTTTCGAATATCTTATTGAATGTTTACACAAAAAAAATAATGAAGCCGGACACGAGAAAACTGAATCAAAAAATAAACGAAGAAAGCTCAATACTCTCATAAAGTAGTTTGTTGGTTGCTCTAATCAGAAATATAATATTTATATTTCTATTATACTTAGGTGAATAATTCAATTACTTAATATTATACTTAGGTGAATAATTCAATTTGAGTAATTCCTACAGCGTTTCAAGGTTCCTATTCTCTCAAAAAATTCAATAAATTTGGTTAGGCAACTTTTCATGTAAATAAATCCCATTGACTAATAGAGGTATTTTTTACGCAGTGCAGCTTTATCAAAAACATAGTTGTTTTCTTGAAATAATAAATGTTATACATTTTTCTGTTACAGAAATATGTGCTCACAATACCCAATATAATATTCTATATATTATAAATACTAATAATATTTCTTGTTTGTTCGCAATATACAAAAATAGTTGATATAATGCTTGAAAGCTTGGGAACATCCGACTAGGATAGTATACAACTGTGCACAATTTGGCAACACCGAGGGACTATGTTCTTCATGGCCTGTAGTAAAGGTGGCCGTTCTTGTGGGTTTTAGTCCCGGCCTGTTCTTGGGCAACTGTTCTAAATTGGCGTTGAAGTGTTGAACCAAAGCATCGTGGGTATATAACTGTCTGAATCCTGGTCTCTAAACGGTGATAAAAATAATAATGAAATGTTCTGATTCCATAGTATCCTTTGTCCCGAGATTTTAGACAGCGGATGTACCGTAGTGGTGGTCAATATGCACAGCATACCATATTGTAATTAATTCATCAAAGGAGTATACTGCAAATCTTTGAACCTCTCTACAACAACTTAAATTCACTTAAAAATAAAGTTTTATATAATATATAGTACAATCTTGTATATGTGAATTGTCGTTACAGTTTTGTACATGTAAGAAGTATAATGAAGAATAATAATCATAGAAGACTAGTGTTGATTTATATCACTTCAGTCGATATTGCACTCGGTATAACATTGCTTTTACCCCAAATTGAATAATAACCACTCTAAGTAATAGATGATTGAATAAAAGGATACATGAATGACTAAAGAAAAGCAGAAATGAATAAATTAATGAATAATTTAATTGATAAATGAACAAATAGAGAAATGAAATAATGAAAAAGTCAATGATGAATGAAGAAATAATTGAATCAATGAATGAGTGAATAATAAAAAATCAAATACGAAAGAAGGAATTACATCAATGAACAGATAAAATGATGAAATATGAAAAAATTAATAAAGAAATGAATTAACATCATGATTGACAGATAAATTCATCTATAAATGAACAGATAAATGAATAAATAGATAAATTATATCCCATTTTTCAAAACGATCAATTGATGATATAGGAATAGATGTAAATTCGACGTTCGAACGTGAATGATCTGCAGTGAAGAAGTTGCAGCTACTACGAATGCGCCTTGATGACTTGTAATTACTAAAGTCTTCTAAATTGAGAGGTGAATTGTAACGGTTCCCGAGGAAGATCTATCTACCCGGCGAATCCGGATTATTAGCTCTTCTATCGAGAAAGCTGGTCATCGAGATAGGTATTAATTTGCTCATGAAATCTGCCTACTGGCGATAAGCCTTCTATTCTCATAAGCCAAGATATATGGAAATAAAATTCCATTTGCAATTCCAAGTTATGGAAATCCGAAATTAGAATTTCCGTTCATATGGGACTATCTACAATGTCATAGAATAACATTCTCAGGAATTCAATGAAATATTTTTAATAAGCGCTTAGTATTCTCCCATAATTTCAATTTTTGAAATAAAATTACATTGAGCAAGAAAGTTATATTTCATAACTTCTATAGATTTGGTATATTACTAGTACGTGTAAGAAAATATCATGAAAACATTTCGGTAGCTGTAATTTTCACCTGGATGAGTTTGTGACAATTTTTTTTCAACTTATAAAATTGAAAATTAGCACACTCGACTTAAGTTTTAACGAAATATATTAAAAACTATACATATATTTCGGGTGGTCAACCCATTATCAAGAGTATACAATATTACATAATGTTTCACCAAGAGATAAGCGGAACCTCCGTATCATTTTTGTTTCATTTGAATTACATGTTACGACTACTTGGTCAATGACACATGGTACAATTTTTGCAGCTTCAATGTGTGACTTTTGTGATATTTCGTATTGAAATTGAATGGAACTATTTTATCTCTGGATATATTAAGAATAGTAATGAGTTCTTCGTTCTAAACAGTTATAATACCCAACTAGAGAAAGTAATGAAATGAATATTAATAATAGTGAACAAAATAATAAAATTACGTGATATAAAACATAGAATATAAAGATTAACTTTGCGACTTTTAACTTCATTATGATTTTATTCAATTTTACTTCATTACATATTTCCTTATAATAACTACAATAGAGTCAAAGTGAATGTCACATTCATTAACAACTACATTCAATGTAGACTACATGAACCAAATGGGGGTTTGTATTAACGAGTTGGTCCTTGGAGTCTCTAGATGGAATTATTCGTATTACGAGAATTTTGCACGAAACACGAAATCTCAAAGCAGACAACAGAGGAGGACAATCAATACTGTTGAAATAACTTTTTCTCCTCAAGTTTCTCCTCTTTTATGATAAAACTGAATCGACTCCAAAATCATGATTGATGTCACTCTACGGATAAACTTATTCTCCCTTCAGATTAAGCACTTCCAGAACATTCTCTGAATGGCCTCAAGATAGTAATGAGGGCAAGCGCAAATAGGATGTCAGCTCATGCTGACATACTCCAACTTGCCTACGTATAATATGCTTGAAAATGTTGCCATTGAGAATAACGAATCCATATATTCTCGAGTCAGATGAAATTAGTTGGGTGATGTGTGGAATGAAGGAGATGATCTGATCGTAGAGTACACCAACACCTCTCACCTTATCAGAACCAGAAAGAACCTGATCATGACCACTACCACTATATTGGTAGTCTATCTAATCACATTTGATTAGATCATTTTCTCTTGTGAAAGAGACACTTTGACACATTCAAAAAATAATTCTCCTCATACCAACTGGCAACATCGTCCAGTGCGAGCTGAAGTTGAGTCAAGTTGTCCGGTGATCTAATTTCATGATATATTTTCAAATCATTCGCGAACATCAAATGTGGTGAGTCAATAAATTCATAAACAGAATAATAAAAGTGGCCCAATAATAGATCCCTGAGGTATGCCAGAGGTAGATGTAAACTCAGGAGACCGTGTAACTCCCAGCTGTATAAATTGACGTCGGTCAACCAGGTAAGAATGAAAAAGGTTGGTGAGGCTATCTGAATATCGAAATTTACGTCATTTCTGTATGACTAGCGCATGAAGAGGTTTATCAAAGGCTTTCTGAAAATATTTGTGAATCACATCAACATGGACCGATGGAGTAGAAAAAATCGGGTAAATAGACAACGGGAAGTTGAAAAATCCACACTTCCTGATATCTTTGATTAATACTTCAATTTAGGTCGTTGTGGTGTGAATATATTTGATGTTGTGATTTAGCCATAGTAGTGACAAACTGCGTCGTGTTCTATACCAAGTTAGTATTGATCGACCGCGAGAGGGTGTTATCACAGTATTCGTACTTGGGTTCTTCGCTGATGTCATTAAATATTCGTGGGTCAGTTTCGTAAGCACTATTCTTAGTCTCCTGAGTACCATTTTATCTTGTCTGTTCAGAGTTATTCATGCTGGCTTGTGAATTTTCATTTGAATTTTATGCAGCTGGCTGGTATTATTGTCCCATAGTGACATATTTAATGAGCTTATAAATATGGAATTAGTCATATAGGTATTTCAGCTAAATTTTATTTGTCGTTTCGCTAGACATTATAGCACCCTTTTATTTCTTAAGGAAACTTTCACTGATTCATGATTTCAATGATTTCATGAAAATATTTTTTTTCAATAATTTTTGAAAAACTTTAGCTTACCAGCAGTTCTTATGAGATATAAGGTATTCTCATGGTGAAAAAGATACTTCAGAAGCAAATTTTGAAGCTGTACTTTCCTCTTATATAGAGCTACACTTTTTACACACATGTACGGAGTTCATTTTAGACAATGATAAAAGATCAAAAATGTATGAGTATTAAATTTAATTATTGACTTTTAACTTATTTGAATTTTGTAATAAAGAGTTCTAAATAAACATTACTATCATATTATTATCACAAATACCTCTCATTGTGATCACTCATATATTACTATCAATAAATATTTCGAAGGGAATATTTATTGAAATCCGAAAGAAATCGAATTCGTTGGATATACCACACAGCCCTGTTGCATCATTTTATGGAATCATCAGTGGCAACATCAATACTACACGAGTAATAATATTTCATAATTTTGGCTTATATGTATATAAAATCTATGGAAAGTATCGACAAGTTTATTATGTCAAATACGAATGTTTTTCTTATTGATATCGCTACGCCACTGAATTCGTTTTTGAAATTCTTCCATACACATCCTCAGTGTTTCCGAGAAGCTAATTGAATATATTTTATTTGTATAGAACAAAGGTTCAATGAAATTTTGGAGTTAACAACCAGTACTCTATTGTCTACCTCTCGATGTATACAAATGCGTATTTTTTTGTACAGGGTCGTTCAAACATCTGATTTAACGTGCGTATTCAAAAAGTTGTGAAATCTATTTGTTATCTTGAAATCTACTCTTTGTCATGCATTTTATAAAGGCAACGTATGTTTCATGAAAGTTTTCATTTTCTGTAAATTCAACAGCGTAATCGCTCTGAGAATTCTTGTGAAGTCCTTTATCTCTTTGTAATGAGAAATTGACTTTGACAAAGTTTTCATTCCCGTAGCCGTTAATTTGCTCTGATAGGAATTTCGTTTGATGTTCTTGGAAAAAAAAACGTATAAGACGAAATTGTTCTCAAATAAATAAGTTTCAATAATGCATACGGTGATGTCAACTGATTTCTAGTATAACATTTAGGGAAGCATTATTAAAAATAAGAGTATATTTGAAAAAACTGCAATGAATTAACATACATTTTATTAGAGTGACAAACGTTCAGGATTAATCAGTTATCATCGTATGTATAAACTTTTGCTGTAACCGAAAAACTTGTGGAGTGTATCGAACAATTGCTGTGATAATATACTTTTTAAATTAGACTTCGTCAAGTGCATTAAGGTTTTTCAGCAGTGGATTGTATTTTTAAGTGGTCTTTGCGATTATTTATTTTTGTTCTTATTTCCATATTAACTTATGTTTATATTACATCGTTGTACTACTTTGAATGGACATTAAAGCAGTAGGTATAGCTTTATTCCTAATTGAGTAGTAACGGGTGTTTTTTTTTAGAGGTATAGAACTTTAAGTTGGCATTACTGTTGAAGATGTCGGTCGATTTAACAGCTGAGAAGTGATTTATTCTCAGTTTGGTTTGGGAATTCATCGTGAATAGATTCACGCCTGAACAACGCTTGCAAATAGTGCAATTTTATTTAGAAAATAATGGTTCTGTGCGGAATAAGTATCGCGCACTACGTCCATTAGCGATGAAGCGCACTTCTGGTTGAATGGCTACGTCGACAAACAAAACTGCAGCATTTGGAGTAAAGATAATCCTCAAGTGTATGTCAAAAAAACGTTACATCCAGAAAAACTGACTGTTTGGTGCGCTTTATGGGCTGATGGAATCATTGGTCCGTACTTCTTAGAAAACGATGATGGCCAGAACGTTACAGTCAATGGTGATCGGTATAGAGCCATTATTACTAACTTTTTCATTCCTGAATTGAACAACCAGGAAGTCCAAGAGCTGTGGTTTCAACAAGACGGCGCAACATGTCACACAGCTCGTGCCATAATCGATTTATTGAAAGACACGTTTGGTGACCGCCTAATTTCACGTTTTGGGCCTGTGAACTGGCCTCCAAGATCTTGTGATTTAACACCGCTAGACAACTTTCTGTGGGGCTATGTAAAGTCATTGGTCTATGCGGATAAGCCACAAACGCTTGACCATTTGGAAGACAATATTCGCCGTGTTATTGCTGATATACGGCCACAAATGTTAGAAAAAGTCATCGAAAATTGGATGTCCAGATTGGACTACATCCGAGCCAGCCGTGGCGGTCATATGCCAGAATTCATATTTAAGATGTAATGCCACAAGATAATCTTTCGAATAAAAAAAAATTCTTGTCAATCGAATGATCCATCGTTGTTTTATTGCAATTTAAAGTTCTATACCTCCAAAAAAACACCCTTTACAATCAGAGGCATAGTTAACAGATACATAACATTAGGTGATTCGTTTTCTCATTCTTCGAAATTTGGATCATGATAGACTATCAAAACTCTTCTCTCATCTCCTTTTTTATTGAGCAGATAATTCAATATCACATTAATATTCATAACATAACAGTCACATCATTCAAAAAAACCTGCGCAAATAAAAAGAATAAAATCTATGAGTTAATTATCAGGATATTCATTAGACAAGTCTATATTTTGGTACGATAATGGACAAATTATCTCTGGTGTTAAATTAATAGACGATTTGTAATTCGATACAGTATTGAGGTAATAAAGAACCACTTTCTCATCAAATTACAGTTACGAAATACCTCCTAAGAGTAAATTCGTGCGCATTACTGAAATTCTTCCCTTGATTAATGTACCTTGTTGAATCTAGAAAGAGGTGTATGCGTCTTTGAAATGTTGTTCTAATGATAATTACTTAAAAATAACTTACAGTTTCAGAAATGATTGATGAAGCATAAATTTATTTTTGAAATTATGTTTCAAAGCTTGTGATGAAAATATTTTTGAACAATTGAATTGGTTCATAATCATAACCGCCTACTGTGATTGCAGTGTATCGACAGAATTGTTGAAATGGGTGTTATAAAAATTTGATAATATACACATTTCGTAGATCTTTTATCTAGCTTACGTAAAATTTTTACACCTGGGACGATTAAGCTGACCCCAAAAGATTCAACCTGTTGAGAATTGAGCTGAAAATTTTTATTTGCGATGTTAACAAGGTGAAATGAAGTTATGACACGAGGCTACTCGACTCATATAAAATTTGATACAATCAAAGACGATATGTTGTGTTTTTGTCTTAAAAAAGCAATATTCAAGGATTTTATGTACCAGAAGTATAATATGTCTACACAATTTCAATTCAGAAGTTTTCAATTTGGACTCTGAAAACACTTTCGTGCAGGGTGCATTTGAAGAACTTATTGTCAGGAATCAGCACCACACACTGCTCTGTCATTTGCGAAATTTGAATAGATCTCTGTGCATTTAGTGTTCAAGCCTGGGGAAGTCGTAATGTGTTGGTTGTTCTGGATTATTCCACAGTGGTTATTATCGCCGGCATTGAAACTTCATTGCACGGGATTGGTTTTGCACCTTTTTAGTTGGTAAGGGCTCTTCCATGTATCAAAACGCAGGTAAAAACTGACGTCCCTTCTTTCAGTTTCATACTGTAATACCAAGCCGCCGAGCTTATGGAGATATTGTTAACTCAGTTAGTTGTGGTAATGAAACTTCTACGTTATTTTAGTTTGAATGGATGATGTTGGTGACCGTCAAATGTACTCTTTGTGAGTCTTCTGCTTGAATCTTTCCATTCAGTAGCAACAGCAATTTGTATAGCTATTCGAATAATTATTTCAATGATTGGGTAAAGTTCACTTTCCAGCTTATTTCTAATTTTCTTATAGGCTGCTTTTCGGGTGGAAGGCATACTATTTTGATTTGCTTGAATTCGGCTAATACTGCTTCTCACTACACTCATTGCAACCCTTATCTTCTACTCCGACTCCCCCGATTTTCGTTGCTTCTTACATATGTACTTCCATACGTTTTTAAAAGAAACTTTTCCTAAAATATCTAAACGCTTAAACACAATGAGTTCTTTGCACATTGCTCATTGAATTTTGTAACATAATATTCGAGAAGATATAGTTACGGAATAATTTACTCAAGGCGGAATTAATTTACTCTGTGGCGGAATAATACATACATTTTATGTCACTTAAAGCAGATCAAATGTTATGTCACGTTCTCCTATCAACTGTATATGTGAATATAAACTTAAATTCAAACATTTGAATTTATGATTTACACTTTATTGACTACGTAGCATGACGCGTTTCGTCGTTACAAACGACTTCTTCAGATGCTTACAGAATAATAACAACATTTTGATGAACACAGGTATAAATATCAGGGAATTTTGGGATTCTATGGTTTTGTAGTAGTAAGAGTGGTCTCATTATGGGAAATCCGTTAAGTCCTCTTTTAGCTGAGATATTTATGGATAAGTTGGAAAATAGTATTCAAAACAACCCGAATTTCAAACATTTTGTATTCTGGTATAGATATGTAGATGATATAATCACTTGTTTTACTGGTACAGATCAGATCGTTCATTAAAAAATTTTGAGAATTTCACTAATGCGGTTCATCCTAATATAAAATTTACAACCAAAATAGAATCTGATAACTCCATTAATTTTTTAGAATTGACAATCACAAGATTAAATCATAAATTTGATTTTTCCATATTTCATAAGCCTTCCCATACGGATACCATAATCCATAACTCCTCATGCCACCCATATCCACATAAAATAGCGTTTCAAAGTATGATACACAGATTAACCAATATACCTTTATCAGAAGAAAATTTCAATAAAGAATTGAATATCATTGAACAGATTGCGGTTAATAATAATCATGAAAGCGAACTAGTGACAAAAATTCTTGACAAAAAACTCTATCGGAAAGCTCTACGATTAGTATTTCCTTATCAGTCGGATAGAAATCGTAAATATAACAGTTTAACATACTTTGGAAACGTCAGTCAAAAAGTCAAAACCTTTTTAAGTAAACATAGTTTTAATATTTCATTCAAAACGAACAATAATTTATCGAGACACATTGAGAACAATAAAAACAAAATTAAAAGAGAAGACAAATCAGGTATTATACCAATTGAATTGTGGAACATGTCCCGGTATATATATAGGTAAAACTAGTAGAAATTTCGGTAGTAGAATACAGGAACATAAATATAGCTTCGCCCATAATAAAAGTAATTCGAATTATGCTAACCATTTATTAACAGAAAATCATACTTTTGATACGAATTTCAAAATTTTACAATATATAGAGAGAAGTAGTCAATTAGATTATTGGGAAATAGTGGAAATAAATCAGCTTAAAAATTCTGGAAATTTGCGCAATGAACAG
Organism: Henosepilachna vigintioctopunctata; assembly: GCA_030704895.1. Classification (NCBI taxonomy): domain Eukaryota; kingdom Metazoa; phylum Arthropoda; class Insecta; order Coleoptera; family Coccinellidae; genus Henosepilachna; species Henosepilachna vigintioctopunctata. The sequence goes on from JARQZJ010000031.1 coordinate 6,827,668, forward strand.
ATAGAATTAAACAATTCACCCTTGTTAAACCTTTTCAGGTAATAGAAATTATTTTTCAGAATAGATTATCTTAGGTAAAACCAAAACCATAGAATCCCAAAATTCCCTGATGTTTATACCTGTGTTTTTCAAAATGTTGTTATTATTTTGTAAGCATCTAAAAAAGTCGTTTGTACCGACTAAACGCGTCATGCTATGTAGTCAATAAAGTGTAAATCATAAATTCAAGTGTTTGAATTTAAGTTTATATTCAATTATAATGGATTTACAGCAAGTAAACGCCAACACTATCAAATGCGGTCAATGTCATATCTATTGTGATCGGCTATCATCAGTGATCTTGGCATGTCACTCAGAACAGCGCAATGGGGTATCGTTGTATTTTCCTGAACTTCTGTTGTCTACATATGACTCAGTTATAAATATTTTTCTAATTTTAGCTGTTTCATTTGTTTACTAGATAGTGATATTGAAATCGATTTCAATTTCATTTTTATTCATCAAAGCGTATTTCGTACAATATGGTAAACTTCTGCTGACCATACTTTGTAATAGGCAATATGTTATTTTATTTTTAGTTCTCTGGTTATTGTTCAATAATATTTCAAATTATTTATTTTAAATTAATTTTTTCGTTGTATATATTCGCTTATAGTCTCTTTTTCGTTTTTTTTTTCTCGTTCTTTTTTTCTTATTTATTATTTATTAATTATTTGTGTACAATTTGTTATTTTTACTCCGTAATTAGATGTGTATATGTTGGGAAATGTATATTATAAAATGTATTATCAATTATTATTATTATTATTAAGGAACAATATTTTTGCCCATGTCTTGTATGTAAACGTTGCACTCTACTTCTAATTTAGAAAGTTCATGATTTTTCGCTCTTTATGGAGAGTATAATACTCTCTCGTTAAATACTCATGCTCCCTATGAATATTCAATCACACCGGTAGTTTCATATCTCAGATACTTACAAATGGTTTACATCCTGTAGTTTTTATGTTCAGGTTCTGCATTCATAAAACTGAACAGGTCAAACGTAAAACATAAACACTTTTTGTGTTCTACGCAGAGCCAACTACTAAATATTTTATGTGCGTTTCACGCCTAAACGTTTTATTACGGTGGAAAGTTCTTTATCGATCTGATATATGCAATGAATGCAATTATAGTTGTTTTTATATTTTTGTGCCTCTGTGTGTTTCGATCAATTTAGCTGTTGTTTATTGTTACTGTTCAGTCAGTAGGAGATTAAAATATGCCTTCTAATCCTATCAATGGCCTGAAAATTTGTAAGTAGTGTAAACTACAAAGAATCATGAGTGGAATATATAATAACAAAAGTTTATGTTAAATCTGAATAGAATAGCAAGTAAATTTCACGATAAGAGAGGTAGATATTTGAACATATTTCAAATATCTAGTACATGATTCCTTGATAGTAAACCTAGATTAAATACTTGAACACTTCTCCATTATTTTCTTATTTTTACAGTAAGGTTTCTTCTATTGTGTTTATGTGAGGATCAAGCCAACTTCAAGAGGCGAATTGGAGGATTTTTTTGGAAAAGATCTAATAATCATGTGTTGAGTTTTTAACAGATTATGTACTTATAACTGGAGAATTAACTACTTTTCTTCATTTTTCCTTTTCATTCAGTTACTTGCATTTTTGGCTCTTGTTATCGTTCAATTTCTGATATGGTATAATATACCATATATATTCTTTTTATATTTATTTATAATTTTATATACTTTTCAATATTTCCATACGGATGACTTGTGCTTGTAATACGATACAGGCAAAATTGAGCATGTTAAACAATATAACAATTGAGTTACATTTTTGCACATGAATATAAAATTATCAAAATGACGAATGAATAAAAAAAATATCTTTTTTAAAATATTATTTTTTCGAAATAATTTCTTGAACACGATCAGATGATTATACCTATAAACCATAAGTTGTGAAATATGTTGAAACCATGAATTTTATGTCATGTCGCTAATCTGTAAAAAAATTTATTATATATCATTCAGATTTCCGCGTTTTCCGTAAACTGTCGTTATACGTGTACTTCGAGCTATTAAGATTGAGTCTAACAGGTGACCAGGCTATAATTGCAAATTGTCGCAGAGTCGTTAAACGTTACATACACTCGTTCGTTAATTGCTTCCTGTTTTCGAAATGATAAACACGGGAAGATGAGCCGGAAATTTTAAAAAATTGGATAGTCTCTGGTTATGATTAGAAGTTGATTCGCATAACCAAACACTTTAATGATCACTTAATAGATATGCATTTTCAGAGTAGCATAGAAATTGTGTTGTAAACCGTTAGATGTATGAAAAATACGAGCGAGATCTTTTGCATACGAATAAGATACCAAGTGAAAAAAATGTTTAAAGTTCACTCAGTCTTGGTAGAGTTATCTCCATATTATTAAGTTGCCCTAGTGGAGTGATAAGTAATAATTATTTAAGGCATAAAATCTCATATGACAACTGAACTGAAATGAAAATGGAATTAATGTATACATATAATAAAAATGTAACGGATTTCTGTATGTACATTTAAGATATATGAAAAAAATGTTGTTGAAAATTTTTTCAACACCATATAGCATGCAAAACAATGATTGTTGGAATTTTTGTCTGTTTATCTATGCGTTTGTGCACGCTAACCTCAAAAACGTTATATCTTTATTGAGATGTGGTTATTACTTATATACTGCGGTAAGCTCCACTTAAAATTTAGTATTTGTTTTATGTCAATCGGTTCATAAATAAAAAAGTTATAGCAACTTTAAGAATCATGTTGACCTTTGTTAAAGTATCTATGGACATCTATTATTTCCCTGTTCAAAGCCATTGACTGAAACTTTACTAAATTATTAGGTCTGTAAGAAATTATATAGACCTTTATACTACCAGATTATATAGACATATACACTCAACAGATCTATATATTAAACGAAGCTCTGATATAGAACGGTGAAGGTACAAAAAATATGTACTTGCTAAGAAACTGCCCGCGTCGTAGATGAAAGAATGTTTTGACTGGAGATGAAAATGGAGTGATGACTCATCATTGACAGTCGTGACCGGGTGAGAGTGGTAATCTTTTCTTCTTCGAATTATATCTGAATATTTGAAACAAGGGCGTGTTATTTATACCAATGATATGGTTATAAGATTGTATTTATTTCATTGCTGTAATTGAAATCATCAATTAAGTTTTGCTGAAAGGTATCCCTGCATTCATTGAGTGTTAATTATTCACTAGTTCAGCTAGTTTATTATATAGGTTTAAAGGAGTGATAGTTTAGTTTTGAACCTATTGTTGAATATTTATTGAAACTCTCAGTTCTTTTTTATAATTCCATGGATGTACAGTATGACGTCGGTTCCGAACAGCGAATGGGATTTTAATCAATAAACATTACCCAACAATTATCAGTATTAAACTACTCAAATCATAGAAAAACCTAAACACCCATGCCTTCACTGGGATTCGAACCGGAATCTTACCGCACCTTAGTCGGGTGTTTTCTCGATTAAGCCACGGAGGCAACATTTCTCAAAGATGAATGAATAAAATTTCAATAATAACATTTATCATATGAATGAATAAGCAAATAAATAAATAAAAAATGAGTGTGTGTTATATTCACATGCAGTTTCAGTAAACCTTATTTGACATTGTTGCAGATGACGATAAGGTGAAAACAAATGAGTCATTTTTGTATTCAAAAAGGTACATTGTTCATCACGACGATGGCTTCTTCGAACTGATCGTAATAGTAAAACGAAAGTCACAATTGTCCAATAAAAATTTGTAAATCTTAATAACAGTATATTCCGCTTACATTTGAATTTTTGGAATGGATTTGGTAAAGGTCTTAAAATTCGAACAGAAAAAAATCTAGCGATACTTCGTAATATATAAAAGTACATTTATTTATATCAAGCATCATACGAGTATGTAATAAATTCACTGATATAATTATCATTATATCAATATTATATTATATCATTACTTCAAATATGAAATTTTAGGGTTTTGGTAACTGAAATGAGATAAATAAACTCCACATCGCAGAAAAGTGATCGTTATTCATCGATAAATTTTTTTTATCACGCAAAAAATTAATCAATACTTGATTCTTCAGAACACAAATTTAGTTTGAAATTTCCGTTGCATTGTTTTCCTCCAAAGCAATCAGTTACCCCTCAGTCAGCCTAAAGAGTTTTCGCCAATAAATAAATGAATAGATCATTAAATACAAAGATGCAAAATAAATGAAGAAAAAGATCAATACATGTTGTTAATCAATAAATTTTGGTTTTCACAAGAACATATTTACTCGACTATTTCTAGGAAATGTGATTTTCGTTTAGAATTTGATGTTCTAGCTTCTTCAATGAGTTTATGCCGGTTTATTACTCGCATTGAAACTGGATTCAGGTTATATGTTAGAGAGCTGGGTGCCATTTTGAGCAGGTATTAAGGGTGCCTTTAGAAATTGTTGAATACATCTTCTGTTTCGGCTAAACACAACGATGACGCCTGGTCATAAAGTTGTGGATATTTGCCAAGCCATATTTTATGAAATTTCTGCTCAGATGATGACAGCGCAGCGCCATTCGTTACAATCTAGAGATCAGCAGATGAACGCTATCTTTCGTAGTTATACTTACGCTATGTGGTCATTAGGACAACAACGATGCGATTAATTTCAGCATTCTCGGTCGTCGGACCGGTAAAAAAATCCTTTAAAATGGGCTGGCTTTTTCAATTATCAATTTTTTATGTCAATCAATATTATCTAGGTCTCTTGAAGTGACTCAAATATGTCCTTGACATATAACTTTGGGAACTTTGACAAAATAACTTTGAGAACGTCTGGCTGGATGGTAAAACCCATTAGAAAGGTCTGGTTCCTATATTAAGTTTTTTTATATATTCAATTCGAATATATCAAGATTACAATTTGCCTCAACAATTTTTTTTCCTTCTGAAACTGAAATTTCGAAAATAAATGGATTTTTGTGAAACTTTCATTTTTATAAAGTTTACATTTTTATCCATATGATAACATCCTAAACAAACTTGCTCTGAAAAAGGCAAGAAGGTATAATTTATGAACTTACTTCGACATAAAATTATATTATATTATTTTTCTATAAGTGACGTGTCTCACATCATTTATAGAAAAAATTGGGAATACTCTGAGATATTCTCAAAATGATTTTCTGTTAAATTTTTTGGGACCTTGTCATGGGGTGGGTGAGCTGTAGGTAAATCTAGCCCTGCCCTTCATCTCAATTTAATTCCTCGAACATCGTATTATGTCATTATGTATTCAATCTAACATCATGGGTAGTGGAATGAATTTCAATATTATAGATAGAAAATCGTATTTGTTAAATACATACACCCCAATAAACCCCGAAGCGAAGCAAGGTGGTAGAATTTTCTTATTTCTAATATTCTCGTAGGATTGGCCTATATTCCGCCAAAGTGCCGACGCTAAGTATTCAAGAGAACTGCTCCGTTATATTAAGTACTAAATCTGAACCTGATCGTCTAAAAGCGTAATTTATTTCAATGTTCCTCTGCTCTCTGAGGTTTCAGCCACATGCTACGAACTGAATGAAAACCTCATAGCGTGGAAAGGCTGCCATTTCGCACGTTACTCCATCAAGCGGAGATCGTGTATTTTGGTGCTTGAAGTCCAATCCATTTCCACATTATCTTAAAGGGTGGAATGTAACAAAGAGGGATGAACTGAATTGCGTGACCCACGAATGAGTTTATTTTCAATCTATTTCGAAACTCTCTTCATGTTCAGATGATGAGATTATTTTATTTGTTTTTTTTTCTTGAAAACGACTAATTTTCACTCAGTATTATCTATTTACGTGTACAATCTATTTGACGTGAAGTCAAAACTTTCTACCTCTTTTCTAAATTTGTGAGTATTTACGGACAAACATAAAACTTCACACAGTTGTAGTTTATACGTATAGAGAAGTACATAAATCTATTTTTTTGATAAGATGGGTCAGAAAAACCTTGAATTCATTTATATAACTTATCAATTGAATTTCTGTAAAGGGTCGCTTTAATGGCAAATAAAGATGAACGACGAATTGGTTGAGGCTTTCGCGGCCAGTCGTTGAACTAGTGTTGTCCTGGTTCGGATCTAAGGGCCGTCGTCGGTTGGAATTTCTTCCTAACGTTTCACTAGTACTAGTGGCGAGCTTCTTCAGAGGTCGTTCCATTTCTGATACTGGAAGTAGACTACTCCCAGAATCAGAAATGGAACGACCTCTGAAGATTCTGGAAGTAGACTACTTCCAGAATATGAAATGGAACGACCTCTGAAGAAGCTCGCCACTCGTGCTAGCAAAACGTTAGGAAGAAATTCCAACCCACGACGGCCTTTAGATCCGAACCAGGACAACACTAGTTCAAAGATGAACAAGTCGCCCAATCCGGAGATGTTCATTCTGAAACAGAAAATGATCGCTTCCTTCTCGAGGGATTTGAAATATTCCTAGTCTCATTATTGATAAACTATGAAGCATACGTGGATCTGGAAATTAGTTATCGAATTGCCCACAAGGGCGTGGTATGGAGCTATACACACAAAATTTTGAGGTCAAAATTCTGAATGATACGTCCACAAAGCCTTTACTTACTTTTACTGATCTTATCACCAGAGAGTGATCTAGAATGTTCGAGAGAGTTCATATCGTTTCTTCGATATGGGAAGCTAACTTTCAAAACGCCCACAGGTCCTAGATCCGAATGAAGGGAACAACAATTTGTGAAAATTCATGTGAGCTCCCTCTATCGAAGAAAAGACGAATAAACTCTCCCTAGCGTTCTAGATTTCCATTCATGACAACATTAGTGCGAGTACGTAAGGCTTTGTGGACATTTCATTCGAACACCACTGAAATCTGTCTCAATGTGTAAGAATGGTCCCATGCATAATAGCTGCAGATCACGACCCGGCGGGGAAAAGGATAGCTAGTTTCAAGATTCCCAAATCATTCATTCTAGTAAATACTGAGACTCTTAATCGAAATATTTCAAATAAAACTCCCAGGGAGCTGTCTACACAACTCGTACTCGCACTAATGTTGTTGGCTAAAAGTAGTCTAAAAAGATCTACAACAGATCAATATAAAAGGATGAAGCTTTTTTGGGAGGCAGAAAAGGATGCAAAAGTCCTAAGAACTGCGAAGTTCAATCGCTCTCCTTATGAGGAACAATCGTTATAATAATAATAATAATATATTCATTTATAAGTACTGATTACGACGGAAATTTCAAGTTCAGAAGCTTTCAAACTGAAATTTAAAATTCCACCATTTCCGAAAATTTTTCACTAATATTTTCATGGTATCGTACTTGTTATCATTCAAATTCAATATTCTTCAAAATCGTCATAAAGCTACTCGTTAATATTCGATTGAAATTAATACTCAACTGGTAATACTTATTTCCTGTCGCGAAACAGATCAGATACTTTTTCATTACAAGCAGTAGCTACCAATCCTGAAATTTACAATTAGCTCAGTAGCGCAGCTACGATGTTGGTTTTCCGGATTATAAGACATCCCTCCCCCACTTTCACAAATTACAAAACCAAATAAACGGAAACATCGGTCACTGTACGGAGGGTAAAAATTATTAAATTATAATACGCGATGAAGAAAATGATGTTACAGCTAGTGAAAAAAAAAACGTAAGTAAGTCTTCATTTAAAAAAACATTAACATTTTCGGGCCCTCTGGGTGTTACAGACCCCTAAAAAGGGTCACAAAATCTACCATAGCTATTTAAAATTTCTGGCTATGCTACTGAATTAGCTTTCGAAGAAACGAAATTGAAAAATATGACTCATGCAAAAATAATCAACATCAGGAATATTTCGCGAAAAAGTTGACTTTCTCAATAAAATACTAAATTCTCAAACATTTATAATATGATTTTCGAAAAACAGTTTACTTGTTCACTAAAAGTAATCTTAAAAAATTCTGATCTAATTTTAATTGAAAATACATGAAATCGCAAAAGTTTTTATTCAAAATCACAGACATTTTTCCAATTACATAGTTTAGTCTAAATTAATTTTATGTTTAATCCGTCTTGCTATTGTTATATACAGTATTTCAAACATGTATTTACTCATCTGCTTTTTCAGAAATTATTTGATTTGCCAGAAAAAATATTGACTGCTTCCACATTTTGTGGTAACTATAGACATTGACGCTTGAATCTTTTTTATTCATATAGCATATGAATTAAATCACTTCACTACGGTTAGGAATGCTGTATAAAATGGCAAAAACCATGTTTTATATTATATTGTCTTATATCATAACGAATAATGTAAATAAATAATGTTAGATTCAAATATATATTTACAGAAAGCAAGCATTAAAAATAAAATTATTTACATGGGAATTGAGATCGAAAATTGTATTAACATACATTGTGAGATGAGCTTTCATTTAATTTTGTTGATTTGGAGTTGGCTCATTGAACGTCCCAAAATCTGCTTGAAATAATATTTCGTTAATCTTATGTTCAACCATAATTCTCGTGTACTCGGAGTAACTTTCAAGTTTCGCAGAGACATATGAACCGAATGCGCCGCAAATTGATTTTGTATTCTGTTGATCTTTCAACTCAGTATTGGGATGTGTACTATTTTCCTGGTCGATAGTGTTATCTTCGGTAACTCTACTTGTTCTCAGCCTCTTTCGGGAGTACCTCCTCTGCTGCTGATTGGAGTTTTCTTCCGTATCGACGGCCATTTGTGCATTTTCGATCTGCGAACTTGATGGAATGTTATCATGATCTTCAGTGTGTAGCTTAATATTAGATTTATCATCTTCCTCTACGTTACTTAACACCAATTCAGGTTCGTCGATTATACTGTCGTGTTCGTTCCACCATTCTTCTGTTCCAATGAGTTCATCATCCTCTTCTCCCTGAAAGGAAATTCGTCAATATTATTTCGGGTATTTTTCAGATATGAAGCCCCAGTAACCCCCACTTAAGATTAAACCAATGAATTCAAAAAATTAAATTCATATTACTGGCGAATCTAATTATTTGAGAGCACAATTTTCTGGAGATTATATGAATTGACTCGTCGCAGAACAATTGTTGAAACATTGTGAAACAGTATACTATAATTCGAAATACTTGTCCTTATTTAAACGTTCTTTCTCTTATACAATTGTTAATTTAATGAATAGTATCCCGAATTAATTCTTCAGTTACAAAGCGAAAGCATTCAAAGAAAAATGTAAGCAATTTCTTCTGATCGAAAATAATTGAGTTTGTTTTAGGTAGTTTTTTCTTTTTTTTTTTTGTAGTTTTTAATTTTTCTTTATATTGAGCATGTGGTTAATATGTATTGTACACTGAACCACCACACCTGTCTTATTTAATTTAATTCATTTCATTCTTTTCTTTTCTTTATTATGCAGAAAATTGATGAGAAATAGTTTTTTTTTGTTTTATTTCGGTTGGATTAAACCGCTCCTGCTGTATCCCATCCCTTAGTACTCTATAGTTTGTAAAGTTATACCAATGCAATTTGAAAAAGTATGTTAGAAAATGTCAGCAACACCATGTATGTAGGTAGGTATGTATGAATTTTGTAATGGAGTACTAATAAAGTTCTATTATTATTATTAATACTATAATAGTGAAACATTAAGCCAAGAGTTCAATTTAATTTAATATTTAATTATGTTTCATCAAGAGTTAAGCGAGAATTCAATCTGAGTCAACAATATTAATTATTTTATGCATTTCTATGTTTATTGCTGCCACCCTTTTATTAACATACAATTATTTAATTTCATTTTATATGATTTCTCAGTAACCGCTTGTGCATCTTTATTTTCGCGTGATGAGAAACCGAAATTTGTTTTATTTATTTATTAATTTCAATTATGAGTAATTTAGAAACAGTATTATTTGAGAAATTTATACATTATAATGTATAAACTGGAGAACAGAAATTTCGTTGTCTTAGAACTGTAACTTGTTTTTGACTGAATTTGGGTCTCTGAATTAAAAAATGTTAGCAATTTTTTTCTATCACGTCAAGTTTTTAAACTACAGGATGCCAGCTCTTTACCCTAAAAGGCATACAGAGGAAAATAAAGTGGGTACTAAGCAAACATATTAGAATATTTTATTCATACAAAGGTTACAATAATATTAAAAGTTAAAGTGTGTTTATACAAAAAATAAAAAAAGATATTAAGGTAAAAATTTGCGCTCATAACTTTAAGTAGAATTAAGTAGCCTTTTGGATAATACAAATCTCGTACCAAGTCATTTAACTCATGCTGATTAAATCCGTTACGAACAGAATTATCGTCAATTATAAAATCTTTGTCGCTGGGGTCACTTCCATCGTCGCACAACTCATCTTCTTGAATTTCTAAAGAGGTTAATTCTTGAAAAACTGGCACTGGAATTTCAGCTGAATGCGACACAGGGCGTATAGCTGACGATAAATTAGGATAATCTATTTTATATTTGTTTTTTTTGTTATATCCTGCTGTTTTTACTATACAAAAATAACAATCATTGTAGTGGTTCATGGGTTCTCGCCAAATCATTGGTATACCAAACGGAAGTTTACCACGTGTTCCTTTTGTCCACATTCTCAAACACTCCACACACTGCCTGCAGACTTTGTGAGGAGCCCATGATTTATTTTGGTCGCCAATTTTACTTTAAAATAAGCAAAATAGGCTTGCCTGACAAAAGTACTGATGTTTGTCCGTTGGCTGGGAGTTGTAAAACTACCACATATATAACAGAACGAATCGGGACTGTTTAAGCACTTACGACGCGAACTACCAGCGGCAGACATAAAGAAATTTTTAAAATTTTAAACGAAATACTGCTAAAATAAATCTTGTGTAAATAGAAAATCTTGCACTACGCCTCGGAAACCGGCTTCACTATTTCAGAGCGAGAAGTACATCTGTTTACTACAATGTCTCATTCGTAACTGACCAAATTAGTCTAGACAATACGAATCTAAACCTATTGCGCCGCGTCACTACGCCCTTCAGTCGTTACTGGAAAACTTTCCACCGACAGGAGCGCAGTAGGGCGTTCTGTAATTCTCGTTCAGTTTCGCGAAACGTAATAGTATGCGTAACAACTGTAGAAAAAAAACCTGACGTGATAGAAAAAGACTGATTAAAGTTTTCGAATCAGCTTGTTAATTTACTTCTAAAACAGCCCAAAAATCGAAGTCAACAGAAATGATGTTACAAATTGTTCAATGACAAAATTGTTACAATTTTTGTGGAATTCGCTTAAGCTTTATCAAATCATAGTTTAATTAACCAAGATTGCTGAAAAGATTGTTTTCAACAATTTTTAGTTTATGCGTAATTAGAGATAAAATCCTCTAATAATCTCATATGATAGAATGCCTTATAATGCATTGAAAGAATCTTAATACATTTATTTATGTGGTTTATTTCTATTAAGTACATTGTGAAATTTATATATTATATATATATATATATATATTACTATATATATATATATATATATATATATATATATATATATATATATATATATATATATATATATATTTATATTTTAAACTAGTATTGGAATTATTTCCTATGATTTACCAAATGAATCTGTCTATTAACATCATTTGGGGCATATACATAATCATATTCATAACACAGAAAAACTATTTGGTAGTTTGTAGCGTTTCACAAAGCTTTCAATGCCATTTCAACATTAGTTTTTCGATGTGGCTGAAATTCGATCAATTAGAAGATTAATGAATCGGAAGAAAAAAGTTGCAATCACCTGTTTTGTTGATTAATGAATATTTAGCAGAATCAAATTTCGTATCAATCGAAATAATGAAGATTAAGGGTACATAACATCTAGAATTGAATTTTTCAACTAAACTGTGTGCTGAAAAAAACCCGATCTAGTGACCCCGAATAGTTTTTTGAAGTAGGTGTAGTTAAAATAAATATTTTTTCAAGAAATGTTTGTACTGACAAAAGAATAACTTAATTAAAAATATTATACGCGCGCACACACATATATATATATATATATATATATATATATATATATATATATATATATATATATATATATATATATATATATATATATATATATATATATTTCAAAATTAATTTATTGCCTGCTTCAGATAGTTATATTTTTCGCATTAACAGGCTTTAAAAATTTATAGAAAAAAAAACTTATAACTTATAAAAAGTAAACGTGAAGTATAAAATGTATACGTGTTTATACGTAAAGTATAAAATACGTAAAAATTATACATAAAGTATATAAAATGTATACGTGTTGCAGTTAACGAGTAAAGTAATGAATAATACTATTATATCGATTGATTGTGTATATACCGTACAAGAGATTATAGAAAAAAATAATCTTTGTTTTTTATCACTTTTTTATCATATTGCGATTGCAATTTCTTGGTATTACTACATTTCATGGAATAATGTGCTTGAAAATATTGTATTTCTACGAAACTGCAGTCTCCATACAATAAATGTAGTGTTGGAAAACAAATTGTATTTTCGTCTATAATATTATGGATTATCACAAAATAACGGACAAATCTATCCAATATGTATACCTACTATTCAATATGATAAATCAATTGGAATAAAAAATGGCAGTTATAGGGACTTCCGATAGAAGTGAAAACTTAGATTTTCTAGTATTGAAATTTGATATTTCATCATGTTTTAATTAAAACTATCAAATTTTACACAATTAGATGAAACAAAAATTGTGGAACATAATTTACTTGTGAAGGAATATCGTTTGTAACTTCGGCGTTATAATCTGAATATGATTCTGGAATGTACAGTTCATTTCGTTCAGATGGTCCAGCAGTGCCAGGCGTATGAGTTGGTGCGATATACTCATATGGAACATTTCCTGTCGATGGGCCTGGAATTTGTGATGTAGGAGAATTCTGAAGTTCAGGAATATGCTTTGCAATTGTTTTTGACGGTTGATCCGTCTGTAAATTTATCAAATTAGCTGCTCTTTTCTTATCTCTATATCGTTTACTTTTTAGTTTGTCTTGTTCTTTACGACGTTTAATTTTCATCTCCTCTTCAACTGTCATTGTTTGATGTTGGGAAATTCGAGAATTAAATGCCATAACAATTTTTCTTTTATCCCTATATCGCTGGCACCTAATTTTATTCTGAAGTTTTCTCTTTCTTTCAATTTCATCACTTTTTTCTTTTTGATTTTTGTCGTTATCCGAAGAAATCACTCCTACCAATGTTTCTTCATCTTCTTGTCTTTTACCACAGTCTGAAGACATCTCCAGAGTCAAAGATCTGAACAAATATGGAAAACGGATGTTTAAAATAATCCTAATTTCAGGACAATATTTTTTCGTGAATTTCTAATAATGAAATCGAATGATATGATATGAAATTATATATAAATAATAATCATTTGGCAAAAACTATCGAAGTATATATTTTATTTTTGACGATTTATGTTAACGAATGAATGTTTAGAAATATTAGACTTTTTAAAAAACGTTCAAAAAAAATATTTCAGTAATATATGGTAATAAACTATAATTTTACATCAATAGCCATATTTCAAACTTCAACACATTAATCATAAATTATTATTAGGTTTAATAAAGTTTCTAATTTCAAAATTCATGAGAAAATGTTATTGAACAACTTCTTCAATTTAACCTCTTAATTGAAGAAATATTAGAAAATAAATAATATAAAATTTTTAAACGAGGATTAAAAATAATTTTGTATTACTAATTTTTCATCTTGAAAGTATAAGTAAATTAATTCAGTGCTCACTTAATGGATAGACCTTATTTTTGTAGCCAGAACTACATTGAATACTAATTTGTAGAAACAAAGATTTTTCGTGGTCTACAATGATGATGCAAATTTCAAGTGAAACAGTAAATAAATTACGTGGACAATTGAATATCTTCCTTATAGAACGTATTAATTGCAAGAAGTGTTAGAGATTACAGCACCCGTAACTACGCGTGACAATCGAAGTTCCCAACCAACGCTCGCATCGTTCGGTTACAGCTTCTGTAACTCCAGTAGCCTTATTTGTTTGGTAGAGTTGCTAGTGTACTGCACGGTGATTTTACAATTGAAAAATTCAAATAATAATCAAACCAAAACACTATTTCAACAATATACACATTAAAATTTTCACTAAATTCATTCAATTTCGCTTAAACGATATACACAGCACTAATATTACACAATATGTCAGCTGTTAACGTCACAATACGTTGCACGCACGAAAAGCGTCTAACGCGCACAGCACATCGTCGCTGCGCAGGATCCAGTCATGAGCATGTCGGTGACGCGAACCAATAAGATTATTCCCTACCAAAAAGTGCCTAAAGCGTCGAACGAAGTTTACACTGCAAAAATGTAACCGACATTGTCGATCCAACAATGGTCAAAGTCAACTCTAAGTAGCATATCTTTTATTTCAATGTGAATGATCATTTCGCAGCTGGAAAATCGAAATGAATATACAAATAAGATGGCAAAATAATGGAACTACAGATATGTACTTCCATTATATATAACTACAGATAAGTAGTTATATATCTGAAGAAAATATATAACTGAATAATTCTCTTTGTATTTATAAATTTATCTACCAAGATGAAGTTTATTTCTACTACGATTTCAATTTCAACATGAAATAGTAATTTCTTGGAAATAACTCCGAATGTGACTTCATTCTGAAGCACCTCAGGCAATAACAAGATTGTGCATTCTAGTTTTATTAGGGTACAAGAAAGAAGGAATGTTCATATTGAATGTCACCGCTGAATTGAAATTTATTTGATATAAAGTACAATACAAAGTTGTGAAATAGACCACATAAAATGGAATTTTTATCGCAAAAATATTAGCGACAGTTTGTATGTATTTATATGAATTGAAAATGTAGTGAAATAAGCGAGTGTCCTTTGCAATATCATTCAATTAACTTTTGGGTAGTACTTGATGTATTTAGTAGTAAAATCTAACAGTTTCTAAATATTTCAATATTTTAAATGTGGAACTGCAAATATCAACACATTGAAGCGGGTTTAGACGGCGCGCACCCACTCGCGCACCAACCTCACTTCCGGTCCCTCGCACAAGGTAAGCACCTCCCTCCCCTCGAGGCCACTCACTCGGGGTGAGCCATTGTCAGTCGGTTTTTGGACGCGCATCAAAGGAAACTCTAACCTCGCGCTGTGTAGACAGGAAAATGGACAAAGCGAGGTGCCTCGGGCTAATTGAGCTCACCTTTCTATTTCTTCCATTCTCATTTCTTCTTTTTAAATAACACATTGCTAGGAATGCAAACGACGCGGTAACTTGAGGTGTGGCCATGATGAACTCCCGACCGAGACTGAGCGAGTTTCGGTGCGCGAGTGGTTGCCAGTCGTCTATACAGTGAGGCGAGGATGAGTTTATTACCAGGCGAGTTGAAGGCGAGTCGGATGCTAGGATGGTGCGCGAGTGGGTTCGCGCACCATCGTGAAATTTCTTTAGTGTCACAAGAGAATAGAACATACCATACTACATAGTTATGAATTCCAAATAGGTGTTAAGCTTATTCTTCTTTAAAATATGACCGAAATAATAGTTTCAAAAAACTATCATTGAGATAATTTTTGAAAATAGGAATTTAAATTCACGGTTGATTAAAGCTATTAAAACTAAATAAGCTAAAATTAAAGCTAAATGACATCATAAGGTTATTTTGTCATTATGAAATCTTTTAGGTTTCCAAATATATTTAATAAACGAAAAGTGTCTGCTAATTTCATTAATTTAATTGAGTAGAAGGATTGAAGCAATATAATTTTGGAAACATAATTTTGAAACTTTCAGAACTTTTTACTTTAAGAACAAAATGATTTTATTTAATAAATTGAAAAGTTCAATGACTACGTAAATATAAAGTTTTTTTCGAACAAATACACACAAACACGAATGATATATATATATATATATATATATATATATATATATATATATATATATATATATATATATATATATATATATATTATATTTCAGAAAAAGCAATACATTCATTCGAAAAATATTATTCTTTACTATTTATGATTAATAATATTAAATTATTATCGAATTAATAAAAACCATGTCATAAAAGAACTTGCTATGATGTACGATATGATGCCTTCAATATCCTTAAAGTCCATGAAACATTCATCGTAGCACAACACAGACCGTTTTATTCTACAAAGAACTAATCAGTAGTGCTACGTCCATCCCCAAGTGAGAAAACGGCTTCAGCTCCTAAATGCCTCCTTAGTACTCCGAAGTTATTACTAGGAAGAAATTTATTTAAGAGCTAGTAGTAAGCTCATAATTTCCAAATATTTGGGGCTGCAACTCTTTGAATTATAATATATTTGTCAAACCTATTTTATTCAGCCTCAAACTACGAAACAACAATATGTAATAAAATATCTAAATAATAATAATAAAATATTTAAAGCTTTTCTATTACTCACAGCTAATAATGAGCGATTAATAAAATAACGGATCTATAGAGCACAATAGAGAAATGCATTCGATGTAAAAAAACTGAGCATAATCATCGAGTTGATGTAAAAGAAGAAGGTGATTGCAAATTTATTATTATGAACAATAAATTTTCAAGGATATGAAAATGAAGACTACGAAATAACAATCGAAGATGTTCAACTAAGGATCAGTACTGCCCATTCCATTTAGGTAAAATAAGACACTACTAAGAACAATTCAAAACAGTGAAAGTGAGGGACTGAAATCTGATTTGGGAAGTTTTTTTTTCCGTGACACATATTCGTTTCTCACAGTTGGTGGTAATACTTTGGTTCAACTCAAGTAATAATGATTCGAAGTCTCTTTGATGATTCGTCCAAAGTACACCATGTGTGGAATAAAATTACAGAACTCCAATTTTATTATTATTTACAAGAAGACTATAACTTGTTTAATTGAGTATGTACTATGTGGAGGTCAAACTCATTTTTTAAATAGCATAATCGAATACTTCCTTTAGAAAATGTTCACAATTTCAATAATGTATTATAAATCTAAAATGTTTGAATTTAATACTCTGTTCATCACAAATTTCCTACTTGAACACTTCTCTATTTCAGCTGATTTACTGATACAATATTATGTACGGATTCTGAATTCAGTAAGCACACTTATCCATGTTATTTTTAGTAGCTTCATCTTAGTATTTTTTATGCATCTAGACATTTGACTCTCTCTGCAGCGTACACTCACTAAACATCTGTATCTCCATTTCACAAAATTCAATTAACACAACAACTGATGCCTAATGAGCATGCACAGCGAAGAGAGTTTGCAGAATGAATTATGGATCATTAAAAAATGGATGCTGATTTTTCAAGTAAAATCAGCCTAAGCGACGAAGCACATTTTTACCTTGATGGGCCAAAACTGACGATTTTGGGGTTTTGAAAACCAACATGTGATTGTCGTAAAACAAATGCATTGATAACGTGTCACTCTTCTGGTGTGGATTTTGGAGTGGATGCATAATTGGACCATAATTTTTGAAAATGTGCCTAATCAAGCAGTAACTGTTACTAGTGTTCGATATAGCTGCATGATTGCACAAATCTTCTTGCCTAAATTGGTGATATTGATGAGGCCAATATGTGGTTTCAACAAGTGGTGTCATATGCCATACAACCCGTGAAACACTTCAATTACTACATCAGACATTTCCAGGTCGTGTACTTTCTCCTTTCGGTGATCACAACTGGACCCCTAGATCGTGTGATTTAACACCATTAAATTTTTTATGGGATTATTTGAAATCACAGGTCTATGACAACAAGCCCACAACGCGTGCACTAAAGCAGGATATTCAACTCTACAACAACGAGATTCAGCCACATTTATGCAGAATGGCCATGGAAAATTTCAACGAAAAAACGAGTGCATATGTGAATGCCAAACCGTGGAGGTCATTTTCCGGATGTGCTATTCCATAGATAACCCTATTCTATGTGCTTTATGATTCAATTGAAAACTTACAAACAAAAGACTAAAAACTGTGTTTTCTATTCAATTTATCTATTCAATATATTCAATCTTGCGTTGAATTTGGGACAACCATAGACATATCATTTTTCTGACATAGGTAATCAAAGTTTTATACATGGTGCTGAATGTTTCAGAAGTCAAATTCAGTGTTTAAATCTTGGTCAGTTTATCCTAATATAAGTTTAGAACAGCAATATTTATAGAAATATATTGGTATCGCTGATGAGATCAATATCAAAGTTTACAATATTCCATACAAATTAAATTGGTAGTACACAATTTCTGTGAAATAATTATCATGATTATATTATTAAGGTGATTGATACAATATAAACTCAAAGATGAAACTATTCTGGCATGTTCAACTATTCTACGATTTGAAAGTTTTATAATTTCATTATCATTTTGTCTCGAAATTTCCGATACTGGTTACAGGATATTGCATTAAATTTAATCCTCTCTCTATCCCCGGAGTTTGAGAAATTCGATTGAAAGTTTGTATTTCCTACACGTAACCTACCTACCCAAAGTTTTGTCGATAATTTTCGTAATTTGCTTGCGTGAAAGAGATAAAATCAAATGTGATTCTCAACTATTTGACAGCAAAGAAATAATCTATAAGACATTGAATTATAATGAATGAGAGGTAATAAAATATACTTGTCTAGAAATCACTAACTGAACAATTCTTCATTCGACTAGTTTCGCCATTTCAATATAATAAAAGGCGAAACTAGTCGAATAAAGAATTGTTCAGTTAGTGATTTTTAGAAAAGTATATCTTATTCCCTCTCTTTTAAATATGAACTATCACAGAGTTGATTTATCGTCCATTGAATTTATGGATTATAATAGTTTGATATAATATGTATAATATACAGAAGAATATTGAAGAAAGTGGAGAAATATTAATAACATACCAGGCGTTACCAAAGTAATCTAAATTATGGTTGTGTAATCATTGAACATTTCGTCAAGATGTAACAAGTGAACTGATGATAAACAGGTATTGACATAACAATGTGAATTATTGTGATAACCACATAAGCGCTGATGTCAATGCACATCTTACAAGTATAATTTGATTCGAAGTAATAGTTTTATGGAATGCCTGGATTGGCATAATTGACGCCTATTTATTTAGATTAAAAACTTCTTTACGTAGGCTGCAAGTATAAAAATATATTATGAAATTCGTCTAATCGGTGACATCACGTTCTCATCGTCACAGTCAGTCAGGACGCAAAATTTTCGTATTTCTCCGCATTAAAGTCACAAAAAGGAAAGAAGGGTGAGACACCCAGATATTTAATGATATTTGCACTGAGATCACTTACCTCGTTGAAAAAGATAATTTGACTTCAAATTTTATTTGGAATGTTGCTTATAGAATTTTAGCGTTCCTTTTATATTTCAAATGGAATAGATTAAAAACCAATGTTTTGGTTGTTCTGTAATAAAATATACATACTCAAGAGCTCTCTGTGATTCGCTATTTTAAATCAAGTACGCATGTAGAGAATGATCTTTGTTTTTTTTTTTTAATTCAGTGGACCTACAGTTTAACGTCAGTTCTGAACGGCCATTGGGCTTGTAATCGATGTACATTATCTTTGTTAATTAGAGACGTTGAATTTCATTTTATTGATTGAAATTTATTCTATAGTTGTTGGAAAAACAGGTGCTCAACAATTATTTTCGGAAAAATTATTTCTATAAGGTATGCATCAATCATTGCTTGTACATAAACTAAATTTCTGTGTTCCTTCAAAATATATATCATGTAAGTACAGAAGTTTTTTCACGTCAATGTCAGATAATATAAACATTTGGACTGCATACAGATGTGAAAATTCTCAGTATACTATCTATACAAAAACGTTCAAACTTTTTTGCCTAGAAACGATAATTTAATATCATATAATCTCTCTTTGAAACGTCAAACTACAGAAAAATCACCTCTATTTGACGTAAATAAACAATAAACTACTGGCTCCCGAGAAGAAGTTTACTTTATCTTTATACTTAACGTTTTTTCGTTACGCGACGAACGATACGTCATCAGAAACGACCGGTTTGAACATTTGTGCAACATCAAAATCGGTAGAGGATCGTATTGTCAACAAAAAACAACCGAAAAACAATAAACGACGGACATTGATAAATAGACATGCTAAACAGATAAATGACGAATTAGTCATAATAATGTTTGGAAGAGATTATCTAATTTTTACAAAATCCTCTAATCGCACCTTACCTCAACAGATTTTTCCTTTTTTGAATTAAATTTCTCCAACAGGAAGGATAGTGGTTTGTACGCAAACCACATTGACTTTCTCTCTCTCTTCCGTTCTCTTCTGAACGATGCCAGTACGGAAGCCATTTTTCGCTTTATCTCCGGCACGCTGCATTCCATAGCCAACGCGACTTCTTGCCAGGCTTCGCTCTTTTTCCCCATCATTTTGAAATGAGGATCGCTGGGATCCCAGAGGCAAGGATGCCTCCGATATTCATCAATGAGTAAAATGGTTACTGTATCTGTCCACATTTCGTAACGTAAATTATTGTTACCTTTCATGTACCTGACGTTATATTTACACCGATTTGGGAGTTACGAGGCGACGAACCGTTCGCTTCGCTGTCGTTCTGTTGTCTGAATACGACGAATTTGAACGAACATCGCCGTATACTTGCGAACACGGCGCATTCTCGATTATTGACTTCTGCGGAACACGAGCCAAGCGAATTTAGGAAAGGAAGGCGAATATTCAGTAGAGAATACACGTGGAACGAACATCTCTATGATTTCATTGTTCATACCAGTGTACTCTGTTCGGGTTATAGTTTCTTCTCATTCAGCCATTATACAATGATACTTAATAATATTTAGAAACCACAATTAATCAGATCTCCCAAAAATTGATATACCTAATGGGAAACAAAAATTAGTTTTCACCGACTAAATCCAATTTATAGTTAACTTCAAACAAATCATTATGCTGTTCGTAAGTTCAGAGTTAATATCCATAATGTGTTCTCAGACCACCTTCAGAATAGGTGGTCTGTTAACTTTCAAAATGGGATACCAACTCGGAACAATTGTCAAGCATTCATTCGCGATTTAGAGATATATGTTATTATTTTGTTCGAACAAATAAAACTTTTATTCACGCTTAAAACTGCATTTCTATTCGCAGAAAATGTCAGATTCATATTTGACAATTAAAAATAATCATTAAATTGTTATATTTGTTAGGATGATTATAAAGTATTGTTGCCTAAATTTACCTAAGTATGTAGGTTTTTCGTCTCAGTTGTTACTATTGATGCAGTTGTATTTCTCAAATATTTTCATATATTGAACATAAATCTTGTGAATCTGTACTCTATTCTAGTTAATTTGATGTGGCACAGGAATTGGGCCAAATAGCATTCTTATATACTCGTATTGATGATTTGTCTCTATACCTTAATTCTATGCCTCAGTTTTTTGCTGAAGATGTCAGTTTTTTGCTGATGATCTGCGAATATTTGCTCTTGTTGATGATTGTCATGATTGTGTCAGATTACAAATTAACTTAGATGCTGTTAATTGTACCAACAATTGACTGAAACTAAATTTCAGTTAATGTTGTAAAGTTTTATCATTTTCTAGAAAATGGACTTCAATCCTCCTAGGCTATACATAAGAAAGCAAGTCTTCAAAGATGTTTTGAGTTCAATGATCAAGTTGTTGTTTTTGATTCAAGCTCTCCTTCTAAAACCACATAAAATTGATCACTGCTTCTGCTCTAGAAGGCTGGGTTAATATGTCAGAAATTGGAGTAGCTTTGTTGATCTCTGCTCGATGAAAATGCTTTACTATTATTTTATTCGTAGTGAATCAGAATGTACTTCTAGTAATATGAAATAGATCCAAAATTGTGCTTTTAGTTGAATCAGGCCTGTCAGTGGTGGTGTTATATCCTTCTTTGTGAAGCTGAAACCCTCCGATGAGTCTCTTCACATAACCACAAAATTTTTATGATTGCTAATGGAGAAGTATTTTCTATATTTTTGTTCTAAAATTGTAAACAAACATGGCATTTTCTCAAATTGAATATCACTAACAATTTAATCCTGTTTTCTGGTTATTATAGCTACGGTGTTTTTCATTTATTCCAGTATTGAAATTTCGTATTGTACAATCGGTGCATTCGGACATTTGGGTTTATAAATACAGACTTGTGCTCTTCTTATTATCATTCTCAATGAACTATCGGCATGCACTAGTATTCTGTGAAAATTCTCACACCAACAAACGAAGAAGAATATCATTTAACAGGTTATCAAAGAATGCGTATTTGTAGGATACATCTAACTACAATTAGTAAGAAGATGAAGAAACATAACATAGTAGCAACCTACAAACTCAATAAATCAACAAATGAAAACTAGAATGCAGAGTAGAAGAATTGAATGAAACCAACATTTTACGTATACAAAATAAATTGTAGAAAATTTAATTGGTGTTATATCTGCATATCTAATAAATATACGCATAAGAGAATTCATGAAAGAAACAGCTTTTGCCAAACATACAATGTCAGATGGTCGAAACGAAGATCTGACTTCCATTGTTGTTTTAACACAAAAACCATTACAAAAGAAAAAGGCCAATCAAAAAGAAACGTTTTGGTAATGACTGCTACAGAAAGAAGAGTCAGTCAAAAAGTTCAAAGTTAATAGAAAAACTGCTACAGTGAAATGTGAGCAAATATCTTTTCGAAGAAGATCAATTTTTGCATTGATTCAAATTGAAATCTGAATCAATACTCAAAAATTGCGAAAGTTCGATTTTGCAGAAATCGATCATTTTGACTTGGTTTTTGAGTTAGTTTTTCGAAAAAAAATACAAGCTAAGTATCGATTACGATTTTTTCAAATTGAAAAAATGATTAATGAGTGAAAAATAATGAAAATTTTTCAAATGAACTGGCAACTTCATGTTCATATGATTTGCATCTTCCTAGTAGTATAGGATCCGATATAAAATGACCTTCACCGGGATGCTTATTTGATAAAACGTATTTTTTATTCAACTTAATTTGTCAATAAACATATTACATATGGGTTGCCTAACAAATTTTGGTCCAGGGTATGTTCAATTAGTAACTAAAAAAACTGTTTTTAGTTATAGAGTATGCAAACGTTAGGTTGCCTATTTTTTCCGTCACAGCTATCTGGTAGCCAGGCATAAACAGGTAAATCGATACTAGCATTCTGCAACAGTCTGATTATTCAATGAAAATTACACACAATAAAGAATATTTTACTATAAACAAGGTGGTATAGGGTTGCTTGCGAAAAATAAGTCCTGAATTCCGGTTGTTGAATTTTGAAAAGCAAAACATTGCTGCGAGTAAATGTGTGCGACTGAGAGGTCCCAACCAACCATCCTATGCGATAGACGAGGACACAGCATAGCAGCTGTTTAAAGTCCGTCCATTTAAAGAAAGAGAGTGCCCATGCTATTTGTTATTGGAAATGAAAAGGATAGCGATAGACTCGTATATGCTGTACATTATTTTGGAGTAGTTTTTATTATTATTATCACATATTTCAACATGAAAAAAATATAGAAGTTGTATTAGCTAAGATAATTTTAAAGATTCAATCATTATCTACTTACTATATATTCAGCACTAAAATTCAGAAATTCTTCGTTATATTTTTTACTCAAAACGGTCACTTTTTTATAACACGTGGTATGATAACCTACAAATTCAAGTGACGCACTGGGTAGCTCAAGAAAATTGTATTTGAAGTTTTTTTCTTACGAAAAGCTAACTTTAATACACAGTTTTTAAAAGTTTCATTATTAAAATCAATTATGTCATCATCCGAATCACACAAAAAACACCTTTTTGCCATTTTTTCCCACAATAAATATAAGCATGTGTTTTCAATTATAACTAAAGCGACAATCTACTCCAAAATGATGCACAGCATATACGAGTCTATCGCTATCCTTTTAATTTCCAACAACAAAGGGCATGCGCACTCTCTTTCTTTGAATGGACGGACTTCAAACAGCTGTTATGCTGTGTCCTCGCCTATCGCATAGGATGGTTGGTTGGGAACTCTCAGTCGCACACATTCACTCGCAGCAATATTTTGCTTTTTAAAATTCAACAACCGGAATTCGGGACTGATTTTTCGCAAGCAACCCTATACCACCGTGTTTATAGTAAAATAATCTTTATTGTGTGTGATTTTCATTGAATAATCAGACCGTGGCAGAATGCTAGTAACGATTTACCTGTTTATGCCTGGCTACCCGATAGTTGTGGCGCAAAAAAATAGGCAACCTAACGTTAGCATAGGTACTCAATGTCTTCATACTTTCGATTGGTATAGAATTTATCTAATAAACAAGCTGGTGGAATGTTTAAAAAAAAGTGTTTTTTTAGTTACTAATTAAACATATTCTGGACCAAAATTTGTTAGGCAACCCATATGTAATATATTTATTGACGAATGAAGTTAAATAAAAAATACGTTTTATCGAATAAGCTTCCCCGTGAAGGTCGTTTTATATCGGGATCTTAAACTATAGAGACGTGGCTGCAAGATTCAACAATAACTTTTGAATGCCTATTCCAAGGAAGTTTAAGAAAAATCATATGATTCAGAAGTTGTTCAATATAAGTTGTGACAATAGAAATTATACTATTTCTATTCGTTTCATTGTTACAAAAATTAATTTATAATCAATTTATTAATTAAAATAAATTAAACTCTTGGCTTAATGTTTCACGATTTATTTAACAATTTTTTTGTAGTCAACATGTTTCGAGCGTTAGCTCAAAGTCTTGAAAAAGTTTGAAACATGTTGACTACACAAATTTATAATCAAGAGTTTAATTTATTTTTATTCAAATTTAGTTGAGCGAGAATTCAGTCTCATTAATTTATTAATTTATTCTATGAAATTTAATTTATAATAAGTTAATTAATTTATCTTTAATACTTCAATAATCTATAATATAAAAATTAACCGCAAAATTTGTTGGTAAGCGCATAACTAAACAACGCCTGGACGAATTTTGCCAATTTTTTTGAAAAATGTTTCTTGAAGTGCAAGGATGGTTTTTAGGGCGACAAAAATTCGAATAATTGCCAGGAAACCCCTAGAAACAACAAATTTTTTTTAAAAAAACGTTTTCTATCTAAAATGTAAAGTCAACGGCTGGAAAAATGGATGCATGGAAGTATTATGTATAATACTATCTGTACGTGATGGTTTATGGAAAATTGAAAAACTATGTTTGATATCCATCTTTGCTTAATGTTTTACGATTATATTTAACAACATGAACTAGTCAACATGTTTCGAGCGTGAGCTCATTTTCAAGACTGTCTTGAAAATGAGATTTCAAGACATTTCATTAAGATGAAGATGAAAATGAAAATGAATATGAAGATGAAGATGAAGATGAATGTTCATTAATTCATTCAACATGTTCATTAATGCATGTTGTTAAATATTATCGTAAAACATTGAGCCAAGAGTTTAATTTAATTTAATATTTAATTATGTTTCACTTAGAGTTGAGGGGGAATTCAATCTCAGTCATTAAGCTAAGTGTTTAATTTAATTTAATATTTCTCATTTGAACGAGGTTTATTCAAGATCTCTTTTCGAAAGAGTTTTTATTAATATTGCCGAATATCCTTTTATCCTTCTGGTAAGAAATTCGTAAACCAATACGATCATATTTATTATGAATTTTCATGTTGAAAATAAATTAAAAAGTTGCAAATTCAATAAGGCAGCAATTTTTCAATTGCAGATTATAGTTGTCGTTATCATTTTTAATTCAGTGGAATGGACGAATGTCAAATATATTGTGGAATTAGAAACACTCTGTTACATTCGACAGAAATTTTTAAATTACTCTCCACATTTTTCGAGCTATTGAAGCAATATCGAGAGACAAATAAAATTCTCAATAATGATCTAATAGCCTGAAACAATTCTTCTGGAATTTAACAGACTGATTTCCATTATACAATATATTATTGTATGAAAATCGTCGCTCTCATGTTCTTGGATTTTTGGAATGAAATCCATTAATCGTTTTAAGATCACCATCCCTACCACTCAATTTAGGTAGTTGGGGGTAAGTAATAATTATTCTGAAATAATCAAAGAATGAAATATAGAGAATAACTCGTAAATTGTTAATAGAATTACAGTGAACGAATGTAAGGTATTTCTTGCCATTAGTTATTCGAAATAAAAGAGATAAGTGTTGCATTTGCGTGTCTTCAGCTCCATTTATTTTGGCGTTGCCCCGTTCACCGTGTCTGGAAAGCTGACCTATCCACTGTAGTTCGAGAAAATTTCACGGTCTTCAGACATCTATTGTTTATTACGTACATTCGGCTGCTTTAACGGTACTTTATTTATGAGACGACGATTATCATTTGGTATTCTACTTCGGCAACAGTAAACTTCCTGATTGGAATGGATTTTTGTTGGTTGGATTTGATTATTGAATGATCCGAAAGATATGAAATATTTCAACTGAGGTCTGAAACAATGTCATTCAACATTTTTAATTTAAAATTTTTAATTAACTATCAATTTCAACATTTTTCATTTGACTGAGATTGAATTCTCGCTTAACTCTTGGTGAAACATAATTAAACATTAAATGAAACACTTGGCCTAATGTTTCACGATTATATTTAACAATATCAATTCGTCAACATGTTTCGAGCGTGATCTTCAAGACTCACGCTCGAAACATGTGGACGAATTGATATTGTTGAAATTATCGTGAAACATTAAGCCAAGTATAAAAAATTAAATTAAATTAAACTATTTGCTCAATGTTTTACGATTATATTCAACAACATGAACTAGTCAACATGTTTCGAGCGTGAGCTCATTTTGCAAACTGTCTTGAAAATGAGATTTCAAGACATTTCATTAAGATGAAGATGAAAATGAATATGAAGATGAAGATGAATGTCCATTGATTCATTCAACATGTTCATTAATGCATGTTGTTAAATATTATCGTAAAACATTAAGCCAAGAGTTTAATTTAATTTAATATTCAATTATGTTTCACTAAGAGTTAAGAGAGAATTCAATCTCAGTCATTAAGCCAAATGTTTAATTCAATTTAATATTTTTTCATTTGAACGAGGTTTGTTCAAGATCTCTTTTCAAAAGAGTTTTTATTAATATTGCCGAATATCCTTTTATCCTTCTGGTAAGAAATTCGTAAACCTATAAGATCATATTCTAGGAATTTTGATGTTGAAAATAAATTAAAATGTTGCAAATTCAGTAAGGCAGCAATTTTTAAATTGCAGATTATTGTTGTCGTTATCATTTTTAATTCAGTGGAATGGACGAATGTCGAATATATTGTGAAATTAGAAACACTCTGTTACATTCGACAGAAATTTTCAATTTACTCTC
Source organism: Henosepilachna vigintioctopunctata (assembly GCA_030704895.1). Taxonomy (NCBI): domain Eukaryota; kingdom Metazoa; phylum Arthropoda; class Insecta; order Coleoptera; family Coccinellidae; genus Henosepilachna; species Henosepilachna vigintioctopunctata. Next base: position 6,855,356 of record JARQZJ010000031.1, read on the forward strand.
CATATTTTTCGAGCTATTGAAGCAATATTGAGAGACAAATAAAACTCTCAATAATGATCTAATAGCCTGAAACAATTCTTCTGGAATTCAACAGACTGGTTTTCATTACACAATATATTATTGTAAGAAATTAAAATATGAAATCTATTTTTCATAGATTGATCAATATTTTTTTGTACTTGAATAAAATGACTACGAGTGTGTGTTTATTTTTACTGACTTTTTACATTTATCTTACCATGATTCTTCTGGAATTACATTTATCTTACTGTTATTGTAAGAAATTAAAATATGAAATCTATTTTTCAATTGATACTTGAATAAAATGATGAAATAGAAAATCTTACTCTCACAAATATACATGAAATAGAAAACAAATAAATGTAACATATATCATCATATAGACAAGCATGAATGAAAATTAGCAACATTTTCGTTATAAAAAAATATCAACAAATCTGAATATTTTTCTGAGTATATTTTTCCACAGTGAGGAATGAAAATTGAAATAGTATCGTCTAGTTCTGCTACATATTCAGTGTCACATTTTTCAATTGAATATTTCTTGACAAATAGACAATATTGCAGTTTATCTCCAATTATACAGAGAAAAAAGTCTCTGTAGGCACGATTTTCTAGTTATTTTCAAATGTCTCTTCATTTTATTTATCAACCTTACTCCCTGTTCTATCTTATCGTCGCTCTCATGTTCTTGGATTTTCCTAAATTGAAATCTAGCTATCAAACCACCTTTTCATTGTTCTGCTAGTGGGCAATTAATGAAGTTACTGGTCTTGCTCACTTCAATAGCCTGTTTCGTATTTTCCATTCCTCTTTTATGGTGTTGCTTCTTTCGAGATCATTTCGAATTGCCCCCTTTCTGGCGCTTGAAGTGCGCTTTTCTGTAAAGGGTATTATTCTTTTCATTCTACTCGTTTGAGACTCAGCCACATATGATGTGTTCGGTACATTTGTGAAGATGTAGTTGTTTTCCAGGTATTCGTTTGTGGGCTGCTGAATATTCTTGTTGGTTAGCTTGTTTGGGTTTACACCTCAAATACAAATTGTATGTTCATTCAGTACTTTTCTTATATATTGACAATTCTTGACGGATTTGTCCTTTGCGATGTATATTGCAGTATTGTTTTGGATGAAGCTTTGAAACTGGAAACTCATTTGAACTTATATTCTCTATTTTTTGGCATCGACCAAATCATTGCCATAACACACTATAATTTCACTCTTAGTAAATCCTGTAATAACTGCTTTCATATTATCCCTAGTTAAATTCAACATAACTGTACTCTAATTGCTTATCAAAATAGATAAACTATTGCTTAATAGCTTATCTATTTGGGTTACAACCTGAATTCTTGTCGTTGACTTGTTATACATGCAGTCATTGATCTTGTTTGCTGTGTTAATTTGTTTTATTGTCTCTGTTCGAGAATGATACTTTATTGGATTTGCAATCTTTTAACTCAACTCGATAGTGTTTAAAAGAAATCCACAACGCACAGGAAAATGGATTAGTATATTCAATGATATTCCTCAGAGTCTACTATAACATAACATTGAAGGTGTACATTCATGAAATCTTGTTGTTCCTCATTGATCGCGAATTGATTTGCAATTTTTTCTGCTAGGTACTATTTTTGTTACAAAATTTTTAATTTAGAAACTGAATATTGATAGTTTTCTGAAAAAACACAAAATACTTGTTGTGAACATTGAACATTGGTAATGCATATATTCCATACTTTTTTCACATTGTCAGTTGTTTTTTATCATATTTGTTCTCAATATATTTGAAAATTTTATCGGTAATATTTTCTGAAAAAGCTATTAGAAAGCTGCAGCGAATAGTCAAAATACGAAAGTAGTAACGACGACATAATGTCATGAAAAATATTGAAAAAAAGAACCGGGGGACTTTATATCAGCATTGTAGATGAAACATGATAAATACCACGTCAAAATGTTCCATGATAACGACATAACTTGAATAGAAATGGGCATTGAAATCTCAAGAAACTTAATAGTGGAAGAACGCATAACACAGGATTTTTCACCTCATACTATTCAATATTTCCAGGGTATGTGGATAACGAAGGAAAGTGCTAGAGACCTTGAAGTATTCATCGAGAGAAAAGATATCTTGAACGTTCAGTACGCAGATGACACTTTCACACTGGCTGAAAATGAACAAAACATACTAGAAAAATAATTTCAACGAATACGCTTGAAATGCAGGCATTGAATATGAATATACTGAAATACTATTAGAGTGGGCAAAAATCCAGTCGTTTAGTAAATCCATAACACGGACATTCGATATTTTACACCAAATCTATACAACACATAAATAAAATCGAAGCTTCTGTGTGTAATATCATAATATAATTTTTTTAATATGTGAATATGAAAATATATACGATATATATAATATGACAATATACGGAATATATGAATTATACAATTTTGAGAATGTTCGTCCGTTTGTCTGCTTGTTCTGACTAATCTCCGAAACGGATGTAACTACTTGGACACGACTTACACTGGAAGGAAGCTGTGCTAATAAGGTTTATTCTGATTTACATTTTGCCTCCGAGGTAACCAATCTCAATTGTTTGAGAGGATAAAACGGGCGATATTGCATCGGGAAATACAGGTGCAGTGATCTGCATAAAACTTGATGTGAGATAAAATGAGAATCTAGGAAAAATATAGAATAGTTGTTCTCAGAAAATTAACTTGGGAGTTAAAAGGGGAGATATTGTGACGAGATGATTTCGTGTGATAATTTGTTATGATCCGAGTTTTTCGTTCAGAGAATGAACAGAGACGCATGGCAAACGTCCAGTCCATAAAAAAATTGAATTGGTTAGTTATTCATGTAATCATTGAAGTGAAGATGTGAATGTGTTTGAGAGCCAGAGATCAAAGCTAGAATTGAGATGTCAAACCATAATTTGAGGATTCGATTCAAAATTTGGAGTGATCTGCTAGGAAACCAAAGCGAAATTTGCGAAATCATTCGTGCTGCTTATTGCGGTAGTTTTGGTCAGAATGCTTGACCATAGATGAGGGAAAAAAGTGAGACGTTCGGAATGATACGTTTCATACGTGGTGAGATACCTTGAGTAGCATTTCAGCAATCTATTCATCTTGAAGAAATTGAGACAGGACATTTACACAGGAAACGCTATCCCCGCAGTTTCAAACTGGCGTGAAAGAAACTTTTTGCTGATGAATGTTGACCAAAGAGTGTTTTGTAGTTTTTGAGCTTTTCAGAACTTTTCAATGCTTTTTCACGTAAATAAAAAAAATTGTGATGTTTTGTACGTTTCAAAAATAAATTGTTCAATATATCTTCAAGATTGAGACGTATCAGGTGCGAAAACTTCTGGAATACCATGTCTCTTATTCAAACGATCAGTGACATATTAACCTTCAATTATTATTACCATTGCAGGGACGCATTAAAATTTTTTAGTTGTGTCATAGGTGCAACGGACGATGTTAAAAACTTATGATAGAGAGAGGATGACAAAATAAGGGAGAAGAATTATTGGTGAATTAATTATAAACATAGATCCAATGAAAGATCACACAAATTTTGTTGTACCAAGTTATAAAAACACCAGCATAGGTATGGGAGCACGGCGAGGGTTCACAGTACAATCTCTATGACCGAGCCACGATGTTCGGGAATCCACAACACTAAGAGATTTTAAGGAAAAAATAAGTTTTTTCACTTATGGATCATTTATTTCGATTTGTTTCATGATAAAAGAAGGTTCATAGTTTATTACTACAATATCAGCTGAACAAATTGAATATACTGAAGCAGAACCTCGATTGATGTACTCGCATAGCGAATCTATCCTGATAGAAATCCGTGAAAAGCGAATCCACATTAATATCGTTGAAATATTGAGAAATCTCCAGGCATTACAATCAATCATTGCATATCTAACTAATATTTCATAGGTATGCTTCATTCTGAGATCAGGTCGTCAATTTTCGAACTCTACTGCCTGCCTATTGCTGCCGATAAAATATGCGCATATTATTATCCCGTATCCCAAACAGATTTTCATATGAATTTATTAGGCAAGGTATGAATATTTCATTATTTAATAGGGTAAAGGGAAGGATTACATTGTGCCAATTTGTGCCGACGCTTCAACGACGCAATATATAAAATAATTTAGTGATCATAAAAGATGGATACGATACATCATTCAGATCAAGAAGCATGAAATGAAAGATCGTCTTGGGGTTTGAAAATAAAAATGCAATGAATGAATCATTTTTGTTTGTATCGAATATCTTATAAATAAATCAAAATTTATAATTTGAATAAAACTAAGTAGTTTTATGATTTCCACTATAATTAATTCAAAACATATCAATATTGTTTCGCCAAGACAGTGGTTTCATCAGATGTTGATGATAAACTGTTCATCACTTTTTATCAGATCAACATTTGATGAAGTGTAAATCATAAGCACTGTCAATTTGGATTTACATCAAGAAACGCCAACAATATTGATATGTTCATATATGAATCAATTATAGTGAAAATATAGTGAAAATCAGAAAACTACTTAGTTTTATTCAAGTTTTGTATTTAGATTTTCATCAAGTGTCGACATAATCGATTAACGATATCAAAATTTCTATTTTTCGGTATTTTTGTTATACCCACATTGATGATTCACATCGGATTTCTATATCGTCTTTGGGTAATAAATATTGATATAATCAATATCTGTATTAAGGTTTTTTTCGATAATTCTTCTGAATTTCGTTTTCGTTAAAATGGTATCTCGTTTGCAAAAATAGGGAGTACCTTCAATATTTTACGATTTCTGTAACAACTGAATCAGCCTGTTACTTGGAATCAAGGAGTTGTATAAGAATATTTTGAGGATAACTTTGAAAAACTTGTTTTCTCAGAATAAATAATTCACCGACATAATTGCGTTCTGTGTAACTTAACCCCTTATTTCTGAGTGCATGGAAACAAACTTGTACTATGAAGTGAGAAGCCAATTTGCTTACATTTATAATGGGTGAATTTTTAAGCGTAGTTTTTTTTTAATCGAATAAAACACTCAATTTGCATCATATATTCAAAATTTTTGTTGAAATTGAAAATTTTGAAGATGACTTCATGTAAATGTTGTCCGCATCTCCGTATCAAATGGTCCATTCGGAAAATCCAATTTTGCGTCATTTTTTCGAGCATTTCGGCCAGTATTCCACAAATTACGCTTGTTATGTTATCCTCTAAGGGTTCAATCGTGTTCGGCTTGTCCACATACACTAACGACTTTACATAACCCCACATGAATCCAGAGGCGTCAAATCGCATGATCTTGGCGGCCAATTCACAGGGCCATTTCCAGAGATAAGCTGCTCACCAAATACATCCTTCAACATGTCCATTGTTTCACGAGATGTGTGGCATGTGCCATCGTCTTGACGAAACCACATGTCAACAAAGTTCAACTCGGCCAACTGGGGCAAAAAAATGTTGCGCATCATGGCTCTATATCGTTCGCCGTTGTCGGTAACGTTTCTTCCACGGTCTTCTTTGAAGAAAAATGGACCAATGATGCCACCAGCCCATAAACCACACCAAAGTGTTGTTTTTTCGGGATGCATAGGTAATTCTTGTATGACATGTTGCTGTTCATCACTCCAGATGCGACAGTTTTGTTTATTTACATATCCGTTAAACCAGAAATGAGGCTCATTGCTGAACATATTTTTTCGATAAAACAGCGGATTTTCATTTAGCTGTTCTGAGGCCCATTCACCAAAAATTAGACGTTGTGGTAGGTCATTCGGCTTCAATTCTTGCAGAAGTTGAATTTTATAGGCTTTCAAACCCAAATCAACACATAATCAACACGTTTTCCATGTGGATAGTAAAACATGTCCAATTGCTGAGAACGGCGACGAATTGTCATTTCACGATCCTCATTAACACTTTACGCTACGGCTGCAATATTCTCTTCAGTACGCACTGAACTCACGCACAACACGTGGTTTAATGTCCAGCCAAGTAAGTTTTTGGTGCGAAATTTTGTGATAACAGCAGGAATTGTTGATTCGCCAGGTCGATTATGACGACCATAATATGGCAGTAACAAATGACACACATTTTTCACAGAACACAAATTTTGATAGTAAATTTCAACAATTTGCAATCGTTGGTCGTTTGTAAGTCTTTCCATTATGAAATGGTAGAGTATACTGAGAACTTTTCACTTTGACAGATGACGTTTGGATGCCATTATCAACCAGTGCCGCCAACCTGAAAAACTTAGCTCATAAAAATCACCCGTTGATTGATCATGTTTGATTGAATCATTGCACTGAATTTTTTTATGTTTATGAGAACAAACCTTCCTGAACAAAAGAATTGCTGAATTGCCTGCTAATTTTTTTAAACTATTTTAAAAGATACAAATTTCACAGATTATTGAAAATGAGTACTTCAATCCTAGCCTCCTCTTTCACCGAACTTTTATCTCCTGAATTATTTCATATGAATCCCTCTCTAATGCCTTCTTTCCATTTCTCTAGTAAGCAATGGGGTTGATTGGCCTGTCGTTTTGAACAATAAATTTGAATTATAAAATTTACAATATAACAACGAAATATTACATTATTTCTTTTATTTATTATTCTTCTTATTTACTATAATTAAAAACAATGATAAACATCGAAGGAATACGAGTACCATGTTCAATAAATACTGTGTACAATTGTATGTAATTATCGAAAATAATCAGAGAAAATAGTTTTTCAAAATTGATTCACCATGTTAAGATTATCAGAATAACTCTGTTGGTTTCATTCGATCATAGAAATTAGACAAGTGAACAAATATGAACATCGACAACAGGCAAATAAGGCTGGAGGTAAACTAAGTGCTTCAACACAATTCCACTGGAACTGTTAATAGTTCGAACAATAATTATTCGAATATCAACACGCCCGTTGTGCCTCCAAATATCTAAAACGCCCCCCTGCATATAAGAATGAAAAGAAAAATGTAAAATGTGGTGAGTGCACATGTACCTATCATTTGCAAACTTTGATTACAGGAAACACGGCGGTAGAACGAAATAATAATAGTAATTCACCAAAATGTTTTCGCTTTGTGGAACTTAATCGAAAATACACCGAATCTGATATGGTTCTGACAGTTGAATTTTTCACAACGAATCGTTCTATAGTGCGTTAAAAATACCAACGTAGTTGTAGCCTTTTCGACGTTCCCACATTATAGTTCACCCCAACCCTTGTAAGAACGACGACATTGCTATAGCATACTCTCAAACAACAAATGAAGTTCAGTTTTTGAATATTTTATAATACGAAAATCTTCATTTAGGAAGGAATAATAACAGTTTAATTATAAATTTTCAACATAACTTTTAACAGATGAATGAAATTCTTCAATATGAGTACCCTTGTAATATTCGGTAAACAGTTAAAATTGAGGATAGCATGTTCTATACTTGACTGAATCTGAATTGAGTTTAATTTTGGATGACTCTGTTTAAATAACAAAACAATGACGTGACTGAGTATCTTGACACCTTGACAAATGTCAAATAAACTGAACGATTATTGTTGTATACATATTCTCTCTATTTTTTAAATTGAATTAACTCATTTTTGGACGATTGTTTTCGATAACTCTAGTTGCAGATTGTATAAACATCGTATAATACCAACCTCGAGAAAGTGTAAGTTCATATTCATTCGGTCTTACTCCTTCGTGAAAATGATGTAACTTTGTCTTTGTAGATCCCTGAGGATGGAAATAAATATTCACTTTAAAGAGTTTTCTCGCCAAAAAATCGCCGAATGCTCAACAATTTTGGCCTCGATGAATAATTCCAGAATTTTGTTTTCCCATATTTTTAGTCATTATTTCAGTAAAATAACCATTTCATAGAAATACGAATTGAAAAAATGAGTTAAAAAAACCATGTATCGTATCAAAAGAACCTGGCGCTCCGCTGAATCACGCAGTGGTTCTGCATAACGCTTGCTTGTTACGTGACTTTCCATAAGCTTCGTTAGAAACTCTTTTGTGATCCTAAAACTACTTCTTTTCATTGTGGTTAATATATGAAAGAAAAAATTATGAATTTCTTTACTTCTGATATGAATGATTAGTGGAAAAGAATTCTTCAACCGTTTTTCGAACGCAGACAGAGCCAAACCAAGTTTCTCGCGGTCGTTCGATTATTAACATTCGATCGCACCGTGAATGAAATAAGGATATGATGCGTTTTGCATTATGAATTCAAATTATCTGTAACCGTTAGAGGAAATACTTATCATACATTATCTGCTTGTTTGTTTTGATTTATTCAAATGATTATGATTGAAATGAATGCAAGCCGAATGAGTTTTTGTACAGACTACTAGCTATAAGGAAAGCGAACTTGTCGTTTTCTAGAAATCTCAATGATCTAACGGTAACGTGGCCTCAGATAGTTATTTCATTGCATGTTGAAAAATGGTGCATGAAAATTAGCATCATTTTTGAGATGTATCTACATTATGCCATGTATAAGATAATTTATTTATTTAATTTGATCATATATAATGTATAAATATATATTTTTAATATTTTTCAGCAATAACGGGCTATTTTCAATGTTGAGAGCTTTATTTTTGTTGACGTTTCTTTGTATATCACAACGAAATATGTAAATACATATATATATTATTATTATTATTACGATTGTTCTCCATGAGGAGATCGATTGAACTTGAATGAATTCGCAATAAGGACTTTTGCTTCATTTTTTTTGCCTCCCAAGAACTCTTCATCCTTCCTGACTGTTCTTTTTTCCGTTCATCTGTTCATTTTATTACAGGTTGACGATATGATTTTTGTTGAAACTTCAAATGTGCGATTTTATAGCGACATTCAGTGCGATTTTTGAGATTTTTCATATCGATCTGTTGTAGATCCTTTTGGACCTCTTTTAGCCACTCTGTTCCGCATTTACTATTCATAATTATATCGAGTACTTTCTTCGGTATTCTGGATTGTTTCATTCTGTAGACATAGACATGTGCATAGAACTTTGCCCGTGGTTTTCTGATTCCTTCCGTTATTTGTTTATTGATAAAGTTCATTCTGAGGTATATTCATCCAAATGCCGTTTCTATTGATTGGCCAGTAAATCTTTCCAAGAATTTTCCGTTCTTGTTTTTCTATTTATCTAGTTCTTGAATGACTGTCAAATAAATAAATGAGTGTATAAATTAAACGTCATTTGTTCGGAAGGATTATTCACCAGGAGTGTCAAATGAGTTAACAATTGTTGGGCTGTCTGAAAAGCTTGTGCTTTTTCTACAATTTCTACGTTAATATCGACACGAGACTATTGATTGGCGAGTAATCACAAAACTGGGCCCGTAGGAGTCGATCTAACGATCGATCTAACGGGTGTGTTTATGAAATGACCCATATATATTATGGACTCGGTAGCTGTCATCCATCCAGAGCTGTTACCTGCTTCAAAACGTTCAGGTCCGCCTTCGAGAAATATTTCCGTGAATTTCAACCTTCGAAAGACAAACGTGGTAAGAGCATTTGCCGCCAGAGTGTCGAGCGTGCCTCTTTTGGCAGATACTAGCGCTTTAACTTGTTTGGAACCTTTTTTAAGCGGCCAGTTCTTTCGGTTTCAATACAGTACTTGCCCTGATTTAATCTAAACTATAAATTCTCGAGGGTAAAAATCTATACGTAACCAGTGCTACCCTTAGTTTTCTGAATATCTCATTGACGTTATGTTTATAAAAAAAATGTAGCTCTATTGGCACTTGTGGACTCAAGTGTTCTAAAGGGGAGTTCAGGATTTCGTTGTAGGAAGCCCTCCTGTAGGAAGAACCAATCTGCACCAGCTATTCGTTTCTATGCCGAGCCTTTGGGATGTCTAGCAAATTAAATTTTACTGCACATTTAAATACTTATTTTTGAACATCATCTTGGTAGTAAATCAAAGAAAATTGATGAACATTTCACTTAGTAGTCCACCATCGATCTCTACTACCCTTTGCTGAGCATAAATATTGTTCGTTTTAACCGGGTGTGTTTTAACCATTCTCAATTTTTTCATATACATATAATATTTCATGTAACATATTCCTTATTCTTTCGCAACAGTTTTAGTTTTTTTTTTCAATCTTTAATAGGAGCATCTGCACCTTTTTGAATAAGATCTTGTGAAACGGTATCTCTAGTACTTTTTCATTCATAATTTTGCATCATGAAACAAACATTATATAATGAAACATCAGTGATAATAATATGGACTAAGTTGTTCACAATATGCCCCAATAAAAGGGAACATATAGGCCCTAATCAAATACACTCACATAGATACCAATGGTACGTTGGTGAGATATATATCTTACACAGATATGTTTTACACAGACAAACAGAAGGTCTAAAGTGAAATTCAGAGACGAAGAACAAAAATAATAGCCATAAAAATATTCACTTACTTACGTGGCACTGTTATCGTCGGCACTACACAATACTAATAGCACCAATGAAATACTGGCCGACTTGCGCTTGATTTTAGCATTTTACTTTAAGGTTCTATTTATCTATATCTATTTATTTCCTTTCGCAGATATTCCACAGGAAGCTGCCAACACATTGACAACATTCGTGAATACAAAAATACTTCTTTGAGAGTTTTATCTAAAATATTTCGATTTAAAATCTATTCGTGAGAGTACAGCCACGTTAAATCTTCATCAGGAATACTGAAATAATTGAAATCGAAACAGGAACAAGAATCTATGAATGAAAAAGTTACAATTGAAGATTCTGCAGTAATTTGTCGGCCTTAATGGCCTGAAATTTCCTACTCAAAATGTTAAACAGGATATTTGTTTATGGATAATGATATTAATTTTTTTGGGAATGTGCTGATACAATTTGAAAACTCTACTTCAGATATTTCATCGTCTTATTCTGACATTTCGTCTTCAAAGAGGTTTTTTCATTCAGTTGTACACACTCGCATGTAGTGAAACGTATTCGTACATCTGACGCCGACGATTTGACGATTTGTCAACTCTGAACGCCGAAATAATGAAAATCAACTACCTTGGTGAAGTAGAGTTTTTGAATTGAAAAAGCATCATTTCGATGATTATTGCTAGAAGATTTTCGAAGATTGATACATATATCATCCTTAGTCACTAACTAGGTATGACTTTTAATAACGTTAGATAATATGTTCCATTTTTATTTAATTTACATTACTATTTTAATTTTATTTTCGTTGTTTATTTTCGCTTATATACTTTCTTTTTTTCTTCCTTCTTCTTGTTCGTTATTATTTGTATTAAATTTATTCGAGTTATTGTTTTCCCTCTACTTGGATGTTTAACTGTAAAAGCTCAATAAATTTTATTCATGTTCATCACTCTTTATATAGGTAATCAATGTTACCATCAACATGAAGGCAAAATGGTTGTTGAATGTGATACTGAGACGAGTATGTACTGCATTTCCCAGTATCTATTGTAATTTCATTGCACTATGCTTACAAATAATGAGTTGATAAAGTTTTATAGCAGTCGGATGAACGATATGCAGCGCGCAGAGGCATAAAACACGAACAATGATTTTTTTTAACTACAGAATGTTGAAAAATTTCATTTCAATGGAAGAATGGTAGAACAGAGCATAAATTTCAGATAATCAAACTAATGTTGATTTTAATTTGAATGAAATATAATTTTCAAGACGAATTACGTTGCAATTCGATATCATATCAAAAGAATTGAATGCAAATATTTCTACCGTTACCTAATTATTCTGTTTTATAACTGTTTTGCGAATGCAATATAAATCGAATTGAATTATCTTACATGTGCACAACTTTTTGCATTATTGCTTAAGATTTATAATACTTAATTATGAACCTAAACATTTACTCCTGGAGTAATAATGAATTACTATAGAGACAAGTTTTAAAAGTTCAGACCAAAGTTGGCCGAAAAGGTCCTCTCTTATTGAATTAATAAACTATGATTTTTCTGATATGATTCAGATAAAGATATTTACCTGAACTCCTTTGTTTTCCTTTTATTTGGACGATTATCTGATTCTGTGGACGCTATGTTCTCTGGTAGCAAATCTTCTGTTTCATTCAACTCCATTTTTTCACATTCAATCATTTCGAAAGATTGAAACGATTGTCTTGAAGACGTCGCTACTTCTTCTCTTGATAGATTTTCGTAACATTCAATTCGACGTCTTTTTTCATATACTTCTCCTTCTCTTTGAGGTTTCAACGCCTTTTGACAGTCGAATTTATGAGGACATATGTTGGGTTTCAACTTTAACGTTCCTCCAACCAGTCTATGTTTGATTAAATTTTCTGTATCATTTTCAACCTGTAAATGAATTAAATAAATTGAATTCAATAAATAATAATATCTTTCCATATAATTTTAATGAATAAGTTATTCATTCCCCACTATAAAATAAATATATCAATCAGAAATGGGTATTTAATGGGGATTATTCTGTAAGCATCTGAAGAAGTCGTTTGTAACGACGAAACGCGTCATGCTATGTAGTCAATAAAGTGTAAATCATAAGTTCAAGTGTTTGAATTTAAGTTTATATTCAGAAATGGTAAAGCTATTATTAATATTAACTCACATCGAAATGATCTTCACACACATATTTAGTGCTTTTAGGGCCAATTAAATCACGCTTCATTAGTTTGCACCAATTTTTCCTTATTGTTATATTATTTGGTACACGAAAAAAAACTTTATTGGGATTTTTAACTGTTGTGCTTTGACACAAAGGAACAATGCAATATTTGTAGGCATTTTTTTTAACTTCTGCCATCAGGAAATAGACAAAATACGAATCGAACGGCGTAAGCGACTACACAACAATACTTTCGTATGTACTCGACGAAGTCGGCTACGTCGGTCGTCTAGGTCAAATGACGTCACACGCTGGAATGCCGCGTGTTACAATAATTCTGACGCGCAGCTTTGAAGTCCATGGGCGTAGTTATCGTAGGGCCAAGGGGGCTATGGCGTGTGTAGCAGGATGTAAGGGGTGGCGAATCCAACCCTTGGCACATTTTCAGGGAGGCTCTTATTGTCAAGTTTCCTGACAATATTTGTCATTTTGAATTGCGTTTAGAATATCAATGTTTCGAATCTTATTACTGTAATAGCATGTGGTTCAATTATAATCATCTATTCATTTTAATAAGGTACGGTGTAACTGAAATTAATATTTTGTGGCTGCCTGTATAGATTGCAAGATTTTAGTTTTATCAATGTAGTATTAGACCATTATTGTCGAGAGGCTGGACGCACCAACAATTCCACCTCTGCTCTAAACAAATGACCGGAGTCGGCATTCAAGTAAATATGTGTTTGAAATCTCATAAATGCGAAAAAGTTTCCAGAAGTTTTGAATTCATTGGAAATCAATTGGTTCTGCATTTTGCCATGTCGTGTGCCCACCCTATTGCTCACTTGCTTCCAGCTAAAATTCATTCCTATATGCAAAACGAAAGAATTCATAAAACTGGATCACAGAACATAAATTGCCTTGTAGAATTGAAACAACGGGAACAAGTAGAATCCAGGATTAACTCTCAACTGTATAAGCAGTTAGAGGATGGAAAAAACACTGACGCAATGTGTTGCTTAGAGTGGCTGCTACAGCAAAATTTCTAGCTAGGCGTGAACTGTCTTTATGTGAAAGACAGATTAATTTCGATCTACAAATAATAGAAATTCCATCATCCTTTCAGAAGCAATTGCTGAATGTAATTCCTCTTAGGCAAAACATTATCACAATATGGGCAATCCTGGAAAAAGCAATACATCTTAGTTATCTTTTGCAACATACAGAATAATACTTTAAAAAATGGCAGCCAAAGTCTCAATAACAATTATCGAAGAACTTCACAGTGCCTACTACTTTTTCTTCAATGTAGATTTCACGCATGTAGATGTAGAAGTGGATCCGTCTAAACAAAGATTGAAATCAAGAGTCACAAAAGATTACTCTGGAAATCAAATCGCTTCATTCAAAAATGAAGCTGCAGAGCAATCGAATTCGTTAGAAACGGCCATCTTTGTCCGAATTTTGGCGAGCTATTCAGCAATTTACTATGGCATCAAAATTCTGCAAGCGATTGCATAAGCCCTAAGGTGGTTTCTAAACCTTATTTCAATTTGATTAATTTCATTCAAATGAAAGAGAATATTCCGATGATTCCGGAGAGACGGGTAATAGGAAATCACCCAACTTATCTGGTGGAACTTTTTCCCAATTTGTGCAAGTTGTTGGACGAAATGAGGAGGCGCAAACTATCATACAACCCACCAATTTCACCTTCTTCATTATAATAGATATAATGTCGGAGACGTAGGTTTGAAGGAAAACCACAAACCTTCAAAATATACACGTGGTAGATCCCACAACCGATTCTAAAGACGGATGTGTTGTAATGAAACACTTTTTGGCGACCAATCTGAGTAATATGATTCTAAGGCAATATATGAATATAAGGCAAGTTAAAATAAACTAAAGACTCGGAAAAAGCTTTTCCATAAGAAGAGTCTCCATTGAAGACATTGCATTACGTATTTTACTTTGCACTGCAGTGACAAATTGCAGCACTAACTTTTGTACCCTGTATTGAAAAGAACAAGAAAATCATCATCGTGAAAGAATATGTAAAGAATGCGTGAACACTTGAACAGCCTAATCGATCTAAAGAAGCTGAGTTGACTAGCTCCATACATGTGACATATGACAATCTCATTGACGATTTTCTCAAAAATTTACACCTTGAATTTAAACTCAGTATGAATTACTCTAGGACAAGTCGATAAAAGTTTAAACCGAAGGCTGCTTGCAAAAATCTTTTGTTAGTTATATTATCAAACTATGTTCAACATTCATTGAGGTTTATAATATTTAATCCTCCTCTCTAAAATTCACGGTGTAACTGAGTATGAATTACTTGAGAACTGGTTGTTGAAAGTTCAAACCAAAGGCGTCTGCACAGGTCCCCTGTTTGTTATTTTATTCAAATGCTGCGGAAATCGAAGAAATGAAACCGTGCGTCATTAGAATAAAATATTCGATGGCAATGTAAAAAAGTGAAGATCAGAATCGTGGGTCACGTAGATCGCTCGCGATGCCTCCATGGAATTTATTCGTACACATCCTTTCTCCCGTTACAATGGGTGCATACTAAATCGAGATGCACCTTCGATTTCGATTTATTTCACATGTGTGTCATGTTCTGTAGAAACTGAATTTTTTAACATTTGGGTGTATTTTGCTGACTACAAACAAGTGATTCTGTATGCCGACCAACGTGTCGTAGAAAACGATATCACCGTTTCAGGCTCTTTTTTAGAGTAACATTGATAATGGTATAAATGCTTTCTAACTTTAGCTATACGTACAATTCAATTCGACTTATCTTGCAATCCTAACTCCGAAAGTTCTAGCTCTAGTAGAGTAGTAGTAGAATAAACTTCTCCGGTGCATACAGACCATCATCTTTTTGATAATGAAATTAGATATTTAATAGTGTTGGCGTTTACTTGATGTAAATCCATCATAATTGAATATAAACCTAAATTCAAACACTCGTACTAATGATTTACATCCCTGAAGAACTGTAAGCATCTGAAGAAATCGTTTGTAACGACGAAACGCGTCATGCTATGTAATCAATAAAGTGTAAATCATAAGTTCATTTGTTTGAATTTAAGAAATTAGATATACTACCTGCTATGGATGGCAAAATATTACTCACTACAAGACGCCTCAATTTTTTTTTTAGCTGTGGGTGTACCTCTGCTCTTGGAATTCTTTAAATTTTCTTCAATTAAAGATCGAATGACGTGACAAACATTCCATATAGGTACATACAAATTGAGTCCAAAAATCTGAAGATAACTGTACACATTGGAGAAACAGATGTTGCAATTTTCGGTAAAATCGAGGTCAACAAAAACGAAGAAAATATCCACAGTGTTCACTTCTCTGTTCCTAAGAATCCAAATCATTCAATTTTAAACCGCACAAATACTATAAATATACCTACATAGCGCATCATTATACAACATTTTGAGTGGAGATTTAGTTCTTCATCAAACTAGGTTTACAGGTTAAGACGTGTACTCTTCACTACCCATTTGATGAAACACCTGAAACCGGAACGCCAGCACCTGGAAATTTTCCAGGAAAAATGATTTACAGTTAAAGCGGCACGAACTTCCTAATTTAATCTCTATGGAGATTTATCTGTGGTGTTATCACAACAATAAATCTTCTTCCTTGACACAATTCAGCAGACCACTCATCAGGGTCGATCTGCTGAGTGGTCTGCATTCATCGAAGGTTTCAAAATCCGACAAAATTAGTGGCGTAAACGCAATGTTTTGATATTCGAACGATATTTTTCTGGAAAACGTTTTTGGAAAATATCCTCAAGAAGTTTCCGAGGATATTTTTTAGGATATTTCGGAAATTATTAACAATGATGATAGCTATTCTGCAAGAAATATCTGCTGTTACAATTGATTATTCATGGGTGATATCAGAGTATTATTCCGACTCTTCTCATTAAAATTATAGTTTTTCATTGAAATTCTTCAGAATCACTGAACAGAACCAAGTGATTGACATGCTTTTCGCAAGTTTGTTATGAATCGAATAAAATTCTGAAGCAATAAAGAAAACAACGTTTTCCTTCTGTTTGGATAATCGAAGTAATTTATCATTACTACTACATTAACATGCATTAGTAGTAGAAGGCCACCATTACCTAATCAATACCAGAATATTTAGAATTTAGTAGCATGGTTTCAGTTCATTTGGTTCACTTATCTTATATCACCTGCTCAAAATTTTCTGGTCATTCCATTCTCACTTTGGTCGGTATTATTCAAATCACTCGTTAATATTATCACAATCTCCTACTTATAGGGGTTACCTTAAATAGTGGGAGTTGTAATATTATTCTTCAAGCACATGTCGATCATTTGTTTTTTTATTTATATTTATCAGAGTGTTAATGCTACTATTAACCAATGGGGGGTGCTCCACTTGGCTGACATACGTTGATCCGAGGGGGACACGGGCAAAGGCTTACATATTTTTTGTCCATTGAAGACCATTGAAGTTTTCATTGTTTATGTTGTTTCCATCGTAGTTGGTTTGGGACAAGTAGTATTTCAGCGTAAATTTGATGGGGCGCAAGGGTAACACTTCGTATATTGAGAGCCCCTGTATTGACACAATGAAAATATTGAGTTCATAATATTATTGCCGAATAGCCTTCATTTCATTACTACATAAAATGAGATTTTAAATAACATTTAGAAATTGCCTAAACATAACTAACATATGAATTTGAATTTGTTACCTCAGATATTGATCGATTACGTCTATTTTTGCTAGGTTCGTTCAAATGATAGGGTAGCAATAGGGCTTTTCGGATTGTTTTTATAAGAAATCATAATTCTTTGAATCACTCTATACGGAGATACGGTGTTTCTGATATCAGTTCAAGACCTATTTCAGGTTCAAAATCCCCATAAGTTCAATCATGTCGGTTTGCTTCAAAGAATTGAATGAGTTTGTAGACTTTCATTCAACCAAAATCTTCTATTGGTTGGTTTCTTATACCATATTATACTTTACGTTTTTTTATTAATATACAGTACGTGCACTACATTCCTCCTAATCAAATTTCATAAAGCAGGTGATTATTAAGTTAGAATGTACCTCATTTATATAATAATGTTCTTATTCATGCATATCCGATACTATTGAAGAAATTTATAAAGAGCTATTATTACTCACTCTGTGTTCGCAGTTCTATAGTATTTATTAATATACCATGTAAAAGTAATCTCAGATATTTTAACGATCAGATTATCACCGTCTGGTTTGTTCATGAGAAACACAGCTGAGATAATTTGTGTAATATAATCACTCGATGCATTTAACGAAACGTTTATCGCATCAACCGTAATCCACCGAAAATTCGACATTCTTTTATTTCTGATATCAGTTACAAGAAACCGTGGAACCAGTCTGAATCAATTGGATTTGCATGGTAGAGCCGACAAGATTTTTGACTGGGGGCACGCAGTGTTTTCTCAAAATAACAGCACTTATGCAATACTGGATTCACTGTTGATAACGGAATTATCAAGTACCGATCCAGTTCAACGTAAACCTGAAACATAACAACCCAACATATATAACACAGATTATAATAATAATACACTAATAATATTGAGTATCCAACTCAACGTTGACACAGTTATCACATTAATAATAGGGTATTTGGCTGTTTCCACAAAAAATATCTCAAATTATTCGTTATAGGTGATGCATATTTCCCATTTGATTAATTCTCTTGAAATTTTCCTAATTTATATGAAAATGACAGAGAAAGTGTGAATGAATAAGAAACTCGTCAAAACACTGCTATACAGGTTACTTAATATGGTGACGTCACGATGCAGTAAAGACAGTAACCGTCACATTATAATACGACTGTAGTCTATTGAATTTAGTGATTATTGAAGATTTCCTAACTTTACTGCGATGAATGGTGCGTAGTGCCACAATCTATTAACAGATCTATTCAAACCTAAAATTCGGAAAAAGTGGTTAATTATCTCTCGTAGAAACCCGAAAGATATAGCTGTAAAATCTCACGCTTTTATGTGTGAAGATCACTTTAACGTAAGTAAATAATTCCTACCCTATATTTCATACATAAATAACGAGTTGATTTTATTACATTTTCGTTATAGTCTTCTCTATACATTCTAATATATAATAATAATATATAATAATATTCTTGCATAAAATAATCAACGATAACGTGAAATTTCAGGGATTATTGCAAATGCTTAACTTTATTGTTCCAAGAGTTTCATCCAGAAGCACATTCACGTTCTGCCTTCCAGCAGCTAGAACGAATGTTGTAAAATTTTCTCCATTGCACACGATGTGTGAACAATGTAATGTTTTGGGAGCTAAGGTGGATATTTTCAACTGTTCCGTTACTGATATTGAGGCAAATTTCCTTGATATACATAATCTCTGCTATAACATCACTTATGTGTATTGACGAACAGAATTCATATTCACTCGTATAATTATGTATGCATAAGTGTTAAGTAAAATACCTCTGTAATTTTATTCTAAAGCAATGCCGATAATTAAGTGGACCTACAGTTTAACGCCGCGCGCCGGTTCCGAACGCAGTTGGGCTTTTAAACTATCAAAATCAGGACAAACACCCATGTCTTCAATGGGACTCGAACCCGTTTTTTCACTAGAGATGCCGACTTTTGTAAATTTTTTCGAATCACAAATGAGTTTAGATCATCATCACTTCATCTGTTTCAAATTCATTTAGAATAATTGAAATGTTTTAGCAATCGCCACAAAACTAATGTCCGATGGTTATTTAGAGATTATTCTATGCTATATGTTTTACTCTTTATACCAGAACCATGTCATTATCTCATATTTTTTCAACGTAACATACTGGTACCGTTGATAAACAACAGCTTCATCAACAATTTCCATGTATGATTTCAATTTTATTCACCTCTTAATTGACAATTGCGTATGGAGTACTTCTTTCTTGTTTTTTGACAAGTTTGATCACCATAATGTTGACGTAATGAACCTATATGTGAATATGGAACATGAAATGCAGGGATCACTGAAATAAATTCCTACTTTTACAGTCATCAGAAAACCTATCAATTGTAAATAATGAAAAAAATAGGAAAATCCTTTGACTGAGTGTATCTAGTTAAAAGAGTCTTGTTGAAATGGAAAACATATTTTTCACGAAAATACATATCGTTCCAATAGACATTTACTCATTAAACTATGAAGTGAAAGATTATCGTTTCTACAGAAGAAGACAAAACCTTCACTCAGAAAAATGTGAAAGAAACGTAAAATGTAACCGACAATTATTGCACAATTGCTCGTCCGGACATGCAAGTTTGACCATTGTAAATGCAGTAAAGTTTCCGGTCGGTAAGTCCGTTTTCTAACCTCCGTACAACGACGTCAAACAATTGTTGAACATCAGGAGTGCGATGATCGCATCATCTCGGACATTCACGTCGGCACCTTATAGTTAGACGGCAAATAATAATAGCCTGCACGTAAACATTGCATTATTATAATAAGATAACCGGCCATTATGGAATTTCAGGTGGATTACTCGAGGATTACTGTTACTCTTAGAACAGAATTCGCAACGTTATGGCAGTCATCGGGTACCACTTTGATTCTCGGCTTTCTTATGTTGTTTCACTGACTAAATGAGCTAATCACCGGAAATGTTAACTGGGAATGATAAAAGAACCGAATCGAGTTTTTTCTCTCTTCAATGTACATAATTGAATGAAAAGTTTGTCTTGATTCTCATTGTTTTGTAGATACTTATTTGTTCAACTTCAATTTGGTTAGTTCAAGTGCTTTTTTTTAGGAGATTTAATCTCGAATTTTTTCGATTAATTTGGATAAATTCTCTTCATATTGGCGTTTTGTGATTCGAAAGAAAGAAACCTTACATGGAAAAATGAAAGAAAACCTAACATAGATTTTTAATATAATAATAAGTTCTCAACAGGTATAACACCCAATTACAGAAAATAATAAAAATGTTGAATACATAACTAAATAATAACTAAATAATTAGAAAAAAGATTTAACTAAATAATTAAAAAAAGATTTAACAAAGAGGTCAATCTAATCTAAAAAAGAATAGTAACTTATAACTACATTATAGCATTCAATGAAATATTACAAATAACTCAATCTAAATCAATTCATTTTAATCAATTTCCGTTATTCACATAACTCCTGATAATAAATTCTATGGAGTCAAAGTGAATGTCACAATTATTGGCAACTCTATTGAATGTAGACTCCATAAACCAAATGGAAGATTGCATTAGAGAGTTGGTCCTCGGAGTCTCTAGGTGGAATAATTCTGTATTACGAGAATTTTGCCTAGGAACACGAAATTTCAAAGCGGACAATGGAGGAGGACAATCAATACTATTGTGCAGTAATTTGTACAAAAATTTAAGTGATAAAGTTTCTCTCCTGCTCTGCAATGAGATAAAACTAAATCGACTCAATAATTCGTTATGATTGACTCCTCTCTGTGGATAAACTTTATTCTCCCTCCAAACTAATAATTTCAAGAACCTTCTCTGAATAGCCTCAAGATGGCGTTGAAGGCAAGTGTGAATGGGATGCCAGATCGTGCTGCCATACTCCAACTTTCTACGGATTAGGGTATTGAATAGTCCTACGAATGTTGAAGAATTATTAAAATATTTGCCATTACGTATAACGAATCCATATATTTTCGCAGCAGATGAAATAAGTTGGGTGATGTGTGGGACAAAGGAAAGCTTCTGGTCGAAGACTACACCAAGATCTCTCGCCTTATCTGGACGAGAGAGAACCTGACCACCGACGCTATAATCACAATCAATTCGATCTCTTTTCCTTGTGAAAGAAACAACATTACACTTTGACACATTCAAACTCAAATAATTGTCCTCACACCATGTTGCTAGTGTCAACTAGCAACATGGTCCAGCGCGAGCTGAAGTTGAACACAGTTGTCCTGTGATCTATCTTCATGATATAGTTTCATATCGTCTGCGAACATCAAATGTGGAGAATGAATATTATCCATCAGATCATTTACGAACAGAATAAATAACAGTGGTCCAAGATTAGATTTGAGGTATTCCAAAGGTAGGTATGAACTCAGACGACTGTATACCCACCAGCTGTACGAATTGACGTCGGTCAAGTAATTGATTTCAGTCTACGTAACTGAATTCTATAAAATTACATGAGAAAATTCAATTTAAAATTTTTGCAGTGTAACTTAAGATGCACTTTGAAGGAATTATCAGCGAATCAAAACTCTAAAATGATTTGGTTAACATACAGCCCATAGAGCGAAAAATATTTGAATGGGACTCTGAGGAAACAGTATCCTTTCCTAGAAGAAAGTGTCTTTTAGTAATTCAACTGAATATAATAATCCGATTTTGGTCATATTTTTGAATGGCTCTCTCAAATAGGCTCAAAATAATATGGCAAATTCTCACAAAATTTTACGAAGTTAAAACTCAAATTTTCAGCGGAATGATCTCAAAAAGATCTCATAATTCAGACTCTAAATGATAAACTTTTACAACGCTAGCGGGCGCTGGAAACTAAGTGATGGATACGATAATTTTGTCGATAATGTTTTGGCAATTCCATAAATTTAACAAGGAAAAGTTTAAAACGATTCTATAATTAATCACTGATTATAATCTATATTGATCTGAACTTCAAAATGGGTAAAATGTAACACTCTGTCTTCTATTAAATTTATTATTTGCATACTCATATCTTTATCATTCTCGAAAAATTAGTTTATAAGTTCAATTATATATGTTTAGTGAAATTATTTTTTTTACTTTTTCGAAAAAATGTTGCATTTTTATGATTTTCCAAAATTCGCTCTGTTTTGGATCTACGTAACCACATGATAACTTACATGTGAGATGTTTCGCAATTACCCGAAAAATCTCAATTTGACAATGTGAAAACCACATTTCAATGCGTTCAGGCGTATCAACATATGAATATAATCACTGTATTAGCCTTTTTGGATCTCAACTAGTAAATCTAATATTATGATTTTGTATTAGATTGTTGTTTAAGTCACAATTCTTATATGTTTTTGAAAAGATTCCTGAGAAATTTAATTTTTATCCCGTCTTGCACGAGAAGTGTTCCCCTTTTCTCTTTTGACTATCTCTTGAACCATTTGAATTATTGTGCAATTCTTATATATTTTTTGCATCCGAATAAGTTGAATGCTTTACAAACCTCCAAATAGAGGAATGAGCGCTATTTTGAGATGCAACCGATACCTACTAATGCTTAGGAGACTATAAAAAGGAGACTATGCAACATTCCGATAATTTTTATAGAAAGGCATTGAATTATTCACCTTCAAAATACTTGGATCAGTTTATAACTATATAATATAACTATTATACACACACAATATTGATTTTCATTTGCCAGAATGACCAACTCGCTAATACAAACCCCCATTTGGTTTATGGAGTTTCAAAAACTACGTAATCTCCGTTATGGAGTTTCAACAGCAACACTATTGTATGCAACATTCAATAGTGTTGCTATAATTGTGGCATTCACTTTGACTCCATAGAAGTTATTATTAGGATTATTATTATTGAGTTCTTTGTAATATTTCATTTAATTCTGTTATTTATTCATTAGTAACTTTTTTAGTTTTTTTCAAATTTACTGAGCTCTTTGTTATATTGCTTTAATTTTATTTATTTAGTTATTATCCAACATTATGTTACTATTTTCTGTAATTCGGTATTATACCTGTTGAGAATAAAGAACTTACTACTGAAATTTATACAGCATAGAAAAAACGAAAATGAAGAAGTATCAAATTGACTTGGCAAAACAAGCACTTACTTAATGGAGTCATGTGACTTTAATATTCAGCTCTCACTGATCTTAAATACATAATAAAGACAAGAACATCTATTGAATGACCGACACAATGAGATGAGTTTCAAACTATATACAAAAACATATACAATTATTTAATGCGCTTCCGGATAAACGTGATAATGAATATCACGTTTATCAGGCCAGAGTATAATAATAATAACAATAATGTATTTATTCTACAAAGCACTGCATTTCTTACAATCACTAAAAAAACATACCAAAGAAAATACAATGAGTGGAGAATAGGCCAAAAATTAATTGAAATTATAATCTATTTGACATACATATGTCAAATAGATTAGATATAGCCAATCTGATCTGTTAAACAGGTTTGGAGCTAAATCACTCGAAGTTGGCAGGGAATTGTTGTCTTTGAAGTTTCTATATAACTAACCTCTTTCATGGTTATATAGACTGTCCTACCCTTATTGGCTCTATTGATTTTTATGTTCCTAGACAATTTTCACGTTCAAATCAATTTTTTCATTGGGTACTCCGAAAACTAATTCCCCCGTCAATCACCCATTAGATATATGGGTTCACTATTCGAGCATCTGTCTGATAAATACGATATCAACAGTGACTCATTTACTTTCATTAGTAGGTTTACTTGGACCCTTTTCATGTATAGTGAATTCTGAAGTAAGCCATTTGCATATTGTCTATTATTTATTATAATTACTTTTATTATTGATAATCATTTTTTAAACCTTGATATATTATTAGGTGTTAATAATGTATATATTTTCTGAATATTTCCTATTACTGGGTGTTTTTACCTGTAAGAAAATAAAGGCTTTTTAATGATATTAATATCATATGCAATGGACTACCTGAGCCTGACCATCACCACCTACAAAATAAAATATTTTGTAACTGGTTATGGTCTGACGTCACGCTTATACCTACTCCAAACAGATAAGTTTATTAACGTAAGATCCCATAAAAATATATAAGTTCAGTGTTCTCTAGTTTTTTATAATAGAATAAGGACTTAATTTGTGTATTTTACTTGAAGAGCGTGCCTCTGAAGGGAATCATATACGCAGGGCCGTTTTATCCATTAGGCACTATAGGCAACCTAGGGGCCCCGCCACGTTCAGGGGCCCCTGTGCTACAGGAAAAAGAATGGGCAATGTTTCTTAAACAGTAAAAATTTAATTTGAAAATTTGCTCTGTACATTACATCGACGCTATTTTAGTACATTTCGGAACGCATTCCATATTAGATATTATTATGATAGTTTAAAAGTTTATAACGCAGTAATATAATTGCAAGCAATTTTATCGCGGTAATTTAATTAAAAACGCGCAAAACTTTTATAATATTGAACTTAATTAAAAACTGTCTTCGTTCAACGATGTCTCAAAACCGTTTAAATTCATTGGCTATAATGGCAATTGAAAATGACGTGTTGGAACGGATTAACTTTCAGGATGTCTTGAACGATTTTGTATCAAAAAAAGTTAGAAGAGTTGATATTTAAGCTTATTGTATGTTTTTTTCAAATGCATAAATAAAAATTCTGTTCATTTAATTCAACATTTTTATTGAATAATATGATGATATACCCAGGTTAGTAAAAAACAGCGTAATTTTGAATTTTGTTGTGTTAACAAAAAATTTGGAAGAGGGTAGGGGGCCCCTGCATGAGCATTGCTTAGGGGCCCCGACAGGCATAACCCGGTCCTGCATATACGTTTTGCCTAAGTGGGTTAATTAATTCAATGATTCGGCTTTAAAATTTTTCATTTCAAACTGTAGGTTCCAAAACAAAATATATCAAGAACGAATCTTATTGTAACCCAAAAAATGAGGAAACACCAAATGAAATATTTCTTATTGATTCTCAGCGTTACGAACCTTTTTGTTTAGAGCCGAATATTGGCTGCGCCTTTTTTTTAACGATCTGACTTAGGCAGCCCTTCCAACAAAAAAAAACGTTACGATCAAAATTACTCTGCTGAACAGACAGAAGAAAACACAGTGATAATATTGATAATAGCTCCTACCAAACTATCCCAAGGGGTTTCTGATATCCTCACAAAACCACCTCTATATTACTTCTGTAACAATACCCGATTTACTCTTGAACTTTATCTGGCTGTCCACAATATGGAAAATCTCGCCATAATTTGATACTATAAGAAAATTATATAATAGTTGTACTCAATGGACTGTCTAAGTCTGACGTTACTATACTGACTCCAAATAAATGAGTTTGTTGATGTAAAATCCCATAAAAATATGTTAATTTATTGTTTTCTCATTTTTCGTGATAGGAAAAGAAATTCAATTTGTGTATTTTATTTAATCAGCCTGGTTTCAGAGCAAATCTTATCAATTTTCACCAAATTTCAGTTGAGTAATTTGATTAAATGATTCGGCTTGAAAACTTTTCGTTTAAAGCACAGAATCCAAAATAAAATATATAAAGGAGAAGTCTTACTGTATCGCCAAAAATAGGGAAACACTGAATATAATATTTTTATGGGATTCTACCGTTGAAAGCTTTTTTGTTTACAGTCAGTTATCGACTTCACCACCTTCTGTGACGCCTGGACTTGGGCAATCATTCGACAACACAAATTAAAGCGACGCGTTAGATTTCTAAAGAAACGTAGAAAAGATCTTTTGATATATCTAGTCCATATTATACTTGAGTTTGTGTCAATAATACCTTTTGTCAATGACCTTGATGTCGAAATACGTTAATTTCAAATAAATGAATGGATAAAAATTACAAAATATTTTTAAATCAGTCCGATGTATTCAATTCGATTTTAATATATTGAGAGAAATTTATAATGGATATCTTGTTGTTTTCGAAATCCAAACACGCTGCAGAAAATTCCATGAATGACGTTAATCTGCCTCATCCATATATCGAATACCCAACAAAATGGTCGGAATCTGCCTATTCCAAATCCTGATATGCCTGCTGCCGATTTTTAAAAAAGGGATTATATGTTTTCAAATTTCATGATTGAGTGGAAAAACGAAAGAGCTTGTTGATATCCCAATACCAATTTAGTAGGTTCGTTAAACTGTAGTAAACTAACCAACATGAAATATTTTCGATTAATTGTGTGATCTCAGATCACTCGTACCTACTGATGATGTGGTTTCCTCCAATTTCTTGACTTCTAAAAT
Source organism: Henosepilachna vigintioctopunctata (assembly GCA_030704895.1). Taxonomy (NCBI): domain Eukaryota; kingdom Metazoa; phylum Arthropoda; class Insecta; order Coleoptera; family Coccinellidae; genus Henosepilachna; species Henosepilachna vigintioctopunctata. The sequence goes on from JARQZJ010000031.1 coordinate 6,882,220, forward strand.
AAGCAGTTTAATGCCCGATTAAGCTTTTAATTACCATGGTTCAACGCTCACCGATGAAAAAAATTGATTGAGCTGTATCTTGTAAGAGACAGTGGAAGACCAGATATACACGTAGGTCACTTTGTCTTTGTGAATTTATGTCATTTTCTTATTCAGAAAAAAACAACGATAAACACAAGATGACAACACCTCTTCTCATTTTAATTCGATCCCTTTCAATCTGCAATTCCTTTATTTGATTTGAGAAATATTTTACTTTCAAAACTTTTTTCGGACATTGGAACTGCTTGGATTTTCCTCAAACGTGAGCATATATTGGTGCTTGATATCATTATTTATTGCAGAACATCTTGCTCTGAATTGCACTTATATATCCAAGTTATATGTAATGAATAAGTAATATGTATCATTAATCGATTGGGCCGATACTTGATGAAAATCTAAATACATAATTTTGAATAAAACTAGTAGTTTTTTGATTTTCACTATAATTTGTATGATTCATAGACTGATAAATATGCCTTTATAAGCAGATAAGTATACTCATGAATTGACATCATTAAGCAGATCGCACAAAACAATGGATATCATCATTGTTTCGTCGATAACATTTTATGGAAAAAGTTATATAATAAGGACATTTTCCAAGTATATCCTTAAGTAACAGATAGTCACAAAAAAATCAGAACAATAACGTATTTAGGCAACCCTGTATCAAAAATCTCGAAGTTTTATCTGATAGAAATTTCACGAGAGCTTTCAAAACCCAGAATACCGTGGGTAGACATATCAGAAATACGAAAGATAAAATTTCGCCTGATGATAAATCGGGTATTTATGAGTTGAGTTGCGGTACTTTTCCCAAAGTTTATGTTGGCTAAACTGGCAGGAATTTCAACCTTTGAATATCTGAACACCAAAGATGCTTTGCAAAAAATAAAACCGATTCTACGTATGCAACACAACTTTTAGAAGAGAACCACGTCTTCGACAACAACTTTAAAATATTGCATACAGAGCGAAAAAGTTATAAACTAACCCTGTTAGAAGCCATGGAAATCAATAAGAGGAAGAAATCGAACAGTTCATTAAATGATCAAGTTTTTATCTCCGTTATTAAATTTATTCCAGTAAAAATTCAATCGAAGAAAAGTATTCTATGGTCATCCCCCACAATTCAAAAGAAATATGTTCTATAGTCATTCTCCTGTAAAAGCAGAACAGTGTTCTATGTTCATTCCCACCCCACGTACTTCAGGATAAATATACGCAGTTTCATCAACACCTGATGAAGCCACTGTGTTGGCGAAACGATATTGTCATGTTTTGAATCAATTATAGTGAAAATCGAAAACTACTAGTTTTATTTAAAATTAAGTATTATGTTCTTCTAAGTTAAGTATATATAACTTCTTGGCGTTGGATCATTGTTGTGAAGTTGAAGAGACCATATTTAGACAACAGGGGAAGGCAATTTGAATTGCCTTCCCCTGTTGGGGGGAGGCAATTCACACAAATTATGGGACATGTGAAAATAATTATACAAGTTTTTATGTTTTTGTTTGCTTATTATACTTATTCATAAATTAAACACAATCTCAAAAATTTCTAAAATATTTAATATATTGACTACAATATTATTTCGGTATACTATACCTTCATTAGGTGGATGAACACTGGGTACAGAAATGAATTAACTTAGTTTATATATTCCTTCTAAACCTAAGGTTTAGTACCTTAGGTTTATTCCATGAAATAATACAAAAATAAGAGAACACCTATGAAGCTACCAGAACAAAATATCAGATTCTACATTCGCAATCCCCTTTATCGACAACCAACATAATTTCAAACACAATTACGAGGTCCTACACATAGAAGATGATGGCCTGAAAATTAATTTCCTCAAATCGAAATTAATAGATACAAGAAAATCGGACCACTCCATGAGCAACTCGAGGTTAACAACTGTCCCCTATTAAGCCTTAGGTTTAATAAGAGTATATAAACCAAGTCAATTCATTTCTGTACTTAGTTCTCATCCACCCTGATGGTATTGTACACCCAAACATTATTGTGGTAGAGAAAATATTTTTCTGAAATTTTTGGAAATATGTTCAATTTGTGCAACTTATCAATTCATTCAAATAGACACAAATGAATTGATAAGTGGACAAGGAATTTTAACATGTCTCTCTCTCCTCAATAAACTGTTCGTTATACCCTAACAAAACCAAGGGCTTTAGATATATGAGTGGTACTATTCGCCACTATGATACCAGATGTAAATTTCTTCAGACTGAGCGAATTTGAGCAACAATGGTCCGAATTACAAGAGTTCTTCAATGCTTTGCGTCCAAAAATCCCAGAGCTATCTATCAAAAAGTTCAGACCACTATTGAAAAATATTCTGATAGAAAATGTTTTTCATAGTTTTACAGAGTTCTTCTCATAGAATCCCCCACTATACTATCAAACTTGTTTTTACAATTATACAATATACTTATTCACAATGTTTTTTTCAATTCAGTTGACCTACAGTTTAGCGCCTGTGCCTAACGGCCAATGGGCTTGATCAATGTACATTACCGAAGATATATCATAATTTTGACAACTTATATCATAGACAAACAAATACACCCATGCCTTCACCGGGGCTCGAACCCGAGTTCTACCGCCCAAAGTCGAGGGTTCTCACGGGTAAGCCACAGATACTGGCTACTTACAATTTTCTTTTCAAAACCAAAAGTCCATAGAATTGTTATTTGAGCATTGGGTAGATGTGTCGTTTTTGTCATATGGAGTTACTGCAATGATATTTCAACAAGAAGTAGCTCCATTTGTATTACAGCGAATATCACCAAGTGATATTCGAAGACTCCACCTTACTGGAGTTTCATCGTTTTCTAAATTTACAAAATCATCGTTCAAAATAATTGAAGACCTAAATATGTAGGAGACGTAGAGACCGATCAATAGTTAAAACGGTGGTTTTCTGATGTGAACTCGCTCCAAAGATGTACAAGTTGTTTTTACCGTCCAATTGAGTGATAGGGTAGACTTGGGTATCATGTGAGCTACGAGCTCCTGCCTCATCTCGCAAGTTCTCTGTTTTCGGCCCTTTGCTTTCCATTCATCATATTTCCAAAAACATTAATTTCAGAGCCATTCATCTATAGAATTGTCATTTGGGCATTCGATGAATGTGCCCGTTTTTTTATATCAAGTTACTGCAATAATATTTCAAGAAGTAACTCAGTTTGGATAACAGAGAAATTCATCATGTGATATCAACCTTCGAAGTATTCGAAGAATCAACCTTAATTTAGTAACATCGTTTTCTAAAATTGCAAAATCATCGTTAAATAAATTGAAGATCGAAATATGTAGCGATGTTCCTTTCCACTCTAATAAATACAATACTTTAAAGATTCAAGTAATAACTCAACTGTTATATGCATTCAGAGTCAACTGCGTCTTACCTACGTTCAAACCGTTCGTGATCCACTCGTAAATACCTTAAAGTACTATTTTATAGGCTTACATAGATATGTTGAGCCATATGCAAATAGGTGAGGTGAACTGATTTCACGTAGTCTGTTCCAGGATGTGCATACTGGGTTTAAACATCTAATCGACTTTCAAACAAATATGTATCTTTGAAATACTTAACTGTTTGTGCAGAGTTCCTAATTAGAGAAATATTCTAGTTTTATACCCCAATATAAACGTTGAAATACGGTTCTTAATAATTTTTCGTATATCTCTACTCCCTTTGATGACGCATTATGAAATGGAGGAGAATTAATGAAACGGCTTATCAATTTTTGCGAAATTTTCAAGAGACTTGTAATGAAATAAATGTATGTGTTATAAATTTTTCTGAAATAGTAGAAAAATATATGCCTCAGAATGAAGTAAAAAAGTTTTGTGTTTTTTACCAATGAAAAGATTAGAAACTAAATCAATGAAATAGAAGAAATTGTATTGTACACGAAGTTTATTGTGTTATTGTTATTTTTTGGTTGTTTCCACTGAGAATATTAACCATTAAGCAAGTAATGTAATGTGCAAGTTTAATTTCCTTACACCTAGGAAATCAGACTTTTATTGAGAAGTTGCATAGTATAAATTGTAAAAAACCCTACAATAAAAATTACAATATCTTAATATAAAAATGCAAGGATAGTTTGATGAATAAATGACTGAAACTGAAAAAAGACAATTTCAAAATAGTTTATCCATGCGTTTCCAATTTCTATATCTTTTTGCTGTAAAATCTGTAAGCGAAAATTTCCATTTTTTCCATATTATGTTGCATTTTAGTTTAATATTTTTATGAAATTTCTGTTGTATTTTTTCAAATTTTTTCAATCAAAATATTCCGTTATGTTGTGAAGTTTTTGGTTGTTAATTATTAATTTGACTTAGACAACAATTATTATAATATACCGAATTCAGATAAGTCAAGATGACCATTCTGATTTTGTTTTTGTTTCAGGTGAGTACATCATATTTCCAGAAACTAAAGTGCAGAACTGCTCCAATAGAAGTGTTAGTAGTAAGTTTATATATACAAGTAACATAATATATATTTTTGCTGGTAATGCTCCATAAGTTGATACTGTAAGAACAGAAGAAACACTTGAAAATTCAAACAATTCAGATGACAAAACACAATATACGAGTATACATATATACAAAATGAGAAGCGACAAAATGAAGAATAAAAGAGGAAATAAAAACAAAAAACACAACTCAATTCAGAAATATTCAAATATTCGAACAATATAGCTGACAAAATACAATATATACAAAGTAAGAAGAAACAAAAAAACACAAAAACGAAACAATATAACCTCCTGTACAAAGGATTGAAGACAGCAACGTTCGTCGGATATTAGAAATCGAAATGTTGAAGAGATCGATATCCACTTCTCCGTTACATATTTTACACTAGTCATGTATCGGAAATAACTTCAAAACATTTGTGCGTGATGTCTGGATGAAACAATATATACAACAGATTCAATTTTCTTCATTTACGTTCATCACTGAAATCAATTTTCCAAATTAATGATTGTATAATTACCTTTATAATACCAATATATGCAGCAGATTCAATTTTTCCATTTCCAGACGGATAATTTCATTGAAGAAACGTTAAAAACGGTCCAAGAACCGTTGGAATGTCATTTGCACAGAATTTCCCATCCATTGTTTCAGTAACATGTTAATTTTTTCTCTAATGTCACGAGAGGGCATTCATCTGTTTCCAAATTAGAACGGAGAAACAATTCACTTCTTGTCTTATGCAGCTTCCCGAAGGTCATTATTACATTCGTATATAAGGTAACGATGATTCCTTATTTATGTGTAGGAAATAAATAAAAAGCATTATTGATATATGCCCATAATTATCTCAGAACAATTAGAATGCGATGAATAATTTTATGAAGCAGTTATACCTTTTCATTGTGAATTTGTGCATGACATAAAATTGTATCTTCCTGGTATCAAGTAATAACTAAATCAAAACTTCATTATTATAATTGTAGAAGTCGGAAAACATCATCATTTTGAATAACTGTTCATTCTTTTCTTCTATGAGTTGAAATTGATTTCAACTAGCATAAAAAGGCAACTATTTCTGTGAAAGTTATAGAAGTTATGATTTGATGGTAACAATTTTTTTCTTAATCACTTGAAATGATACTTTAACGATTACGAAAAACATTCTACCTAGATACCCATCCAGTTGTGTTAGTTTATTACAATAAAGTATATCACTGTTCCGAATGTTTTGAAAGTACTCGATAATAGAAGATCTTAATTTTTCATTGAGCATCGATCTCGTCTTCGTAGAAATTAAGTGTTTCAACACTAGATCCCTAAATGAAAGCCCCGAAGAAGTAATATTTTACGTATTTAATTGCAAAAATATCGAGTTATGATGTGTATCTTTGAAGTATGTTATTCAAAAATTAGAAGTCAAAAAAATTATATCTACTGGACTAGTTTTTTTGAACAAATAACAGTTTTTCGGAGATGAAAGTTCTTAAAAATGACAATATACATATATTTTCATGATTAAATTTGGAAAATCTCGAAAGGTTATTAACTACTTTACTACTTACTGTAACTCCTGGACATCGTGGTTGTTCAATTCAGGAATGAAAAAGTTAGTAATCATGGCTCTATACCGATCAACACTGACTGTAACGTTCTGGCCATCATCGTTTTTGAAGAAGTACGGACCAATGATTCCACCAGCCCATAAAGCGCACCAAACAGACAGTTTTTCTGGATGTAACGGTGTTTTGACATACACTTGAGGATTATCTTCACTCCAAATGCGGCAGTTTTGTTTGTTGACGTAGCCATTCAACCAGAAATGCGCTTCATCGCTAAACAAAATTTGCTTATGAAAATCGGGAACAACGGCAATCTCGTTTTGGGCTTATTCGACGAATCTACGCATTGCTTGATGATCGTTTGGCTTGAATTCTTGCACGAGTTGGATTTTGTAAGCACGCAAACCAAGATCTTTCCGCAAAATCTTCCATAAGATAAGATGGACACAGATCCAATTCCTGTGCTCGATGGCGGATGGACTCATTCGGGACTTCCTCAATGCTACGCAAATTCAATTCTTTTCAGAAAATTCAGTAATAAAATAAAATACTGCTTGTTGGAAAGTCCAAAGAATATGGTTTATTATTTTATTCGAACTCATGATTAGCAAATTTTCCAGATTCTTGCTGTCAGTAATACTCTTCTTTCAGTGCCGATTTAATTGGCTGTAGAAAGATACAAAATATAATAACTCAATGGGTCGTGTCGAGATAATCACTAATTACTATTTCAAAAAGAAATAGCGAACCTCATACAATTGTTTGAGTTTCCAAAAGTGAAACAGTACCAGATCTGAAGAAATAATCAAATCTACACAATAAAGGTCATTACTTCATTGAATTAAAATTACATTTCTTCACAATCAGAGCGAAGCTGTACAAGAGATAATGAAAACGTTATTCACGCTTTTAGCTCTTTTTGAATATTCGGCGACCATGATATTAAACCAATTTCTACTTATTTGTGAAGTGGAATGTTTCTTGAAACTGAAATTGGCATCATCACACTGATAGAATATTCTCATAGACTAATTATTCATTAATTGGAGTAAATATCATCACAATAATGTTGAGATATGAATTAGATAACATATACATATAGCAACTGGTCATTGCTATATGAGATAATTGAACTTCTTTTATTCATTGTGTGTATAATAAAACCTAATATGAATTGGAACGTCGAAAATTCTGATATTTTTATTGTATTTAAAACTTTACTATTGTTTTGCATCTTTGAATATGGTATATCTTCTAACAAAAAAACTTTTTTCTGGTATCAATACTTATAAAGAATTCGATCTTTTTCAAACGATGATTGAATATTCCATAAGTTGAAATGAAAACGAGCTTTTTATAGATTGAATGTGATGCAGCATTACCATTGACGTTATGCTAGCAGCATTAAGGGTCGTCTTTTGATTTCCACTTAATGAGTGCGATTGTGTCAGGATGGCAATGCCCCTAAGCTTATCTAGTGCGCCGAAGAAAATATCCAAGATTGTGAAACAGTTTTTAGATTCACGAAAATCGTTTTCGTTCTAAAATTATTTCGGAGAAACCGAAGGCTTTTTTTTAAACAGTGGACCTACAGTTCAACGCTGGTTACGAACGGCGTTCATATCATTCATTAAGCTACTTAAATCATAGACAAACACAAACAGTCATGCCTTCAGCGGGGCACGAGTCACGGCCACTTTAATACAGGCCATGAAGAGCGTAGTTTGGCAACATCATTGTCCCAATTTGGTGTTGCCAAATTGTGCACAGTGGTATACTATCCTAGTCGGATGTTCCGAAGCTTTCAAGCGTTATTTCAACTCTTTTTGTATATTGCCAACAAACAAGAAATATTATTAGTATTTATAACATATAGAATATTATATTCGGTATTGTGAGCATATACTTCTGTAACAGAAAAATGTAAAACATTTATTATTGCATGGAAACAACGATGTTTTCGATAAAGCTCCACTGCGTTAAAAATACTTCTATCAGTCAGTGGGATTTATTTACATGAAAAGTTGCCTAACCAAATTTATTGAATTATTTGAGAGAATAGGAACCTTGAAAGAAACGCTGTAGGAATTAATCAAATTGAATTATTTACCTAAGTATAAATAAATATTATATTTCTGATTAGCGCAACCAACAAACTACTTTATGAAAGTATTGAGCTTTCTTCGTTTAGTTTTTGATTCAGTTTTCTCGTGTCCGGCTTCATAATTTTTTTTTGTGTAGTAATTCAATAAGATATTCGAAAAAATGGAACACAGCAGAATTTTTGTCTTCACCACATAAACAACAACAATAAAAATCTTTCAAGGACTCTGTATTGAAGGTGGCCGTGCCCGAGTTCCACCGCACCATAGTTGGGTGTTCTACAAACAAAGCTACGAAGACCGGCAAGTTTCAATGAATGGACAAATCCCTTGCTCAAGAAAATGCTCTCAAAATTTATGGTGCATTTTCTTTATCAGTATCTACTCGAAAATATGAAAATTACCAAATCAAATCATTTAGAAATAAATTTTTAGGTGTGCAAAAAACCTTTCAATTTTAAATCGAAATAATGAGTTAGTGCTGAACTACTCTCTGAGTATTATAAATACTACGAGGAATTGAATATCTGAGTTATCATAATAAAACAATTGTTAAACTGATTTACACATATATTAAAAAGAATACTGCATGTCGTACGTTTCGATGAAATTCTCCTTTTTCAAATGCTACGTGCAGACTAATTTCTAATATATGTGTAAATCAGTTTAACAATTGTTTTATTATGTTTATCGATTTACATCAAGTATCGGCCTCATCAATTATTAATCTGAGTTATCTATACCTACATTTTAATGTAGGGCAGTGTAATTGTTCTCTCAATACTTGGTCAAATACTGTTCATAAGAAATGAATAAACTGTCGTAAACATTCTTCTAACCCATTTTCAAAGAGATTTCCTTATCAATATTGAATAATATAGTTGGTTATTTTCACTACAACCTCACTGTATTTAGCTATTGATACTAGTTGATATTCGATATTGGAACAATCCTTAACTAACTGATATAATCTCCGAGTTTTACCAAGTGTTTACCAGTTTTCATTTATCCAACAAATGTGATATATATGAATTTTCTCAAAGTTTGGAACGAAGTACGATTGAGTGACCAATTTCGAGATATTATTAGTTCGTTTGAAATAAATATTTTTTTCAGTTTGACTGTACAATTTCATGTTTTGTCCTTCGTGGTATTATCCAGCAAAAACCTCATGTCCCACATTTTTGTCTTTATAGTGCGTCAACCAAAAATCAGTTCTTTGTGCAGTTAAGTGATTAATCTTTTTTGACCATCATCATCTCAGAGAACATTTCAACCAATGATTGCATGGAACTGTAAATGGCACAGAACGGTTGATATTTTCAACAAAATAGCATCTCGACAATACTCACATATTATGAATATTGGTATAGACATTTTGAGAACATAAATCGAGAGCCAATAAAAACAGAAAAGGTTCGACGTTAAATAAACTATAAATATTTGGGTGTAATGATTGAACAGGAAGGGCGAAATGAAGGATATTTAGAGGACAATTCATTGAGGATAAACATTTACTAGGTATATAAAATACTACCTTTGAAGTTGAGGTAGTTATTTTCCCTCTTCGATAGAAAGAGCCCACGTGAATAGTTCACTAGTAGATGTTTCCTCTCCTTTTGATGAAATAGGACCTTGGTGCGTTTAGAGAGTATCGAAACTTATTGGTACGCATGACACTGATGATCCTCCTAATAAGATTAAACATCGCTATATGATATTTCCAAAAAGTTTGATGGGCTTTGAAACGCGTTAAATATTTACTCTCGAGAGTGAATATCTTGTGTTTCGGTTGACAAAATTTGTATAGAGCTTAAATTTGTCAAGCTTAAAATTGTAAAAATTTTCGCGTTACAGTCGTCTTCGTTGGGTCCAACGCTTATCGCTTGAAAACGCTGAGTACAATGATATTTCACTTCAAAAAACGAAGGTAGTTCTGAATGTGTGAAAAATTTATAGTGAATTAATTTCGCGGTTATTCATGTTTTCTAAAGAAATTCAAATTTAATTTCTTCATATAACTTATGAACTTTAAAACTTCTTCAGCTGAATGTACAGTGCATATCTAATAAAATGAATAGTCTGGAGGTTCTGTTGGAGGAGGAATCACCGGATGTACTGAGTGTTGTATATTCTGAATGAAGGTTATGATTTATTTTTAAAAATTTTTTCTTTCTCTATGAATAATTAAAATTTTTTCTTTCTCTTGCTTTTTCTATATTATCAAAAATGTGTTGAATTATGAAGTTAATATACATTACGTTAAGTTGTCTTGACTTGTCCAATACAGATGTATACTGTCTAAATGGATAAATAAATATTTTCTTTTCTTTTCTTTCTTTAAAAAATTGTTTGTTTTGTTCTCCATTCCCAGATAGGAGTTTTTCAATTCCTTCTTGGAATTACATTTTATAATTGGAATGTTATTGTAGGCGGACGATGATCTACAGCTAGATGACATTGAACCTTGACTTCTCTCTATACATGGCAATACGGTCAACTTCCGTTTGAAATTATCCATTCATCATATACCTCCACAACCTCGAATACAGAGAGGTTATGCCGTCTTAACTGTTTCCAATTGCAATAGAATCATTATGTAATCAGTTAGATTTTTATATAACGAAGACTTCATCACGGAACTGTATGGAACTGTGTATCATAATTTCTTGGAATATCATTTTATAATTTGCAAAATCGAAATATTTTGAATTGAAATGTTTTGTTTATTTTTTTCGTCCGCGCAGTTTTATTAGTTTTATCATCTTTCACCAAAATTGATTCCTAATTTCATTTTGCTCAATGAAAAAATATGAATAATTCAATTCAATAAATTTAAATTTCAATAAATTTTATGACATCGTCAGAAATTAAAGATTACCAGCCAAGACCAAGATAGTTCACAAGTAACAGCACATTCTTCAACCTAAACCTTCTATAATATTGAGACAAATATAAACAAAGAGTTGAATGGGGAATGCTCAATATGTCAACTCACTTTGGACATATTTTGTTTGTGTAATGGTATTCGTCAAAATATTCCTTGAGTTTTTCTGTTTCATTTCGAACAAAACTGAAAAACAACAAAAAAAGCAAATTAAAAAAACTTCTCAATGAAATTGTTTTTAGTGTCAGATTAAAAATTATGAACTGACTTCATTATGAAATATAATGAAACGGACAATGGGCTCAACTATTCAGGAAACTCGTTGCCTACAAAGTTCCGAGTTTTTTTCAAATCAAATTGAATCAGAAACTCACCAGGACTAGAATGCATTCATTTATACACAAATACATGAAATTTTTGTGCTAAAAGAGAAGTTTTATGAAATATTAGAGCAGAAAGTTGGATATTCATCACAGAAATATTTGAATTTATCGAATGTATCTCACAGAGTGTAGAGCTATATCGGCCTTTGATTCCATGAGACATCAATTGTCATGTCCTTAATTCATAGTCACTAATTGATTGGACCGATAATTTGTGATTTTCAATTTATTTTATGTCTATGTAAAGCAAAAACACAGAATACTGATTTTTGATCTCTAATGTGTACATTGAAATTGATGCCACACTTAATGGAAGCATAAGACAGCATGTTTCGACCTACAAAGAACTCATCACATTGCAACGTCTGATTCATTGTTACCAACCTTTCTGAAACAATTTCGCCTTCTATCACACGATTTTATAGTAGATTTAAACTTTTATAATTGTATAAGGCCTACTTACAGTAAGTGATGAAACAAAAATTATAATCTATTATCCAAAACCACAAAATATAATAAAAAAAAGTCACGCATTTTTGAACCAAAATTCATTTGAAAAATTGTAAAATCGAGTATATGTACTAAATTCATGAAATATTTTGAAAATGTTTAAAATCATGTGCTTGAAAATATAATTTTTTTTTCAATTCAGTGGACCTACAGTTTAACGCCGGTTCCGAACGGTCAATTGGCTTGTAATCAATGTACATTAACCAACAATTATCATCATTAAACTACTCAAATCATAGACAAACACATACACCCATACCTTCACCAGGGTTTGAACCCGAACCGTCACGACATCACGACATAGTCGGATGTTTTCCAGACTATGTCACGGAGACGGCTTGAATATGTAATAAATAAAGTGATAAAAACCAAGTGTATTTTTTTATAATAAATGTTTTTGTGGGGATATATCCAAATACTACAATAAAATTACTATTACTATTATTCATTTTGTATTTCAAACTCAATGATAATATTAATGAATTTTAAACATTTTAGGAATTTCGAAAATACCATATAAATACTGCAATATTGAATATAAACTAAAATTCAAACACTTGAACGTTTCGTCGTTACAAACGACTTCTTCAGATGGTAACAGAATACTAACAAAAAATTTGAAAAACAGGTATAAATAACCATTCTAAAATATAATTTTTATTAACTGAAAAAATTTCCAGAATTTTTATGCCGATTTATTTGCACTATTTCCCAAAATCTAATTGAGTACTATATTACGTAACATTTTGAAATTTTTATCGAATGTGTGGTTTTCTGTTAATAACTAGTTTTCATAATTCGAATTGCTTTATTTTATAAGTGAAACTGTATTTACATGGATTCTAGTGTCGAAGTTTCTACTTGTTTCACCTATATATTTATATATATATATATATATATATATATATATATATATATATATATATATATATATATTTATATATATATATTTATATATATATATATATATATATATATATATATATATATATATATATATATATATATATATATATATATATATATATAAATATACCGGGACATTTTCCACAATTCAATTGAACAACACCAGATTCATCTTCTCTTTTAATATTGCTTTTATTGTTTTTGATGTGTACCGTTGAATTATTGTTTTTTCTGAATGAAATTTTGAAATTATGTTTCTGTAAAAAGGTTTTGACTTTTTGACTTGGTGTTCCAAAGTATGATAAACTATTTTGTTTTCTATCAGACTGATAGGAAACAATAGGAAGGAAATAGTAATCGTAGAGCTTTCTGATAAAGTTTTTGTGAAAATTTTTTTTTCTGATAAAAGAATATTAGTAAGTCTATATATCATGTTGTGGAAAGATGCCATTTTATGTGAATATGGATGACTGAGGAGTTGTGTATTATGGTATCCCTATGGGAAGGCTTAACTATGGAAAATTTAAAATTCAAATTTATTATTTGATTTTGTTATTGTCAAATATAAAAAATTAAGGGATTTATCAGATTATATTTCCGTTGTAAATTTATTATTCAGGTGAACTGCGTTAATGCAATTTTCAAAGTTTTTTAACGATCGGTACCAGTAAAACAAGTGATTATATCATCCACATAATAAAACCAGAATACAAACTGTTTGAAATTTGGGTTTTCTTGAATACTATTTTCTAACTCATCCATAAATATTTCAGATAAAAGAGTCCACTCTTACTAGTATAAATTTTGTCACTGAACATAAAGTAATTTTGACTCAAACAAATTTCCAATGTCACGATTATTTCAGATTGAATTATTTCACGTTATTTTTAGTAAGCAAATCTTCAATTATTTTAATTGTATCGGAAGATGGAATAAAGAAAAATAGGGTGTTTGAATTTTAGTTCATATTCGGTTATAATGGATTTACATCAAGTAAACGCCAACATTATTAAATATTGCAATATTGTTTCAGTATATATTATTTCTGAAATTCTGAAAATGTGTCGAATTCACCAATCCCTTGACATGGAATTTAAACAACGATGATCTTCCTCTGCAATCAACTCAAATCGCACCTTTTACACAGCGAGAACATATAACTGCATGAAATTTATCCAAGTTCGCATCCAGAAAATTAAAAAATATGAAACAAACCTTAAAATTCGAGGACGGCTCAAGAGTCTCTACTAAATTCGTATATAAACATAAACAACTTTCTCCTTTAAGGATTCTTCTAGAAAACTTTATACCATCTCTTCGGAATCTCTTATAAATAAATGACAGTTTTTGTGTTAATGGGGCTTATTATGAGACCTCATATGTGATCATATGAAAAAGGTGGGTCTTCCGTTAGTTCATCGACCGAGACATATGTTTCGATACTTGCCTTGTCCTTATTTGAGAAAACAGAGAAAGTTGATTACATTCAATCATCCACTGAATTTTGTGAATAAAATTGCTATCCTGATACGTGACAGAAATAAAACATAAGAATTTTCGGCTTACTGAAAGCCATAAAGCATATTTGTTTTATTTATGCACCATTTCAACGTCTCATCGATATTCCCTAAGAAACAATTACCAACATCGAATATATTCTATATGGAATAAAATCACTTGGCGTGGTTTCTCAAAATTATATCAATTGCTTGACAATTGTTATAATCAGAAGATGAACTGAAAACTCGTTACCAATAGTCAATAATAAACTCGTTTTTGCATGAACAATTTATTATTTACATTTACAACATATTTACAATGCAATATAATAATGTACACTATTCATTGATGTATATGTCATATTATTTTGGCCCATATTTAACAAAAAAAATTTTATGTTTGTTTTCAGAACAAAGATAGTTTCTTTGAAATTTGTTTACTCATTGTGATATTTCACTTTTTGTTAATTGGTATGTTATACTAAAAGGCCAATGGAACACTTGTTACAACACAAAAATTATTGTAAAAATCCCATGTCATTTTTATTTGTTTTCCGCTTAGATATTTTGATATGTGTTATTACTGCTTTGAATGATAATATTTTCTTTTCAACTGGAAGTCGGCTATTCCTACATGAAAGTGGGTAGAATTTCTCCGAAATACCTGTGGCGATATTCAGTTGTGACTTCAAATGTTCAGTAACTGTGAGTTTTTTCACGAGTAAAACTCCCAAATATCTCGTTTTGTTGGCGTTATTGATACTTGTTTTTTATAGTCGGGGTTTTTCTTGCCGTGAAATCAATGAGGTTATTCTTTTCTGCGTCCATATTTTTTCTCCATTCATTGTAGAAATTTTCTAGTATTTTAACCTGGTTTTGTATGTTGCGTGAATTTTAATGTCTTCCAATTTGTAGAAAGGTATTATTGCAGTATGGTCTACAAATAACGCGTTATTTGTAGATTTTTTTACGTTATTTTTCAATTCATTCATTTAACACAATCCCCTCAAAATTTCAAAGATTTAACGACGAATTAAAGCTACAAAATATATTAACCAATGCCCCTCACAAATATAGGATTGGATAGGAGTTTTATATTAAAAGTTGAAACAGCAAAGAACATTACCCTTGTCTATCATGCATCCTTCCTATTATATATTGCAATTTCATTATTTAAATATTCTTTTACGGTGTCTAATAGTACAATTCCCGCCTAACACGGGCTAAAAAGAAATTCTATGAACGTCTGAAGGTAAAGTAATTGCTATTATCAGTGACTAATACTTATGCATTCTTTAATATACGATATTTGAGCTTTGTTGCTTATTTCACGCATCATGGTAAAGTAGCACTTACTACCATTTAAAAAAACCTTGGTTAGGTCATTGAATAGCCATTAAATTTTTCATTGAGTAAGAAAATGAAATGTAAAACAATTTTCACCGCCATAAACTGAATGCATGGAGCATTTCTATAGGCGGTAAATGTTTCTAATCAAAAGAGACAATAGTATAATTTCAACTCATTTCAATATGAATGTGAATTCTCTTGAGGTGTTTCTTTAACAATCTAGTTTTTTAAGGAGACTGCTTCGAATAAGCTACAGTGTAAGCGAAATGTTTCAAGTTTCAGTGTTGATATAAGTTTAATTCAAATGATTGTCATCATTAACACAAATGTGATTATAAATTTTCAATGAGTGTATTTAGTTTTCATGTAGTAAAATATATCAGTATAAGTTTTTAAATATTTAATAGTGTTGGCGTTTACTTGATGTAAATCCATTATAATTGAATATAACTTAAATTCAAACACTTGAACTTATGATTTACACTTTACTGACTACATAGCATGACGCGTTTCGTCGTTACAAACGACTTCTTCAGATGCTCGCAGAATAATGACAACATTTTGAAAAATGCAGGTATATATCAGGGAATTTTGGTGTTCAATGGTTTTGGTTTTACCTAAGATATTCCATTCTGAGAAATAATTTCTATTACCTGAAAAGGTTTAACAAGGGTGAATTGTTTAATTCTATCTGTTCATTAAGCAAGTTTCCAGAATTTTTAAGCCGATTTATTTCCACTACTTCCCAATAATCTAATTGACTACTTCTCTCTATATTGTGAAGAATTTTGAAATTCTTATCAAAAGTATGGTTTTCTGTTAATAAATGGTTAGCATAATTCGATTTACTTTTATAATGAGCGAAGCTATATTTATGTTCCTGTATTCTAGTACCGAAATTTCTACTGATTTTACCTATATATATACCGGGACATGTTCCACAATTCAATTGGTAAACACCCGATTTGTCTTCTCTTTTAATTTTGTTTTTATTGTTCTTAATGTGTCTCGATAAATTGTTGTTCGTTTTAAATGAAATATTAAAATTATGTTTACTTAAAAAGGTTTTGACTTTTTGACTGACGTTTCCAAAGTATGTTAAACTGTTATATTTACGATTTATATCCGGCTGATAAGGAAATACTAATCGTAGAACTTTCCGATAGAGTTTTTTGTCCAGAATTTTTGACACGAGTTAGAGGCTGTTATGGAAATCAATAAGAGGAAGAAATCGAACAGTTTATTAAATGATCAAGTTTTAATCAATAATTCTCCGTTATTAAATTTATTCCAGTAAAATGCAATCGAAGAAAAGAATTCTATGGTCATCCCCTGCAATCCAGAAGAAATATGTTTTATAGTCATCCCTCTGTAAAAGAAGAACAGTATTCTATGGTCATTCCCACCCCACGCACTTCAGGATAAATATACGCAGTCCACAATGTAATTGCTCAGTTTATCATGAACATCTGATGGAGCCACTGTGTTGGCGAAACGATATTGTCATGTTTTTATTTAATTATAGTGAAAATCGAAAAACTACTTAGTTTTATTCAAATGATTCATCTATCTATTTATTCATCTGTAAATCTACACATCTATCCATCTTTTTATATATAAATCTATTCATAAGACAACTGCCTATCCATTTATACATCCGTCCATCTATTCATCTACCTATCCACCATACATCCACATATAAATTTATTTATCCATAAATCTATATCTATGCATCTATCACCATTACCTTAGGCAGATATCTTTTTCTTACTCTTCCAAATTTTATATTGTCTGCAAAAGAATCACCAGAATGACTGAATTGCAATTTTCAAAGGATTTTGACAAATCCAATGAACTTTTCCTGATGCAATGAATCCATATGGATTTTGTATTACTCCTGGACGATCGACATGAAGGTATGGTACTTGTGATTGTATAATAATTGATAATTTATATCTCCTCCAGCAGATATAATTGCTTAGTATCGACGAATTCGCGGACAAAAAAGCCTGTAAACAAAAATAAACGAGCCAGCAAATCGTTGTGATAATTTATGAATATTGGACTGTTTGAATTCAGACAATTATTCAACTTTTGCAGGAACCTGATTTATTCTTCAAGTTCAAGTAGCAAAAATATTATTACCGGTTATTATTGCCAATTGAATTCAGAACATGTTCGTCCTAAATGATATGTTTTCTTAATTGTACACTACCAACCTACTTCATTAAACACATACTAACAGCAGATTATTCAAGACTTATCGAACTCATTCGTATGAAATTAATCAGAAAAATTAAAACGACGAACAATCTGCAACACGCAAATCGTAATTCATAAGAGGAGGTTTTGGTATCTTTTCTTCGTGGTTTTTACGTCTTCAGGAAGTGTTGCAAGCTTGAATCGATGATCAATTATATCAGCACAAAAACGCACTTTTGCATTGATTTCCACATAATTAGTAATTCGAGCGGAAATGATGCCGCAGAACTGCCAAAATGAATTGAATAATGAATAAATCGGTCACTGATCCCCGTTCGGTTCATTTAATGGATGACATTTTTCCTCAAAGAATGACTCGGTTTAATCCGAATCAATTTATTCAGTAAGAAGCCGATCATCGACAGAATATAAAAACAGAATGAATTTACACTAAGCAAAGCAAACACTTCGACGCAATCAAAGTTAATAAAAAACATCAATTATTTTGATGTCTTCCTCTAGCAGATAACCTGTTCAATCTTTCTCAATTCTGCTTTGTTTTTGAGAAAGAAAAGTTCCATTTGTTAATAATATTAAATGAACACATTATTCTTTTTCCACTCAATCAACTAAAAATTCGAAGAATTGATTGAATCTTCAGAACGAATAAACATATAATGAAAAAAACATTTTACTATAAAAAAAATTGAAGAAATGACTGATGCAGGAATGATTTTAGAAAAAATTCAAGAGAAATTCTGAAAGAAGAACTTGCATTCATTCATATATATATATATATATATATATATATATATATATATATATATATATATATATATATATATATATATATATATATATATATATATATATATATATATATATATATATATATATATTTAATGGGTGATTTCTTAAGCGGAGTTTTTTTTAAATCGAATAAAACACTCAATTTGCATCATCTATTCAAAATTTTTATTGAAATTGATAACTTGGACTTTGCAATTTACATTTTAAAGATAACTCCATTTGAATGTTATCCGCGGCTACGTATCAAATAGTCCATTCGGAAGGTCCTAGTTTGCGTCAC
The DNA here is from genome assembly GCA_030704895.1 of Henosepilachna vigintioctopunctata. Classification (NCBI taxonomy): domain Eukaryota; kingdom Metazoa; phylum Arthropoda; class Insecta; order Coleoptera; family Coccinellidae; genus Henosepilachna; species Henosepilachna vigintioctopunctata. Next base: position 6,901,283 of record JARQZJ010000031.1, read on the forward strand.
TTTTTCAAGCATTTCGGCCTGTATCCCTCGAATTACTAGTGTTATGTTATCCTGTAAGGATTCAACCGTGTTCGACTTGTCCACATACACTAACAACTTTACATAACCCCACAAAAAATAATCCAGCGGTGTCAAATCGCATAATCTTGGCGGCCAATTCACAGGGTCATTTCGAGAGATAAGCTGCTCATCAAATTCATCCTTCAACATGTCCGTTATTTCACGAGCTGTGTGGCATGTGGCACCGTCTTGATGAAGCCACATGTCAACTCGATAAAACAGCGGATTTTCATTGAATTGTTCTAAGACCCATTCACCAAAAATTATACGTTGTGGTGGGTCATTCGTCTTCTCTTCTTGCAGAAGTCAAATTTTATAGGCTTTGAAACCCATATCAACACGTAAAATTTTTCATGTGGTTGAGTATCACATGCCCAATTGCTGAGAACGGCGACGAATTGACATTTCACGATCCTCATTAACATTGTATGCTTCGGCAGCAATATTCTCTTCAGTACGCACTGTACGCGTGCGAGTCAATGGTTTAATGTCCAACAAAGTGAACTTGGTGTAAAATCTTGATTTATTCAAGAAATTTAAATTTCTTGAATAAACTTTGTGTTCAATCTACAAATTAATGGTGGATGGATAGTGAGAGTCCTTTGAAAAATGAACTAATTCTTTAAAACAAGTAATGAAACTTTTGCTAAATACGCATATTATGCAACGTTAAATTATAAATTTTGATGAATGTGGAATCCTTCTAAAAAAGATTCGTCGAAAAACGTGAGACTTAACGAAGTCACTCATAAATTCCATGAAATGTCTATCTACTGATAAGGGCCGGTCTGTTTTCATAATGCCCGACTCAATTGGACAATGTGATTAAACCAGCATGTCTAATCACTTTTCCCGGCCAATATGAATAATGCCCACCCTATCTTGGGCAAAGTAATAAAATAGGTGAACTGTAGTGTTTTTGTTTATTAAATGAAATTAAACTTACATTGTCTGCTTGTGTTTGCATGTCGATTAGGTCGACTTGACATCGTGAGTTAAATTCACTACTTTTTATAGGCTTAACCACTAGCCGTTTTTTTGGAACACTCAGTTTTTTTTGACATGGTTCACACAAAGCCAAATACAACGCCACAAACTCTTTAGTAATATTTTTGTAATTCAGTTTGAGCTCTGTCATCATCCTATTTCTACCTCCATGTCCGATAGAAATGTGAGTTTCGTGAATAATATCAAATGTTTCTTCCAGATAACAGTAATATCGAATTGGTTCCCTGTCATTTTTCACTGGTACGATTAATTTTTTAACTGTTCCGATCTTCACTATGTCATACCTCGACAATCGCTGATATTCCTCCGGAGTTTTGCCTGCGATCTTGTCTTTTGTCACTTGCACTTTGGTTAAAAATGAATAATATTCATCGCGAGAAAATAACTGAGTGTTTTTACCCTTCGTTAATTTTAATTTACGAACTTGTTCGTTAAAACGTCTTTTCATATCCATCATATCTACGGATGCCGCCATTTTCCGCGATAAACGTACTCAATGCACTCACGTGTTTTCGTTTAGAAGTATTATTGCTAACTAACACGTCGCTGCGTGCGCGCGCGACCCCCCCACCAGCAAGTACCCGCCTTTCGCCAACGTCTGCGGTCATTGCTCGGCTGTAGGGAATTATTCATACTGCCCTGTCCAAGTGATAAATTCAAGCTATTTCAAACAATGATTTATTACATGGAGCATGGGCCGTAGGGCATTATTTATAATGACCGATCAAAGTGATAAATTAATCACTTTGCACATCACTCTTGTGTATTAATAACTTTGAAAGGCAAATAGTAAACTTTACTTTTTGAAAAGAGCGTTTGCGAAAATATCCTTTCATGCATCTATTCGATTATATAAAATATTCATACGTCCTACTATGGAGTATTGTGGTGCTGTGTGGTGTCCGGAGTTGGTGCGGGGCAGAGATCTACTTGGAAACATTCAGCGTAGCAACTAGACTATCATTCAAACATAAAAGACCGAATTACCCTCTATGGGTTACTTCAGCTCGATTACCAACATTTGAAGCTCGTTGACTACGTGGTGACTTGATCATTTCTTTTCGAATCTTGAGATATAATTTTGGAGATTTCAAACATTTATTTTCATTCTTGATGGCAACAGACTTCGTGGTTACAATTTGAAGCTGAAGAAGGAATCATTTCATACATCTAGGCGGCAGCTTTTTTTACCTAATCGGTGTATGGAACAGTTTACCTGCTGAAGTTGTGAACTCTATTATTTTTTTCTTTTCTCAAATGTTTATCTAATGTATTATCCTCACACTGCAGTATTCTGTAAAAAGTGTTAATGGGTTTATGGGTCTTCACCCCTGCCTCTAATTATATTTAATAATAATAATAATTATTATTATTATTATTGATAATGGCCGGTCCTTATTAATAATGTCCAGATAATCACATTGCCCGTCACTTATATATATATATATATATATATATATATATATATATATATATATATATATATATATATATATATATATATATATATATATATATATATATATATATATATATATATATATATATATATATATATATATATATATATATATATATATATATATATATATATATAAGAATATAAGAAATATTTTCTCCATATTTTTTTCAAAAAACCTACGTTCAGGCCCCCGCAATAAAAGAATAATCGAAAGCGTATTACCTACATATTTTATTGAAATGTAAAAAAGTCATATGTTGTCTTTTATCAAAAATACGTTTCAATTTAGTACTATAATACCGAAAACAAGTATGGATGTGCGCACATTTGATGCTTGGTGTAACCAGGTCTGCTTTAGACGTTCTTTCGATTATTTATTAAATTAAATTAAACACTTGGCTCAATGTTTCACGAATTTATTCAACAATATCTAATAGTCAACATATTTGGACCGTGAGCTCATATTCAACATTCTTGAGTCTTGAAGATGACCTAACGCACGAAACATCTTGACTATTTGCTATTGTTAAATAAAATCGTGAAACATTGAGCCAAATGTTTAATTTAATTTAATAATTAATTATGTTTTACCAAGAGTTAAGCGAGAATTCAATCTCAGACATTCTTTTGATAAATTCGAAAATTTTTCGAGAAGTATTGGGTTATTTGAAAAGTCTTCGGTGTGACGTAAGATCAACATCGTTAAGTTATCCTCAAAAGTGTAATTCAGATAATAATATTCAAGCGATTACTAAAATCTGCAAGAAATACGAGATATAACACTTACGACAATTGAAAAAATAAAAAAAGTTGAAAATGTTCGGAGAGGATTTTCTTACAGTTTACAAACAGTTTACAGTTTCTTACATTACCAATCATATCTAGACACATCTAATTATTCTTGACAATTGAAATTTAAGATCGATTACGAGTAGTACCTCTTACTGCTGAGATTTGACAGAAATACATATCTATATTTCTATATATCTATAATATATATATATATATATATATATATATATATATATATATATATATATATATATATATATTTACATATCATAAAATAACCTAATTTTATCACTGCTAAGACAAAAGATAAAAAAGAGAACCAATATCTTTTTATACCATATATTCCGTACCTGTCTCAAAATCTGGATAAACTATTCCAAAAATATGTCATAGATGTGTGCCATAAGGGGTATAATCTGCTACAAAACAATTTCAGCAGACTAAAAAGTAGTATCCCAAAGGATAAAAACACCCACACAATATACCAGAATCCATGTTCGGACTGTACGGGAATATATATTGAACAAACTATTGAAAAATATTCGATAGTGTTGGCGTTTTCTTGATGTAAATCCATTATAATTGAATATAAACTTAAATTCAAGCACTTGAATTTATGATTTACACTTTATTGACTACATAGCATGACGCGTTTCGTCGTTACAAACGACTTCTTCAGATGCTTACAGAATAATATTGAGATGCTTACAGAATATTATTCTGTAAGCATCTGAAGAAGTCGTTTGTAACGACGAAACGCGTCATGCTATGTAGTCAATAAAGTGTAAATCATAAATTCTAGTGTTTGAATTTAAGTTTGTATTCAACTTGAAAAATAGGTTAAATGGACATAGGTATGACAAAAATGACCACTGCCCCCACAAAACACCAACAAACCTTGGGCCATAAGTTTGATTTTTCGGCTACAAAAATCCTTAAAACTAAGCATCATAAAAGAAAACGCGAAATCCATGATATATATATATATATATATATATATATATATATATATATATATATATATATATATATATATATATATATATAAAGAAAAATCCAGAATCCATCAATGATAAAACTGACATAACTGGTCGGAATAAAATATGCAACAATATTTTAACCGTATAGGAGCAAACATAAAGATGTTTTTTTGATGATTTACAATATGCTTTGAGAGGTGTTATTGTTTATTGGAATAGTTTCCAAAGAACCATATCCTGTTATCTGTTATAGACGGTGAAAGAGATGGATCTAGGGCTAAGGGCATATTTCAGAGTAATTTTTACGAAATTATAGGTTCTTGCTTTCCTTCTCATAGAAAGCTTTCCTTACCTGTATTTATTATACCAAAATTCCCTCTAGGCAACGTATTTTTCAAGTTACTGGCGGAGTAATTGCATAGCCATCTACGCACATACGTAGCTACCTACCTATATACTGATATAATACGAGGGCTATTAACAAACTGGAACTCTTTGCTGTAATTTATTCAGATTGCCCAGATTCTTGTTATTATGGGACATTCAATCATTCTTTCGTCATTTTTGATAATGCAAGAATTTGTTACAGCATTCCTGAAGGAAATCTCAGAAAACCACACTTGTATTTGCGATTTTGAAGAATTTTTTTCGGAACCAATTATGCCCAAAAATCTTTCGTTAATTTCGCTCTGTTCGAGGAATTTAATATTTTTCATGCTCAACCTGATGTTTTCCCAAATAGATTATTCGAAAATTATACATGAATAAATTTTGAGATGAAATTTTGTTTAATAAATGAAATTTTAAAAAAATTTTGTTTAATAAATAAATTCTAATTTTGTTTAATAAAATTTCAAATCAAATATCCAAAAATTACTTTTATGGCGATTTTTATCTCAATTAAAACGTTAATGCAGAAGAAAAAGATAATTCCACTCGTTATCTAAATAAATAGAACATAAAACGAGTATCCTATCACCTTATAGCTTTGTCATTTGAACTAATTATAGATAATGTTTCAAGATCCTTTTATTAACTCCCTTTTTGAAATGATATGGTTAAAAATGCATTCACTCCCAACAGATATATTTCCATTTACAGAGAAAAAATAACGAAATGGATAAAGATAATAAAAAAATTGAAAAAACAACAGGAGTTAATAAAATATAGTTTCAATCAATATAATTCATTGAAATAGTAGGAAGTAATATACAGTAACCAAATGAAACAATCCAAAATTAAAATATTATCTATTATTTATTCATACTCGTATACGTCAACTGAAGTTGATGAAAATATCGCATGACAACGTATCGAAATAGATGTTTTTACATTTCAGTTTTGTTTCCCTTCATAATATGTATGTATATATTTCATTTTATCTCACTAAGGTTATATTTATATTGTTGGATGAAAAGTTTGAACATTTATCCATTTTTCCCGAATCATTTATATTTATTACTAATTCCACCTTATAATTGTGTTCATTAACTTAATAATAACAATATTTATTTAGCTGAAGTTATATAAAAAATCATCATAGTTTGAACTGTCAATTTTGAATAACATACCTATCTCAATATTTAAAATATACTTTCTTAGATAACGCTTGAATTTCTCTATAGTAGTACTAGTTTTCAATATACTTAGTAAATTATTGAAAGCCTTAAATCCTATTAAAATATATGCTATTCTTAGATTTAGAAAGCTTACAACTTTGGATATAAAACCTATCTTTATTTCTAGTATTATACTCGTGCACATCACTGACATATGTTACATTTTTTATTACATGGAAGCAACTGATTTTTTATTTACAATATGAATACATTCTTTATTTAACAGATATTAGTTCCAAAAAGTTCAATGTAATTTTAACAGGGGTATACCCAATGCACTTTGAAATTGTTCGCATGGCTCTATTCTGTAACTTTTGAAATAGTTGAATTTTTTCTTTAGTCAAACCAAATGACGAAGTGGAGCAATATTCAAAATGTGGCATTATTATTGATTTGAACAACAATAATTTCACATATGTCGACAGATTTTTTCCTATTCTTTTCAAAAATTTGATATATTAGTGATTTTGGATGATACGAAATCAACATGATTATTGAAACTCAATATTTCGTCTAACATAATGCCTAAATATTTTACCGTTTCTACTCTTCTAATTTTTTGTTGATTAATATTTATAATTATATCCTCATTTTTATAAATTTTAGGGGTTCTACATGTATCCAAAACTATGAAGTTAGATTTGTGCTCATTTAGGGATAAGCTATTGTCACATAACCATTCATTGATTGCAAAAATATCTTTAAAATAAATTAAACTCTTGGCTTAATGTTTCACGATTTATTTAACAATATGTATAGTCAACATGTTTCGAGCGTTAGCTCATTTTCAAGACTAAACTGACATATGTTACAGTCAAAACAGTCAGTTTAATCAGTTTAATCAGTCAAAAAATCAGTTTAGTCTTGAAAATGAGCTAACGCTCGAAACATGTTGACTATACATATTGTTAAATAAATCGTGAAACATTAAGCCAAGAGTTTAATTTATTTTAATATTCAATTATGTTTCACCAAGAGTTAAGCGAGAATTCAATCTCATTAATTAAAAATATCTTTATTGATCCCCTTTGTCATATTCATAATATTTTTGCCACATATATAGATCATAGTATCATCAGCGAGTAAACGAAGAGAACATTTTTCTCACATGACAGACAATATTGTTTATATATAAGTATAACAACAACGGACCTAAGCCAGTTCCTTGAGGTACGCCCACATCCACTTTCGTGCTATCCGAAGCATGCCATTAAACTTAACTTTTTGTGTTCGCGCTTCCAAGTAAGATCTGAACCAATCATTTTCCATTCTCCCTCAAAGCCAAGTTTAGTTTTTTCAATAATAATGATCTACATAACGTTTCAAAAGCTCTCTTAAAATCCAATAATAATTTTATAACCGTTTTTCCTTTACTTATAGCGCTATACCATTCTTTGCATATGCTCAATATTGCTGTCTCACAAGAGCAATTTCTTTTGAAACCTGATTGAAACCCAGAAATGACTGAAAATATTCCACATAATTCTAATACCTGGGTTTTTGCCGGTTTTTTTAAAATTTTCTCAAAATATGGTAGAAATTTATAGCTCGAAATTGCTCTATTTTAACAATATTGCAAATTCTTGGCAAAGGTATTATTAATGAACATATCCAATATTTTGGAAATACTCCATGTATCAGTGATGTGTTAACTAAACCTAAAAATATATTTCCTTAAATGTCAAAAGCATCCTTCAGTATCTTGACTGTTATTTAATAATTGTAACTACTACATGTATTTTTCAAACTTCTAACGGTATTTTTCAAATACTTCATACTTACCTTCTCAAAATTACGCATTTTCACCATTTTTGGTATAGATTGTGTGATATATTCGTGGTCATGTATCGGAATGATAGTATTAATTATTTAGTGTACACTATCTTCAAAGTAAAGATTGAACCTCCGAGCAATATCTGTATAACTTCGTACTATTTCGTTATTAACCACGACATATGGTGTATTATTAGTTTTATTTGGTAATAATTGTTTCAGGTTTTTCCATAGCTGCTGCGAATTTTTTCTGTTTGTATCCAAGATGTCAATGAAATATCTTCCTTTTGATTCCGTTTTCAGTGTTACCTATTTCTGAATTTTTTATATTCCTGCCATGACTGGATCGAATAATCTAATACTTCATTCACATTTATACTTATTATCTCTTTCTCTCACTTTTGTTGAAATATCATTAAATTTCCATTTTTTTAATAATTGTTACTATACCTAAATGTTTTCAACTTTGATATTCCCTTCAAAATGTTATTTATTGGGTCTATCAAATTGCTAGCTAAGCTATCGACATCAACTATCGAATTATTCCATCCTGTTTCACGCAAATTATCAATCAGTTTGTCTTTATCGTACACAATCGTAAAAAACTTTACGAATTCTTTTTGTCGAAGAAATGTTCCCGAAAGGTTCAACAAACGGCGCTTCTGAGATAACACCGGTGAGCTCTCAAAGATAGGAAATAAACTCTTCTAACCATTCATTTTCGATGATAAAATGTTATTTGACTTTCTATAGTCTACTCCTTAAGAATTTGGCCCAACTAATTTCAGATATATAGATATCTGATTTTTTTATGTTTTATAAATACCACCAATGAATAATGGTTTTTTTCGAATTTGTGATTCAAATTAATCAAGTATTTTCATAAGTGGATATCGATTTGAAGATTTTTATCACGCAAGGTATATTATTTTTATAATTGCTTTTATAAGACAAACGCCGAATTTGTTCATTTGTTTACACATTTAATTATTGTTATTATTCTCAAGTGAACCCTGTATATACGGAAGAAAATACACGCACATCCCTTCCAGCGTTTCGGCTATACAGAGTGCACCGAGCGAAACCTTTTACTTCTTGGAAGGCACTTCCTCTGGCAACCTCATTTCTAACTCCAAGCTTCTCGCTATGTACCGTAACTGAACTTCTTCAGTATCACAGACACCTGTGACCGACGCATCCGACGGCGATTCATTCTGGTCCGCGACGTTCGATTGTTTCGCGCGCCGCGCTCTTGATTTCGAAGTTTCCGCGTGCCCTTTTAGTGAGATAGCACGGAACAAGTACAGATTTGAAACTTCTAGTGAATTTCGTTGTTTGTAATTGTGATATGTGAGATTTTACTTATGAGTAGTAAATTGTGCAGTTTTGGAAATCGGGGACAACCGATGTTGCTAATTCCGGACATAACGTTGCCTCAGGTGAGGAAATTACAACTGATCAATTACCAGATATAAATCTAGTGCTTTTGAAAGTGAATGACGTAGAAAATTAATTCAAGAATTTCTTGCATAAATTTATAATATCGATAGAAGAAGCTCTTTGCATCAGAATCTAAGTTTTTTATTTTTTTATAATTGGAGTATGTGAAAATAACTGAAAAATCGTATTATTTGGATTGTTGGGTTTGAGCGTATGTATGTAGCTGATTTACTGTTGAATGTAAACACATAGGTTGATATTTCACCATTGAAATAGGTCCGAAATGATGAATACTTTTTTGAAACAACCGATTACATTGAAAAATAATCTTTTTTCTGGAAATATTAGGTATTTCTATATTAAATTATCAAAGAATCTTCAAAATCAATGCCTCAAAGATAGTTGGATTGAGCAATTCATAACTTTGGGTATCCTAAATTGAAAAATTTTCTCAAAATTTTTTCGAAATAAAACTTCAATTTTTCAATCCTGGAATCTGTTCGAAAAAAGATACTCAATATTTTTCCATAAAGAGTTCAGATTAGATTTATGTAATAAGTTTTTCTTTTTGGTATGAACAATTTTTGGTAACTTTTTCGCATTAACTAAATAATTTTCAAACATTCACTGAAATAAGCTTTCAAAATCAGAGAATTTGAATTTTTAGTAACTATGTTCTATATTAACGCTTCAATGAGTTTTCCACGTTCAATCTGTTTTCTCGCTGAGTTCATTTTTTGAGGTGAAAGAATAATATTATCATTGAATTAAAAAATACGTCCCATGTAAAATAAAATCGGAAGTTTCAATGTTTTTTCACATTGAATTCAAATTTTCAAATATTTTTTCAATGTTAGCTTCAATTGAATTCAATAAACATTGAACAATTATGAATTTATTGCTTTAAATATACTGACAGAAGGAATGCAATAAATATATGTCACATATTTATGCACAATTTATTTCTATTCCTATTGAATATAGACTTGATGAAAAATGATATGAACTTTTAAAATTTAAAATGATATGAAAGTTTAAGTTCGTCTCTATAACTTTGTGGTGGAAACTGAGATTCCTCACTAGCGAGACCAGGGTTCGAATCCCGGATAGGACAGAGACATTTGTGCATGTAAAATGGATTTAAATGGAGTCAATGTGACTATGATGTGTAATATAGATACATCGAAGAGAAGCCCAAAACAAATTCAGATAATAAAGTAACAGCGACTCAATATTATCGAAAATAAGTTTCATCAAACTCAAATGAAACGTTGATAATGTCGTCGTTGTTTTCTATAATAAGACACTTTTTATTCAACAACTATGAGTAAAATTTTATCATTACGATATATTCGGACTAGAAATTGTCATATTGTTAAAATTGCTCAAATTTAGCAAACAGTCCGTTTCTTGTCGTTTCATTTATCAAATGAATTCACATCAAGCAACGACTTTCAACATTCCAACTTGAACAAAACAAATGAATACATCAAAAATTTCGTGTTAACGTTTCACTAGATATTGCAGCTTTTTTATTGAAACTGATAATATGAAATATTAACTAATATATAATAATAACTAATAAATCAATATACCTATATGAAAATAACAGTTAACTGAATATAATTTCCACTGGTTGACACTACTAATAAAAACCTAAATAATCATCGCCTTTTTTTCTGCCACATCAAAAGAAAAGCTTTAAGAAGTCTTTGCCTAAGTTAACAACCTCTGAATTCATTCTCAAAAATTTATGAAAATTTTTGTACTTAAGTAGTTATGGATTGTATTTCAATATATTTATTCAGAAAAACTCAGAAGGTACATAATATATACATTTAATTTTTTATTCATTCGATGTTATTATCATAATTATTGTTCGTTGATCGTTGTGTTATTGGATAATTATAATTGAATTTATTTTTTTCAACTTTCATTTATATTTCTCTCATATTTCTTCAAAATTTTCTGAAAAACGCATTTCTGAAGTTTCCGTACATTTTCATATTTCTCAATTGCTAAAACTTTTGTACTGTTATAGTTGAATTTATGTTCTTCGATCATTTTGTGTTTATGCAGGGGAGTTCGAATATTTGTGTATTCTCATAAAGTCTCTTTGTATATAGAGTATTCACTAAAATATCATTAGAATAGGTACTATAGGTACATATTCAGTACTTTCAATCAGTGAAAATTGTTTTTCCGAATATTTTGACAAAGCTACAGTTCATAGCGAACGAAGAAATGACGATCTCAATTTTTCATCAACCGCTCAGAAAGTAACAAAATTCATATTCATTTTATTGAGCCATTTCTTTATAACCATTGAGATAATGAGATTTGATGTCGAAAATAATTTGCATAGAGTTTGTATAAGAAGTAGTTGTGGAAAAAACGTCATTAGAATCGCCTAATATGCAAATAAAATAGAATATATACATTCTGAATATTTGAATAGCTATTAAACCGTAAAGCTATAAAAATTTCAATGAAAATGATACCAGAAGGGCAGTTTATGACAAAACGTAAATTTCAAAGATGTCAAAGGACGACATTTACATCTAAATTGAAACCGTAGAAATAAAGTGTTCGGATAATAAATTCATCATACCTGCTATATGAGTCAACAATTTTATTGTAAGCTGAAAACAACTTTTTGTTTGGTGTTTTTTATTGGGTTGTTAAAATTATCTTTGTCTCAGATCATTTTTTTACTGATTAAGATTTGGTTACTTATAATCTGAAATGTGGGATTTCATGTGACGAATTCAAATTGAGTTATTAGTAGCGACACCTACGCTTGCAAATTTATTTTTACGAAAAAACCAGTCGTGCTCTGGTATTGACAGTTCCTTGGAGTTTAATCAAGTGAATATCTCTACGTCTCAAACACTTCTTGGAGTGGGGATATTATATTACTATTCAAATGTTATCACTTTTTCTCCTACATTACTCATAGGGGTACCGAAATGACCTTATATTAAAATAATTCATTGGAGTCTTTGTAAGTCAACTTGCGTTTCTCAACATTCAGTGATACCCCTAAAATGATACCAAAAAATTATTATTCAAACTGAAAATATATTCTTCTTTTCATTGCCTGGTATATAACTAGCTTATAAAAATAGCAATACCAACTTTATTAACGAAGAAATTTCTGAGACCACACATTTTATTGTTTTCAGTTTTTTGTTGTACATGTCGAATTTGACAATTCAAATGGTTCTGGTTTTTGAATACGCACACGAAAGGATATGATGTGTTATTAGGAATCATCATTTCGGTCTTCGTAGATCCCAAAACAAGAAACTTTCGAAAATATCATCGCTACACTCAAGTCTGAATTGCTTGTGACGCAGGTAGAACTTATTTGAGAGTTTTGCATCACTTATTTGAAACTGTTATATCTTCAGATTCAACTTCAAATATTTGGAAACTGATCAGAAATATAAAGAAATACCAAAAATCCCGTTAAAAAGTCCATGGTTCAGCAACTGTACAGAAGATAGAAACTTCATAAGGATTATCAGTAGACTAAGAAGTGGTCATGCTAAGTCATTAACTTATCACCACAGAATAGGGGTGAAAGATACTCCAGTATGTGGTGGAGAGAATGGTACATAAGAACATCTCATTTTGCAATGTAGTAACTTGAGGGATCATTATATACAGCTACTAGGTCGAATTTCGACTATTACTGAATATAAGCAGCCATATAATCTATGTCTCTACTATCACTTAAAAAAATGGAAATCTATAGAGCTGTATACAATTTTATCAGATCAATCAAGGAGATTTGATATTGACATGGAGTTTTTGAGGAATGATAGATTTTTGCAGCTGAGGTGAATTTATGAATTGGGTACTGCAGATGACTGGGCCATGTAAAAACTTTCGTAATAAGATTGATTCAAACTCAACAAAGCTACTTTTTATTGTAAAATTTTATACCTTTCAATTCATATTTGCACTGTATTATTAAATATAATTGAATTTTCAATCTATTGTAGGAGCATACTGTTCAAATTTGAGTTCTGAAATTGTTAAATTATTGAATCATTGAATAGTTATTGTATATTTTTAGATATTTGTGTATATGTATAATTTAGATATCATGTTGGCTTATGATGTTTGTCAAGGAAAAATTCTTTCGAATAAAAAAAAACTTCAAATGTTATATCTCCAGAAATTACTACAACGGATTTCAAAATTATTTCCCGCTCTCATATTTTGATCTTTCACAGGCTTCTCTTTGATTTCACTCCATATAGATAGTTACATTCAATTTTCTTCTGATATTGAAAGAATTATTGAAATTCCTGCATGCCGATTCAAACCTTTCGGATATTTCACTAATATTCAATTTATTATCATTAGTTTAATGCATTGGTGGGGAATATTTCATTCGCTTTACATGTCCAACCAGAAGGAACATCTGCCATCTATCTACGAGTATTTTCTAATTATCCCTTGGGATACAGATCCGGAAATTTCGCGAGGTTTAATTATTTTATAAAATTGGCATTTTTGTAAGAAGTCAGCTTCAAAGTGACATCTACCCATATTTTCCTACTGTACCCTGTTTCTGAATTTACTCATAGTCAATACAAAGGACTGGTGAAACCCTTTTAAACACCTATTTTTAACAATACAATATTAACTACTTACTTGATATTAAAAACTGCGAATGTAATTCAAACCAATTTTATCAAGTTTATCTTCAAATTCAATTTGTTGAAACAAATATATTCTATATAATCAAATGTTTATCATTATATGAAGATTAAATCACTAAAAATCCACTGTCAAAAAATTACATTGAGACAAGTGTTTCGTGCACCCAAAACTAGTAACAAGCTAAGTATGTAACTATTTGTTACTTCAGTTCCTACTACAGAAACGAACATTGTAGTTAATAATTTTTTCCCACTCTAATGATCAATATTTTCAACAGGAATAATAATAATAATTACAAAGTTCTAGATACTTTTATGTTAAAGAGTCGACATTTACGCTTAATTACTTTAAAGAAAAAAAAACTTGCATTCTTTGAAGAGCTCGGCAATTTGCTATATGATTGAATTTTACATAAAATATAGTAATTCTAGATAATTCTAAATTCTAAATATTTGTAGTAAAGGTATATTGGGTTTTTTAAGCATTGAAGCTTTCATTTTCTTGTTAGTTAGAAGAATTTTGAAACTGTCTTGGTTGAATAGCAAAATGATTCACTGCTAGAATGATGTAGTTATAAATTTAACTCTACTTCCTAACAATGAAATAAATTAGTGTACAAATAAATTTGCTTCAAAAGTATAGATTGCAGAAAAAAATTTCCGCTGTGAATGGCATTTCTAAATCTGAAGTGTGCAATAACGGAAATATCTAATAAATTTAAACTGTTTGTCTTTTCCATAGTAAGAAAAACTTGAAATGAATAAAACAAAAAAAATTTTGTTTTAGTTGATATAGTTTTGAAATTTAGTTTAGTTGGCACTGCCTTTGAATAAATGAATTAAATTGAATTTTGCATTCTTTTCAGAGAATTTCTATTTCCTTATGCTACACATAATTATTGTATTCGCGGAAAAACAAATATCTCTCACAGATGGCTGGACTGTTACACATAAAAATAAATTTTACTACAGCTTTCCATGATATTGGTAGGGAAGATATTCTGATGAGATTGTCCAGCCCTGTGTTAATTTGCTGCACAAGTTGTGCAGAATATAGTACCCTTTATTTTGGAAAACTAAATTGCACAATTTCATGTCATACTGCGATATATCCGAAAAATAAAACTAACAAACTCATCATTTTTCATATTTTGGTCTGATGTATGAAACATATGAAATTGATATTGCTGGGTATGGCATTCGTGTACATATTAATCTTTTTTATTTTTTGCTGCTATAATTCGCAGGGTTGTCGATTGGAACAGCTAAAACAATTACTTTCTGTTAACCGTTATCCCAGAATCAATTTGTCAAACCTATTCTCTAAGTGATCTCATTCGGAAAGAGAAGTTAACGGATATTATTTCCGATAATAAATTATATCTCGGGTGTATTATGAAATTCTCTTTTAAAAACATTGAGGTGTTCTTTATTTGGTCCTCAATTTATAGTTTATTTTAATGTTTTAATTCTTCCACTATGTGAACGACTCGCATCACTGGTAAAATGTCACCGGCAATTAGGAAGAAATTAAATTGAAATCATCAAGTTTCAGATGACAAAATTTTTCACGAAATTAGAGTAATTGATAGACAATTGGTTTGGGTTGATACACCATTTTCAAAAGTGAAAGTCAAAGTTTCACTTTTAAAAAAGTGTTTTTATCGAATTAATAATAAACGATGTTTCATCAAGAGATCAGAAATAAAATTCATCAACTTTCACGACTAAAATGTGCGATTAAAAGCTCTTCGAGATGTACCAAATATGATAAAGGCAATAGTTATAAAATAATTTTGGTACAATGCCTTAATAAGCTAAACGTATTTCCTTAAATACACACAATTGTCGGTAAAAAACATCCTTATATTGAAATTAATGGGAGAAAGCATTGATAACACTAATTATAAGTGTTGATTATAAATTATTTCCATTGATATTACATCGATAATCATAATAATTATTATGAATTACTCGTATTACAAAATCGTTTATATCAGAGTTCTAAACTACGATTTATTAGTGTAGGTACGTATTTTATAATGCATGAATATTATCCATACTCAACTTGGCATTATGTTGAAATTGTAACATATTATTTTCCATCATCCTGTGTGCAATGTTTGCACAACTAGTTACGTTTTGAGGATATTCAACTTTTACTGTAACTTTTGGTTAATGGTTCATTCTAATATGTTATCTCCATGAAACTCATTGTCTTAAACTAGTTAATTGAATAGAAACATTTTACTTAACTGTTTTCATTAAATATTACATACTGTCGGTGCAAAAAGTACCAGTAGTTTCTTTCCGAAAAATGAATCAATGCATATTAAAAATAAGGCATGTAAATTTTTTGATATCGTAAGACACAAATGTAAAATATTTAGTTGAAAATTCGTTGTGTTCTTTAATGTGATATACTTCATTACAGTAATATTGATTTCGCTTGATTTTGAGTTTCAATATTCAGTTTTTGTTAAGTTACTTTCCAAATTGTGATGACATCAAAATTGAATGAATAATAACCTAAATGGTTATTAAATCTTTTTGGAATATGCCCGATTTATCAATTTCTCTAATCTCAATGAAAATTTCATCTTCTGAATGACAATTCCAATTGTAACATCAAAATAATGTTCAGAACATTTTTTGTATGCGGTGATAAAGTTAAAAAGCTTAGCACATGTTTCAAATTTCATATTTCCTCTGCAATTTATCGAAATATTATTACAGTCGCAAATCTCCTGAGTGAAATATAATTGAAGGCATCGTAAAATTTTAATGGTATTTCAGAATAGTATCGACTTAACCTGAGAAACTGTAATAATATAATGATGTAGTAACGATAATAAAAATCGAAACATTAACAATATATTCCACTTTTCATTGATTTCACGATATCGTTAAATGAGAATTTCTGTTTCAACATTCAGAAATAAATGTAGAAATATACACACTAATGGTCACATCAACATTTTTAATAACCAATATTATGAGTTTCAAGCATTGCAAATGATGATCGAATGTGAATTATTATCTCAGTTTCGGATTTATTGTATTTTCCAGTTAGTAGAATGTTCAAATTGATTGAAAAACACTTAGTTTCACAGAATCATATTAACTGTTTCGGGTAATACCCCAATTCAAGAAGTTGAACTGGGATCTCCCAGTTTAAATCTCGAAAATGGAGAAACAAACCGAAAAACTCGTCAAGCAATTGATATAATTCTGTGGAAACAATCAATTAAAGACTTTCAATAGCCAAGTTATTGAAAGCACATCGGATTTCAGAAGTGCTGAGAATAAACGACAAATACAGAAGAGTTCATTGGTTAAACCAAAGAAAGTATAAACTGAGAAAATAAATAACTGAAATTGAACAAGTTATTCAAAAAAATGAATGAGTAAGTTGAAAGAGGTTTCTTCTATGAAAACCAATCTTTATTAATAAATTAATTGAATATTCGTTGATTTCCAGGTGAAACATTGTTTGAAATACGCAAATTCGATGAATAATACTTGATAAATGACAAGGAGGTTTCATTTATCTCTTGTTGAAATTGTGATGAAAACTATAAATTAAATTAACACACTTGACTTAAGTTTCACAAAAAAGAATATATTAAAAACTCTGCATATGTTTCCGTTGGTTCATTAACAGTTATTTCAAAAATATTGTATACTCTTGATAATGGGTAAACCACCCGAAACTTACGTAGAGTTTTTCATATATTCATTTTTGTGAAACTTAAGTCGAGTGTGTTAATTTAATTTATTGTTTTTATCACAATTTTTCAACAAGAGATAAATGAAACCTCCTTGTCATTTTTCCTACTCCATTCATCAAGTATTATTATTCATCGAATTTGTGTATTCCAACCATGTTTCACCTGGAAATCAGCGAATATTCAATTAATTTATTAATAAAGATTGGTTTTCATAGAAGAAACCCCTTTCAACTTACTCATTCATTTTTTTTGAATAACTTGTTCAATCTCATTTATTTATTTTCTGAGTTTATACTTTCTTTGGTTTAACCAAGGAACTCTTCAGTATTTGTCGTTTATCGTCAGCACTTCTGAAATCCGATGTGCTTTCAATAACCTGCCTATTGAATGATTTAATCAAACTTATTCTGTAAACGAAGATAAAGATAAATCACAGTGAATTTTGATATGATGATAATTAATATTCATTTGCTAAGAATTTTGCGACGTAAATATTGCTACTACATACTTCCAAAATTATCTGCTTAATTTGAAATATATTATTTTTTAATACGACATTCAGCATAACTTCAGGAAGTAATGGCGGAAAAAATCGATATCCTTCTCGCTTCATTTCATTCGATTACCTTTGTTCTAACAGGAAATTGTAATCGAATTAGCCAAATCAACCAATTTGTTTTTGTTTCGCAGACAAATTCTTCTGGATAAATGTGAATGATTGATTGCTTCTCTACGCTAAAGTAATAATGAAATTATCTTTTTTGTTATTGGTTTAATTGGAAAAACTTTCTTCAGTCGTTAAAGTTCAATTGGCAACACTTGTAAGATACTCGGTTGTAATGGAGCGTTATTCAGAATCAATATTAGATGGATGATACGTATAATTGTATTTAGTTTCTGAGATTTGCACATAAATTTAAATAAATTTTTGAAATAAAGTAAGAAAAGTTTAAATTTGGAGAAATTATTTTTGTAACCCATAATTTGAAAGGGAGAATTATTAATGTCTATCAGTGTTATCCGTGATAATCATCAATGATAAAATATCATATGTTCCTCTTTTTGCCATCCCGTTGTAGTAAATGATGAAAAACAGATCAGAAATATACAGAAATATTTGGACAGGGACCAAAATATTTTGGTTGAACGAACTTATTACTATTAATGTTCAATGTACCTGTTTAACCTATCCAAGATAAAAATTTCACTTCTAATTTTCCTCTCTTATTCATCAATATTTTTCTGATTAATTATAAATGACTGAAAATTTATAAACAAGAGGTTTTGCTGTAATCTGTTCCCAGTTCCAATTCTACTTGCAGAAAATGTCAGTTATGATATATCCACTTTCTCGTAAATGATCTAACTTTTCAGTGTCACCTTGTAAAGGCTCAGATGTTGAAAAATATGAGTAACTTTTCCCTTTTTTTCGGATGTGTACTTTGTAAATGTCGATAAGAGTTAGCATATTCGAGATGTTTGCCTTCAATCGATCTGTTTTCATATCTTTCAACATAATCGGCCTATACAGAACATTTTTATTCGCGACATTATTAGCAGGTATTAATATAATATCATATCATTTTCAAGAATATTGTTTTTGTACTCATATATACCTTATATAACACCCGGCTATGGTGCGGTAGGATTCGAATTCGAATCCCGGTAAAGGCATGGGTAATGTACAGCTATAACAAGCGCTATGTCCGATTGGAACCGGCGTCAAATTGTAGGTTATATAAGTGATGTCTTCAAATTATAGAGTGAATGACTGATGTCTTGATGTAATCAAAGCATAAATAAAGTCAGATTTCTGGAAGAGAAATAATCTTAACATCGATTTTTTCTCAATTAACTTCATTATATCGATCAATCAGATTGTAACCGATTTATACATTGTTACCAATTATCTGTATGTAAGTTATGCCTCAGTCACTGACGTAAACTTCATCAAGACCAATCAACTATACCCATCATATAACTCGTATAAATCATGCGTTTATACTTGAGGATATTTGACTTCACATATGCAATAAGCTGAAGATTTTGCAAAATGCATTAACCTGTCACAGCTGAATGAAACGTTATTCTCTCTATAACTATAAGACAGACAAAAAGATCGATTTCTGTATAAGAAATAGTCTTGATGCATTGATTTGTTTCTATTAACATATTATAATATAATATTGTTTTTGGGTTGAAATAGTATATATAATGGTGAAGATCACATTCTTGCAATTGAAAAACAGAAATTATCCATAAGGTAGACTTAATACAAATTAAATCGCATTTGGCTAATTTATCTTCAAAATTCAATGACCTCTCTGCTTTTACTCATTAAAAAGTGAAATAACCCAGTCTAAATATTTCGCGTATCCATAAATAAAACCTTTCTATAGAGATTATTTTCTCTGCAGCGGCATATGTTTATCGCAAATTATAATCAACAATGAGAGTATAATAAGATCCTCTGGCCAAATTATAGCTACCTGGATCCTGGCGTATCTGTGCTCAGCACAAAAGAAAAATAAAAATGTTTATTATAAGGATAATTTGATACAATGAAAATTGCTTCAATTAAGGCTTCCAGGCCGAAAAATTTCAACAATCTCTCGTTCGTTATTAGATGTTTCAAAGATGATTCTCTTGTAAAGCCTCAGGCAAAATGTGACATGACAAGAAACAAAGATGTTACCTCACGACTTGAATTCTTGAGAACAACGCTAGGCATTATTGAAAATTATTCATAAGTATTCCTATCACGAATGCAGATTATTCGATATCGGCCGCTTTCATCTTATTTTCCTCCTTGCGCTATCCTAAATTATCTACCTATTAACCTACATAATAATGCGTGAAATATTTTGAATTGATTTAACGGTTTGTGTTCGAATCTTCATCTTACATTGCGGAAAAATACATCAGCGGATGTGAATGACATTCTCGAGAGATTGCATTCTGAAGATTATCCATTTCAGCGCCTGCTTTCGAGATCGAATTCCATAATTCACTTGGAGAATGGAATTCTCACAAACAGGTGTTATTCGCTGAAAATTTCTCACCAACCGACGACAAACTGGGATATATTAATTACTCACACGTATAATACACAATTTTCAGATTCATAAATTGTGCTTCAAGTGCTAAAAATTCTAATAAGGGATCACTTTTATATCGTTTATTAAGTAATTTAGTTTTTATATAACGACTTATTATCAAGAGCTTAATAGAACTAGTAGGACATTGAAACTCATGTTCTGTATATCATCCAATTTCTATGACATTTTACTAAGTGTAATGATATCCATAATAAAAAAATGAATCGCAAAATTATTTTTAATACGACATTCAGCATCACTTAAGGAAGTGATGGCGGAAAATTCAACATCCTTCTCGCTTCATTTCATTCGATTATCTTTGTTCTAACAGGAAATTGTAATCGAATTAGCCAAATCAACCAATTTGTTTTTGATTGCTTCTCTACGCTAAAGTAGCAATGAAATTATTTTTTTTGTTATTATTTAGTTGGTAAAACTTTCTTCACTGGTTAAAATTCAATTGGCAACACTTGTAAGACATTCGGTGCTAATGGAGCGTTATTCAGAATCAATATTAGATGGATGATACGCATTAATTGTATTTTAGTTTCTGAAATTTGCACATAACTTTATGAGACATAAAGTTTAAAAGAAAAGTTTAAATTTGGAGAAATTTTTTTGTAAACCATATTTGGAAAGAAAAATTTATCAATGTTAATCAGTGTTAACCTATCTAACAGGTGTTATCCGCTGAAAATTTCTCACCAACCGACCACAGACTGGGATATATTAATTACTCACACGTATAATACACAATTTTCAGATTCATAAGCTGTGCTTCATGTGCTAATAATTCTAATAAAGGAGGAGGATCGCTTTTAAATCGTTTATTAAGTAATTTAGTTTTTATGTAACAAGTTGATGACTCATTATCAAGAGCTTAATAGAATTATTTGGACAATGAAACTCATGTTCTGTATATCAACCAATTTCTATGACATTTTGCTGAGTGTAATGATATCTATAATATAAAAATGAATCGCAGAATGTGTTGGTAAGCACATAACTCCAACGCCTGGACCAATTTTGCCAATTCTTTTTTTTTTTTAATGTTCATTGAAGTCCAAGAATGGTTTTTACGACGAGTAAATTTCAATTATTACCGGAAAACTCTTAAAAACACCCCATTTTTCTCATTTCTTTATCCCATACGAAGGTATTCTAACTAAAATGTAGAGTCAACTGCTAGACCGATTTCACTATTTTTTTAATGTTTGTTATTGTCAGGGAAACAATTTTAAAGAATGCGTGTAAAATTTGAGAATACTTAATTAATAATATAAGTAAGAAATAAAACTTAATTCTCGAAAAGAGGATGTAAAAAAACTGAATCTTATCACACATATCGGTTACTTCAGAGCTATCACGACTGATATTAAAAATTCAATTTAATATAAAATTTGGGTAAGTATGAATAGATAAACATACTCGTTGCTAACAAAGCACGTGGTATATTTGATTATAAAGAAGAATAGGTACATAGTTTTCTTGAATTTACAGTTGAAATTTCGTTTTAAAAAATGATAGCTATTAGATATACAAACTTAAGTCGCAGAGCTCGCAATGCAGCAAGTCAAAGATATAAAGAGCATGCCAAACTGAGGAGCAATGTGAATCTCGGAGTGATGTTGAACGGAATCGATGAAATCGATAGAATCGCAATTATAATATGAAAAGGTTGCGTTTAACTTGATCAACCTGCATTCAATTATAACGTTGAAATAGATTACAGTTCACAGCAAATCGCTACTATTGAGCCAATGAACCTTGTGTGTCAATATTGCCAGACAAAGTTTAATTGTAATTGAGAAGAAAATACTACCAATGATGCGACAAAATATAGGGCGAAGGTTCCATTCAAATAGACGCTTTTGCTACAGCCACCGGAACCACTATATTCATTGGTTTCCGGGAATGCACTACATTCTGAATATTTTTTGACTTATATCCAGCAAATATCTCATATATTTAATGATGAGATATTCGGGGCAAGTAATTGATACGAAATTAGGAAAAGGCCGTTCAACTATAGAACGGACATGTCAATAACTTTCATTATATCAAACAAGTTAATATAGGAATTTTTTGATTATAAGACCAATTTGAAATAACAGGAAGTATTGAGGCCCCTTCGTTAGTAAGTACCTGGCTCCACACGGGATAAAAATTGAAAACATGATAATGTAGCACAAATAGTAGAACATGTCTTTCCGGCTTTTGGAAAAATATTCAGAGAAAAATACATTGGCGTACAAAGTTCACCAGGTCAGCTAGTATACGATAAAATGAACAACTTTTATTATATAGTGCGAGAATTCTCATATAGCCCAGGCAAGTTAACATTATATAGGCTGATATCAAAAGATGAGGTTCATACAAAATTCATAAACGAAACTCTCCAAATAGCGAAAACGATTAAAGATTAACATTGTCTGGAAATGAAGAAACTAATTTGGAATAGATTTTATGGAGGAACGTATTGATTTCATGATTATTGAAGCATTGGAGCTTTTTTCGTTGCGGCGAGTCTCATATAAAATCATCGGAAGGGCTTGATTGGGTAAGCCATAAATTGAAAACTAAAAATGTCAAAGTTCGATCTAACAGAAGTGAAATGCGTCAGTCTGATACGTTTTGGTGACGAAGTAGAAAAAACATCAAGTTTGCCTCCAAAAAACTGACGGCTTTACTTAGTTATATCCTAAAAAACATGTGACGACATGCCGAAAAAAACTGCCGACTGAAAAGCTCTCGACATCTTGTTCAAAAATTCAAAATCGGCAATCAAGAATATCAGTTAATCTTTTAAGACATTTTTACCTATTGAAGTCTTGTAAGAACCCCGTGAGATATCGTGAGTAATTCGCTAGATGTTTTCCCCAAGTTTGGAGATGGCATCGAAACTGAATTGTTTGGATGGATGCCACTGATGATTCCCATAATAAGATGAAACAGCGATGTTTCCTACGAGTTCGATGTTCTTCGAAAGGAATCAAATATTTACTCTCGAAGATTGAAATTTTTCGATTTTGTTCACAACATTTGTGAAGGAAGCTACGTGTCAATAGTACCGAATACTTAGCAAGTCTTAATCTTCAATTAAAATTATAGTCTTATGAAATTTAACTATTGAAATTGCTTGAAATTTAATATTCGTCCAACAGTGCAGTAGTAAGACAATGGTCAATCAAATACTTTTCCTCTGCTCAGTCTTGAAAATGAGCTTACGTTCGGAACATGTTGACGAATTGATATTGTTAAATATAATCGTGAAACATTAAGCCTAGTGTTCAATTTAATTTAATATTTAATTATGTTTCACCAAGAGTTAAGCGAGAAATCAATCCCACTAAATACTTTTGGGGCATGAAGAATTCAAATTTTCAAAGAATACCTCGCTTTCTAGAATTGATTTGAAGATGTTACTACGCATTATATACGTGTTGTTGTGTTTTGAAAGAAAAATTTTAGGTATTTTGAGTGTAATTGTCAATATAATTGTTATTTTAGTCAACTTTTCTGTCTGAGGTATTCTTGTTTGTGCGATCATATGACAATTTGTATCAATTTGATGAAGATTAAAATAATAACCGAAACGTTATTGGAAAAAAATTTAACATCATTTTGTTTTGGTTGAATGAAAAAACCAAAGAAGCTAGTTTTTATATATATATATATATATATATATATATATATATATATATATATATATATATATATATATATATATTTACATATATTTGAGAAACCCAAATAAATTCAGAATGATCTAAAAAAAATTTCCCAATTTTTCTGACGATATGAGGACGAAATATTATATTTCGGGTAACAGTATGAATAATACTTTCATATATTATACTTTATATAGCCTCATCAAGAAAAACTAGATTTAGAATGAAAATTTCAAAATTTTCAAGACTTTTTCCATCCCTTCCCCATTCTATGGAAAATATTCAACATAATAATAATTGTTGACTGTCAGCAGAGTACTCGAATAACACTAACTACTAGTTATTTCAACTTGAACACAATATTTCATCCAAAATGCATCACAGTCCGAATGTATATGCGGCCAGGTCCTTTTTTGAACTGAACTCTCACAGATAAAGTTACCTAACAACTTTCCATAGCTCTGAATTGATGAAAAGAGCTTGGCGTTGAGTTGAGAAAAACGATTCTTTTATTCCTTTTTTCTTCATAATGCCTGATTCGCGAATATATTCAAATAAAGAGAAACTCGGAGCGGAGTCCATATTTTTGGAAGCTATCCAACAATCTCCCCTGTGACCGATGGAATATGCCCACTCACTGACCCAGCAGTCGCCCCACAGCTGGCCATACGTTACCATTAATCTTTTCATTGCGTTCTTCCCAATCTGCATGTTGTTAGAGCTGTGGACGACGAATGAGATCCATCGATTATGGTTTTCAATCTGGACTCTTACCAATAAATCTGTTGCCAGATTGAAAATCGGTTTTCCGTTCAACGTCGGTTTCTATTCAATTTAGCATCGTGCTGCCATTTGTCAGCAAAGTTTAATACAACTTTGGTTCCAGACGTCGGGTATCAATTACTTATGAAAATATTCACTCTGAGAATTTTCTACCTGCGTTCATTAAAGCTAAAATTATGACAATAATTGTTGCTTCATCTTGTTTGTTTCTCAAAAACGCTTCATCCTCTCTGTCATCTGTCCTTTTATTCCAGGTTAGCGTTTTGATTTTTGCTCAAACTTCACATGTGCGATTTTATAGCGACTTTCACTGCGATCTTCGAGATTTTTTATATTGATATGTTGTAGATCTTTTTGGACCTTTTTTAGCCACTCTGTTCAGCATTTACTTTTCATAATTTTATCGAGTAGTTTCTTCGGTATTCTGCACTGTTTCATTGTGTAGACATGTCCATAGAACTTTGCTCGTCGTTTTTGATTTCTTCCGTTATCGTATTTGTCTTTTGATTATTTATTATTCATTTATTATTTGTCGTTCTGGGGTCTTTTCATCCAAATGACGTTTTTATAATAATAATAATAAGTTCCTCATTCTCAACGGCTCAATCTAATCTAAAAAAAATAGTAACTTATAACTATATTATAGCATTCAATGAAATATTACAAAGAACTTAATCTGAATCAATTCATTTTAGTCAATTTTCTTTGTTCACATAACTCCTAATAATAATTTCTATGGAGTCAAAGTGAATGTCACTTTTCTATTTATTGGCCCTAAAATCTTCCTAAGAATTTTCCGTTCTTGTTTTTCTTTTTCTGTAATTCTTGTCATGACTGTCAATAACCATTGTTTCAGATGGTAATTTTACCTTCATAAGCGATTCGGTTAAAACCTGAGGACTGTATAACTTCTTAACTTCTCCGAGGTATTTAAAATGGCCAAAATTTGAAAAATCAATATATTATATATATATATATATATATATATATATATATATATATATATATATATATATATATATATATATATATATATATATATATATATATATATATTTTGAAATTGATTTAAAATATATATATATATATATATATATATATATATATAAAACTATATTTATATATAGTTTTTTCTTATAATATATACTTATAAGAAAAAATCTTCATTTCAGTTAACGTCAAAGCAATAAAATTCAGTATTCCATAAATTGCTTTGGATATTGAATGTCAATGTAACGTTTAGAAATCAACTAGGCTCTTTTGCCTCTTCAATCTTCAGAGGAATATTTTGGCCTAGCATTCTCTTCGGTAGGTACCTACTATCACAAATGAGTGTAAGATCATTTTCAAAATTGAAATACACATAGTTAATTTGTAATAAATATACCAAACCATAAAGTTCAAATTCTAACAGTTCCTTAAGTATTTTATATTTTGTGTTTGAAATTGGAAGGAATATAGATCAGGACTGAAAGAGTTTTGAGACAGTTGTTTCATGTAGTTTAATGATTTCTCAGTGTTTATTCTACTAGTGTGATTTGAAAAGTTTATTTAATCGTTATGAACATCCCAATTGAATTGGGATGTTCTATCTCTAAAAAAGCTTTATTTTTATTGACGAATTTTATTTGTTGCGAGTTGCATTTTCGTAAAAGCTATTGAATAATTGAAGTTTATAAATTACTATTTATAACAAACATCAATTGCAGTTTTTTTTCAATCAACCTGACTCTTTTGCCTCTTCAGTATTTAGAGGAATATTTCTGGCTTAGCCTTTGATTCGGAAGTTTTAGTCTTCTTCACCATGAGGAAACCTCTGGAAATCTCGTGGTGAGCCAGCTGATTCGAATGAGTATAATATTTTCAGAATTTAATTTTGAATTCATTATGTGTTAATGTACTTATGTCGTTATAATGTCGTTTGATGATTGCTGTGTGTTGATTTTTTTAGAGTTATTTGAAAGGTTTGTTGAATCTTGTGACTCAGCAATCTATCAGAAGAAATTGGGATATTTTGTATCTTATGAATGGGACTCTTTCTTTCAGTTATTATTTTATTCTTCAATTTTCTAAATGTTTTCAAAAGTCATTTTGTGGTATGTTGGTATGCCATTACAGAGTAATAACTTTGTACGTTATACTCAGTTGTATTATCGGTCAATAATCGTCATTAATTAATCAATAATTCTGCAGAAATTCAATTGGGATTATCCAAAGTTAAACGAAGTGTAATATTTATTAAAATATTAAGTAAAATGCTTGAAATTAACAATTGAGAACTTGAAGTGCAAATGCAGAAACAGTGGCACATGATCGTCAACAAGACTGTTCCTATCATCTTAGAGTAAACTGGTATAATCCCAAAAAACCTCCTGTGAAACAGCAGAGAATTATGACTCTCTGATCTCGAACATCTCTATGAGGACCTAAGAAAATCTGTGCTACTGGTCACAGCAAAACGGTCGGGAAGTTTCTGAGGAATATCGGTAATAACAGCCTCGACGCCGTCGTGAAGATCGCCGCCATGGAGAGCGCAACCACGAGCCTTATAAGTTGGAAAAAGCACTTACTGAGCTCAATCCCTCTGATATATAATATCTGGAATGAGTAAAAGTTCTCCTATGAGTGAGTTTGAAAACCGGCTTGAAATCGGGAACAATACAAGATCAATATTAGTTAACACGTATCTGGAGCTTCAATACTTTAATTACAAATAATTAATTCTTCAACAGATTGTTGAATAAGAATATTAATATCGCCCCGTGTCCTAATTTCATTGCTTCAAAATGAGTTCGAAATACTTGGTTGTACATTTATTATATTCATATAATAACGAGCAAGTTCATAATAATCTCGCTCGTTAAGGTAACTTTGATACAAAATGTTTATTCTCTCTTCATGCTTTCTGATTGTTATAATCATAAACTTATTTGTTCTACAAGAGCTTTCGATTCAGTTAGCAACACGACTTTAAGTAATCAGTCAACACTTTTAATGCAGTTTTCTGGTGAAACGAATTAGGAAGTATTCGAAAAATGAAGAATTACTTATTCTATAATTTAAAAAGGAATCGCAAAATGTGTTGGTAAGCGCATAACTCAACAACGCCTGGAACTATTTTGCCAATTCCTTTTTTCAAAAGTTTCGGCGAGAAAAATTCGAAAAATTGCATGGAAAATCCTAAAAACAGCCCATTTCTGGATGCCAACGACTGGACCGATTTCACAACTTTTTTTGTTGTGTTTGTTATTGTCAGGGAGAGAATTGCGGTTAAAATTGAAAAATTTTAAAAAACTAATGTTCGAGTAATGTAATGAGTATGTAAAAAAACTGAATATCACACTTCTTGGTTAGTTCAAAGCTATCACTAGTAATATTAAAACTTCTATTTAATATAAAATTTTGGTGAGTTTGAATAGACTAACATACACGTTACCAACATAGCACGTGGTATATTTGAATAAAAAGAGGAATTGATGGAATCGAAAACAACAATACTAAAAAGTTGCGTTTAACTCCTATCGACCTGCATTGGTTATAACGTTGAAATAAATTACAGTTCGCAGCAAATCGTTGCCATTGTACCAATGAACGTTGTGTGTCAATATTGCAAGGCAAAGTTTAATTAATATTGATAAGAAAATCAAAAAGAAAAAGAGTCAATTCAAATGGACGATATTGGTACATCCACCAAAGCCACTATATTCATTGGTTTCCGGAAATAGTCTTAGTGCTGAACATTTTTCGACTTGTATCCAGCAAATATCACATATAATTAATGATGAGATATATGGGACAAGTACTTAATACGAAATTAGGAATGCCGTTCAACTATAGAACGGACAGGTTAATAACTTTCATTACATCAAACGTGTTAATATAGGAATTTTTTGATAATTCGACTGATTTGAAATAAAAGGAAGTATTGCAGTCCCTTTTGAAATGGGTAAATCCCTGGCTCTACACAGGATGAATATTAAAAAAAAGATGTGTAGATAATGTCTTTCCGGCTGATTGAAAAATATTCAGAGAAAAATCAATGGGCGTACAAAGTTCGCTTGGTCAGCTAGTATTAAATAAAAACTAGAGGAATATTCGTGCCAAAAAAACTATATATTTGATATAATTCAAGAGGGGCTTAGTAGCCGAATGGTCTAGTGAGCCGATATCGCTTTCGGTTACTGCGACTAATAGGTTTGATCCCTATCCTGTTATTGATGGGTGTTTTTTTTTAGAGGTATAGAATTTTAAATTGCAATAAAACAACGATGGATCATTCGATTGACAAGAATTTGTTTTATTCGAAAGATAATCTTATAGCATTACATTTAAAATATAATTTCTGGCATATGACCGCCACGCCTGGATCGAATGTAGTCCAATCTGGACGTCCAATTTTCAATAATTTCTTCCAACACTTGTGGCCGTATATCGGCAATAACACGGCGAATATTGTCTTCCAAATGATCAAGCGTTTGTGGCTTATCCGCATAGACCAATGACTTCACATAGCCCCAGAGAAAGTAGTCTAGCGGTGTTAAATCACAAGATCTTGGAGGCCAATTCACAGGTCCAAAACGTGAAATTAGGCGGTCACCAAACGTGTCTTTCAGTGAATCGATTGTGGCACGAGCTGTGTGACATGTTGCGCCGTCTTGTTGAAACCACAGCTCCTGGACATCATGGTTGTTCAATTCAGTAATGAAAAAGTTAGTAATCATGGCTCTATACCGATCACCATTGACTGTAACGTTCTGGCCATCATCGTTTTTGAAGAAGTACGGACCAATGATTCCACCAGCCCATAAAGCTCATCAAACAGTCAGTTTTTCTGGATGTAACGGTGTCTTGACATACACTTGAGGATTATCTTCACTCAAAATGCGGCAGTTTTGTTTGTTGACGTAGCCATTCAACCAGAAGTGCGCTTCATCGCTAAACAAAATTAGTGCGCGATACGTATTCCGCACAGAGCCATTATTTTCGAAATAAAATTGCACTATTTACAAGCGTTGTTTGGGCGTGAGTCTATTCCATATGAATTGCCAAACCAAACTGAGAATAAATCACTTCTCAGCTGTTAAATCGGTCGCCATCTTCAACAGTAATGCCAACTTAAAGTTCTGTGCCTCTTAAAAAACACCATATAGATGTTGTTCAGTGGGTATTCTAGTGTGTTTCCATCTGTTTTAATCCTAGAACTGTTAAACCTTCGACAAGAATAGATAGTTACAACAAGTTCAAACCGATTAATCTTCAAATTAATAAATGACACGTAGGTTTCGCTTATCACTTGGTGAAACGTTATGTTAAAATATTGTATACTCTTATGTCAGTAATATTGTATACTCTTGATAATGTTCTGACCACCCGAAACATATGTAGAGTTTTTCAATATATTCAGTGAAATCTAAGTCAAGTGTGTTAATTTTTAATTTTATAGGTTTTAATCTTCAAATTGTTATTATCTTTTCATATAATAAAAATGTAACGGATCGCTTTCTGTATATGGGACCGCCATAGCATCTGAACCAATTATTATGGAATTTTTTTGTCTGTTTGATATATGTTTGTCTGTTTGTTTATGCGTTGGTGCTCGCTAATCTCAAAAACGGCTCAAACGATTTTTATGTGGTTGTCACTAGTTAATAGATTGTTCAAGCTTCACTTAACATTTAGTGTTTCATGTCAATCGGATCATAAATAAAAATTTATATCAATTGAAGTTATAACCCCTCACATTTGTTAAACTATCTTCATCCTTCATTTCTTTTCTTTTCAGTAGCATCCATTGAAACTTTACTAAACTTCATAATAATGGTCCATATAAAATCACATCGGCCTATACACCACCAAACTATATTTTAGGTTATATATACCAGTCGAAGCTCTGATAAGGAGCGCTGAAGTAACAAAAATTATACAGGCATTTTTGTAAAAACTTTTCAAACAAATTTACCCAAATCTTATGTATTTTTGGTTACTGAAACCGTATTTGGTAGTATTTTCTTTTATCAACCACAATTTTCTCACAATATGAAATCCCCTATGTATTTAAAAAAAAGGAGTAATTTGATATAGAAAAATCAAAACTTAAGTTTGCAATAAATTAGAATTTTTACTTAGAAAAATATTCAATTATTAAGATGCAAATATTATGTGCTTATTTTTTGTATTTTCTCTTCCTTTTTTCTGTAAAATTTTTTGCATAGATTTTTCTCCGGTGTGATAAAAAATGTTCCTCTTTCTGCTTAAAATTGAGTCAAATGCGTATCTCTCGTCCTAAAGTGGTAAATGAATGTTTCAGATTCCAATAAATGTCTTTCTTTGACTCTAGAATCAAACATTTCTGCTTTTTCCTTAGTCAAGTCCAAATCCTTCACTCAATCATTTAATTCGGCTTGTGTAAACAATTGTGGTTCTAAATTTTCGGGATAACATTGAAACTCATCATCACATGCTTCACTTTCATTTGATTCGGTTCGATCAACTTAAAAAAGGTTAGGATAGAGAATTACTTTCTTATTTCTAAAATTATATCCAGAAACATCTATGCGGCAAAAATAACAATCGTTTATATTGCTTCTATGATCTCTCCATACAAGGCAAAGTGGAATTATGACTCATCACTGACAGTCGTGACAGGGTGAGAGCGGTAATCGTGTCTTCTCCGAATTATATATAAATATTCCACTTAATCAGAAAATAAGTTTAGCTGAAAGGTATCAGACTGTTGATTCTTGGGCGTTACGAAGTACGCCAAGTCAGCTAGTTTCAATATATGTACCTATATTTATATGTATATATGTAAATATAGATATTATATATATATATATATATATATATATATATATATATATATATATATATATAAATTTTCTGAAGAGGAAATGCAATAACCGATTCTAAAGGCATGTGCGTTTATCGACACATCTGTACAATTCATAATTCTCAAAGTAATTTTCAGCAAAATTCATATTCGAAAAGGCTGTAATATCGTAAAATCTTCAAACTCGGATCCGGTCTTTCAGGCTGTCCTAATAATAGAATATAGAGGAAAAAGCATAGGCGATGTGAAAACTCAATTCGAGCAATGTTACGAGAGTAAAAAGGTTCGGAACGCGTTGTTTGAATACGAATGTTAATTCAAAGGTAAATGAGTTTTCACCATTTGTGATAACGACAAGAACGAAAGTTCGAGGTCGACAAGGCGACTGGAAATGGATAAGGAAGAGTTTATTGTGTCAGCAAAAGTTTTCTCGAATAAATGAATTCTGTCCCTGATATCAGCGGAATTAATTTTCGTACTCTGAAACAGTTTTTTCTGTAGCATCTATCCAAATAAATTTCAGGTTTTCTGGAATTTCAAGTGAGCAATCTTATCCCTATATCTACGTTCATTCATCGCTATATAGACTATTCCAATTGATTTGAGGGATCATCAAGATCTCATCAATTACTAGTTAACGAAAAGTAAGTATTTTTTCGGCCTCACTCCTTTGCAAACAACCACATTTATCAAGTAATTTTGTTCAAGCTATCAAAAATTATTTCTCTGTGGTCTTCAAATTTTATATCAACTTCAAAATTAGACATGTTTTAGACTTCTTATTCATCTTTAAGTTTTTACCTCATAGCTGTTTATACGGAGGTGGGGTGAAAAGTTTCCGACCTGACCGAGAGGTGGCGCTACTAGGTCGTCTTTTGCAGCGGCGACCTACAGTATGATTCCTGCTGAGCATGTATGTAAAGCTTTAGCCCAATAGCTGCGTTAGAGAGCACATTCTCTGCGCTGGACGTTCCGTTGTTTTCGTAAAAATGGAAAATCTGGAGAAAAGTGCTGTCATCAAATACTACTATCATGACAGGTTTTACACCAAAATAATTAAAAGAAGAGATGGATTCAAAACTAGGAGACTCCTCCCCATCATATTCAACTATTAAGCAGTGGGTTTCTGAATATAAAATGGGTCGTGTGAGCACCTCTGACGAACCTCGCTCAGGACGGCGGGCGTGTTGAGGTCACAACTCAAAATTCATCAAATAGTATTGGAAGACCGCAGATTGACAGTGCATAAGATAGCTGAGACTTCTAGGATGTCAGCTGAACATATACAAAATATTTTGCACGACCATTTGATCATGGAAAAGCTGTGTGCAAGATGGGTGCCGCGTTTGCTAACGCTCGACCAAAAACTGATTCGAAAAAACATTTTTACCGGAAATTTGTCGCCGCGTAGGCGTAATCTGAACGAATTTTTGCGTCGATTCATAACTGTTGATGAGACTTGGGTTCACCACTACGTTCCGGAAAATAAAGAACATTCAAAACAGTGAGTTGGAAAGGGGTAACCAACTCCAAAGAAGAAAAAAACAATTTTATCGGCAAACAAGGTTATGGCTTCTGTTTTTGTCTATCTTGAAAAGGGTAAGACTATCTTTGGTCAATACTTCGCAGATTTATTGCAACGTTCGAAGGAAGAGGTGCAAATTAAATGACCTCATTTGGCGAAAAAAAATTTTTGTTTCATCACGATAACGCACCAGCGCATTCGTCGATTGTTGCCACGTCCAAAATCCACGAATTGCAGCTTGAATTGATGCCGCATCCTCCCTACTCTCCAGACTTAGCCCACAGCGAAAATTAACTGTTTCCTAACCTCAAAAATTGGCTTGGCGGTAAAAGATTTGAGTGCAACGAAGAAGTTATCGAATCTTGGAGGAGCTTGACGAATCTACGTTTAAAACTGGTATGTTAAATAAGAACACCGTTATGAGCAATATATCAGTTCTGATGGAGATTATGTTTGAAAAATAAAGCAAAATTTTAAAACATTGTTTCTCTTTGTCATGCTGGAAACTTTTCACCCCACCCTCGTATATAACATAAAAAACACGAGACCAATCACGGATCCTTGCAATTCTTCATATTTCGTTTCTGTTCAATCTGAGAATGTGAGACCAAATCTCACTGTATTCACTTTTTGTGCTATAAAAATATTCACTGTACTATTGAATATATAATATATTTTGTATCACATAAAAATGTCTCAATCCATTTCAATACTATTAGACTGAAATCCATTGTTCTAAGTTCTTCAATTGGTGGAATCATTGTACTTATATTCTATTCAAAATATATTGTACTTATATGCTTCTACATAGTTATAGTTAAAAGCGTGTCGGAAGCACGAAGAGATTCTCTACGAAACTCTTGAAAACAAGGAATCGAGCAACAATCATTCTTCAGCGCGTGGTCTTATCATACCTGGATGAACTGCTCATCCCGTATTGAAACAGTTGTGAAATGACTATCATGTTATCTGATATCGTGTTACTGACAAATGGATAGAAATATTAAACGTCCGATTTTCCATAACTGAATGATATCGTTAATAAGATGCAGGTGTATCCATTCAATTCACACAAAGTTTATCGAGATCACCGGTGGATACTTTATCCGCTAATTACGATGAAAGTTGAAGTAATCGACTCCTTCCTGCATTGGAGAGTCCCTGCGAAAACTTGTTTTCCTGGTTTATTTTCTAACTGTGTAATTACATGGTTTTAACTGTTTATTGACGGGATTAAATTATTACCTCTGAGTAACTGAAACACTTATTATGGAACGCAAGTTTGAATTGAAACAATGCCTTCTGTAAATTCGGACTTTTAATGATTATACACTAAAATGAAGCGAAAAATAACGGAAGATATTGATAATAATGAAATGTAAAGAGGTCTTGTACCTCTCTACATTTGATAATATCAATATCGAAAGTACCTGAAGAACAATATTGAAGAGATGTTTGCTTGTTGAAGATATTCAAATTACACAATATGCATTACTTTAGCAAAGCGTTATTACTCAGAAAGAGTCATTTGTAAGACGTAATATAAACAAAATTATTACGCAACATCTACTCAAATTATCAACCTATTGACAAACGTCAATAGATTGATTTGAAACAACCCATTAGCGAACGTAGTGCCCAATTCGAGTTGGTAACTGATTTTCCATTGTTCGCTCAAATGTATATCAATTTAAAATGACTGAAATCGTAATAATCTCCCTCCTTATCTCTCATCACCATCTCTCTCGTTCTTCCTCTCTCTCTCTCTCTCTATATATATATATATATATATATATATATATATATATATATATATATATATATATATATATATATATATATTAAAAACAAGGTTTGTCAGGCTGAAAATGAAGTAAAGAGTTTACGGTATTTACCTGAGATTTCCGTTGTTTGTTTATTTGTAACAGCCGTTTACATATGTTTCAAGCTTATTGGCTCTCATCAGAACGGCGTAGTTCAAGTTATTAGATGTTACACACTTGAACAATCTTGGTCAAGATATTCGATTTAACCAAAAATGATGTAGATTCCTCACGTGGAATTTTGTGTTGTTTTGTTCTGTGTTTTTCCTTTTTAATCAACTTTCAAGTGTGTAACATCTAATAACTTGAACTACGCCGTTTTGATGAGAGCCAATAAGCTTGAAACATATGTAAACGGCTGTTACAAATAAACAAACAACGTAAATCTCAGGTAAATACCGTAAACTCTTTATATATATATATATATATATATATATATATATATATATATATATATATATATATATATATATATATCTATATATACAAAAAGTATATATACATATACTTGAATATTACTTTGGAAGTCCCTTTATATAAAAACAATTCCTACTTCCGTACAGAATTAACTTTTTCATAGAAATTCTATATAGTTTTATTTTTTTGCAGGTGAGTTGAACTTGCAGTGCGAGTACGAGGTTTAGTAAAGTAGTAAGTTGAACAGAAAACTAGATTTTCCTGTTCCAGAGAATAGAAAATTCAACGAAGTTTCTCGTGTAAAAATTGAGTTATTCAAGATCTTATTTTTTATCAAATAAGATCTTGATCTGTTATTGAATAAAATTAATTGTTTCAATTTGAAGCGGTTTTCTATTCTACTGGAGCATAATTATACATAAGTGTTTTATCAACACATTGACCAAAAGTATAATAGTGTTTCTTTACTCATGTAAGCATTCTCCTAATAAGGGACAGCAAAAATCCCTGCCTGCATTTTGCGTTTAGAAAAATTATGTTTGCCTACAAATTGCAGCTCTGTGAAATCTTTATAAAACTTAAATGATTTTCATTGATTTCTCTTACTGATACTCTTACTAAGTACTTCAGTAAAAGCTTTTGTTTCTTTTATTCTTTTCTTATCATCATCATTTGTCATTTTCATCATAAGCTATTGGGTTTCTATTCGACTTTTTTATTTCAGAGTAGAAAATAGTTGTTCAACATACATTTCGGAATTACATTTGATAGTAATATCAGAAACAATACGTTTCTTTCATTGATTGTCACTCAATGGAAACAAGTTATTTTAAAGTATTCAAGGAGCTATAATTTGAAGCGAAACGTCAATAAGAAATGAATTTTCCATTCTTATTACTATTATTTATTTGAGATTCTGAGATATATATATATATATATATATATATATATATATATTATATATATATATATATATATATATATATATATATATATATATATATATATATATATATATATATATATATATATATATATATATATATATATATATATATATATATATATATATATATATATAGAAAATACTTAGACTCTTAATCGAAATATTTCAAATAAAACCCCAGGGAGCTGTCTACACAGATGGTGTCAAAGAGAACGAACCTATCACTTTTCGAGAGTGAATATTAAG
This sequence comes from Henosepilachna vigintioctopunctata, assembly GCA_030704895.1. Taxonomy (NCBI): domain Eukaryota; kingdom Metazoa; phylum Arthropoda; class Insecta; order Coleoptera; family Coccinellidae; genus Henosepilachna; species Henosepilachna vigintioctopunctata. The sequence goes on from JARQZJ010000031.1 coordinate 6,938,162, forward strand.
TTCGCTTCGAAAAAAATCATCGATCTTGTTGAATAATAATAGGACACAATTGTCTCATCATTATTATGAATCATCAGTCCGTATCTAATCAATCAATCAAGAATCGATGACTTTCAAAACGCCTATATTCGAATGAGGAGAACAACACTTTCTGAACATTCTTGTGAGCTTCCTCTATCGAAGAAAAGACGTAATAACTCTCTCTAGCCTTCTAGATACTCATGACAAGATTAGGACGAGTACGAAGAACACCACAGAAATCTGCAATGTCTGCAATGTGTAAGAATAGTCCCAGGTGAGCACCAGGTCGTGATCTGGAGCGATTAGGCTTGGGACCATTCTTACACATTGCAAACAGATTTCTGTGGTGTTAAAATGAAATGTGAAATCTAGGAATCTAGAACGCTAGGGAGAGTTTATACGTCTTTTCTTCGATAGAGGGAGCTCACGTGAATGTTCACAAAGTGTTATTCTCCTCATTCGGTTATAGAAACTGTGGGCGTTTCTATAACCGAAATATTACGAATATTACCAAATGCTAACTTCTCTTACTAATCAATCAAGATGGATTCTTGATTGACTGCTTAAAGACGGACTGATGATTCATAATAATGATGAAACAATTGTATGATTCTTGAAACTAAGTATATATGCAACATATAAATTGAAATATGTGATCATATATATATATATATATATATATATATATATATATATATATATATATATATATATATAGCTATATAACATAAGCAATTGAACTGCAGTGCTGGAAACCCAAGGATCGTGCATTGAAGATCGTAGATTACATCTCGTTTTTATCTCTACAAGACATCTCAAAATATAACCGAACCGAATAGAAACAATGGAGAACAATATTTCTTCGACTTTATCTAGTATGAAATAAAATCATCATCAGATATGTTCTATAGAAGCTACTACCAAGCTCTATGAAAACGCTTTTAGCCAACTGTTATAAATCATGTAACCTTGTAAAAGCTATAATATTATCTCACGTACGCAATATAACATTTTTATCGATTGAAGAAGTATCGATATATTGTAAAATAGTAACGTTGTTCATTTTCCGATTATTGTACGTATTTATAAAAAAGGTGAATAGCAGAAAATAATGTCGATTTCAAATTAACAAAGTGTATGCCTCGATATTTCGAATGAAATGATGGATTTTCTATAACATAGCAATTGCAATATGTACCTTACATTAATTATTCTTATAACATTCGATAACATATCATGAAATCACTTGTGAAAAATGAATAGAGCACAAAATAAATCTTAATGTAGATCTTGGATTTAGTTGTATAAATTATGACGCCATTCTCTTTTTCAAACAATGACGTCATTTGATCTTGATTATTCACTATTTGTAAGGGTTAGGGTGTCTGCATCCCTTATGTCGGCAGCTCATCCCCAGCAATGAATATTGACGGAAAACCCTTCGTTATTCTATTATTGCAACATTACTTCAATATTCCATATATTCCGCTATACATATATTCTGCCCACCTATAGTTAATCTCTTCTTTTCTTTTGGAAGATCTGGTTTCTTTATTGTACCTCATGCCTTATTTATATTTTCCAAATTCAGATTTTTAGATAGATTTTTGAATAGTTCATCTACGAGTATTATTTATTCCTTACACTACTATCAGTACCTACATCATACACCAGAACTATAGATACCAAAGATTTAGCATATATATATATATATATATATATATATATATATATATATATATATATATATATATATATATATATATATATATATATTTTTTATATATATATATATATATATATATATATATATATATATATATATATATATATATATATATATATATATATATATATATATGTGTGTGTGTGTGTGTGTGTGTGTGTGTGTGTGTGTGTTTATGGAGTGTTGCCGTAATGATAAGACGTTCAAAAATATTTTGGGTTATCGGCAAAAGGTGGGCAGAACTAATTTAAACGAGTAATCGTCAGCAATTCTATATTCCGAACGCAATTCCGTTCTTCTTCAGGAATACTAAAAATATAGATCAGGTGTTAAAAAATTAATTACAATTTATAGAAAAAGCAAATCCACATCTGACATAAGTCAATAAACCAACAAAAACGATACAAAAGTCATCCAACAGTTATTTGGAATATAAAGGCGACAGTGCTCAACAACGAAGATATATAAATGACATATAAAACAAACTCATAAAGCGAGGTTAAATGAAAGAACGTATAGTATGACACATCAACGTACAAATCTGTATTGACACAAATTGAAAACAATAACAACACGACCGATGATCCTAGCCATTGGAAATTTGGCCAGGCTCATAGCTATAAACACAACTAATATAAGGCTCTCAATACCAGTTCTTTTGTTAATGTTATTAGGAGTATTCTTGATATAGCACATCTCCAAGAAGGTTCTTTTCTTATAGCTAAATTCAATGGAGATAATTTTTGGTTAATTATTTATTCGATATACCTATTTCTGGGGCTTTTATCTTGATATAATGTTTTTACTTTTTTGAGTTTCATTTTCACTTTAACTTTTAAATTAGTGCATTCACAGAACAGATTGTTCCCTCATCCGACCAATACTAATATTATAAGTTACTTTTTCAGTTTTCTTTTCATGAGTTATTTGAAAATGTGAATTTGAACATGTCTAAATTTGTCTAACATTTCCATAATGTAATAGACATATTTACGTGGAGGCTGGTGAGGTCATAAGTTCTTCTTAGACATTAGTTTTTGTTGCCTTTGTCGCACTTTTTTTAGTTTGCTCACAAGGTTGTATCGTTTCTACATTCCCAGATATTGTTTTCAACTTCAAGTTGTGTTTATCGTTGAAACTGGCTTAAGAAGTGGATATATATATATATATATATATATATATATATATATATATATATATATATATATATATATATATGTATGTATGTATACAACGTTAGTTCATGCATTTAATGCGTAATTCATTGTAAGTTTGTTCATCGTGAAGTCTACCTGAGGGAACTGTATCCAAACCATTGATTTTTTTTCGAGTTATTCTGATAACTACTTCGAATGGAAATTTCAGATACAAACGACTTCGAATTTCTGAGGAATGCACTAAATTTAAACTTTCGAAAATTGATAATTACTATATATCTGCATATAGTAACTTGTGGAGAGAAGCTGAACCCATCTTATAGTAATAATTCTTTTATCGCTACATTAAAAGTGAATTTCGTATCATGAGATTTGTTCTGTTGGAATACTCCCATACTTTCCTCTCAACAATGATACATACATCCATTCAACAGAAAAATATTAATAATAAGTTGAAAATTAGTTCAAGATAATGCCTACTTATCTAAATTCAATCTATACTCACAGGAATGATATGAATAATTAACTAATAGGTACACTTCTATTGTAAGTGAATCTTACAGTATTTGAAGTTAAAGATGCGTTAAAGAATAAGAATAATTTCATTGTCAATTCATAATTCTAGGAGTCTTTCAGCAAAATTCAAATACTAACAACGAATATACGAACAACAAAAACTAAGTTGGTATAGTTTTTAAGTAAATACTCATTATCTTCTGAGATTAGTGGAATTTACTTATATTGCTTACACAGTTTCAAGTAACTGAAAATATATAGAGTTAGAATACCTTCGTTTCTTACATCGCATCTGACGAATTTTTTGAAATTTAATATATGAGAACCTCGCAATCGCAAAACTTTGTTTTCGCAATGAATAAGTATATTACAGTTTTTTTCAATATGATTTTTTTGATTGATTTTTTCCATCACAAATCCAATGAAATTAACTTTCTTATGATACCTTCGATAGACTTGTCATACAATTATCATTAATAATAAAAAGTGAGAGTCTATTGTTTATTCAGCTTTGAATTACAAATCAATTAATTGATAATTAATTCTATTTAGAAGTCGCTTTCTTTCGTACAGAGCATGGACAAGTGAAAAGTTTGATGTTACGTGTAATGCAACTCATTACACATAAAATAGACATCATTTGAATAATTTATGAGTTGCGATACCATCGTAAAAATTGTTGAAAGGAATGGTAACGAATTAGAATTATTCGTATATCTTTTGTCAAGTTTCAGTTTATAACAATTCTTTGACATTTCATTCATTTTGAGAACTATTATGTTGCATTTCTCATCACAATAATTACTTTTTGTATTATATAGAGTGCTAATCGAGCATACAGCTTGAATTGAAGAATCAGTTCTACATTTCATTCAAGAAGTTCTATTTGAATCTAAAATACTGAATAATCATATATATATATTCTCTTGAACATCTCATTTTTTGCCAAGTACTGTCGGAATGTCTCAAACAAAACAAGTCATTTTTCGTTTTCATTGATTTCTATTTTACATATTCTCGCAATTACAAAACAGGAAAGAATATTTTTGAAGACAAGTCAAAAGAAACAAGATAAATAGTAAAAACTGGTGAGAAGAAGAAATTTCTGAGATAAGAATATGAAACAAATAGTAACACAAAAATACGAAAATGTAAAATAACTACACATAAAAAACCCTGAGCGATATTTATTCGATTCGACAGTATGCTATTTTCAATAGGGATGAGTTCATTACCTCAGTAGAATCAAGTCGGTAAAATATGTTAGATATATGATACGTGAGTGAAAAATTATTGAGATCTGGATCTTTGGTAAGTTGCCTTAATATCAAGAACGACACTGTTTAATGCACCTTGAACTCCAAAATATTGAACTAATCACACAACGTGGACAATGGAGACAATTTTTAATCTTTAAACTAATGTCCTACTCCAGAATAACTCAAGAAACTTCACTTTATTGCTGAATATTTAATGTAAGAAAACTATTACATAGCAATTCCTCCGAGCATTGAGGGGGCCAACATTATGTCGACCTGTCAGTAGTTCATGCAATAAACCCATAGATGGATATATTCCATTCTGAAGCTCAAGAGTTTCAAAAACATCCTTCGAATTTCTAATTCTCGAATTGCAAATAGTGCAAATCGTCGACTAGGGTAATGTGACATTCCAAATGACTACTTACACTAAATTTTTATGGTTCTTGTGAAGGAATTTTCAATTTGGTGTTTTCAACGTTTCTATATGATGTCTTCCAAAGTTATTAGCAGGATAAGTGAATCAGCTCAATTTTTAGATGAGTTACATTGATGTCAGTTCGATATTTCAAATTCTCAAATTCATTTCCTAAAAATCGGATATTCTTTTAAACTTGCTTGAGTAGACAAGCAATGGAGATATCGTGGAAATAATAAATTCTCCATGTTTTTCATATCAAAATAGGTAACTAGTGACAAAGATCTACTTCAACTTCAATTTAAAAATACTTCAAAACTGTAAACAGAAATCTGCAAAAAGTGTCCAAATTTTTTCAGGTTTTTCTTGAAATCTCCAAATTAGAAATAATAACTGCTCTTATTGCAATTCAAGATTATTGGAGGTGAGAACCTCAAACAACAGTTCGTATTTCGTGATTATGAGCATAGCAAACCATTGAGCCATCCGTTTTCCATCATAATTAAATGATGATTAATAATTTTCCTCATAATTAGATATTTCATAATGAAAACTATCAAAATATTTCAGTTAAATATTCGAGCATTTTTTGAGTATTCCAATTTTGATTGTATCCAAAAATATGTATATGTTATGTTTATGTTTATGAAAATTTGTGGTTTGATATTGACCGAAGAAAATATCATCTAATACCCACTCGAATCATGAAAATTATTTGTTGTGAAAACAAAAATGAAGAATAGATATGACTGGAACCTCCTCTCCATTCAATTATGAAAAATAGAGATTCAGACATTCAGACAGAAATCCACTCAAATAATACGTTTTGATAACGATCACTACACAAAAAGCATAAACTTTACCGTAAAGAGGGCGTCTTTCAACAACTTCACGGATGCATATACAACTCTCTAGCTATCTTATCGGTATAAGAACTTCAGCCATAAATCGTTCGCTTCTGGTACGATATTATGGTAATCATCCCGCCCACATAATGTACCCGCATGTGTTAAATAATACTATTACGATACGGTACGCATCTACAAACACCGTGTCTTTACTACAAATTTGCCGCCAGCACGCGATAGGTTACCCAGACAGGGCCGTAGGTCATTGTCGCATTTTCAAGGTTGATTCTAGTCTTACTTCATTTGAATCTGATTATGTGTTCGTTGACTCTTAGTATCTTTTTTGGATGTGCATTTATTTTTTTATTCTGTCTATTTTCCGCCATCCTGAATGATTGGGTGATAGAGGTTTTTATATGTAGTAAAACTTAAGCCAAGTGTGTCAATTTTTATTTATTGTTAGTTATTACATTGCCATTAGAATTAGAAATCGTAACTGGGTGTTCAACAGACGATCGAAACTTTTTCATAGGAAAAAGACAATCTCTATATGTGCATTTTTTATGCGTGCCAATTAGTCATGAAATATATAAAATTAAAATCAAAACATCTATATTTCATATTATAAGTTCGCAAGTGTTTAAAAAATTGTACCCAAGGACTTGGCAGCCAAATATTTGTATAATTCAATTACGGGGTGATTAAATCAGAAATTATTGAAAATAATTGGAAACAAACAAATAAATCAGTGTATTTATTGCGGTCAATATATTCCTTCAATCAATCAATCGATCATAAGATTTTTCATATGGGAAATTTTAGGGAAAAATTGAAAACGGGCAATTTTGCGTTCAGAGTATTCGAAGCAACGAGATGAAATACCTGAAAACAGGACTGTTCATTTCAGAATAGGAGGTATTGTCACCAAGCATACGTACTGTTTAATTAGTAACATCAAAGACCATCGTCATCTTTCGAAAAGTAGGTATCAGTGGATCATAGAGTTGGACAACAACATCGAAATTAATTTTATTTTGGCGCATGTTTGATGAGACAATTCTTTTTGAAAACTAAAAGCATTTAAGAATTTCAAATGAAGGGTGAAGGGTCACATCGTACCAAACTTTCTCGACATTTAGTTATTTAGTTATATACTTATTTATGTTATTTAGTTAGTCATGATATCATCATGACTAACATGAGTTTCCATCAAAATAAACCGCGCAATAATCAATACCAGGGGTTTATTCCAACTTCAAAATTTTCAAGGTTTCATCACTCTTGGATACGATGTCTGCAGGAGGCACTATGGCTTTGGAGACGTCCGTACCACTACAAAATATCATGCACTAGCGAAAGGAACGTCAATTTCATAGCAAACATTGATTAAGGTTCATAGATTTTTCAACTTTCAGAAAAATTCTTCATCCAAACGATAGCTTCTGACAATGGTTAAATATCCAATACACACACATAAATATATATATATATATATATATATATATATATATATATATATATATATATATATATATATATATATATATATGATTTAATAATAATAAAGTATGTAAATAACACACTTGTCTTTAAATTCCCAAATTATATTATGAAACGTACAACCGGTTTCGCTGTTTCAGAACAGCATCATCAGGTACAATATACTAAAAACAAAAAAGGTTCAATACCACTGCAAACAATTACATATAAAGGTTAATACCTACATTTTAACAATAATGAGAAATAGTCAGAACAAATTAGTAACTAGTTTAAAAATTTTTGTCGATTATAATAAAATGAAAACAGTTAAAGAGGAAGATCCATACACGTGAGAAGTCAATATAATTTAAGGTTAACAAATCACAGAAAACTAATCTAAAATAAAATAACAATTTTAACATTAGCGACATCTATAATTAATTCCAAGAAGATAAGCTAACAAACAATTATACCTGTAGGATTTTATGTAGTCATCATATTGAACTTGTGAATTGATGATATTATTTGGATATAATTTATGCAACCTGCAAATTTCTAAAGATTCCAAGCTATTAAGTATGTAAGGGTTATTTTCTATATGGAGTAATTTGTAATTATTGGAAAAATCTGTGTTGTAACCAGTATCATTGATATGTTTTGCAAACAAGGAGTCATTGTTATTGAATCTTATACACCTGTGATGTTCAGCTAGTCTTGTTCTAAAATTTCTTTTTGTTTTTCCCACATACATACTACCACATTGGCAATTTAATTGATATATACCTGGTTTTAGAAGAATATCCGTTTTATCTTTATTATTTATTAGAAAACATATATATATATATATATATATATATATATATATATATATATATATATATATATATATATATATATATATGAATATATGAGTTATATAAACTTTGAGATGAATCAAGCAAACGAAGTTCCCTACAAAAGAAAAACCTACGTTTTATGTTCCCATAAGAATTCTTCGGATTGGAAGATTTTTGTAATCTTGGCCTTTCTTATCAGACGTTCAGCGCGCTGCGACTCTACGAGCGAAAAGGAAAACCAACATGTTCTATGGAAAAGCGACATCTCGATGTATGTATGAGATGTAGTTTTCATACTCTTCATATAAGTATGAAAAAAGAAGAAAATAATATGTGTATAAACATTGTGAATTGTTTGAAAAATTACGAATTATTGAAAAGGGGAGGCGAAGCTTCCATATATCAGCTCTTTTCAGAGTTTCACTTTTTTATCTTTTACGAAATATCGAACCGAGAATTTGAATGAATATAACCAGGGCTAATCACGAGGAAAATTACCATATTCATTCCAAAATCTCTTTTAAAATTTTCTAATCTATAGAACAACCTCTATATTCAGTTAGGGGTTTCATATATTCTAGTTTGATTTATTCTATAAAAAGAATTGGAATATGATTTCCCTAGTTTTTTCGTGTGAGCCGTGATAATCTCCACCAAGCAGCTCTTGCAATACATTTTTCTTAAGATGATATTAATTTTACCTTCAAACTGTGCATATCAAATATTTATACATTTGTACAAAAAATAGCTCTCTATGAGAATATTCATAACTTTCTATCCTTATTGGAGTTTTAAGGTAATATACCTGATATCAGACTAATGGAAAGCTGTGGAACATGAGTAATTCGTATCTTATTTAATCTCTTCGCAACCTGAGTTCAATCCAGTAACCGACCGTAGTTAATAGAATACGTAAAATCTCATTAAAATAATTCAAGTGCCAGTTGTGCAATAAAACAATTTGGACACATAGAGATGTTGTAAAACTATAATCTCTAAAGTGTGGGAAATGAAACAGTACTCGTTTCAGATGAGCTAATGACAATTTTTACAGCTCGTTGAATCAACATTTCGATCATCTTGTAATTATTTCATTACATGAATTGGTTGTGGAAAATATTACTGGTTTTGCACTTCAGATTTTAAACAACACAAACGGTTCTATTGTTCAACTTATGCATTTATCAGACTTTCATAAGTACTGTTTTATTACAGAAATACTTTTTGTACCGCTATTGTTCCTCCATATGTAGAAAGTTTGAACTGACTGTAACAAATAATTCGAAATGAAAACTGGAACCTTCATAGAGAATAGCTTAATTCAACTCAGCTGAATAACATACAATTTAATTGGCTCAGTATATGTTTCGGGCTTCAGGTCTATTATCAAGAATTAATAGAGATTATAAAACGATGAGTTGCTAACTTTCTACTTATGACGACTATTCAGACAATTATTGTAGGCTTACTAACTAGATGTTTTCATTTATACCATTACAGTTTTCAGAATCATCCACAATGTATTGTGTGAGAGGTAAATTGATTTCAATAAACTATAAATAGGAACCTATATCATAAAAAACATTTGTTGGAACATCTGTCATTTATACGAGGTTATTTCACAAGAAAATGGGAATTTTGAATTTTCATGGGCTGTGCACATTTGATTATCCAAATTTTTTTTTGTTATGTTGATACACATATGTTTCTCATATGTAGAATTTATTAGCCATTTTGGATTAATAATTTGTTCTTGACATTTGTTTAGCACCTTTTTATGTGTTCTTCGATTCTTTACTCATGAAAAAAATGGATCGAAGAATCTGTATTAAATTTTGCGTTTTTAACGGAAAAAAAGTACTTCGATGGACTTAAAATGTTGACTGTGGCATTCGGAGAGTCTGCTTTGCCTCAAAAGAGTGTTTATTAGAGGCACAAGCGCTTCACAGAAGACTGAAAATATGTTGATGGCGATGAGCGCCCTAGTGTTACAACCACGTCAAACAACGTGAAAACATCAAAACAGTGAAGAAAATGGTTTTGGAAAATCGTCGAAACACTATTAGGGAAGCTACAGAGGATGTTTCATATCAATCGGCTTAAATGCCATGCAATTTTCTCGGATATTTTGGCACGGAACGTCTGGCAGCGAAGTTTGTTCCAAAATTGCTAAATATTGGGCAAAAGCAACGTCGCATTATTATATGTCAGGACTTGTTGAATGACATCAACGACGATTCAGATTTGCTCAAAAAGGTGACGAAACGTGGGTATATGGTTATGACGTCGACATCAAAGCCAAATCATCCCAATTGAAGCGGCCAGAAGAGCCAAGACCGAGCCACGTTCGATCAAATCTGAAGGTTTTGCTCACCATTTTCTTCGATTACAACGGAGTGGTGCACCATGAGTTCTTACCAACAGGTTGCACGATTAATAAGGAGTGCTAGCGGGTGTTTTTTTGAGAGGTATAGAACTTTAAGTTTGCATTACTGTTAAAGATGGCAACCAATTTAACAGGTAAGAAGTGATTTATTCTGAGTTTTGTTTGGAAATTCATCATGACTAGACTCACGCCTGAACAACGCTTGCAAATAGTGTCGAATGAGCCCAAATCGAGATTGCCGTTGTTCCCGATTTTCATAAGCGAATTTTGTTTAGCGATGAAGCGCACCTCCGGTTGAATGGCTACGTCAACAAACAAAACTACCGCATTTGGAGTGAAGATAATCCTCGAGTGTATGTCAAAACACCGTTACATCCAGAAAAACTGACTGTTTGTTGCGCTTTATGGGCTGGTGGAATCATTGGTCCGTACTTCTTCAAAAACGATGATGGCCTGAAAGTTAGCAATGGTGATCGGTATAGAGCCATGATTACAATTTTTTTCATTCCTGAATTGAACAACCATGATGTCCAGGAGCTGTGGTTTCAACAAGACGGCGCAACATGTCACACAGTTCGTGCCACAATCGATTTATTGAAAGTTACGTTTGGTGACCGCCTAATTTCACGTTTTGGACCTGTGAATTGGCCTCTAAAATCTTGTGATTTAACACCGCTAGACTACTTTCTGTGGGGATATGTAAAGTCATTGGTCTATGCGGATAAGCCACAAACGCTTGACCATTTGGAAGACAATATTCTCCGTGCTATTGCCGATATACGGCCATAAATGTTGGAAAAAGTCATCGAAAATTAGATATCCAGATTGGACTACATCCGAGCCAGCCGTGGCGATCATATGCCAGAAATCATATTCAAAATATAATGCCACTAGATTATCTTTCGAATAAAAAAAATTCTTGTCAATCGAATGATCCATCGTTGTTTTATTGCAATTTAAAATTCTATACCTCTAAAAAAAAAACCTGTACAAGTAAGCTCTGCAAATTGATCGGAATTCTGGAAAAAGGAATCAACGATTGTGCATCACTATAATGCGCCAGCTGACACATCAATGCTAATTCGTGATTTTTTGGCCAAAAACAACACCGTAATCATTCCTCAACCACCGTATTCGCCAGATTTGGCTCCATGCGACTTTTTTCTATACCCAAAACTGAAGTGTCCATTGAAAGGAAAGAGTTTGGCCAAAATTGATGAGATAAAGTCGGAATCGAAGAACGACCTGATGGTCATAGCGAAAAGCGCATTTCATAATTGCTTCGAGGATTGGAAGAAGCCCTGGATTACGTGCTGGATTAATGCAAAATGGCTATTGATAAATAAATAAATAGTTTTCGAAAAAATTCAAAACTCGCCTTTTCTTTTGAACTAAAAATTTGTAACTTATGAATAACTTTACATAAAGAAATAAAATCTACAAAACTTTGATATTTTAATCAATTGATTTCTTACAGTCCTTCAGAAATCGAAATAGAGCCTCGTAAACTTCAATGTTACCAACCCTCATTATCTCGAGAAACGAAATAGAACTTCCTCTTATTATTTCGTCAATAGGTTGTAACATGATTTGTCTTTCTTTCACATGAACTGTACAATTGTTGGGAATTGCCGGGAACATATGTTTCAGCATCCGCACTTCATCTAATGGAGTTGTTTTTAGGCATATTTCATGCATATGTTTCGCATAAAAACCGTGTGAAGACATCACTACAATAAATCGACGTTACTTATCGATTTTATGAAACTATGGTTTGTTCAATGGTTAAACTCCAAGTATAAATTTTTAAGACAAGCCTTTCTTTTCATTTCGAAAACCTCACACCGTTCATCAGAATATTGATTTCTAATTATCTTTGAATATTTATTCGCATTTGACAGAGGGTATCAATACAAGTGAGTGATCTCAGATTTGATATTTTTGTAAGAATCGGCTGATAACCGAAATTAGTATAAATTTTATCATCTTGAAAAACTACTCTTTTTAAAACGACCTCTTCAATCTTTGTGAGAATTTAAATTAACGCAATATTTCTTCGAACTCTCAAGACGACTTTTATGCTAGAAATGTTCAAGTGGGCATTTTCATGATAAGAGAGATAAATTCCGAACAAAAAGTTTCCCACATTTATGTTCGAATATATTATGAATGTTTTGCTCTTCGCAATGTATTCCTCATTCAAAACAAAGATCGCAATCCACAACACGCGGGGTTGCCCTTTTTTGCTAGCTCATCCGCAATATCGGCAAGAAGAGCACCCTCGTTACAACTGTCATAAAAAGTTTCGTAATCCATTATTTTGAAAACATAAGCAGATTGTTCTAACGATCAATTCACCGCTGAAGTTTACCACCAAGGTTCACCGCATTTCGAATTTTCAATGAATCTGTGCATAATGTGTTATTTTAAATATCTATAAATTCATCAAAAATATGAAAACATACCTTAATTTCATAATCTGAACCTGAAGGAATGAGTTTCAAACTGAAATTTCTCATTAATAGGTATGATAAGTCTAATAATAATATTGTGTGAAAAATTGATTAAAAAGAAAAAAGTTACTACCAATCAAAATATTTTGATGAAATTCTGCAAATTTTATAATTGCCAAAACACAAATTTTCTGAAAATTATGAATCAATCATATCCCCATTGAGTATTCATTATATATTAGTATAACTAAGTATATATAGTTAGTCACTAATATTTTGAAGTAACACTTCATGAAGTCAACGAATGTAATATGATTCATATAAAATGCGAAGTAATCAAAATATCAAACGATTTGCTATGTAACAATGAGTAGAGAAAATCATTGAAAATGCCAAATATAACTTGAGAATAGAATTAATAGTGACAAATTTCAACAAAATAAAATACATTAAGTACATAATATTTCTCGAAAAAAATTGAGACAGTTGTATTTTCAAGTTCCCTACAAGTTTTCTGCTAATTGTCGATTATTATTCCTCACTCGAAGAAATGGTGATAGGAGAAGATATTTGATTGAATATTTGATGTTTATGCTTCAAAATTTTTCGAAAGAATGTACCAAAACGAATAATTACTTCATTTGTTCCTCAGAGTGCATTCAAAATTTTGGTCATTGGTACTCATCGCCATCGATGATTTTGAAGAGTCATTTTTCAAGAGAAATGAAAAGCTTAAATATTATCAAGCATTAAATATATCATATTAAATATGAATTGATTGAGACTTTTGGAACAATTAAGTCTATAACGATCAATTAATTCATTCCTCTTTTATTTCTATAGCGCTGCATCCTTGGTCGAAAAAATGGTGGTGTTCTTCTTTGATCAGTCCTTCAGAATGCTTGCAAACGATTTTTTTCAGCTCGAGTGGGTTGAAATATTGTTTCTTGCTATTTTCAACTTGGAAACAATCGCACGCAGCAAGATTTGGCGAACAAAGTGGAAGTCTGAATCTGGAACGACGCGTACTTGGCAAGAAACTCTTGGGCATACAATACGGTACAAGATGACGCATTATCTTGGTGGGAAATCCAATTAAGCGTCCTTCGACAATTAAGACCGTTGAAATTCTTTGTTATTGTTACAGAGAACGCGTGAATCTTATACGTCTTCTCGGGCGTCTTTGAAATGTCTGAACCACTCAAACACGCGCGCACAATAAATAACGATTGCACTACATTTTTTCCAATAGACTATAAATATGACGTGAAATTACAGCATAGCTCGTTTTGCTTATGTTGCACTTTGAATTTTTTCCACTGATTAAAAACAATCTTAAACGAAAGAAATTGCCTGACTCATGCGGTATCCTTCTATCGTAGCGTTAGTATTCATTATTATGTATTGTTTTTACTGTTCAAAGAGTGGAGGTCAAATACCTATAGTTATAGCGCCCATGTTTCCGCGTACGCTTTAACACCGATTCTGAACGACCAAGAACACGACAAGAATCGTAACCTCAGCACCAGTAAGCTGAAAAAGTTATAGGGACACTATGTCTCCTGGGTCCTGAGACCCTTGGTGTATTTTTTTCGATTTAGTTTCGTTATTTCAAATTTACACTTTCTTACATTTGATCTAGAACCCAAGGGTTCAACCATTAGCACCTGAAATTCGAATACCTCAAAATCTGATCATGTTCATTTATCTCTAATTTATCTTCTCTACGTTGTCGATTGTGTATTGGTTTTGTTGAATATTGAGGACAATTGGAAAAAACTTAAGTTACGGCCTTCGATTTCAAACGTTTACGTTTGAATTTATACCTCAATCATACTCCAGTTTTTGAATTGAATTTGCTAGAAGTTCGTTCGATTGCGTCTTCCAAAAATGTGAATGGCACACTCTAGTACTATAATTTAGAGTGAAATTTGATCGCAGCAAGCTATGTAGGACTTCATGCTTTGATGTAGGACTTCATCAATCGGCAATATAAAAATTTACCTTATTTGCAGTTAAATAATTACCTTTTCAACCTGGAACAAAGTCATACACTCGTATGACATCTTGAATCTTTTGTATAATCTTCAGAGGAGTAATAACCATTGGTATGAAAAATACTTATTCGTTCACAAAAAAAATACACGCTAATAAACTCACTCATTCTGATTCTATAATTTTGAACACTTGCACATATAATAATCAATTTCAGATAAAGAGAAATATACACAAATTACAAAAAATATACAATACATTACGAATATAAATTATCAAATAACATATCGGAGGTATAAATAGAACCTTAGATAAAACTGTATAACACAGCTACGTATTTAAATAGCGAATAGTCAAACGTTTCACACAAATGTATAACTCAGAATTAAATTAGAAAGTTACATTTTACAAGAAGGGGTCGTTGGGATCGGTTAACCCATAGGACCATAGCTACGGAATCATCGGGTTTTTGAGAATCAGCACTGAGACCTTGGTTTAAGGTTGGCGATTATTTCCGAAAAAGATCGATTTTTAAATCGATTAGATTAGAATCGAGGTCTAAAAGATCGATTTCCAAAAAATCGATCTTTTTTCAAATTTGCTTTACAATGTAAGTATAAATCAATTTTATTAAAAACAAGACAAACATTATAATTAATGATCTTTTAATCAGTAAAATCACGGAATCCGTTAATAACAATTATTTTCATTACCATATCAAAATCTCAGATCAGGTACAAAGCGAGACATTATTTTCAAAATGTATTAGTTACAAAGCAAATAGATAATTTATATTATAGTTCCCAATGCTTAATATCTAAACTTTTTAAAAACAAGAGTATGTCAAGTCTACTGGGATCCAAGCGGTTCCGCTCATCATTTGCGATGTCCGCCGGAAAAAACTTAAGATAGCTTTTTTCGACTGCTGGAAACTTTTCGACTGTCTGAAAAAAGCTATCTTGACAGTGAACTATAGGATTATACTTTAGGTGCAGAACTGCCTGCGATAAATAATGTTTGAATTCTTCACTTAAGCCTCGACTTTTTTATTGAAGAGAAGTGAGGCGAACGAGACTAAACACACATCCATCTCGCGAGTTTTTAAGGTATTAACCGGCAGCACTCTTGTGAACTTGAACTAATTGTATGGTTTATACCAGAACAAAAAATCGAATGTCGATTTTAAAGGGTGATGTATCGATTCAATGAATCGATCCAGAACAACATATCGATTTGAAAAAATCGATTTTTTTGGCTCAAAAATCGATATTTCGATTAATCGATCTCAGATCGCCATCCCTACCTTGGTTTGTTGGTGATTATGGTTTGGCCCTCACGAGCTTATAGTCCGTTCAAGTTAGACTAAAAAAGGCGTATTTTGCTTAAATTTCCAAAATTAAAGTAGGAAAATTGTTGACTTTTTACTATAAAAACTACTTCATTGAAACAATTCAGCCGCAGTAGCGGTCCACCTTATCATAACAAAAGAAAATTAAATTTTTTCTTCGTTTATCTAATATTCCTCAAGTTCGTAACAACTTTCAGATGAATTCGAAAATATATGAAATACACAGTTAACTATAAACAATTTTCATTTCGTGGCATTCTGTGAACTCAATAGTTTGGTTATAAAAAACGATATCTAATTGAAATTTAGTAATGCAGAAATCATCTGCAAATGCTGATTATGTTGATATACACAAATATAGATGATATCAAATTGATTCATGGGTTTCAGCGGCCAGTTTTTGAATAAGTGTTGTCCTGTTTGGGACTAAGGGACGTCATCGATCGTTAGTCTTTTTAAGTTGCGCTGGCACGAGTGACGAGCTTCCTCAGAGGTGGTTCCATCTCCGATTGGGACGTAGACCGTCTAGAAACCATAACAGGGAAACAATTTGAATATCTGTAAATAGCTCATATTGATCTGAGCCTCATGAAGTAGTGAGGATTCAATCTACAGAGATTCGGATTACAGTACTTTCCAATAGTACGCTATACCTTGACCTAACTACTCGTTTTACCGTAGCCAAATATTCAGCTTACTGTAATTGCCCCAAATTTATTCTATTTCGTTCTATGATCTATTAACGTCATGATTAATTAATTTATTACATCTCTCTTGGTTCGATTTATAGGATTCCTATATATGATTAATTCATATTCTCTCTGATATGTTGGCTTCCAATGTTGATTTAACTACACGAATTCAAATGTTCAATTTTAGTCTATTCCAAATTTGAATGTCAAAATCATTTGAATAGACAAATGATTTACGATAATTGATATGACAATCAATTTATGAAGAATA
The DNA here is from genome assembly GCA_030704895.1 of Henosepilachna vigintioctopunctata. Classification (NCBI taxonomy): domain Eukaryota; kingdom Metazoa; phylum Arthropoda; class Insecta; order Coleoptera; family Coccinellidae; genus Henosepilachna; species Henosepilachna vigintioctopunctata. The sequence continues at coordinate 6,955,567 of JARQZJ010000031.1, forward strand.
CATCCCTTTCCGAAATTCTAGACGTTTTGAATAATAAATATAATTTGTTAATCATGAGTATTCATTGGGTAAAGTGAAGTAAAAAGAAACTACTCAAACCAATCCAACAAGAGCATGAAAGAATTCCCACTAAAATAGAGTGAGTATCAGTACGTTTTTATTTGTATATATATATATATATATATATATATATATATATATATATATATATATATATATATATATATATATACATACTCGTGAAATTGCGCAGAAAACCGGGTTACAAATTTCTTATGATAAAACCAAATGCATGGAAAGAAAACCAAAAAATAGATCTTCTCTTATGACAAAACATGGTGAAATTCTGCAAGTAGGCCACTTTAAATACCTAGGGGAAGTTATACAGTCCTCAGGTTTAAACCGAATCGCTAATGAACAGAGAATACCCAAGCTCCAAAGGGCCTACAAACTAACATGGGCTCACTATAACAAAAAGTGCATTTCGAGAGGCGCCAAATTGAGGCATTATAACACAACGATTCTCCCAGAAGCAATCTACGCAGCTGAAACAATGATTATTGGCGGCCATTCAAGAATTAGAGAAATAGAAAAACAAGAACGAAAAATTCTCAGAAAGACTCACAGGCCAATCAATAGAAACGGTATTTGGATGAAAAGACCTCAAAATGAACTGTATCAAAAGACAAATACGATAACGGAAGAAATCAGAAAACGACGAGCAAAGTTCTATGCACATGTCTACAGAATGAAAGAGTCCAGAATACCGAAGAAACTACTCAATATAATTATGAACAGTAAATGCGGAACAGAGTGGATGAATCGTTTTTGGGAGGCAAAAAAGATGAAGCAAAATTCCTAATGATTGCGAATTCAAGTTCTGTCGCTCTCCTCATGGGGAACAATGGAAATAATAATAATACTCGTATATACTAAAAAAATTTACTATAACGTTCTTTCGATGATTTTTTGGAAAACTATTCAAGAGAACCTCATAGCAGAGCTGGCTATGTGAAACATGAACAATACGATGTCTCCTTCTAGGAAGAAATGTTAAAGATAATTCAAATCGATGCCTACATTTATAGAAAGCGTAAGACAGTTACTATTTCGTACTACAAAACGTTGTCAAAAAATTATCGAAAGAAAGTTATAGTATACTTTAATGTTGCCATGAGAACTACAGATTTCTTTTTCTTATAGTAAATGTTTCATGTTTTGAGAAATGACAGCTACCGTTTCAACAACCGCAACCTAGATGGCATGACGTCATCAAATCAGTTTGAAATTGTTCAAAAACTAGAGTTTCAAAAAGTAATATCTTTATTGATAAGGAGAGTGAAACTTTTAATGTTAGATGTATTCATGTGCTTTTCATTGATTCCTAATATTTGAGATGTACATTAATCTATCATTTTCATTCTATATGCATACGACTGACCCTATATTTCTGTCTTACAATCGATAGAAGGCTTTGTGAGGATTGAAGTCGTTGCCTTTCATTTGTTGGCGTGGCGTAACTGATGAGTACCTTGTAGTACGAAACAGTATCTGTCTTACGCTTTCAATAAATGTAGGCATCGATTTCAATATTCTCTAACATTTTATACCTAGAAATATAATGGACACATCGCATAGTTCATGTTTCACATAGCCATCTCTGCTTTAATATTCTTTTGAATACTTTACAAGAAATTATCGAAAGAAACTTTCAATATTTTGATGGAATCTCTGCCCTCTTAACCTCAAACTTATGACCTCAAAATTAACCTCAACTCAAGATACTCATCGGAAGAATGAAAGAATATCAGAAAAAGAAAATCATATGATAAAAGATGTAACTTTTGGATATAGAAATTTCGAAATAATCTTTATAATAACTCAAATAATGAATACAAAAAATGTATACGAAACCAGAACCGAAAAGAGAAAAGGAAAGAAAGGATAAAGAGAGTTGAAATATAATATCGAATTCAATTCAGAAACAATAAAAACATCTCATTTTAATTCCAGAAATATGCCCAAAGCCGGGCTATTTTGAATACACCGCCTCTATATTTTATGCTTTAAGTTATACGTAAAATAAATTAAAAGACGTAAATATTTCAGACATTCAACTCATATTTCTGAAAAATTAAGTAGGTAAATGTTCTAATGGTTTGTTAAAATGATTTGCTTTTGTCTAAAATGAAGATAGAAAATAAATTTGAAAGAGAAACCAGTCGAATATTCATTTATATTGATCAGTAGTTCAGTAAAGTGGTATGAGATTGATGAAAATATAATTCGTAACAAATAACAATGTTTAACTAGAATTATTGACGTGAATATCCTCTTGCATACTCACCATCTATATTTCATAAGTATCCCTGGACATAAATGTATGTAAAATTTCATGAAATTTTAGGCTGCTTAATAATTTATGAACATTTAAAATTTCAAATATTGCCATTCACATATAATTCTCTTCATAGAAATATTTCACTTTAACGATTCAGAACAAGAAAATTAGTTGAATATAAACTTAAATTCAAACACTGGAACTTATGATTTACACTTTATTCACTAGATAGCTTGACGCGTTTCGTCGTTACAAACGACTTCTTCAGATACTTACAGAATAAAGAATTATTCTGTAAGCATCTGAAGAGGAGAAGAATTATTATATTATCATGAATTATTCTGTAAGCATCTGAAGAAGTCGTTTTAACGACGAAACGCGTCATGCTATGTAGTGAATAAAGTGTAAATCATAAGTTCAAGTGTTTGAATTTAAGTTTATATTCAATTATAATGGATTTACATCAAATAAACGCCAACACTATTAAATAAGAAAATTTGTTTCACTTGATTAATCCATTTCAAGTATCTCATTCATATAACACTGTTGACCTCAGTCTTTTTACAATACAATGACTAATCAAAATTAGTACGTACAAGCATTTCGATGAGTTGTTAAAAAATTGTCTACAGTAGTTAAGTAATTATTTTACAATATGCAATTTATTTCAGGTATATAAGACATTTAAATATCCAAAGCTTTTTCATGAAGTAGAACACTATATTCTTCACTTCGATTATATAATATTAGAAACGAATAGTTCTTAATCTACATACGTAAAGTGTTACGAACAAGTTATTTTTATATCTTGTAGCACATAAAGGGTTTATATTTATTTATGTATGTAAGTAGGTAAATCCGAGTGGCTATGCTATGTGGCTTCATTAGAAAAGGCGAAGTTGATACACTCAATCATTTATGATACAGTTTATGCCGAAGAATCCACTGTTTGAACAAATTAAATTATCCGTGAGCGACCCTATTCCTCCACAAACCGACATACCAACATGAAAATAATTTGATGTCTGTAACCCTTTGATGTCGTTTCAAATACCAAACGTTTAGTGAATACTTGAATATTAAAAAAACAAACAACAAAGGGTATTCTGAAAATTTGAGTTACACAACCTAAAATATTTTCATTGTGATACAGCATAAAATATCAACTGGAATGATAAGCAGAGGAAACATATTAGATTAACGTAAAACACTCGTGAAAATGAGAACGACACTGGAATATTCAAATATTGCCCAGATAATACCAACTGTTCTACATGAAAAATGAACTATTTCACTCGCGTCTCAAGGTAGAAATATTAGAGCCTTCGGGTACTTATACCATACTGGCAAACAGAAATAAGTTATGATTTTTCCAGTTCTTAAGACTTTTTTCAAATCAGAATGTTTCAAAGTTCATCAGTCCAGCTAATCCGTTCGTTTTTGTGAATATACTGAAATTAATATTCAATTCAATGAATATTTAACAAATATTGTCTGTCAGTTTAATTTAGTCTGAAGATCTTATGTAGTTCTATATAATCTCCAGATAACGATAAATGTCCTTATAGCATTATTTCGTTTTATATCCTTCGAAATTGTTCTCTATGAAAATAGAGTGTAACTTTAAAAAAGTAAATTTGAAGCAGTGTACATACCTATAAATAGTGGACTTCAACAAGAGAACTCTTGGTTCACTACTTTTCAATATAAATTCAATGGACGATGAATACTTTTCACTATTGCTTCCACAGTGCTTCACTATTTCACTTCCTCTTCAATATTGTAAGGATGAAATCGTGAAACGGGTTTTGAAAGCCAAGCTTCTACCTTCTATTTTACCTATTAGTCTTAGGATATCATATTCATTGCCTCGGAGTGTGTGGCCCAAATAAGAGATCTTGCGTTGCTTTATATTTTTCAATAACACACGCTCGACGCCGGCTCTTCTAAGTACTTCCTCATTCGTTATTCGGTCCACCCAAGGAATCTTTAATAACCTGCGGAGTGGATACATCTCAAAAGCCTCTATACGGTTCATGGATTTTATTTTGAGTGACCATGTTTCGGCCCCTATATGTTATTATGGGCCATATGTTATTATGGGCCAAATATAGCATTTTACCATACGAAGTCTTATGTCTAATGATACTTCTCTTCGACATAGATATCTTTGAAATTTAATAAATGTAGTTCTTGCCATCGCCGTCCGAATTTTTATTTCCATATCGCTATCCAATTTGTCATTAATGCTACAACCAAGGTACTTGAATTTATTGACCCTTTCTATGGGTTTATCCTCAATCATTATTTGGGCTTGATTATGCTATGTTCTCTGCTGATGATCATGAATTTTGTCTTTTCGGTGTTTTCGGTGATTTTGAGTCCATATTCTGTACCTTATTCGAATATATATTCGATGAATTTTTATTCAAGAGTCTTCATTATATATACATACATTATTATTATTTTTGTATGTTAAAAACATGATTAGAGTGCTAGATAAACATTCTATAACTCAATTAGAAAACTTCTGAAGGAAGTATACGTCATACATTGAACATATAAAATCAAATAATATCAAATCTAAAATAACAATTAAACAATTTACATGTAATGAAGTTCATCATAAGTTATAATTCTTTCAGTGAAATTAGTCATCGATTCGCAGCTCTCAATTCAATAATTTATAGGGCATTTTCGATTCTCTTATCAAGACAAGACCTTATGGCAGAACTTAATGTGATTCGTACGATAGGTATAAACAATCAGTTTCCACTGAAAATAATCAATAGTCTAATTATAAAAAAAGAGAAACGCTTCATCAATAGACATTTATATAGACAACACTACATCAATAATAATAATGATAAAAATGAATTAAGGCATGTTAGCATCCCTTATACACACGTCCCCTCTTCGAAAATGATTAAATTCTTCAAAAATAATAATTTGAATTTCAAGTTGTCCAAACTCAACCCAGTGAAAAGTCTGGAATTTATAGAATAGACTGTGAAGGATGTAAGTCATCATATATAAGCCAGACCGGAAGGTGTTTTGAAACTAGGCTAAAAGAACCTTGAAATAACGTGAAATCATCTTTTCGGGAACATGTAGACAAGACAGGACATAACATCTCCTCCTGTTTAAAACCAAAAATTCTCCATTATTGTGAAAAAGATATGAAAATGAACTACCTGGCAACCATAGAAGTGAATAAACTCCAAAAATCTAATAATTACAGTCTTCTCAATGACCAGTTAGACCTAAACCACTCCCCACTGTTAAATCTCTGAAAGTTTGGAAATGTCCACCTCTACCACCTCCATTCTATGTTCAGAACATAGAACGGAGTTAATATATGATGTTCTATATTCCACCACCTCCAGGGGCCGAACCACAGAATATACTAAATTTAGGGTATCTCTGTGGACGCACTTATCCGCAAATATTGAAAGGATGTCTTTGTAGTATGTATCCATTCTTGGTAATGCCGTAAAAGGCGAAACTAGTCGAATAGAGAATTGTTCAGTTAGTGATTTTTAGACAAGTATATCTCATTACCTCTCATTCAATAAAGTTATAAAATAAAAAAACGATCAAAACAAAACTTAAATGCTTTCACGGGAGACACAATATTTGAGTAAAATAATTTAAAAAGTGACGTTGAAAAGACATACATCTAGCCATTTTTGCAGGATGGATTTCAAAATGAATCACTCTTCCTTTCAGATACAGATAACATGATGAATAGCATATAAGCTTCTGTGTTGACTTTAACGGTTAATTCCACATATCTTTAAATCGTTATAAAGCAATCGAAACAGAGCCCAAAGAAATCACGTAATTAAAAGAAGATTCAAGAATGTTAATTCGAAGGAGAAGAAGCTTATCTGGCAAATTAAAGAGAACCAGTCCGGCTCTTTATCCAGATTAACGTCATTGGAGGTTGATAAATTCGCACACTTTAATCTGGCACTTCCTTGTTACACAGGACAGGAAACGTAACGGGACTTCCCGTGTCCGCCGCAGCCTTCTTGGTGGCATTCGGAGGCACAGAGATGCAATTACTCTGCCGTTGACAAGATACTGCGTAAAGTGGGCGACGAAGATCTCATTCGTCAACCGGATATGGTCATGTGACACTTGCCCGATTCGCCTTTCAGCAAGATACAGTGCAATTGCTTTGAATATTAGTATATAATTCCAGATATTTCATTTAATACTTAGGTAATCAATATTCATTACTATATTTAAAGAAGATTTGGTGTCATCGTTAATTATACAACTTTTGTTATTGAACAAAAGTTTTTATTTTTATCTTCGAAAGTTTGGTTTCGATTTCGTGTGTCGTAAGTCCATAAGTAGGTATAGGTATAAGGATTGGAAAAGTATAATATATACTTTTTTACTTATCATGTGAGAAAGAGTGCCCTAATTTCAGGAAAATCATCGTAACAAATAGACTACCACTCGCACATTGCCCACTACATGGAACCACTGAAGGGTTATCTTTTTGGACCAATCGTTTTTATATTTCAATGAATAGACGATATCCATAATGAAACACTTTTTTGAATTTTCTCATACATTCCAATGTAAATTTCATGGGTGAAGTATCAGATCCCTTTGAAATCAAAACCGGTGTGCAGCAGGGGGACGGACTTTCGCCCTTCATTTTCAATATGGTTTTATGAAAATCATTACGGAATAGGAACTTCATGTGAAGTTCATACAAGTTGCCATCAAAAAAGAAAATCGAATAAAGGTCAAATGTCTAGCCCTTGCAGACGATATTCTATCATCACAAACAACAGAACAGAAGCCATTCTGGCCGTAAAAAAACTACATGAAATTGCGCAGACAATCGGGTTACAAATTTCTTATGAAAAAATCAAATACATGGAAAACCAAAAAATAAAACTTTTCTAACACAAAACATGGTGAAATTCTGCAAGTCGGCCATTTTAAATACCTCGGCGAAGTTTCTACTATACAGTCCTCAGGTTTAAACCGATTCGTGAATGAATAGAGAATTACCAAGCTCCAAAGGTCCCACAAGCTAACATGGGCGTACTATAACAAAAAGTGCATTTCGAGAAGCGCCAAATTGAGCCTTTATAACACAACGATTCTTCCAGAAGCAATCTACGCATCTGAAACAATGGTTATTGACGGTCATTCAAGAATTAGAGCAATAAAAATACAAGAAGGGAAAATTCTGAGAGAGATTTACGGATCAATCAATAAAAACGGCATTTGGATGAAAAGGCCTCATAATGAACTTTATAAAAAGACAAATACGATAACGGAAGAAATCAGAAAACGACGAGCAAAGTTCTATGCACATGTCTACAGAATGAAACAGTCCAGAATACCGAAGAAACTACTCGATATAATTATGAATAGTAAATGCGGAACAGAGTGGCTAAAAGAGGTCCAAAAGGATCTACAACAGATTGTTGAAACAGGTTGTTTCAAGTTCCGAAATATGAGTATTTCCATGGTACATACTGAAACTGCTGATGACATATATATTTTATACAATAACAGTAAATAGTAGACTATGATAAATATCACCGAGTCATTTCGAGGGATTTTGAACATAAACAATTATAGAAAGTATAGTTTTTTATTTATTTATTTATTTATTTATTTATTTATTTATTTAACATACACTGTTTTACAGGACAAGTCCTAATTACAAAACAGGAAATACAACATATACAAAAAACAAAAAACAAAATTGGTAGTACAATAAATTCAATTTTGTTTCATTTTAAATGAAAGAATTTGTGATATCACTCACAACTGATGGTATGAAATAAAATAATTATAGAAGTAAAAAAAAAACTTAAATGCTGACCAAACTTATACATACATATAAATTTAAACACACAAATACATATACATTCACATATTAACACTTATATAAACATAATTATATGAGTAAAGAATTCTATTCGTGAGTACATATAGATAATTGTTTTATCATAGATTATGTATATCAAGGAAACTTGCCTTAATATCAGTAACAGAACAGTTGAAAATATCCACCTTAGCTCCTAGAATATTACATTGTTCACACATCGTGTGCAATGGCGAAAATTTTAGAACATTCGTTCTAGCTGCTGGAAGGTAGAAAGTGAATGCGCTTCGGGAAGAAACTCTTGGGACTATGAAATTAAGCTTTTGCAATAATTCCTGACATTTCACCTTATTGTTGATTATTTTATGCAAGAATATTATTGCATGGCATTTCCTTCGCGTACTGAGTGTGTCCACATTATGTCGACTTGTAAGTGTTTCATGTTGTATGCCTATAGGTGGATATATTCCATCAATTCTAAAGCTCAAAAGTTTCAGGAACTTTCGTTGTATAGACTCCAGTTGATCAATGTGTAACTGATAACCAGGATTCCAGACTGTTGATCCGTATTCGAGTTTAGATCTTACGAAAGCACAATACAATGTTTTCAGAGTTGATATATTGCTAAATTGCTTTCCAACACGAACAATGAAACCATATACTCTACAGGCAGCGGTTACTGTAGCATTGATATGTGGCACGAAAGTTAGTTGAGTATCAAAAGTTACGCCAAGGTCAATAAATGTATTGGGTCTTTCCAAAATATTATCACCAATTTCATACTTGAAATTAATCAAATTATATTTTGTGGAGAACGACATTACATGACATTTGGAGATGTTCAGGTTTAATTTGTTGAAATCACACCAATTTACAACGTTACGCAAGTTTCTTGCAATGCGTTCACAGTCACCGATGCTGGAAACATAATGAAAAATCTTAAAGTCATCTGCGAACAATAAACCTTCAACATCAATGACATCGGTTATATCATTTATGAACATTGTAAAGAGCAGAGGACCAAGTATGGAACCTTGGGGCACTCCAGATGAAGCACAGTATTCAATTGATGTATACCCACGGCTAAAAACGCGTTGCTTTCTGCCTATCAAATACGATTCGAAAAGTTTGATGAGCGATGTCGAAAGCCCGAAAGTGCCTAGTTTATTCAATAGAATACCGTGGTCAAGCCTGTCAAACGCTTTAGAGAAGTCCATGTATATCACATCAGTCTGTTTGAGATTATCAATACCTTCAGCAATGTACTGAGTAATACATGTCAGATTTGAAATTGTTGAACGACCTTTCATAAAACCATGTTGGAGTGATGAAATCATGGGATTAACATGATGCGAAATTTTTTCATGTAGAACACTTTCAAATACTTTGCAGAAATTACAAATGATCGAAATAGGCCTAAAATTACAAATATCTGATTTATCGCCTTTCTTAAATACTGGGCAAACTTTTGATTGTTTCCACAATGAAGGAATCATACACGATTTTATGCATATGTTGAACAACAACATAAGAGGTCGTGCAAGAATATAGGCACAATCTTTTAAAATAAAGGCAGGGATATCGTCAGGGCCGGTTGTCTTTTTAGGTTTAACTTTTTTAAGAGCCACCAAAATTTCATTTTCATTGAATTCGGATATATTTAATAACTGAGCCGATGTGTTGTTTGTTGTTTCTCTATCGAACTGAGATGATGCTATGTACGATTTACTGAAATAATCTGCGAACCCATTCAATATTTCTTCCGGAGTATTTAGTAAATTATCATTGTAACTCATTACGTTAGAAACCGTTGTACCATATTTCACGTTATTGAAAAACGCCCAGAACTTATTTGGATTCTGATTTATATTTGATTCAAGAGATTTAATGTAATCACTGTGCAAACGACAAATATCAGCTTTTATTTTGGCTCTTAGTCTGGAGAATTCAATATACGCTTCATGGTTGCCTGTTTTTCTAAACAGGATATGACATTTCGCTTTACAACGAATATCTCTAATAACCGAAGAATTGAACCACGGAGGATATCGATTTTTGTGTTTCTCACTAAGCATCGGCACACATTTATCAAATATACTGTATAACTTTCCATATAAATAGCTACACGCATCTTCAGCACTTACAGCTGTCTCCAGAAAATTCCAGTCAGCATTACATATCAGGTCATACATCATCGGATAGTTTGCTTTACGAAAGTTATAACATTTATCAAAAGATATCTGGAAGTTTTTTGTTCTAACTAATTTTTTATTAATATTGCAGTGCACCTGAAGAGCTGGATGGTGTGAGTCTTCCGGCACACAAGGATCAAAAAATTTCACTACCTCACAATCACGGTTATAAAACACCAAATCAAGAATTTTATCGAAGTTGTTATGCACAAAATTGAATTGAGTGATGTTAAAAATATTAGCAAAATTATTGAGTAGGGAAGTATATTTGTTAAGGTTTTCATTGTTATTAACTAACGATTCAGCATAACCTGTTATGTTAAAATCCCCCAGAATAATAACTTTATGTTCGTACAGAAAGTCAAGTGACTGCATTGCATCAAACAGTTGTTCATAGACATTTAGAGTTGTGCTTGGAGGTATATACAAAATTAAAATGAAAAGATTTCCAGTTGACATCTTTAGTTTAATCAATAAAATATCTACTAGAGTAAAACTAGAGAAAACTGTAGGAAGCTTAATCTGAGACGCTAAGATCTCATGATAAACAGCCAAGAGCACACCTCCTCCGCGTGACAATTCAGTTTTCGAAAATTTTCTATCAGCTCTGAAAACATTATAATCTTCCGAGAAAAGTTCTCTACCCGAAAAGGACGAATCCAGCCAAGTTTCCGTTAGAGCTACTACGTCAAATTGATGCTGTACTATATTATTATGAAACTGTACTGTTTTTGTTCGAAGTCCACGCGTATTTTGATAATAGATATTAAGACAAGTTTCACTCTTACCCATATTTGATTTGGAGTTTTCACTACACTGGAGAGGATTCTGCAAATCGCCACCTAGTTGCTACTTAAAGTTAAAGTTACTAATTCTAAACTTTTTACATGATTCAACATAAGCTGTACATTTATGCTTTTCCCAAACTGCATGATCAATATCAATATCTTTATTAGGTAGTTTGACACAGTTCGAACATTTTTTGCTCTTTGATTTGCACTCTTTCAACTCATGAGCTTCACTGCATATCGGACAGGAAAGTGTTTTCCTGCAACTCCGCGATGTATGATTGAATTCGTTGCATTTAAAGCATCGATGAGGTTCAACTGCGTCGTAGACAGAACAACTGGTTAATCCAACAAACACGTTTCCTGACTGCAGAGCCCGTTCGTAGTCAGATTTATTCACTTGAACTATTGACTGCCAAATGTTGGGATTTTTTTTCGTTGGAAAGATTTTCACCACCTTGAATTCAGAACCATTTTGAAATATTTTTGAATTCGTCGATAAGATATTGCTACGAAGATTGTTTTCAGACAATTTTTCGGCCATACCAACAACCCTCAAACGAGGATGGATACCACTGACCTCTTTGATCTCATAGGTGTCTGCCAATTCGCCTTCAATAATTTGTTTCACTTTTGAATTATCATGACATGCTATCAATAATCCTCCATCTTTGACAGTTTTAACTTTTGTCAACTGTAGGTTTTCACTAGTAGGATTTAAGTGCCGCAATATGTCAGATTTGGTTTGCACTAATGGTTGATCGTTTTTTCTTGGTCTTATAATGACAGCAGGTTGGGATTTGTCTTTGAGGACATCTGAATATTTTTTAACTTTGGGCTGTATGGGAAGGGAACCGCCAGAATTGTTTGCCATGTCCGATTTCATAGTCACAATTTGACTCTCCAATGATGCGACTGCATTTTTAATTCTGTTATCCAGCAGATTAATAAGTTCTTCAGAATTGAGTGTAATGCAACTTTTGATGCAGCTCATACACTTCCATGATAACCCCGGTATATTTCGTAAAAGCTCTAATAGGTTCTCCGTTTCAGTAACGCAGATAATGTGATAGGGCTTTTTACATGCATCGCACGAAACAGATGGTTTTTTTTTGTTAATAGCCGATGAACAGGCAGTACAATTCACCATTATGACAGAATTATTCTTTCACTCATAAACTTTCAAAGTTACAAGTAGAACGAATAGATCACGAAGCACAGATCGTAGGTTTCCTTTTTAAAGAATTATGGCAATACTCTGAGAAGGATTCTTAGAATCAAGGGTATTTTCGGTCGCACTAGTCACCAGATGTTTACCAGATGTTAAAAGGGCCGCAATTATTGAACTTCGGTAACTTGAAAACGATGATTCCAACACAATTTTTATGAAGAACTCGATTAATAATTAGAATTTGAAACAGTTTCAATTATTTACGTAATATCTATAACATAATCTGTGATATGGTATTAAATTTCACTCAAAACTTTCAATTTATCTCTCTGAAATAGACAAATTTCGAAGAGCGCTCCACAACACAACCACCACTTAGCCGAACCCAAAGTTTTTGTTTGGAAACCAACAAAAACAATAGAAATTCTGGCCATTCTGTGATTTGCACAGGCTGCACTAGCCTCGACGTAGATCGTTTTTATTTCTCGTGTCATATATGTGAAAAGTATGTGAAGATTAAGTTGAGTAGCTTATGCTAGACTTTTTCTACTATTGTACTATATTATTATAGTGCTTAATAAAGGCAACTTATTATTGTTATTATTGAAATCGTTATTATTGTTAGATTAAATTTGATCTAACTCAATTTGATCTAACAATGATTTTTTTTTCAGTTTATGACAATGAAATAGGCATACGTGAATATAAAGACAGAGTAAAGTCAAAATTTCTAGCTGTGAAAATGCATTTCCGCAGTAGGATCGATAGTCCAAGTTTCCCAATTTAATACGCATTCTTTATGATCCAAAAATCTCATTGCTCCAGAAGAGCAGCCCCATAGAAACTATACCATATTTTGTCTGTCATCAATTAACCAAATACGCTATTCTCTAAACACCGAGCCAGATAAATTGCGGATGACAATTATACTTTTCACAAGCTTGAGTCGCACAGTTGACTCAGATGTGTCTTCTATGTTGAATCAACATCAATGGAAACACCAAAAATTTCATGTAATCATTAGGATCACAATTCACAATTCACATTAGGATTCACAATATTACGTCTGAAAGAAAATGAATGAAATAAATAAAATTAAAATGAAAAATACAGTTTTTGGCAAACAATTTCATATGGTACACCAAGATGTGCGAGTTTATTGAAAGCTTTTAGCGTAGAAGTATATCGATAAATAGGTATTATTAAACATTTCCAATTCCCATATGTATTTTTTTCGATATAAGTATTGATTGAAAACATCGATTATTTGTCAATATCGAATATCTACTACTGCGAATATGAAGATAATGTGATAGAGATGAGTTGAATGATTGTGAATCAGACAAAACTACATATCAATGGAAATATATTATCAGATAACACTTCGAGAGAGTACTTATTGAAAAAAAATCAGTTCTTATCTTACTTATTTACAACAAAGTAGGTGTTTTTATATCACATATTCCAGACCTATGCTCTTCAGACAAATTTCACAACAATAAAATAACTCAATTTTATGCAATTCGATCTATTTATTTCTTCTCAAACTACTGATAAGATTAATCTGTGCAAATTAAAGTTCATAGAGAATATGAATTGGTACAAAAATCAACATTTATAAAGCAATCTTGTGAGTTTGTGGAAACTGAGTTTTCAGATTTCGAAAAATTTCTAGAACGTTCTAATTGAGCCTTCATGCTTTTGGGACAATAAATAACGTCGACATTTCATCAGATTTTTGAAAGTACGATTGTGTTGATTGATTGAAGATATTCTTCCTGTAAGGAGAAGCTTTTTTCTTGTTTTTGGGATATTCGGATTTTGGTTTCGATAGTACCACAAGATCTACGAGCATGCTAAACTGGGTAAATCATAGAATAGTCTGAACTTTTATTGTTTCAAATTTTATAGAATTTTTACAGCCAAATTTAAGAGACATATTGCAGGGTTTTCATTGCGAAAAAGCTGCTACTATCCTGTTTCAGTTTCCAACTCAAAAAAGCTGCACAATATATTTGTTAATTTCATTTAAAGATTGGTTTCGAAAGCTTTTATCAAGTTTAGGTAACCAAAGTAATAGGTTACTCAGTTAACTTATACGAAGATTTGGGATAGGTTACTCCTGCCTTGGTACCTCTGAATGAATATTCCAAAAAAGAACAATGGTGCTCTTTTGAAATCTCTTTATCAATTCCGAATTAATTTTCAGAGAATGTAAGTGAATAGCGTGAGAGACACTTCAATACGTCGATTCAATCATGTTGTTGTTTCGAGAAAGTTCGTTCGAATGAAAACAACACTCTCAATTTTTCGACTGCATATAAAATTTATTTGGAATATGTATACTCATCATAACTTATATAGTGTTTGTGTTTTCCCATTTGATTCAATATCATGGGACACGTTTATCCTGAAGAATTTGATACAGGTTGCCTTTGAAAATGAAAAAAAAATTGTGACGTTTATTATATAGAACTTTGAATCAGAGTGAATTGAAATCATAGTAATTTTTTACCACGATTTACATGTCAGTTAAGAAATCTTAGTTAGCATCTTAGTTAAGAAAAAATATTTTATACTGCTTGCTGTATATAAATATTCAACAAAATTCAATTGAGGCTCATCTTTTGATGTCGAACCTTTTGAACTGTACGAATTTGCCTTCTGATAGAATTACATCCAAAAATTTTCCAATTTTGGAATTATACACAGTTCATTTGGAAAATCAAAATTTCAGGGAGCACTGTTCGAAAAACCCACGAGCTTAATATCTTGAGATTTAGCATGGATCTATCTTCGAAACAGAGTGGGCTTTGCAATAACATAAAAAATATAATGAAGATGAGGAAGTCCTGGAAAAACACCTTCCAAATTTATCGAATGTTAAAGTATAAACACTCTGCATTCATATAACTTAAAGATCTGTTGATATTAAATGGAACAAATAAAGGTGATGTGCTTCCAAATGGTATTTCTCATGTGCTTCTATGAATAATAGGTTGCATGCAGTGAAGAGTTGAAGAAATGTTACCGTTAACATGACCTTCAAGTCCCGTCTTAACAAAGTGAATATTTTTTTGCAAGCGGAATTAGAAACGAATTACTCATGTAAGAAGATAACTTAATGAATATAATATTGCATTAATTCTTTTTCAATTTATTCGAGTAGCTGGTTTTCCAATGCAGCCACTGAAATTCGACAAGGACAATATGATTTCTGTTATCGAAGAAACGCGATCTCAACAATTTAATTCAGTATAAAACCAAAAAAAAAACATTCATCAACAAAGAAGTATAACGACATAAATTTGGTGTTATTTACAAAATATGTGAAAATGCCATCTAAGGCAACTAACAACAAAGTTATAGCTAGAGAGATTGAATTAATAGATGAAAAATATAGTTAGGTCTTATAATGATTTCATTATTTATTTATAAGAACGAAACAGTAAAAACGAAATACATGCAATACATCTGGTCAGATATATATATTAATTATATACCTGAATATGTAAAGTATGTATGAGGAAGAGACCTGAAATTTTACATCAGTAGGAAGAAATGACAGGTTCATTCAACTACTACCAACCACAAAAATTTGAATGATGTATTATTTAAGACAACAATTCGAAACTGATTAACTTCAATTTCCCGGAGCATATTAAAATTATGAAAATAAATTATATTTATTATCTTTCTGTAAATAACACTTTTTTCCATTTGTTTATCAAACATGGTGTGACGTCTGTAGGTATGCATTCTTTCCGCAGTAAGATCCCCATAGAAGTAAGTACTTATGTTTACCAATATTTTGCGAAAGCTTCAAAATTGACGACGAATATTTCCCACATAAAATGTTTGAACCTCGCAGCGAATGTTTTTTCTAACAAAGGTGTATATTGCTTATATTTATTCAACTTCAGATCTCTGCCGGAGCTCTACAAATACTTACATAAACTCGAAATTTTACATCAATTTTGCCTTATATAAGTTTCAGCCTTGGTCATGTAGAGAGGGATACTCCCTCCCACTCTGCGCAATAGAGCATGACCAGGCTAATTCTTAGTAACATAAAATAAAATGACAAATTCTATGGAATTGCCTCAACAGTGTATATAATAACAAGAATGAAAATAACATTTGAACAGTGGATATAATAATTATGTTGTGAGTAATACGAATCAATTATATTCAGTTATATTGAAGTTAAATATTGTATATTCGGCTTTGAAAAAAAGAAAAATTAGGAATTACTATAAATCAAAAACAAAACACAACAACCACAAAAAATTTAGTTCAGTTGTTGCGGCACCCATATCGTTAGTAAGTTACCAATGAATACTACAGTATTTTTGATTTTAATTCAAGACTACGAATTGTAACATAGAATTGTGCCACAGAATCAATATTATAAAATATAGACTCGAAGAAAATAATCCAAATTTTGTTGGAAAACAAAATAATTATACTAATACTTCTTCTACTATTAATAATACTTTTAAACAGTTAAATGCACAAATAGATACAAAATAATACTTTAATGGTTACTTCTGAGTCAATTTTGTTAAATATGAACTTATATAGTTCATATTTAGTGTAGAAATTCAAAAAAACCTTGTTTAGCAAACAAAAAAGTGGACTATATACTAAGTAGTACATAATCCTTAGTAAAAATGTATTAAATGTTCAGATCTATTCCTCTGTATTTTGCTGACTCATTTTTTCATTGATACCAATAAGTTATCCACAACTTTTATTTTTCAAGCTGAAATATTATTCTCCTGTGCAAACCCGAAAAGGAAGGGTTAAAAATAGTTCACTTACATAATTACATAATTATTGAACTCATTAGAAAATGAATCAAAATTAAGTTTTCCAAAAACAAAGTCCGAACATATCCAGAATGAGTGGGACAATTATTAAAGGTACAGTTTTTCCACCGCAAAAAATCTCACGAATGCAGCTTCCGTTACAGTTTGATACGTCTTTCTAATGGCAGTCTATTCGTTTAACATCGAATCTGTACCTTATTTGGTCGAAGCATATTTAAGTCCTTTATGGCAAGTGAAAGAACCGTTCTTTCGTAAGTGCAGAATAAAAACAGAGGAAGAATTCCAGGATAGTACTCAACGGAATCACATGTCTGTAGTACCTTTCTTATCTGATGAAACTGTGGATATAACATTGGAAATAAACATGAAATAATTTGAATAATCGAAATATTTATTGGTTTTCTTCAGCTTATATTAGATTCATTCGCGGAGCAGATTCATCGCAAGCTCAGTACAACAGCTCATTCATTTTGAGGTATTCGTGGAGGAAAAATTCTCAATTCAGACTAAAAATTCTTTTTTTTGATTGTCTTTTTCAGATCAGTTTGTGATGTACTCGTTTATGAACATTTTCTACAGATAGATGTAAGTTTGAATTATACAAGGAATTTCATGATATTTTCATCATTGAATCATTGAAAAGCAATAACATCATTTGCTCATATGTCATGCTATGATACTATTAATACTGTGTACACTATGGATATAATACTAGTAATACTGATAGTTCTGATATCCGAAGTTGTAGACTTTCTAAATCTAAAAATACTATGTACTTTGAAGGATTTAATGCTTTCAATATCCTCCGAACGAATTAGTAGACAAAGCTGCTAAAGTAGCCTCAAAAAATGAAGTTGCGGATAAAAAATGTGTACCTTCTGACATCTCGGTAGATATAAATAAATTCATTAGTTTGGGAAAAATGGCGTCAAGAATTTCAAGAAGAAGCAAAGGGGGCATTTTACAAGTGCATTAATCCTGTACCGTCGGCCGTTACCTGGTATAATAGCATCGGTAATCGCAGAGAGTTTGTCCGTATTTTATGTCGTCTCCGAAGCGGTCATGCAATATGTCCACAATATATGTATAAGATTGGTTTAAAGGATAATCCAGAGTGTGAATGTGGTGAACTGGGAACAATTGATCATCTTTTATTAGCCTGTAGTAAGTTCAGTCATCAACGCATCGAATTGATTTCAAATATCAATAGAATGATCAAATGTTATCAACCCTACACTCTGAATTTCATATTATCTTTGAATAATCTGGAGGTATACGAGTTGGTCTTCGAATATATTCAGTCGCTAGGTATTAAAATTTAGAATAGGCAACGTTGCATTTCCTATGTTTCTCCCAATGTGTTTGAACCTTTCTTTCCGTGACTCATGTCAATTTGTGTAAGAAGAAAAAATTCGCCTCGATGAGCCCCTTGGCGTACTATCCTGTAACTTCCTATGTGTTATAAGTTATTAGCTCAAATTGTTTTCGGTTTTGCTTGTATTCAAAGATTTGAATTATTTATTGTTACAACAGTGTTTGATTAACTATTTAGTAAATTTGGTTATACATGATTAGGTGGTGGCTAATGACAATACCAGTCAAGGCCAGATTGGGCGTAATGCTCGCCTGTGATATATAAAAAAAAATGCTTTCAATAATTTACCAAGTCTCTTGAAAACTATTTCTATTGTTAAGATATTCAAGCGTTATTTAAAAGGGTAAATTTCAGATAATGTGAAATGTATATATTCCAAAATGATTAGACTTTTCAAAATATGCAAGTTTCTGTTCAGCTTTTGCTAAATAAGTATTATTGTTATCTCTTGTTGCTGGTAATTTATTATCAATTTGACGATTGATGAGACCGATACTTGGTGAAAATTAATATCCATAATAAAACAATATTTAGAATTTTCTCATAATTTAATAAGTACGCATGACGCGTGAAAGAAGAAGAAAATTGTCATTAAGGAAGAAGAAGAAAAATTCCATTACACATGCAATCGATAAATTGTGGGTAATTAGTTCTGAATTGATAACAGTTTCTCTCCACAAATTCAAATGTATTGTTTCCATGTTATACAAGAGTATATTTTGTTAAAATTTTATCGAATATCACATAACCTATGTACAAACACAATTGAGAATATCAGAGCTTGACTATCGTCAGAATATTACGCCTTTCCAAAATATTTCCTGCAACGCAGTATCTAATTTCTTTACGATTTTATGGCATGAGTTGTAATGAAAACGCATTTCATACTTCATTATAATTTTCTGTATACATAAGGCCACCACGTAACTGGTGTGCACGAGTCCATGTTAATGAATCTATCGCTGTTTTTACCCCACTACATTAACGTGACCATTTTTTTTTATAATCAAGAGAGGGAAGGAAAATCGTATTGTCTTTTAGTGGCAGGTTATCCCGAAGATGATTTATTTCCTTGGTTGATTCTATTGCCGACACATTTGGATTTCTTTCAGCACAGCTTCATGAAAGTTCGCTGCTTGTGTGTTCAGAAAATATAACCAAAATTTTGAGCTGAGATTTTCTAAAAACGTCTTCGAAATATTTGAGCTTATCGATGCTCAGAAAATAGTTTTTTCTACTGATAGATAAAATTACCCAAAAAATACAGATAGATAAAATAGAAAACATTTTTATAACTCTCTCAAGCATGAGCATCAACGCAAGATCACCTCGTTCAAGGACGCCAAGCAGTTTGGGGATAATCTTTGTAGGTAGAATCACTGAACTCTTTCCAAGCTTCCGCTCGAAAGCTTATTTTAAGTAGAGAATGAGAAAATTTTCACTGTGATGCATTCGAAGTCAAGAGGACGACAATCAGCAGCAATTTTGATCGCTTCATCGACCTTGTGAGGTTTACATCCAATTCCATTTGCTATGTGTCGACTAATTAAATTCATTCAGTTAAAAAGTTCAATTTTGAATGGAATAGAATTCAGGAAGAAGACATTTTAAATTATCGTTCGGTCTGTTTGTAAAAGCGCTACTCTATCGACCTCGAACTGGTCGATAGTGGTCAATCTGACCACTGGGACAGATTGACCTAACTTGGTACTGTCCCGTCCAAAAGCAAGACGTATTTTCACTTTTCACAACACATTTATCGATTAAGCAACACGAATTCAAGGACAGAGAATGAAGAAATTCGTTACGTGACGCATTCATTAACTCACACTTTCATCAAGTCATGTTCAGCTACTGTTTCCCTAAATAATTTTCCGAACTCAAATTTATCTCTTCCGCAATGTCATTCTTATTATACATAATATAATAGTGCGAAGCTTGTTTATAAATTCTCACAAAAAGTTAAAGAATACAAGGCAAACAAGCGAGTGTCCACCTTATAAACAATAAAATACTCATAACTTCCTGCTGTTTAATTGCAATTTCAAAACTAGGTACACGACGAAATGCATTTTTTATGATGCTTACTGTGTGTTATTGACCTGTATGGTTTTCAATACTAAGCACATCACGCTCTTCTTTCGCGTTTCAAACCACTAAATTGTGTGTGCTAACAGTGCATATTACTTCCTATATTTTTTCACAATTTCATTTTTGACTTTCTGCTCTAAATTTTTTATCTATCAATTTTAAAACTTAAGCCATCAATTCAAAAGCTTTCGCTAATACTCTAAGAACAATAGCACCAACGTGCTAGGGAGATACAATAAAAATTCAGATTTCCTAGAATCTATTCGAGATTTCATCGAGAGAAGTACTCTTTACATAATAAATATTCACAGTTTGTCACAAAAATTTCAGAAAATCGCATCAGAATCTATAATCTATAAACTCAGTTTTTTTATTGAGAACTCTCAACATTTTGTTGAAAAGCTGAATAATTTACAACTCATTGAAAATCATAAATTATTTTCTTTAGATGTAGACTCACTTTATACTTTTACATCTAACGTAATTTTTCCGAAAACACTAGATCAACAAAAATTTCAAACCTGGACTGTTCTTTTTACTCAATTAGTTTTAGAGGTTTCAGAAAAAAATAGAATGAATGATTTGAAAGAATATATTTCATTAAATATTACATACGTTGATGATTGTTCAGATACTTCAGATACCAGAACGTTTTTAGAATTTCCATAATAAATTACAATTCACACCTTGAAGAAGAAATAGATGAAAAATTTTACTTTCTTGATATAACAATTATAAAACAAAACAAAATTTCAAAAAGGTGACGAAGAAGAGAAAAGTTCAAGTCCTCAACGAACAATTATGAAAGTAATCATGGCTATCCTCAAAAAAAAGAATAATTATTAGTTTCGATGATGAATCATTAAAATTAATGATGTCTTAGACGTGAAACACAACAAATTCGTAATTTTAGAACTCATTCAAATCGCCAGTATTACCATGAGTTTTTCAGAGGTTTCCTTATGGTGAAGAAGATAATAAATTTCCGAGGTGAATGCTGACAAAGAAATGTCCCTCTGAACTCTAAAGAGGCAAAAATGCCAAGTTTATTTTTTCAAACATTTTATCAATGATATTCGATATTCATAGTAATTCATGAAATTCAATTAGATTTGACAAAGTAGCAATTCGCAACAAAACTTAAACAAAAATAAATATTCTTTCAAGCGAAAGAGCCTGCTATTGCTGAAAATAATATGGAAAAATAATCTTATCGAACAGGCAATGAAACCTTTCAGAACATATCGTCGTTTTTGGATTTTTTCGAAGAAATCGAAAAACGACGTGCAGTTTTATGCACATGTCTACAGGATGACCTCCCAGAATACCGAAGAAACTACTCGATAACTATAATAACATAAACATAGAGTGATTGCGGCACCGAGTAACAAAAACAAGTCCAAAAGGATCTGAAACAGAGCAATACAAAAATCCCTAAGATCGCACGAAATATCGAGGTAAAGTGAAGTTTGGGTGAAAATCATCTTCGCAAACTGCAATAATCTCTCATTATCATTCCTATTTCGTCAATCATTCAATATGAGTTGAGCATTCACATTTTTATGACCGCATCTTTCAAGATTCAAATAAATGTCTTTACTATCTAAAAAACAGCTTTATAGAGGCGTTAACATGAGTAAAAAACTTATAGCTTGTAAATGCTGTAAACATTTCATTTTGAAATACACGAATACATTAATCGTGAATTTTTTTGTTATTTCAACATTTCTCATAGATATTATTTCAGAAATAATATGTTTATCTTTTTTTCAGGTAAGTTGATTTGATAAAGAGCATTGAAACTGTACAGATAGATTTCATTCGATTCAGGTAAGTTACTGTGAATAGATAAATAACCTAATAAATTCAGTTTATTTTTCGGTTTGTTGTGGATTATTATTTTATAACGTTTGAAATTATTATAAGCTCATGAATTTTCATATAATGCAAATGATTTGTTTATTCATGCAGTAAACTCCCTTGTACTAACACAATGAAATGAATAATGCTATGTCAGGACGATGCGGACATTCTCAGTGATGTATGTTGACAATTTTGAAAACAATTCAATTATCTATATCGTATAGTTACATTATATTATATGATGAGGTAAACTTAATTTATTCAGAAGTTCATTCGGTCATACAGTGTCATATAAATCAAAACATTCGTGTCAATTCAAGACAAATCGTGCAATTAAATTGAAGTTTCCAGCTATTTATCATTCTCTAGGAATTTCACCCAAATATTGTTTGAGAGAGAAAATCTTCATAATTGGTTAATACTCAAAAATTATATCGAATGTTAAACATTTGGTGCAATTTGACAATATCATTTCACATAAAGTGAAACGTTTTCTTTTCAAATGAAATGAAATTCGTAACAGAAGTAACATGACTCCTTTTCCTATCGTTTTGAATCCTAATATGCAAGGACTAAATAATATCAACTCCTTTCAACAAGAATTATTATATCAAAAAATCTATCATCGATAATTCAATGGAGGTCTCAATAATATATTGCTAGCAGGAAAAATACGTCGGGTGTATCATACAATTTTTGAGGAATTTTGCGGTAAAATCTAAAGAGTTCATCTTGTTTCTTCGTGAAGGGATGGAAAGGAAAAATAATGATAGTATTTCCAACAATTTCGATGTTTTTCCAAATACACTCCATATTAACTTTGGAGGTTGATAGGTTCGGTTTTACAGCTTCTGAGAGTTTGAATCGAAATATTTCCATATTCCGATTGAAAATCTTAATATTGACTAGTTATGAAATATATATATATATATATATATATATATATATATATATATATATATATATATATTATGATGAATTTCTTATATATATATATATATATATATATATATATATATATATATATATATATATATATATATATATATATATATAAGATAATTACACAGATCAGATCTGTAATCAGGAGACTACTTATAATGTTGTATAAGTCCATAAATTTTTTCTTACAGTCGCAATGTACGTTTCACAATGAGTGTTGTTTGTACAGTCGTACGAACTCAAAAAAACTTTTGAACAATGTCATGGCTGGTTCAGCGTTCTTGCTATTTTGATGTTTGATCTCAAAACCAAACAACTTTTCGGAACATCCTTTTGTCCTTGAACACTTACAGTCTCCAAAACTTTTCAAAGGATTAAAAAATATTCTTCAATTATCTTGTCTTATAGATTCCCATGAAAATTTTCATCTTCGAATTTCTTATTTCTTTTCAGCTATATCTCACATACAGAAACCATTGATATATAACCGTAGGACATGGATATATTAAACATGATATATGTAGGTACAACTTATAGGACATGGATTATATATCCATGTCATATAAGTTGTCCGAATATACTGCATACCGGGTTATAATCCTGATGTATCTTTTCACTCGTACTAAAGTAACATATGCTCTTTACATTTAGTTGTAAATTATATTTTATCGGTACACAGAACTGACATTGAACAGAGTGCATTACATTGAACAGAGAGAATTACATTAAACATCAAACTTTTTTGTTTTCAACTTGATAGGTCAGTTTTCTACGTCATTATCTGTAATCTTAAGTAACAAATTCAAATTTGAATTTTCATAAATATGTTTAACTGGTAACTGATGAATATAATATAAATCGATAGTTTCTATTCAACAATCCCTCCAAAAATGTAATTTTTGTAAAAAAATAAGTAAATAAGTGAAGGACCTATATGAGTCTTAAGTGCCCTTACATAGATTACATAGTGTCCTTCAACTTACATCTACTACATATGTAAAAAAAGCCAGAAAAAGCAGAACATCACAGTCGATAAAAAATAAATAATTAATAAATTAAAAAATAAAAAAAACAGATAAAAAAAATAAAATGAAATGTGTAATTTTAGCCTACATTTTAACATCAATCTTTTCTTCCCTTCAGTAACAATCTCAACAGATAAAAGAAATATAATTTATGTGTACAGTACTCTCATTTTTTTCGATGTTTTACATTCAACTTTACAAATTATTTAGCAATTTGCTGTAATAATTTCTAAAATAACATGAATAACAGCTTTAGCGTATATTTAAACATTGCTTTGACAATCTAAAATTTTTAGTGGTCTGCACTGATCCAATTCATTGAAATATATTATGTTCAAAATTTGTTTTTGCAATTTTACTAAAGACATTATCACCACATCATAAAATTCTCTCTAGCCGTACTATATACCGCTACACCGTAAAAAAGCCTATAAATTATCTCCAATACCTGCGTTTTTGAATGGATATATCCATCATACTCGAACATATATGTTCGAGTCGGTGAAAAACGTAAAATTAATATTTTGTTCTATTAACGGTATCACTGATATGAATGTTCCACTGAATATTCTAGTCAGAAACTAGTCATTCCAAGATATTTACAGATAGAAACAATAAATTGAAATGAACACACTTTGCTTAAGTTTCACTAAATATATTAAAAACTCTAGATATTTTTCGGGTGGTTAACCCATTATCAAGAGTCAAGAGTATACAATGTTACTGACCACTCGTACTTAACCACACGAAACATATGTAGAGTTTTTAATATATTTAGTAGAACTTAAGCCAAGTGTGTTCATTTTAATTCATGGTTTTTGACACAATGTTGCATCAAGTTACAAGAAAAGCAGGTGTCATTTATATTTACAGCTATCTACTCGCTGTAAAATTGGACCATCTAGGAATATTTCAAAATTTTCTTCTACTAGTGTAGAGTCCTTATACATTCTTATGTATAAGGACATATGTATTATAATTCTTAACATTAAGAATTAGCTTATTATAATATAGCCACGAATAAATAGTATTGAACTTAATCCCACTAACCAAAACTGTTTATGTTGATCCACTCATAGGTACGATAATATCATCAACATATGAAAACAGTCGATCATATGGACCCATGAGGTCAATTATAAATAGAATGAAACGTAGTGGTCCTACTATATAGGGTGTTTTTTTAGAAGTATAGAACAATAAAACAACGATGGATCATCCGATTGACAAGAATTTTTTTTTATTCGAAAGATAATCTTGTGGCATTACATTTTAAATATGATTTCTGGCATATGACCGCCACGGCTGGCTCGGATGTAGTCCAATCTGAACGTCCAATTTTCGATGAATTTTTCCAACATTTGTGGCCGTATATCGGCAATAACACGGCGAATATTGTCAATGACTTTACATAGCCCCACAGGTGTTAAATCACAAGATCTTGGAGGCCAATTTGCAAGTCCAAAACGTGAAATTAGGTGGTCGCCAAAGGTGTCTTTCAATAAATAGATTGTGGCACGAGCTGTGTGACATGTTGAGCGGTCTTGTTGAAACCACAGCTCCTGGACATCATGGTTGTTCAATTCAGGAATGAAAAAGTTAGAATCATGGCTCTATACCGATCATCATTGACTGTAACGTTCTGGCCATCATCGGTCTTGAAGAAGTACAGACCAATGATTCCACCAGCCCATAAAGCGCACCAAACAGTCAGTTTTTCTGGATGTAACGGTGTTGACATACACTTGAGGATTATCTTCACTCCAAATGCGGCAGTTTTGTTTGTTGACGTAGCCATTCAACCAGAAGTGCGCTTCATCGCTGAACAAAATTCGCGCGATACGTATTCCGCACAGAATCATTATTTTCGAAATGAAATTGCTCTATTTGCAAGCATTCTTCAGGCGTGAGTCTATTCATGATGAATTGCCAAACCAAACTGATGATAAATCACTTCTCAGCAGTCAAATCGGTCGCCATCTTCAAGAGTGGCGACCAATTTGGCCAAATCAAAGTTCTTTGCCTCTAAAAAAAACACACTTTAGATCCTAGTGGATTTTAAACCTCTGTATCCTAAGTTAAGTGGTCAATTACTCTCTGATTCAGAAAAGTTTAGGTTTGAGTTTTTAGTGGCACTGAGAATCAGATCAACACGAATGATGACATAGTACCTGATATCATTAACTCAAAATTGAAAAGATAAAATATTTGAATATTTGGTAATTATGTTTGATAGTAAACTGACTTCCATTTATCATATTGATTTCATTTCATTGAAAATATCTAACGCCACCGTACACTGTTGTTCGATTTGAACAAAGAAAAAACTCAAATTTTACAAAATTACAGAATCAGGGCTATGAATGTGGATAATTCTGAAACGTAGGTTGAACTATTTAGAACTAATGCCTGTTACGAATAATTTCTGTTAGAAATATATATATATATATATATATATATATATACATATTCAAATAATAAGTAATTAGTTTCATGTTGTGTAAGAAAAATATACCTAACTTATATCGGTGACATGCGTGGTTATCATACTAAAGAAATTTCGAAATGCTGCTGTTTTCATGCAAGCTTGGCTTTCTATATCGAGGATTGTTTTATTTTATGTAGAATTTATTTGAATAAATTTTTCACCTTGTTTTTCAAAACCTAGTACTAGTGTTGAGGCATCCAATTGTAAGCTAATTTGCAATTGTTTCGTTTGTATATTGATACATAATATTGGAATATCTGAATTATAAGAAAGATCTGTAATTTTTTGATACAGTTAATTCCTTATTTAAAACTGGGAATCGTGTCCATTGGAACATGTGGACTAGACACCTTTTGTTTCGTTCGGTACGCCACTGGTGCCTGTGTGTATGCGTCTCGTTAAAAATCATACTGTAAAACAATGAAGTGGAAGCAATCTTTAATTTGCACGCAATACGAGCTAATAATCAAAAAAATATATAATTTCTGTTCCCAATTCGCAAAATCAAGCTTCAGTAAGCTCACGAACACACTTGTTCAGAATGCGTACTATTCAAAGACCTGCAGCCTTCATCACGTAAACCATCTCTCAATTATGCACAATTACCTCCATTCCACAAGCAATCTGTTGCCGCTGATTGTTTGTATTAGCCGATGGAGTCTCTAGAGATTACAGTAACTTAACAGTAATTCATTTGTAGGGAAGTAGAATCACCTGGAAAATATCGGTGAATATTACAATATTTGGCGCATTTACTTACGTATTTTCTTTGGTCGGGAGGAGATTCTATGCCTTGATCCCGTTGCATGTCTGCTCGCTGATGACGGAGATAGAAATGCGTGTTCAATTTAGTTTACTTTGCTCCGATGCTATTGCGGCTCCAATAATGGTGATAATGCAGTGTTAAGTTGACTATCTTACATTATGTTTCATCTGTGTTTGTCACGTGTCGTTAATTTGTGAATATGAAAAAACAAAAGTGTCTAATTACAACACAAACTGAGCGTGAAATCGAAGTTGTATCTTCAATGTTGCGCGTCTTCGTGGCGTAATAATTTCGCGGATATATCATAGGTAATTCGAGAAGTGCTTTAAACCAGTGATGTATTTTTGGCGCGCTGCATTTGCGCCACCTAGTGTCCATTTATTAAAATCAGGTTCAGCTGAAACGTACACAATGGGTCAGGAATTTAAAGAGTATTTTATTTAGAAAGATTAACTTTTGGATAGGATTTGGATATTTATATAGTGATAATGAAAAAATATATCATTTGATACAAAATTATGTACAAGCTTCAATGTCTTGAGCGAATATGAAATGGCAAAGTTAAGTGATTTTGAACGGATTTTTGGAAGAATTTTACGCCAAACAACCAATCAGAGTAGCACTTAAAAATGACACAAATTATTAGAATTTATCAAAATAAAATCAATTCAGAAATTTCATGATTGTCATCTGTCTCAACAATATAAATATCTAGTTTCATAACATTACGCATAAAAATCCTATTGACGTAAATATTTTCGAAATATTCATTACTTAAAAATATTTTCTAATAATGAAGACGTTAAAGTAATAAGGACTCATCTTCCCTAATAAGTACCTCTGTAGTGCTAAATTCATTTGTTTTTCTATTATAACAATATAATTTACAATTTAATGAATTATTTCCAAAAAAATAAATTATTCAATCCACAATCAAGCTTAGTTTACAAATGCATGCATTGTTTTGAGAAATAAAGTAAAATTTTAAAAATAGTAAGTGCTAATTCGCAGATTTATATATAAAACGATCAACTCATTATGGATATGTACTTTGATTGGGTATTATATTTATTAATCATTAAATCCTTTCGATATCGTCTGATATCGTAATCATGCATTTCTGTAGCAAAATGATACACAGTTCCATGATGTTTATTGAGCTTATATTGTTCATTGCTTAAGGAAACTCCATCAGAGGAACGGCTAAATTGAAGAAATGGATTTCTGATTGTTCCATTTCTACCTTCTACAACTCATTCTTACAATTTGATACTTATTTCTGCATTTTATGAAATTATTAATATTTTTCTCATGGATATATGTATTTGATTTTCAGACTCTTCCTCATTCAAATCTGAATATCATTATGGATATTCAATAAATATTCGAAAAAACAATTAATAAATTCAGTGAATTAGAAATTACCACTTCCTCCGAACGGAATTGACCAAGTTAAGTTAACTCGTCTGCGAATTGACTCAGGGTACTCACCAACCGCTACATTATAAAAAAGAGCCTGTAGGTGGTTGATACGGGTACTTTGCAAATACAAAAAAAATAAAATATAAATTAAATTAACACACTTGACTCAAGTTTCACCACATTTTTATATATTAAAAACTGTACATATATTTCGGGATATTGACCCATTATCAAGAGTATACAATGTTACTCATAACTATAACATAAACTATATACTCAACCATAAATAGTATCCATTTTCTCCTGAATAACTATCACTCGTAGATTGGTCTGAAGTATTTCTCAAGTAGGTTATGTAATCACTCTTGAAATGTTTGAGCAATTTGCCTACATTGAGGAGATATGTATCATTTTCCGTTATTTTCATGAATACTGAGAAGTATAAACATAAAGAAAATGTTGAGTATATACGAGTGAATTTGTATTGTTACTGTTAAGTGTATTGTTCAACAACATATCTCATGAATATTTACGATTGGGTAAAACTGAATTATAAATAGAGCAATTTTGCGTCCTCACTAGTGAAAAAAGGAAATTCGTGTGTATTTAACGTAACCATGTAACACAGTTCTAACATATACTGTTAACCTTAAGGTTTCTCAACAACTGCAGCAAACCGTATATATTGTTATATTGAATAATTATAATAAATGATCTTCTCCTAGAATTTCATCTGATGTAAATTTTTGAATGTTCTAAGATGATCACAATCTATTTATTCATAATTTCCTTCGCACAATTAGCGGACAAAGTTGTTCATTGCGATTTATTTCGACATAAAAAATCACTCTCATTTCTGCAATATATATATATATATATATATATATATATATATATATATATATATATATATATATATATATATATATATATATATATATATATATATATATATAAGTAATTAATTAGGACATTCCTCGAAAATTACTAAACTTATTCATTTCAATCACTATGTATCATCATAATATAATAAAAGTGATGTGAACACTGTATATTGTTGAAACATAACAATTATTTCGCAAATACTAGTTACTATCTTCATTATGGAATATAAATACAAATACATAAAAATGCAAATATATTCCAATAATACTTCAATGCGTATTAAAAAGATAATATTTCAATAATAACTTGTAAACAAAAATAATTTGCGAATGATATTTCAATAATAATACTTTTATCAGCTCGAAAACCCATTCAAATTGTTTCATGTTCAGTAGCAATAATTTTGTGTTACTCATTTCATCTTTCAAAATATAGAAATGCAACAACGCAAGCATCATTTTAATAGATAATACATACATATGTAGATTTTCAATTGATACAAAAGAATTTAGATCAACTAGTTTCTCTTCTATAAAAACTCACTTTTGAATGGCAGTAGTGAGAATTTATAATTGCATGTTATTGAAACAAATTAACAATACTTTTAGATTGATAGTCAAAAATCAAAAAAATTATCAAGATAACAGGTCACTTTAGGATTTTCAATTAATCGACATAGTTTCAGCGACTTATCAATAGGTAGCAACACGATAAAAAAATAGAGATTAACGTTCTGTTTGACCTTAGATTACATATATTGGTTTGAATAAAACCGAAAATATTCACAAGCAAATAAACTTTTAGATGTATATTCACGCCTAATAATATATCTTTTCGAATTTATAAAAAGTCGAAGAATAACTTGGAAATATTTTGTTATTCACAATATTCAATTTTTCAGCAGATTCATCTACGAGTGTAGTTTGTTTTCAGTAAATCGATATAGGGAATATTTTCTCAATATATTCCATAATTTCCCATGATGCCTATTCCGTAGTACTTCTTCGTATCGAAATAGTACCAACGTCTTATGTATATAACAGGTGTTTTTTTTAAAGGTGTAGAACTTCAAGTTGGCATTACTGTTGGAGATGCCGACCGATTTAACAGATGAGGAGTGATTTATTCTCAGTTTGGTTTGGCAATTCATCATGGATAGACTCACGCCTGAACAACGCTTGCAAATACTGCAATTTTATTTCGAAATTAATAGTTCTGTGCGGAATTTTGTTTAGCGATCAAGCGCACTTCTGATTGAATGGCTACGTCAACAAACAAAACTGACGCATTTGGAGCGAAGATGATCCTCAAATGTATGTCAAAACACCGTTACATCCAGAAAAACTGACTGTTTGGTGCGCTATATGGGCTGGTGGAATCATTGGTCCGTACTTCTTCAAAAACCATGATGGACAGAACGTTACAGTCAATGGTGATCGGTATAGAGCTATAATTACTAACTTTTTCACTCCTGAGTTGAACAACCATGATGTTCAGGAGCTGTGGTTTCAACAAAATAGAGCAACATGTCACACAGCTCGTGCCACAATCGATTTATGGAAAGACACGTTTAGTGAGCGCCTATTTTCACGTTTTGGACGTGTGAATTGGCCTCCAAGATCTTGTGATTTAACACCCTAGACTACTTTCTGTGGGGCTATGTAGAGTCATTGGTCTATGCGGATAAGCCACAAACGCTTGACCATTTGGAAGACAATATTCGCCGTGTTACTGCCGATATACGGCCACAAATGTTGGAAAAAGTCATTGAAAATTGGACGTCCAGATTGGACTACATCTGAGTCAGCCGTGGCGGTCATATGCCAGAAATCATATTTGAAATGTAATGCCACAAGATTGTCTTTCAAATAAAAAAAAATCTTGTCAATCGAATGATCCATCGTTGTTTTATCGCAATTTAAAGTTCTATACCTCTAAAAAAAACACCATTTGAAAAAATAATAATTATTCACGGCGTACATATCTAAATAATACTACTTCGTAATGTAGTGTAATGTATTACTTTGTTATTGAAGTAGTATTTCTATAAAGGTGTCATGCGTTATTTTTGTTCATATTCAGAAAATCTTGAAAATATTGTTTTATTTGGAATACTCATACTCGCCAAGTATGATCATCATCAAACATCATCACTGATGTCCTTTTCATTTCAGGTGAAGAATTTCATTAAAAACCGTCCAAAACTGGCAAACATAGGTCGTCTACTTTTAAATTCATTGTTCTCCATAATTACAGAAAGATAGTTAAATTGAAGAGGAGAATTTCGTGTCTGTTTCAAGCACGAGAAATAATCCTTTTGTGGAGAAATTATCCCTTTGTTTATATCTCAGTGTGTCAATATTTTAGTGAAACTAGAACATTATTCAAGAATTGAGTTTCTAAACTGGCTATTTTCGAAAATTCCCACGAATATCAACCGGATAACACGAAAGGTGTGTCATTAGATATTATAATTTTATAATTGCAATAATCAAAATCGTTTCTGTTGGACAAGTTTCGTCATTTCCATTTTATTAGCTGTTACGTGATTTAACACTTCTCCATAAATCAATCCTAATAATGTCTTTGTTGAGTTAAATTGATATTTATAAATGTGATGTTTGAATGTTGTGAACCTTGTGAATCTATACAGCTGCATTTCCTAGATTCTTTCATGGTTCACTTGATTCAGTGGTTATGTGTAGTGTATATATTGGTGGCATAATAAATGTGGCTGCTTCTAACCGAAGCGGTTTGTGGGTAAAAAAGAAATCGTGAAAACGATATGTGTTTCTACTAATACTTTGTAGGATGTGTGCAATAATCTTTGAAATCGGATATTATTTTGAAAGCTTATTGTACAAATATTCATATTCCCAGAATATCTATTATATATAGTGAAATTTCGAGAGAAAATTATATGATACGATACCATAACTAATACAATTCACATAGATCAAAGTTTTTAGACCATTTTGAATGGATTTTTGTTCGATTTTATGACATTGCCTATGCATTGTTCACGGGAATTTCAATGAGCCTTATTCAATCATTTCTGATTTGACTCAGTTAAATATATATTTTGAGTATATTTATTGACATTTCCGCAAACTTATTCGTTACATAAGAAGGAAATGAATCTCACATTTGAGTACATACTAACAATGAAATCCTAGTCAATTCCAAAATAAAACTTGCGATAGATAGTTGTTAAATATGATAGTTGTTGATAGATAAATAGGAATTGTCCTATTTCTTTTTAATTTTCTCATTCAATGTTTGTCAAATGGATATTCAAAAAAATGCAAAATCTTGAGTTTTTATAGAAGTTATTTTTAAGGCCAAAAATGTTGTTGAGAAAAAAGACCTGTTGGTTGAAAGTCCTACTGGA
Organism: Henosepilachna vigintioctopunctata; assembly: GCA_030704895.1. Taxonomy (NCBI): domain Eukaryota; kingdom Metazoa; phylum Arthropoda; class Insecta; order Coleoptera; family Coccinellidae; genus Henosepilachna; species Henosepilachna vigintioctopunctata. The sequence continues at coordinate 6,989,005 of JARQZJ010000031.1, forward strand.
TTTATTTCTTTCTATTCTTCAATTGCAGAATCTGAATAATATGAAACTGTTTTCAACTTGGTTCAATTTAGATAAGCTTTATTGAATTCTTACTTTGTTGATGTTTTTTTACTTTGTCGTTTCGTTTTTCTTTCGGTGAACAGCTTAGAAATGAAAATTGATATTTTTCTATAGCCAAATTGAAAATATTTTCATGGGTATTTTTTCCACCATCAAATTTCATCAATAACTGAAATTTCATATCATTTCAAGATGTCGTCATCCCTAAACGTATTCATAAATTGAATGTAAAATCTAAACCAGGTTCCTTCTTATCTTAATGGTATGTTTGAAAGATGTTCTGCTTTTTATGTTGATATAACTTCTAGAATTTTCCTTCGCAAAACCTGAATAAGTTGAATTGTTCCAATTGAAATTGTTTTACATTTTCGTATCTTAGAAACTTTTTCAGGTTTTTTCGTGAATACAACAGAATAATTAGTATAAACTTATCGAACCAGAGAAAAAAATATTTTTGAGGAATTAAAAAAATAGTAGCAAATGAAAAGAAAATAAATTGTTGACAAAGTGAAGTAGCACGCTAGATATGCTTCGCTTGTCAACTGCATTACTGTTGTCTATGAACATTTTTCTCGCAGAATACTCCTTACCTACTTAGTTAATTTTTTTGGTTAATTTCATATCAACATATTCAATTCAATATACGAAATGAATTCATTGAATGCACGACGGTGGTTAAGGAAAAATTTATAATACGTGTCGTTTGTAGAAAAATGTCTTCTGTCGTTCTAGTCTTCTAAGATGGCGTACATATTTTCAAATATTTTACACATGCTTGTTGTCCACTTGAAGATCTATTCAGTCATCGCCCCATTAGCATATTGTCAGCATTCTAAAAATGAGATTTTCTAAAACGTCCCGGTACTTCGTCTCATGAGTTTTCTGAAAAACTTCCATATAATTTGCAATACCTACAATGTCTCACAATGTACAGGAGCACCCAAACCAAAAGGTGAAATTCCTTCGGACTCACTGATAGATCTCAGCAAAGCGTTCGATTTCGTTTGACACCGACAATTTTTGAAGAAGCTTGAAACGTCTGAAGTAAGGTTTGGTGAACTTTACCAACCAAAGATGTATGCCGGCGATACAATCTTCACTTCACCCAGAGCTGATATTTGATATTTATCTCTACATTGCAATCAAATATTGAATATTTTTGATGATTCGTGTGCCTCAAAGGGTTTATTGCCGAATGAGAAAAAGAACTGTGTTCTATCATTTTAGTTGAAGCAATCATGCTGTTTTGCTGAGAAGTAGGCTGAACTCAGTACTGTACACCATGCTTGTCCTCAGGCCACAGTTGTTGGTCATGTTTTGAGGCTCATTTACTTTTAAAATTTTCGATCATTGTTGTTTGGTATAGTATTTTGGGGTGGCTCGTCATTAGTTCATGCCATATTTATAATACATAAATCGGTTATCCTAGCCATGTGAGTCTGGGTATCGGAAAAGAGGAGTGACTTTACTCTGGTGAAGTCTTATCGAAGAAAATTAAGAAGTGTGAGTGTTTTAGAGATGTATGGCCTTTATATTAACAGTCTCCTCATATTTGATAACAGAATCTTCAATACTTTCATGGTTTTAAAAACCGAAAAAGTTTTTCCGTCTTCACGTTCTACTCATTGTGGTAGTCTATATGAAAAAAATCCTCATTACATGGCCATGAAACTTCGTGAATATTTTTAAAATCGGCAAGTACTGTATGTTTTTAAAAAATTCTCGAATATTTCAAATTGGAAACCTTATAAAATGAATGAATTTTTCACTTTAAATGAGTCGCCTAAATAGTGTACTTGGGATGTTTTTTCCAGGGTGTTTTTCTCGTAAAAATACACATTTTTTGTGAAATGTGTTTCTTTCACTATATTTATGAAAATAAAGTTCATTTATTCTTCTATTCCATTTCTAATCTGTTAAAACACATATTAACAGAAAAGAGAAAGCAGCATTCGGTGAAAACTAGAAAATATGATTGCAAATTTATTACCCAGAAAATTTTTCCTGTGTAAATTATTGAGCAATACGCTCTATTTGAAAAGACATTATCTTTTTTGATGGAATAATTTTTTGTATATATCTGCAATAGATATGATCCATTTTGTATGAATATTTTCATTAATTTCATCATTTACTAAGCCATTTATCGTTATATTCAGAAGTTTTGGCGTCTCAACCATCAATTAAGTACCGTAAAAGTAACCAGTTTTCTGATCTATTAGGCCTAGGATCATTTCACCTCATCAGACGGAATTTTATGGTTGTAATTGCTGTTGGTAATTATCATTCACGTTCTTTAACATTACCTTTAAGTCTTTAAGGCGACTAACGTTCATCATTAGTAGTGAAGCAGTACCGGGCAGAGGTGTACGGGAGTGCCCATAAAATTCGTCGGGTACTTGAAATTATTATATTGAAGTGATTGTTCGCGAAAAATTTTATGTTGATTGATTACACATTCAAAGAAATCTGGTCGAATTACTTTAACAGTCGGTTTTATCTGCAACCCCGGTGAAGGTACTTATGTAAGATTATTCTTTTTCAAATAGTATATGATTTATAATCATCCCTCGCAATTGTTTGGTAATTTGATGAAAGAACGCAACAAAATATCAAGTTTTTTCGTGGAGAATTTCGAATATCATGCCGTATTAAAGTATTATTCCAAAGGTAATTTCCTTCTATTTACAACATTCAGATATTATTCTCTCTTTGAAATTATAGTGAGAAAATCAGATTAATGTCACGAATTGAGAACAGTATACTTTCTTACTGTATTTGAATTTTGTTAAACGAACCACAGACTTTTCTGTAATATTTCTTATTTCATATCGTTTGAATTTCTTCGCAAAAATCAAATGGTTTTTTAAACCTGTTTGCTTAATAAACAAAGCACCCCATAAGAAGAACATAAGAACATATTTCAATTCTGATGAATTTAGTAGTGTCGATTAAAAGAGGAAATCTTTTCCATCGGTCAAAAATTCTCGAATTCAGTCAAGGGAAGCCATTGTAATGATGAAACAAACGTACATCGTAATTGCTTGTGTTAATTCGTTAATTAACAGTCTTAATTTAGTAAATAGTGTTTACATGGCCATTTTTTCGTCTTCATTTTCATATTGATTCTATGATACTCTCAACAGTATTCGTTTTCATCCGAAAATCGAAAAATTATTGTCTGATTTATCGAAATATCTCAAAGTTTCCTCTGCTTATTTCAAAACCATCAAATAAGCAGTTGAAAATGTCCTTCAATGGAAAAATCGACTATTCTTTTTATCTTCACAAGCTCATCATTGTACCGCTTAGATGAATTTCTGTAATCGTCGACTTATCATGAAGAAAGAAGTTTTTACTCCATTCATCTATGTGAATGAACAGTATAAAATTAGCACATTTATTCAATGCAACTGAATTTTATTTGTATTCAATAAATTCCTCAGCCCTTATTTTACATTTGAAATTGAAATCTGATGAGTCCACTATCTAATCATTAGATAGTGGACTCATCAGATTTCAAATGTGAGGTGTTAAAAAATTGCTTTAGATTATATTATAAAAATGTTTAGATTATATGAAATGCTCTCAGTATCATACCTACCATAAATTAATATATTCCACAAGTTGAAAGTTGAAATATATCTTAATTTAAAGTTGCTCCCAACATTACTAATATAAAATAAACTACAGATTGCAATAGCAAATATTACTCAACTGAATTAGTTTTACCCATTCTGTAAATGTTGGGGAAAGATGTTATTTTCGATCATGAAACATAAACTAAAAGCAAAAATATCTGTCAGTCCTGAGACTGAACTTCAGAAATGAAAATTACTTAGCTTTACAAATTCACACGAATACGATCAGAAAATACCAAAAACGTGTTTCAACAAAATGATTAAGTTTCCTCTCAAGTCTATATTTTATTCAACAGTAATCAAATATATTGAAAATGAAGGTTTGTTCATGAAATATGAAAGATCGTTCGCTACGAGACCGCCCTATCAATATTTCAAGTTTATTTCAAGTTTACTTTTTCCACGCAATGTACTCACAATTATTCAGTATCTCCCTTTTCATTCTGTTTTTTCATCTCTTCTACAAAAAAGAACTAAAATTTTGCATTTGGGGTGTACATAATTACGTAAATATGACGATACCGGCGTGACGAAACGAGCGTGACGGTGACGTTGACGATTGGACGAATTTCATATGTTACAACGTAAAGATAGATTCACCTCCAGTAAAATGTATATTTGCAGGGAAAATTTGAATTTCAGGATGGTTCATATGAGTATTCTGTCCTTTATTCAAATTGATTCTTTTAATATGCTTGCATTGGTATTCATAAAAGTTGATTAATTACATAAACAGGTAGGTAGAAATTAATAGCGGAAGAGATTTAGGAGTGTCTCCCGAACATCATTGATAATAATATAAAGTGAAGCAGTAGCGGGGCCACTAAATCACCAATTTAGCAAAGTACGTTTCATAATAAGTTGAAGTTGACGAACGAACGTATTCAATATCTATCTGTCTCATAGTGTACACATATCGAGTAGCTCGGTATAAACAAGCTATCCATTATATCAACAAACATTGTTAACGACTTGATTATTATGTGAGAAATCCAATCTAAAAGAAAAACAGTAAACTAGAAGAATAGTCGGAAGCTTTGCGCGAATCTAATTCTTCCAGGTTGTTAATTAATCCAGTGCAGTTTTCTTCGCAGTGTGTTTTGTGCGATATTCAGTGTAGTGGTGAACACTGACTAAAATCATAATGAAATATGTTAAAGTGGGTGCCAAGATATCAGTTCACTAGATTTCAAGTACAAGGGAAAGACAAGGATAAGGAAGCAATAACAGCGGTAAGGTTCTTTTAATGTTGCCTCATTTGCATATCGTTAACTATCTGAATAGTGAGTTTGTTTGACGTTCTTTCAACACATAATAGAATATAGATTAAGTAATTCAAATAATCTTTTTTGACAGAGGTACTTGATTTATTTGAAAGTTTTATTTACTGAAACACGATTGTTGTGGAATATTCATGACGTCAGTATATAGCTATAAAATTGAGAATTGATACTTACCAAATAACTGACTGCAAAAAAGAGAAGAACTTCGATTCACCAGAAATGAACTTCTGGGTTTTTATTGCTCGTTATTTGCTACAAATATCAATTTTCACTTAGAATATCGAAGTAAACATAAATATAAATGTAAACATAATGTTATAAATATGTATATATAACATTCTTATTTATGGTTTCATTGCCTGTGGGATGTGTTTAGTTTTCACGATATTTTTAGCAATAACTCTTTTGATTTAAAAAATTTTATTTCAGTTGACGTTTCGTGGCAAATTGCAATTTTGTCAAGAATATTGATCAATTGATTGATGTGATTTGCTATGGATATCAAAATAACATTTGATTGGATATCAATAGCAATTCATGAACATCAGTTATTCAATAGATTCAAGAAACTCGCAGTTGGCGACGAAACTTCGACTGACATAACATGTTTATTGATCAAAAAGCCTGTCGTAGCGGAAAATATTTCAAAAACTATATAGGTATATAGTGTTACATATAACAGATTTATATGTGTTTTTCTGTGCATTTTATATACCTATCTCTGAAATGAAGAGATTGACTTAGTTAATATATATTTTCTGAAGTAAGATCATCAATATACAAATTACAAATAAAAAACAGAAAATATTAAAAGTCTAAACTTGTATCACAACATATGTTCATCATATTCTAGGTATACAATGTCAAAATTGTCCATGGGCAGCAAAATGAGCGACAAGCAACTTCGGTACATCCTAAAACACAATATCAAATATATATAATATAATATAATATTGTCTATAGAATTCTACGTTGAAATTGTAAAAAAGAGTAAAAAAAAGATAAATATAACGCATTGACTACAAAAATACCTAATGCATATGAAAATATAGAGCAGTACTTCCCATGAAGGCACTTCAAAAATGAAAATACTCTTTCTTGCTCTCGAATTGCTCCCAAGGGGGCAATTCCGAAATGAACTCGGTAAGAGTTTAATCCCTTCGCACTTTTGCACTCTATTTTAACCCTTTACCCTTTTGGGGTGTAATAATAATTTTAGAAAGGCTAAGTTTGGGCATTACACAAAAAAAGGTGGAAAACACTGATATAGAGCTTACGGCAACAGCACTCAACAAACATGGTTTTCAGTATGAAAAGACTTTCACTGGAATCTAACGAAATGGAGAACTAATATAAAAAAACATAAATAATTGAATAGATGACAGATATATTTATCTATTTCTATAAGACTAACAGATAAGGTAACACCACTCTTGTGTTACCTACCTCTGTTGCAACACCAACAACTTATGAATCTATATTCACGTACGAATTAGTTTGATGATATTTTTCATTAACCATGAATTTGAGGAAGAGTGAGCTATTTGTTTCAACTCATTTGTTCCACATATTTTTGTCAAAATGAAAAAATATAGCTATTTGATGTAAATATAATATTGAATTAAATTAAACTCTTGGCTTAATGTTTTACGATTATAAAAATATCTAAAAAATAAATAAATGAAATAAATAAAAAATAAATGAAATATATATAAAATATAAATAATGGTGAAACATTAAGCCAATAGTCTAATTTAATTTGATATATAATTATGTTTCATCAAGAGTTAAGCGAGAATTCAATCTGTCAGGAAATATAATAATAAATTTCGCTTCCACATAGAAGTGAAATAAGCTGAAAATTCAAAATTTTTCCTCTATGGTTCAATGTTTTTCAAACTTATAATTTTAATAAGTTTGCCCTCCTGAGAAAAATCGAATTATATATAATTATAACAATTATATATAATATTTATATATAATTGTGATACCGAATAATATTTATAATTATACATATATAAATATATATGCCGTCACCAATTTTGTTTACATTGTGTAACGTTGAGGTTCGCTTTATTATTTCAATTACTCATATCATCTCATCAACAAATATAACTACATGATATTGGAAATTCCATTGCAGTTCAATATGGCAAATTATCTCCTGGTCGCCTTAAATAAGTATAGTTTATGATTTTTCATATTTTATCAATACAAGAGGTAAAAATGGAAAAATCTTGAAATTTTGTAGCTAAAACGCTCATTAGCATCATTATTTTGTCAATTTTTTAATGGAATTCAGATAATAATTTTCTTCTCTCAACTTTGAATCGATACCGAATTCGATTGGATTTTTTCATATATTTTCAATACTTGTATATTCTGATATAATGAGTGTACGTAACTGTTTTTCAAATTATATTATTAGAATTCACTGAAATTCAATGAAATATTCCAAGATTCGAAGGAAAAAAGGAATATCGTTATATTTTCTTTGATGATATTTTAATATAGGTGCTAAAACAATGTTGAAAATTCAGTCAATGAATTACGTAATTCAATAAAAATTTAATTACGATTATTGATTAAATTTACTTTCTAGTGAACTTTTCGCTACAATATGTAGCTTTGAGAAAACTTTGGAATGAATAGTTTTCATTAAATGACTGGTGACATGTTCAGTAAAAATATAGACACACTAGAAAATTAATAATTAATGACTGAGATTGAACTCTTGCTCAACTCTTGGTATAACATAATTGAATATTGAATTAAATTAAAGACTTGGCTTATTTTTTCACGATTAGATTTAACAATATGAAACAGTCAACATGTTTCGAGCGTGAGCTCATCTTCAAGACTAAACTAAACTAAAACCAAAGAAATTTAGTCTTGAAGATGAGCTCACTCTCGAAACATGTTAACTATTTGATATTGTTGAATATGATCGTGAAACATTAAGCCAAGTGCTTAATTTAATTTAATAAATATATAATTATTCGAATATATATTTGAAGAATGAGAGGTAATAAGATCATTCAAGAATGATTATCATTCTTGATAATGCCGTAAAAGGCGAAACTAGTCGAATAAAGAATTATTCAGTTAGTGATTTTTAGACAAGTATATCTTATTACCTCTCATTCAAATATGAACTATCACAGAGTTGATTGATCGTCCATTGAAATTTGATGAAAATATATATATATATATATCTTGTTATGAAATAGCAGTCTAGCCATCAATATAAGTTAATTACAAGTTATCAGCGTTTTTTTCTCGTCACCAGCAATTTAAGTTTTGTTGCCTTCGAGCAAATATTACATTAAGAATAATCTGAAAAGATAATGCTTCTGGAAGGAAACTTTTATCAGGAAATACTCAAGTTATTTCTTACTGAGGAAGTTATTCCAATATTGATAACCTTATTAAATCATCACAGCAGCTTACTCACAGTAATTATTAACTCATAGGTCATGGCAACGGAAGTCTTCGACTGGATTTTTTTCGATGTACTGAAAATATTGAATATTTCCTACGAAAAACTGAAATTGATTTAATTATTACTGTCTTCACTATCACAACTTAGTGATTTTATGAGTAATATATCCTGCGAACACTAATTTCAAATCCATTCGGTTTGGAATGGGAAATAACTCTGCAACTATTTGATAGTGTTGGCGTTTACTTGATGTAAATCCACTATAATTTAGATTATAATATTATATAACACTATAATATTTAAATTCAAATATTTGAACTTATGATTTACACTTTATTCTTGAATTCGAACACTTGAACTTATGATTTACACTTTATTGTTAAATTCAAACACTTGAACTCATGATTTACACTTTATTGTTGAATTCAAACACTTGAACTTACGATTTACACTTTATTGTGATACTGATTATTCTGTAAGCATTTGAAGAAGTTTTAACGACGAAACGCTTCATGCTATGTAGTTCAATTGTTTGAATTTAAGTTTATATTCAACACTGTAACTATCACATTAACACTTTTTTTTATTGTGAAAATTATTTGACAAATGCACAGTTCTCAACTACTTCATGATGGTAATATTCACACATTATCAATGACTTATAGTGGATGGAGCCATAAATTTGATGCGATGTATCGTCATTGGAAGGAATTAGTTCGTCCAATTCTTCAGTATATGATTCGGTTCATGAACTTGATTCAATGGAGGCACAATATAATGCACTGTGCGCCTGTATACCAATCTAGCATTCCCATTTAATGTGTGTATGACTTTCAAACCACCTACACTTAGTAATCATCGTATATGAGTTATACAAAAGTGAGATATTGTAAATCTGAATAAAAGGTTGAAAAATTTCATACCAGATTTGCATCAATATGTAATCGCGCATCATTTCTAATTGTTACTCTGTGAAGTCCATTATTGGTTCATTATTTATTTTGAGAGAAGAAAAGTTCGGTTTGAAATGGCAAACTTGAAATAATAAATAATGGAAAATTGCCGTGTCAGTATTGTGATAACTCAGGAAAATACTTGAATTTAAACTTGAATTCAAACACTTGAACTTGTGATTTACACTTTATTCACTACATAGCATGACGCGTTTCGTCGTTACAAACGACTTCTTCAGATGCTTACTGAATATTATTCCGTAAGCATCTGAAGAAGTCGTTTGTAACGACGAAACGCGGCATGCTATGTGTAGTGAACAAAGTGTAAATCATAAGTTCAAGTGTTTGAATTTAAGTTTAGGTATATTCAATTATAATGGATTCACATCAAGTAAACGCCAACACTATCAAATATCAGGAAAATACAGTACTCAATATGTTTGTAATAATTACAAAAGCGATATTTCACAACAGAGTTCATAGGATTTTAGATGATCTCTTGATGAATCATTATTCAATATACTGAATGAAAAACATTTGGCTTAGTTTCAAAAAATTATTTTATTTGCTTCAATAATTTTTTGAACTCAATCAAGTGTTTTTCATTACATAGAATATTTCTCAGTATAAGTAAACTACAAATAATGAATTAGGCTATCACAAATTCGAATTCAATTGTAAGTTTTCTTGACTATTACTTAGTCAAAACATTTTCCAATCTTCATTTGTTCAAAATTTCCGATTTTATTCATGTTTTCACTAACTTAATCCTCTAACTCCAAGTGATCTAACTGCATGTTGAGCTACTTTGCATTGGTATCTTCAGGAACTTCCTCCTCAAATATTCTTACTGAAATGCAAGTGGTTTTCCACTCTTTCAGAAATTCAAGCTGAATCCCCAACATAAACGACTCCATTACAAGACAAATGTTGTGCTAACGTAACCAATATTCAAATTGTTCAAGGATTAAGATCGAAAATATAACGATCATTGGTTACGCATCTTGGTACGTCTCCAACCATTTACAATTACCACCAAACGTCACCATTTACAACTATTCAAGTGTCCCATATGTCATCATTGAAGAATCGCTTCGAGGAGATAACAACAGAAGTAAAGGACACGTGAACAATTTGAAAGAACAATTCACTGAAAATCCACCCATCTTCCACAGACCTCGTCAAAAATTTTAAGTTTCAACAATGGTGTTTTGATGTTCGATAATTCATATAAGACTAATTTGACTTTTGAAGAGCAACTTTTCTAGATAACGTATTTTCAAAATATTTGTGGTAAAATTGAATTTGAAATTACTTAAATTATAAAATTAGGTTATGTTCATTGATGTTCGATTGCAATCGAATATTGCATATCAACTGGTGATTGGGAAACCACCCATTAAAATTTTTTATGAAAAGCATGAAAATCGTAAGAACCATTAACTCATTCAAATTGTTATCGATTATCGAACTATATTTCCTAAAAGAATGTCTTGTTTCGTATTCACAAGGGTCGTCATCGAACGCTGTATCGGGAAGTAGTTTTTCCCATCAAGGAAAAGAAGAAAATTTTCTGCTTTCGAGTTACCAGCTACAACCTTCAAACCTTGAGGGAATCGGTCGAGATATTCTATTTGACATTCATTGAAATCGTTTAACTTTCTCTTACAATCTAACCAACTGTGAATCATAGGAACCATTGAAGCTTTCAAATTTTCATTTATTACCGAACTATTTTTTAAATAGAATGTCTTGGTTTGTATCCCTATCAATTGTACTCAAACGCTGGAAATGAAAGCAGTTTTCTCCCTTAAAAAAGAAAGGATATTTGCTGATATCAGGGTACCGGTACCAACGTAATCGGTAGAAACATTTCATTTGAAATTCGTTGAAAAGGCTTTTTAAGTTTTTCTTGCAACTTTGATCTGTGAGGGCTGAATGATTTCACTGATATCAATAGAGTGAAATCTTTATTCAGTTGAAAGGTTACATAATCACAATATTTACTTTCCAAAATGTACAAATCACTCATCATTTTTGAGAGAAAAATATATATGAATAATTAATATATGAATAGCTTGAAATGTAATCAATTCGCAAGTTTCCTTTTACAGTTCTATTTTCTCATTGTATGTCTTGTATAAAAAATACAAATTTTGAATGTTCGATATGAAACAAAATATCATCTCACATCGTCAAGAAATAGTTCTCAAAAAGGAGCATGTCCGATCACGTATGTTCAAAGCCTTTGTGCTAAATTCACATTTGAATTTACATAAATTATTCAATTATATTAATGATGGATTAGAGGGTGATTGGGAAACCACTCGTTGAAAACCATATATTGTAACGATAATAAATCATAAGATCATTAAATCATCAAAATTTTCATTGGTTACCGGAACTGTTTCTTCAAATAGAATGTGATTCTTGTTTTGTATTCCTAGTGATCGCCCTCGAACGCTGTATCGAAAAGCAGTTTTTTCTCACCAGGAAAAGAAGGGTATTTACGGATTTCAAGGTGTCTTCTACAACTTTCAAATCTCGAGGGAAACTTTAGACATATTTTATTCGACATCCATTGGAATCGTTAGTTTAGTTTCCTTGAAACTTTGGTCCCCATATGGGATGTATTTTTCCACATGATATCAATAATAGTACCTACTATGCTGGAAGCAAAAGTTTTATTTACATACAATATGGAGTGATATGGTTTGAAATAAACTGAATTCGCAGTATTTAGTTTACAGTTTCATTTTTTCAAAAACTGAATTCTCAAAAATGCAATATTTGATCAGATTTTGAAATTTCGATTCAATGAAAAATCATTTTATTCAATCCAATATACTTATATACATAAACGAATGAATATGTAAGTCCATTCTGGAATTTTCATTCGGAAAATGTTTTGCAATTGTTTGCACTATAGTTTTTCAAGAGTGAATATTTAGTGAATTCAGTGCAAAACATTTACTTCTACTCAACGATATTTGCGTGTTTATTTTCCATCATTTCTGTAAACAGTAGTCAAGTTAAATGAACTCAAACGTCGTGTAATTTCTGACAAGTAAGATTTGTGAATATCAAATATACATATGATTAGTGTGTTGACAAAGCTGCAAACACATTGTTTTATAATGGTTAAGGTCTGTTCTTTGAACCATTTATTTATGATCAGCACAATATCACTTCTAGTGATGTTTTTTGACACTATTCAGTTTATGCAAATATCAAAAAAACAACCGGATTGTGATTTGTGGGTATCGAGTTATTGAAATCTCCGAAAATAAGTCTTTTTTTTCTAAGAATTTTTATGGAAATGCGTAGTACATACTTCAAGTTCATTTCATCGCTCAACCTTATCCAGTTGCAGAATAAAAATAAGAATTTCTCCTTCCCAAAATTATAGGCCTAATATTAGCAACCAAGTTCACCAATTCGACTTTTTCTTGTGAAGTGCTAAATAAATCAATAAACTTCAATAATTCATCATTTCCTCAAAGTTCAATTCTTTTCTGAACATAAATTCAATATGAATTGCCACCGACGAAAAATTTTACATTCACTCCTTTCTTTTTCTTCTAGCAAATTATTCGAATCCATAATCCAGTATCTTGAATCGATACTGGACACATTCATGCAAAATATAATCGAATGTCAAATTATCACACAAATGTGTAGTTAAATGTGAAAAATATCCTCGATTCTATAGCAAGCATGAAACTTATTTTCGAGGCAAGATAATTGTCAATTTGAATGGTATTAAATAACATCACCATGGCAATGCAAAATAATTCAAATGTCAAATGATTTGATCCAGAGTTGATGATTTTTGCTATTATTTCATGCAAGCTTAATAGCTCTCAATTGATTCTGTCAATCGCATATCGAGGTCATAGAATTTAGTAATTATTCATGGGTTGAAGATTTTTTCAATATAATTCTCAGACAAATATTCAATCGATAATGTATGTACTATATAATTAATCGTTAATTAAATAATACATAATAGGTACATAATATGTTAAATAGTATATAATAACATAGTAGATAGCTTATTTAGTCCACTTTCTCTTATTGCAAGATTATAACTTTCGATTCGAACTTTCGTTCATCATCAACGTGAATGAAAATACCATTGAATAGAGTAAACCACGACCACCTTTAATACTATTATACTATTATACCACCTTTAATAGTATCAATGGTGGTCGTGAGTAAACATAGCTCTATTGTGAATTACTGTATATCCATATCGAAGCTGGTTTTTGTAATTTCCAATTAAAGCTGAATTTTAACGAAAACAGTACAGCGTTTAATGAAATTTTCAGTTTCAGAACTTATTGAAAATTCACGTATGTTACTTGTATATTTTTTATCTTGCTTTCTTCTTATTCTTATAGCAATACTTTTCAAATGTAAATAAATGTACTATTAACTAACCTAGACATTTTCCCTTGATTATTCAAAAAGGAGCTCTAATTTCTTTTATGTACATCATATACTCATATAACCCGTTACCAGCAATTTCATTACTTAGTTCAGTTAGTAGAACCTTGATGATAAATGTGGAAACCACATTAATTTCGAGCCAAACATATTATATTAATATTAACTATTCATTTCAAATTTGATTGCTATTCTGTAATGTTGACATTTTCATTCAATGTTTGAAGTTTTCTAGTGAAATATAGCATCATTAAAATTTTATATCAACCAATTGATTCAAAATTCAACGATTATTTCAAAACATGATTAGTTAAACTTCGCAATCACTTTTTCTGGGAGAATGCTTTTTCAAGAGGAAAGTACTACGATAAGACTGATATTTTCGCACTTGTCAATATTCTATAATAACCAGATTTTGAAATTATTGATTAGAAATTTTCGAAATAGTAAAAACATATGCTCGAAAATGTCATATTCACAAGCCAACGTAGTTTCTTATTTATTTATTTAACATACACTGTAAAGGACTGTTTACAAGACAGATCCGAATTACAAAACAGGAAAGACAACAGATACTTAAAACAAACTTGGAAGAACAAAGATTAAATTTTGTACTTGTATTTTGTAATCAAACATGAAAGTTCAATTTTAAAAGAAGTTTGTGATATGAAATTATAACTGATTAATATCAGAATATGATCATAACTGATATGATCATTACATACACATAATACACATATTAACACATATGCATACATACAAGTATATGCTTATCAAACTTCCTCATCTGATATTCAAAATGCAAAATGTTAAATGTGAGATTTTACAATTTTCGTATAATTTTTTCATAAATCTTAATATACTGGTACATTTTGAACTATGGCCGAGTGTGTTTTTCAATATTTATTCAATATTCATCATGTTTCACCAAGAAATCAGCGAACTATCAATGCAATCCACCAAAAACGCAAACAACGCAAAACTCGGTAACCTTCTATCTTAACTTTCTTTTGATAACGCTAATTACCCTAAACAATTGTCAAAAAATAATGTTAAAATACATTGTGAAACCTTGCCAAATGTGTTTTTAATATTCATTTATATTGATTTGAATATTCCTAGACTCTCCGTTTTAACATTGTAGGAGGAACCAACCTGAATCATGAGGAAAAATTTCACAACCGACTCTATAATAGAATATCTAAAAATGAGAATCAAAATTAAGTTACATGCTTTGTCAGACTGATGAAACCTGTAATTAATCTTTGATGTTAATTCCGATGAAAACCAGATATCCATATGTATTCAAAGATTAATTGCCAGATAAAATTATAAAGCACTGAAAACGTATGAGCATTTAGGTTGATTATCATGGTGAAAGGTAACTGGGTCCTATGTAAATATATGTTATTAGGCAAATAACTCACGAATTGCATGAATATGAATCAATGTGGATCTTGCAATGATATATTTTGACGCTTCCACGTAGCTTCGTACAAGAAAATCAACAATGAATTCATCAAATTAATGATTGTTGGGACTAGTTACTCCGATTCAACGCTATTAATTGAATCATCTGAATGTTGGCTGTATTAATTATCATTAATTTGTTAATTTTTCGAATTGAAGTAGAATTTTTATGAAAAATTTGTATTTAGATTCAATATTGAATCAACTGAGAGTCGGAATACTTTGAGTAGCTCCTCATGTGCAAATTCTAAAGAATCCTCAGTCCCATGAATCTCTGGGTTCGAATCCCAGATAACAGGGGATATTTGTGCATTTAGATTAATTGCAGTGGTTTTAGTGAGATTATGAATGGTAGTTAATGTACATAGAATACCTCTCTTTTGATGAAGTCGAAACCAATATAAAATCACTAGGCGTACTGTCATACACAAGAATTAATAAAGGGTTTTAAAATGAAATGTAAGTACTTAAATGGGTTATATCAAAATCTACTAATTTTGTTGTAAATCGGCATTAAATGATTTGTATTCGAAAGATCGAAATGACGTTCATTGTGAATAATATCAAGTTCTGTATTGCAAATAATGCTTTAATAATGTTTACTTGAATTTTCAACACATATCATTGATTCGCTAAAATGTAACCTTGGCAGCATCATATATATATATATATATATATATATATATATATATATATATATATATATATATATATATATATATATATATATATATATATATAAATTGTAACTATATATACTATAACTATAAATATATATATAAATTACAACAGTAATTTAGTCGTGTTAACCTCACCACGTGCGGACATGAATAATTGTATTAATATTTTACAGTGAAAATTGAGAATTGAAATTACATTTCAAAAGTTTTGAACTCGACTGGGATTCGAACCCAGGTTCTTTGGGTTTACGCCCCACTGCTTTTGACCGCTAAGCTACCGAGGTCTACACTCTGAGATGCAACTTCAATTCATATCTAACAACTCTTTTATTCGTCAAGCTAGTTATTCGACGCTCGGATTGTCGTCTTTGATATCTGCTGGCGAAAGTGAGTGACACCTACCCATCTGGGAGGATGGGTAGATGGAGGATATATATATATATATATATATATATATATATATATATATATATATATATATATATATATATATATATATATATAAGAGTTTTATTTGAAATATTTCGATATTTCGATTAAGAGTCTCAGTATTTACTACCACATATATATATATATATATATATATATATATATATATATATATATATATATATATATATATATATATATATATATATATATATATTTTATTATCATTATAATTATTAGAACGATTGTTCCCATGAAGAGAGCGAATGAACTCATTTTTTTTGCCAAAAACTCTTCATCCTCTCTGAATAATCTTTCTTCCGTTCATGTGTCCATTTCATTCCAGGTCGACGATTTGATTTTTGCTCAAACTTCACATGTGTGATTTTATAGTGATAATGATAATAATAATAATTCATATAAACATGTTGGTACTAAAATTTTTAAACATACTTCCTTCAAATTGCATTGGGATAACTTCACAAACTAGAGAGTACTAAGAAGTGGGATACAGCAGGAGCTGATTAATCCAACAGAAATAAAACAAAAAAAAAACTATTTCTCAACAATTTTCTGCATAATAAAGAAAAGAAAAAAATAAAATGAATTAAAATAAATGAGACAGGTAGGGTGGTTCAGTGTAGAATACATATTAACCACATGCTCAATAAAAAAAAATTGAACACCTAACTAAAAAATACAAAAACTACCTGAAAAACAAACTCAATCATTTTCCTTCAGGAGAAATTGCTCACATTTTTCTTTTTCGCTTTGCAACTGAAGCGATCTTCGAGATTTTTTATTGATCTGTTTGAACCTCTTTTAGCTACTCCGTTTCTTTATAATTAGTTCGATTAATTTCTTCGGTATTTTGGACTGGTTCATTCTGTGTGTATATATATATATATATATATATATATATATATATATATATATATATATATATATATATATATATATATAGAATTTTTGAGTTACAGGAACACGCAATAGTTTAATAAGAAGAAACAAATGCCATTCAATTTTGACTTCAGTAGTGTGATTTAAAAAAAAATTAATTATTAAAATGGGAATATTTTTACTAACAAAAATGAGTGTTCAAATTGCTGTGACTGGAGAGTTTATTCTATCGCTTACAAAATTAGTAGCGGCATAATATTACAAAAAAATAATTTGAAGGTATTTGTTTATATATAAGACGAAATATTTGGAGAATTTTCGGTCAGAACAATACACGCTATATATTGTAATTATAATATAGAAATTAGTTATTCAGCTCATATTTAAAGAACGGTTTTGAAGTATTATTTCATCAAAATAATAAAAACTTGGTTTTAAACTAAGTGCAGAAAAAAATTCAAGTAAAATTACTAATTAACTAACTACTAATGAGAACATAATTAGATTACTTTCTGGAATTTGAATGTCGAATAATTGTTGAATGTTACATGTTTTTGGAAGTGAATAACTCCAGTGATAGTAAAATATGATATGAATGTGATATGTATTCAATTATTACTTTAAATTCCCAATAACGAAACAGTCACATAACTGAATGGTGGCGACACTTATAAGTTTTAGGCTTTCAAGTACTGAAATCTCATTATCTCACAAAATGCGAAGATCGAAATCAAAGAAACACAATGAATTATTCTTGAAACATATTTGTTTTTTCGGAAATTTTGGAAATGAGAATTTCTAATTTGTTATTTTTGAAGCTTTTTAGGCATAGGCATAGTAAATAGTACAGGATCCGTAGTGTATTTTTTCACTTGATTACTATCAAGCTAATTTTCCGTGAGTAGCTTCATTTTGATAAGACGCCCAACAATTTCCTGTGCGAAAATTTTTGATTGTGGTAGCTAACAGAGGTAGCAATGATAAAATATGTCGATTTGATGATTCTTCAATATTTATTACTAACTGAATTGTTTTTATTAAATCTTATGATAATTATCTAAATTATTTGAAAAATATTTGTCCTACAAAATCTATGGTTTCATCAAAGAGTCCTCCCCCTCCAACATGTATTGATAACGAGATCACCAAACATGATTACTAACCAGCTGATTTTTTTTTTTTACTTAGTTAATATTTATATAATGTAACGGTCATATTGTCCTACAAATTCCGTGGTATGTTATCCCGGTCCTACGCTCAGAAATTGTTAATACCATAAGACCATTTTTCTCATTATTAACTGTAGGACAAAAATATTACAAAATAAGTTAGTGTGTTCAGTGCCCAAATAAAACAATGTCCTACAAAAAAACAGGTATGTATCACTAGTCCGACAAGAATTGTCATTTTTTCGTTTTTCTATTTCTAACATAAGATACAGTGAAAAAATCTTTTTTAAAATTTAAATAAGTTTATTTTTTGGAAAATTAGGTACAAAAATTGGTGTATTGGTGTATTTATAGATAAAAAAAATTAATCTTCATCATATTCATCTGATGAATCTTCATAATCTTCGCTACTAACATCGCTGTCATCTTCATTTATTTCACTTTCCTCACTCGTGATATCTGACTCTGTAATAACATGAAAAAATTAAGTAAATTATATAATAATGAATAATCAATCAATAAATAACAATAGTATAAATAGGGTACCTTGTATTTCAGAAGATAATTCTTCAAAAGATGGACTTTGGGGACCATCAAACCAATAATATTCATATTTGCCATCAATTATTGTCCATCCAAAATTTTCCGGCAATTTTTCCGTGGGGCACCGCATATGCGCGTTACACCATACATTGCAGATAAATACAGTTCTTTTAATTTGTTGTAACAATTCTTCTTTTGTTGGTGGCAAACTGGAAGGATCATATCCTACGATTTTTTGTTTTGAAATTTCTTCATTTTCATTTTTTGGTTTATATCCTTTTTCAAATAACTCGTACCGTCCTTTGTTGATATCATTTTTTGTTTTCAATGAATACACTCTGCATACATACTCTTCAATAATTTGAAATACCTCATTCGATGTTGTTAATGCTGTATTTTCAATCCGTAGGAGTTGAATAAAAGCCTCTTGAAATTTTTTATTTTTCTTTAAAATACTAAAAGGTCTCTTTTTTCCTTTACGAAAGAAAGCGGGATTATAATCATTTCCTGTAAAAATATGGCATATAGCGAGTGAACAAGATAATTGATCCCCAAGTTTTTCATACATTTCATTTATGTTTAAGTACATTTTTTTTTACTCGTGCTTAAATTAATTATTATTTGAATTTCATCTTTTAAATACTTAAAATTTGCCAGCATTATTATTGGTATATCAGAATCTGTACAATGTATCTGCACACGATAGTTAGTATTTAATTGACAAATGTGGTATACAATTTTGGTATCAGCTTCTTCATGATAACACGAGAGGTTATAGTCAATGACTCTTTTTATTTTATTTTCACTAGACACCTCATAAGTGTAACATTGATCATAGTTAAGTTTAACAGTTTTTCCTGTGATCAATGTAATAAATTCGTCCCTTGTCCAATCTTCAATTGGATTTCAAATTTTTCTTTAAAGTTGTTGCTCCTCAATAATTTGCAGAAATCTGCAGGACGATTAGAGTCTTTACGTATTACGTCATACCGTGTGTCCTCTTCACCTCTCAAATCATGTTCAAAATCTTTAATACTGGGTTTTTTGTATTTGTCAAATATAATATGTACTTCTTTTCTATTATATATAAGTATTTTTAATATATGCATCGAGATTTTACCATATTTGTTTGGAAGGTTCTTCAACGTATTTAATAAATAAAATCCATCTACTAAGTGAATGTCTGCTTCTGGAGGATTTAGTATTTCAGTTTGATATTCAAGTAATTCATTAATAACCACAGATTTGGGGGTCTTGCAAATTGTTCCATTAGTGTGACAGAGTGAAAATGGAATAGGAGCTAGAGGATAACTTAATGCTTTTTCTATATCAATTTTATTTTGTAGTGACGCATAAAGTAGACGACCAAAAACATCTCTTTGTATCTTAACTTCTCTCACTTTTCCATTAATTTTGACGTTTTTCGTATTTTTGTACTCAAAATTAATTATTTTATTTTTAGTAATGGCTTTATCAAACTTATCTGGTGTAACTCGAGTCTCAGCAATGAAATTCTTTTGTTGTTTTTCGCCTTCGATCTCAACTGATGATAAAAATTTATATATTTCATCGTTCACTGACTGACCTTTCGATATATTGTAAAGATGATCTTCTGACAGCTCTAATGCAAAAGGATTGGTATACTGCTTTATCAGTTGCATCAGTACTTCTAAGTTTTTGGTAGATTTATTAATAGTTGACTTCTTTAAATCTTTCGCAATATCATCTGTTGATTTCATATCACAAAACTCCATTACTTTAGATATAATACTTGTACGTAGTGAATGAATAATTGACCATTTTTGTCTTGCTGAGAACGAGTTTGTAATATTAATAATTCCAGAAGCTTTAGAAGCAGCGTCAGCGTTGACTGTTTGTTCAAGTGTTAAATCAACTGGGATTCTTGAAAAAGGTTTCATTGTTCTTCGAATGCCTGTGAAACTCTTTTGACAATCATCAAGCAATCCGGGATGTGTAGTTTCGATATTTATCAACTTATCCCAATAAATAGACATATACCTTGCATAATTATGGTGATTCATTGAAAAAAACATTTGTTATTTTCGGTAAAGTGTGTACGAATAAACTGAAGTCACCTATACGAATACTATATTCTAATTGGAGATAATATTCAACTAATCTTGTGTACATTAAATAAATTTGAGGTGTTTTACCATGACTTCCATTTAAAGTTTCATTTTTATACTCTTCATATTTGTTAAATAAGATCTTCAAATTCTCATTGGTTATTTGTGGGTCATCATTTTGTTGCTCATTAAATATTTCTAAGTATTCTTTAATATTTTCCAGGTTCTGATAATGTTGTAAAAACCTTTCCAAATGCAAAATCTGCAAAGCAAGAGAAAGTAGAGGATGAATTTTCCTGCACCGATTGAAGTGTTTTCCACTTATAAAAGAACTGATAGAACCACTGGCCAAAATTTCGCTATCTATAAGAATATTTGTTAACCCAGATCCACCTATAAATTTTCCGATAGCTTTCATGAATGATAACATTATGTGGAAAGGTCCAAAATTAATGAAAAGTTTTTGAAATTCATCTTCCGCACTCTGTATCCGTAAAGCAATTTTGGCCATAGCTAAATCGTAAGTAACGCTGAAGAAATTTTTCTGACATTCCGAAGCGATTTGCAAACTTCTTCGCATGGTCTCCTTTACAACAGCCGGATCCGTGGGTGAATTATTAATTTGCGTTAAATACTCAATCTTTTGAATTCTACTGTCATCTTTTAAAATTTTGGCATTATATCCTACCCACATTGGCGTGTTTGAAATTTGAAAGTTATGGGAAAGTATCCATGTAAAATATCTGTGCTTAAAATTGATTAAATTTTGCGGTTCTTCAGGTGACGCTACACTACTACGCCAAAATTCTGGACGACGTTGCTTCGCGTACGGTACATTTTCAAATGTCTGTTCCTCAAACGAACGTTTTCTACGGCCAGTCAAATCACGAACATTAACTGATAAATTCTGTTGAGCTTCTGTAGATGCATCGTTCCTTTTGATGATGTTCAATTCTTCTTCTGTAGGGATATTTTGATAAATGATACCTACTGTGTCATGCAAGGTATTTTTACCAGAGGTTGTCTCTACATATCTGTCGAAATTATCCCACGCTACTCCAGATGATAATAAAGAAGTTGGTTGAATGCCGGCAGGACATGATCGATTATTAGTGGCACAAGAATATGCAGCAGACGTCTCCAATTCCAGTACGCTTGGATAGGTGATGCAGTAACCTTGTCTGCTTAATATATCCACAACTTTTTTGCTTCCCGTGAGGCTTTTCATTGTTATACCCAGTAAAATATGCTTTCGCGGTTTAATATAACCTTTAGTAATACTGTAGATGGAGTCCTGCGAATAACATGAAGACAATCTCTGAACCCGATCGCAGCTTTCTTTGCCAATACCGTTCAAAGCAGTAGTCCAAAATAAATCCAACCATTTTGGAACATCGCACTCTCCTTCATTTAATACTTCACTATCAATGAAATCTGTTAAAGGTTTTTTTAATTTTCAATATATTTTTTCGATATTTCAAGGCGAAATCCTGTGCTTCTTGTTCAAATAATATATTACTGATTTCTTCATCATCGGTTGTTTCAATATCTACTTCAGATGATATAACAAATTGTTGATTAGAAATATTAACCAATGATATTTTGTGTCTTAATTGAGTTTGTATATAATCCTTGAGAGCTTTATTGCTGAATGTGGTAGCTTCTAAATTTGCGTGTTCATACATTTTTTTCACAAATTCAGCATAACAATATTTCAAGTGAGCTAATGACATCACTCGTCGATTTGTAATAATTTCTTGCTGAATATAATTAATCAATCGTTCTCTGGCAATTTTATGGCCTTCTCGTTTCGTAGCCCAATCATTACTTGGAGGTAGATTCGTTTTCTTTTGGTATTTCGCAAAATAATTCACACTACATATATTGTGATACGCCAAAAAATCATCGTTAACCGAGTTAGTTTCTTCTTGAATTTTCAGTAACATCTTTATATCACCCAGTTCTGTAGAATAATTTTTAATTTTTTCCAGAAAAGACATTTTGTTTTTAATTTTACGACAGTACATTTGTCGCCCTTTACGTTTTATATTGACTTTTTCACAAAAAAAGCATTTATTTACTGACTCATCATCTCGAAAACTTTGTACATCTAGTTCACAAACTGTATTGTCCTTCTCAACAGTATTTTCCGAGTCTTCGATATTACTGGTTTCATCATTTACTAATGTCGAATTTTGGTCAACATTTCTGTAAATAATAACGTGCTCAGCAATTTTATAATTGAAAATAAATGAATAATGTCAAGAAGATTTTTTGAGACTTGTATTTTTACAGAAACAATAATGGAATCGCTTCAAAAACAGTCGATTCAGATTTACTTGTTTTAAAAAATGAACAATTACTAACAAATAAAAAAAAAATTTTAATTAACTAACCGTGAAGTGCAGGGCAATGGGTCCAGTTCTGCATTTGGAGCAGACGTTAAAGAAATCGAGGAATCAATAATTGCAGTAGATTGAGGCGTAGATGATGTTGAAGCTGGCTCAGTGCTGTGTATATGAGAAATTATTTAAAAAAAAAAAATAATTATTTATTTGAGAAACATGCAAGCACCCACAGTCTACATAAATATCACTTAACATTATCGATATTGAAAAAATGATCCCATATTAAATCAATATTTGGTAAAATAGTTATACAAGAACAAATGTGAATGATAAAAAACTTCCCGAGAAGAATCGAGCATTTCCGAACGTACTCGAATTCTTCGAGGCTTGAATGAGTAAACGATAAACAAGTGGCTTAGTTTATTATTGTATTAAATATATTTATATTATACTCCAAATTTAGTAATCAAAAATGTAAAATGATATATACTTTCTAAAATTATTATGTAAAGAATGAAACAATAATGTTTCAAGGCTAATGTTCGATTTTACATAATATAATTACATGAAAATTTTAAGTTAATAAATTATTTTTCAATAATTTTAAAAATAAAGTAAAAAATATTCGACCGACTTACCTTTCATAAGACAAATATTTAGATTTCACTCGAAATTCTTTGTAACAAGAGGAATGATAACCTATTACTTCGTCATTCCAATTTTCAGGTAATATAACATCTCCATATTTATGTTGATGATGTTTTCGAGCAGATAAAAAAGTTTTACAGGAAAGCCAAATGTCTGCATTAAATTTCTTCACTTCTTCTCTTTTCTCTCGGAAAGTAGGATTTTCACAAAGCAAATTACACAAAAAACACTCCATAATTATTTTGCAGCAAGTCATAAAAATGAACAATGGAAACCACATTTACTTTTTACTTCACTTTAAAAACAGTTGACAAAACAGTTCACATATAGGGTATGTTCCGATATGCACTGCGACCACTGTACAGTGTGACGTCAATTTAGTATACTGTGAAGCCGTTCCTTTATAGTTAGTTATACTGGTTACTATTTAAAACGGAACGCAATCCCGTATACTGTCAGCCGCATTTTTTGACGCAGCATTCAAATGAGTGTGTTAAAGTTTTCTAGTTCATTAAGAAAAACTGAAAAATTATTATGAAAACAAAATAAGGTTATGTATTTACTTTTGAAATATTTACATATATACAAACAATGGCAAATTTACTGGTCTTTGCACGATCAAAAATTTCCTGCGTAACTTTCAGCTCGTATTGAACATTTTCAACACAGTCTAATAAGGTTAATTTTTGCAATTCTTCCATTGTTTTATTTAATCCAAATTAATTACAGAACTTTATAACTTTGAGATTAAACTGTAGGTATTGTTTATAAAACGTTAGACACTCAAGTGGTTTTGACTGATCACGTGATCAAAGTACTGCCACTACCTTACCTCGAAAACGCCAGTGCTCACAGTAGAATATGGCGACGATTTATGACGTCAAATATTTCCCTAGAGTACTGCGGCAGTACACTGGCAGTCCATAACGGAACGAATTTTTCCACAGTGATAGCACTGTGCAGTGCTCGCAGTGCATATCGAAACATACCCATAAGCTGTGTGCTGCCGCTGTCTCTCTTCTACTCAGACGCATCGACCGATGGAGTGGAAGAGAGATAGATGCGTCACAAGCCGAACGCTTAAGCCGATCGTGCGTCTCTATCGCTTCTTCGGCGCTCTCGCTTGCACGCTCGGCTCAGGCGGAACATGACAATGAGTCATACTTTTTCGTGCGTGCGTGCTGCGGCGTTCATCGATTTATAAGACGTTATATTATCACGTCAAAATATATTCAAATAATTTCTCGAAAGACAAAAAAAATAAAACGTAGTTAACTGAAAAATGCTTACTAACACGCTTATACTCGTAATGCGTGATACGGCGTAACGGCGTGACTCAGCTGTTGTAGAAAAATACAGAAACCCAAGCGGCACAAAGTTTTCTTTGATATTGTTTTGTTTAATTTCAGTTAACGTTCAGTAATTTTTTAACTTATTGTTGAGTGAAATCTACCAAAAAGTCAACATTTTTTTTTCTCACGCTTGAGAAGTAAATTGATTTTTAATTTCATGACTTTCCTATATTCAATTGGAGCACCGCAATAGCGTACCACGCTATTTTTACATCAAGGATCTGTACTACTACTTTTGACCGTAGGACCGGGACAACGTACCACGGAATTTGTAGGACAATATGACCGTTACATTATATAAATATTAACTAAGTAAAAAAAAAAAATCAGCTGGTTAGTAATCATTTTTGGTGATCTCGTTATCAATACATGTTGGAGGGGGAGGACTCTTTGATGAAACCATAGATTTTGTAGGACAAATATTTTTTCAAATAATTTAGATAATTATCTTAAGATTTAATGAAAAACAATCCAGTTACTAATTAATATTTGAGAATCATCAAATCGACATATTTTATTATTGCTACCTCTGTTAGCTACCAATATCGAGAATTTTCGCACAGGAAATTGTTGGGCGTCTCATCAAAACGATGCTATTCACGAAGATTCAGCTTGATAGTAATTATTTTTACATCAATGATCTGTACTACTACTTTTAAGTGTAGGAACCGGGATAACATACCACGAAATTTGTAGGACAATATGGCTGTTAAATTATATATATATTAACTAAATAATAAAAAAAAAATCAGCTGGTTAGTAATCATTTTTGGTGATCTCGTTATCAATACATGTTGGAGGAGGAGGACTCTTTGATGAAACCATAGATTTTGTAGGACAAATATTTTTTCAAATAATTTAGATAATTATCATAAGATTTAATAAAAACAATTCAGTTAGTAATAAATATTGAAGAATCATCAAATCGACATATTTTATCATATACCTCTACCTCTGTTAGCTACCACAATCAAAAATTTTCGCACAGGAAATTGTTGGGCGTCTTATCAAAATGAAGCTACTCACGGAAAATTAGCTTGATAGTAATCAAGTGAAAAAATAGACTACGGATCCTGTACTAAAACTGTAAGTCTTGAAAATCGGCTTACTATTGGAATGTTCAGGATATTATTTGTTTTTTCTCTTATTTATAATTTCGTTCACAAAATCCAATAACTCTTGGAAAAGAAAAATCAAAACATACGCAAATATTTCGGATACATATTCAGAAAAATGGCCATTAGTGTTGATGGTGAAAGATTTCGAAATCTTTCTTTCTTGGATAATATATAATAAAACTACCTCGATTTTTACCCAATCAACAGAAAGGATAAATAATATAACATTTCTTCAAAATTCCTATAGAAAAATTCAACAATTCTATATCCATATTAATGAATACAATTAGGAACGTTCAATTTTATATTGAACATTTCGACCGGAATGTATAATATCAATACAAAATATACAAATACTATGCTGTTCGGATTAATTGGGACAAAGGATAAAAAACAATGTTTTCGTAAAATCTCACCTTATAATGAAGTAAATCCATGGATTCCACTAGTGTAGCGCAGATTTTCTTCAATTCATCAACATGAAACCACACCTGAATTGCACTTATAATCATTTCTTCTTTTATAGTGCAATCCATTATTAACAGTCGTTTCTTCAAAATATTCCATAAATTCTCAATGGGATTGAGATCAGGGAATTCCACGGCCAATCGAGTACTTTTATTTCGTTCTCACGCACAAAGGCCTGCACTTGTTTGGAATTGTGGCAGGGAGCCAGGTCGTGCTGAAATGTTCCATTAAACGTTTCCTGGTGCGCAATATATTTCACTGAATTCATCATCCATGTTATAGCAGCTAATCGTCCAGTGCCATTGGTTGTGAAAAAACCCCAAAACATTCGTTTCGAAGGATGTTTTACTGCTTGCTGGATGTGATCAGGTCGCAAAATTCCCCCATCACTTCGTCTAACAACACTTGATTTGTACCCTTGAAGAAAAATTTGTGTCTCATTACTAGAAACCACCTTCTTTCAGTCGTCCACAGTCCACGCACGGTACTTTTTGGCGCATGCCAAACGTCTTTTCATCATTTTCTGGGTAAGCATTTGCTTTCTTCTTGGTCTTCTTTACGGCCAACCTCCAGCAGTCGTTTTCGCACAGTTGAGGTGCTCACCTCCACACCAGAAACCATTAAATCCCTTTGAAGATCAATGCTTGTGCTTCTCGAATCAATTTTGCTATTTCTTATCAACAATTTGTCTGTTCTTGGTCTGTAGTTTTGCGTTTGCGGCCAGAGTTTCTTTTTCTTTTTGGAAACAATGAGCCACTTTCTTCAAATGTTTTCAAAATTCTCGAAACGCTGGACTTTTCCACACCAACAGCTTCAGCTATATCTCCTATGGTCATTGATGTGGGTTCATTAAACGCAATAATTTTGGAACGATTCCTCGCAGTGATATCCATCTTTGGCCAAGACGTATCAAAATTGAAACCAACAACTGTTGCACCTTTAGGCGAGGAAAACAACCGGTCAGAATGTAAATGATGGTCAAGGTCGAACCCCTGGTACTCATATACTTACTACGGTAACTTCAACGAAGAAAAACAATGTTTGTCCCAATCAATTCGAAGAGCATAGTATAGTTTGGACAACTTATATACTCTGAACATGAAGTAGATAATGAATTAATTACCTAGGCAAGGAAAAGCTTTCCGTAAAAATCAGCGGACACATCTACTTTTATTTCAAAATTCTCAACATTTGACGTTTTAGTTGTACTGATGGCATCATTGATGTTTCGGCTATGACGTCATTGACAATTTTTTTTAAATTGCAACGACTATTTTTGATACTGCCATTTTAAAAAGCATATTTTTCTCAACACAGCACATACCTATAGAGCTCATTGCTTTCGAGACTTTATGATTTATTGATTATACGTTACTTCATTTCGGAAATCAAAG
Organism: Henosepilachna vigintioctopunctata; assembly: GCA_030704895.1. NCBI lineage: Eukaryota > Metazoa > Arthropoda > Insecta > Coleoptera > Coccinellidae > Henosepilachna > Henosepilachna vigintioctopunctata. Next base: position 7,017,439 of record JARQZJ010000031.1, read on the forward strand.
AAATTTTGAATCCTTAATCACTTAAGGGTTGAAAATAAAGTCCTTCTTTGCTTTGTAAAGTTATCCTTCAGTACGCCACCGTTGTATTCGCATTTTAAAAAATCAATCTTTGCTTTATCGTAAAAAGTCATTTTACTGTTTTTTTTGCCTTGATGAATTAGCTGTGTGAAAAACATGCTTTTACGAATGGCACTATCAGAAATAACGGTTGCAATTCGAGAAAAATATCATTGACGTAAAAGCAATGAAAAATAAGCATTGAAGACGTCTTCAATGCGACCACATCGTCAATATCTGCTTATATATCGTTAAAAATACGCGGATTTTTTAGGAAATCCTTTCTTTTTCTGGATGATTAATTTATTCCTTACTTTACAACTGTACACTGTATGAATTTCTTCAGGTTCATCTCATTATCTATCCAAATATAACTCCAATTCCAAGAACGTTATAGTTTTCTCCGAGAAAAATTTCATTCGTGCCTTAATGTAGGCGGCGAATTTTCAATTCTGCTCAATGTTCTGAAAGCGGGCCGTAGTCCTGAAAATATAATATAGGAGCAAACAATGTTTGTGAAACTTCAACGAGGTTATTCATTATTCGTGAGTCGTCCATTGAAATAACTCAACTCAGTAATAGCACCCGGTAAAATGTCACGAAAACATTAAAATTTCACGTTTCACCTCATGAAATAATTATATCCTAAGATGCTTTCTGCACTGAATTAGATCTTGTTATGTATAATTCCTGACATTTTCTTCTAAAGAGGATGTATTCAATCCTGAGAGTCAAAAGTTTCAAAGTTTTCTATCAAAATACAATTTGTAATTTCATATAAATATATGAAGCAAATATTATTCGCGCTAACCACGCACGTACGGATCATATTGTATATGAAGAAATTTTTATATGAAAATTTTGAAGCGAAACTACATCACAAAAGTTTTCGACCGCAACTGGGATACGAACCCAGGTCTTTCAGGTTTACGCCATGCTGCTCTACCAGCGTCAAATAACACGACTTTGTTGAATATATCTAGAACAGAGGTTCTCAATCATGTACCTTGTGCGCCTCCGTCAAGTTGACGCCAATATGCTACTCTCTACTTGTTTCAAATCAACTACGATGGAAACAAAACAAACTTAAATGACCATTTAATGGACAACAAATAACTTATTCGCTCTTCGCGCCCTCTCTTGGATCGCTCTACGTCCTCAAGTGTGGCGCACCTCACTCATTGGGAACCCCTGTTCTAAAATATATAGTTATGACCGGAGTTTCTTATGTGGATGAGTGTAAATGAAATCTACTTATTTCTAGTTATATTATTCCTAGAGTTACTGTTGTGTGATCACAGTAAAATTACATAATTACAGTAAAATTCAAATATCTTCAGAGTAATCAAGATATATTCAAAGACAAAGATAATATATATATATATGATATATATATATATATATATATATATATATATATATATATATATATATTTATATATATGAGTAGAGCAAAAATCAAGGAGTGAAAGTTAATGAGGCAGGGAAACATAATAGGGATGCAGTCTACATTTTAAATTTTTCAATTCAGTATAGTCTCAAGCTTTCAAGCATTGATTATAGGTACCCTTCTTTAGGATCTGAAAGAACACAAAACAGTAGTTATATATGTCAATCTCAAAGGCCAAACCACAATAGACTAACTTTAAAGTAAAAAAACTCAAATTTAACTCTTTTCAAGTTGACTATACTGCACGGTATAGAAACAATAACAAACAACAATGCATACAACTAGCAATGCATATCTCGTAAATACAAATAACAGCTGTTAGGAATCCAATCAGAGTATCATGAAATTAATAATGGTGGAGAGAGTTGGTAGATAAATTTCTAAACGATGTGACTGTTACTTAGGTTATCTCACATACACGAAATTATTCATGATGAAGAAAAGACATAGACCTTTCAAATACTCTGATAGCCTGGACCCGAATTAACCAAAAGCAAATTCTTATACATAACGCTGAGGCCCTGAATGTCAGATCTTCATTCAAAATATTATGTCTCCGCATGATGTGCACCATTTCAAGGAACAGCCCCCTCTTGTTGTACGAACTTTGTTGTTCTAGAACCTTAACATTAAAATAAGGAGAATATTCAGTGCTGTGATAATGTCCATACAATGCAGTTATGCTCCTGAATCAGTTTCTAAGGTAATTTTCATGTGCGGATTTCAACAATTGCGATCTTTGTCCACACATATGCCTGTGCATTCATCACATGGGATAGTGTATATGAGACAAGGGACCTGATGCTTAACACCAGTCGAAGCAGATTTATTCGCAAGAAGAGAATAATTACCCAACCTAATACTGACTGTATCTGACCTAATCTGAACATTTTTTGATATATGGTAACAAAACCAATCCAAAAACAACAACAAAGCCATCATCGACGGCCATCGCCAAGTAAGACAACGATTTCAATCTCCAAACACCTTCTCATGACTTCAAAGTTAAGAACCGTCAAGTGAATAATACTCAGCAATTCCATCTTTTGAGATCAATTGAAAACATTTTCAATTGTTGTCAGATCATATACAAACCAAGAGTTGACACGTCAATACCCGTAGGTGTAAACTTGTGAACAATCTTTCCGTAATTCAAGGGTTGTGTCATGGTGAAAAAGATTATACCTCCGAAGCGACTGCTGGGACTTTCGTTTATTTTGATATATATTCAGAAAAACTGGATTTTATGTTTCTGTCATTCGATGAGAACTTCTTTTTGAAAGTTTTGATGAAGCTTGTATTGAAAATCAATATTTTCGTTTTAAAATCAGTTATATTTGCTCAGCATATTAATTCGTCCTGATATGCACCATCTCAAAGCAATAACTAGAACCATTCAAATAACTGATAGTTCTTCTCAAAATTGATATTACAAAAACTTTAATGATGTACTACGAACTGACATACTAGAAATAGTATCTTCTTACTCACAATACTTAGATACTTCTTCAAATTTCTTGATCCTGTTCAAAAATTCATCTCGTCTACAATATTCGTAATGGTGTTTCGGGAGATAAACAAGAATTTGTTCGCGTAGCTCTCTCCAGTAATAATCTAATGCACTCAAGATTCTCTTAAGCAAATCCGATTTGCTCCATTCGAGCTGAATAATCCTCCGGTCGCCCATTAAATCAAACCACCAACAAACAAAGTTGCAGAGTAACTAATAGGACCTAATCCGATCACGTTTCAAGGAGAATTAAATTTTCGAAAAATAAGTGAACCTTCAGGAATTCAAAGGGGCAGTCCACTACGCAAAAGCTGATCGCTCCGTTCCAATCTAATCTCGGAAGAATAACAGACCTCAAAAGTTAATTGGTATACTTAAAATACTGACTTCCACTTGAGGATAAGGCCCATGGCAGAATCGTTTAGCATTTAGAACTGTAGATAGTTCATTTATCTACTCTAAAAATTTCATTACAAATCGTATTTACAAATGAATCAATTCAACTCAATCACAATAAATCAATTGAGCCATCATGGAGTGACTAGAGAATCTAATATACAGTAATAAAAAGAAATATTCTTATTTAATGGAAATATTGATATTTTCAGCGATGTAGTGGAATAACAAAGCAAAAAACTCTCTTTTATTTTGTCTCATCATAAAAATATGAAAATGTTTGTTTCATTTCATGTTTTTGCCATCCAGTGACAATCAGAGTTAAACATATGATAGCATATGTATGATTTTGTTTGATATTTATGTTTGTCATTATTTTGTAGTTATGTAGATGTAGGCGTACCGCAAGGAATTGTCTTAGGTTCGTTGTTGTTCTCCTTTTATATAAACGATATTGTCTCTCACGTGAAAAATGTAAAAATACGTTTATTCGCTGATGATACCTTGCTCTATATATGTGGCAAATATATTAAGAATATGACAGAGGGGATTAATAGAGACCTTTCTGGAATTAATGACTGGTTATGTGATAATAGCTTATCTTTGAATGTGCAAAAGTCTAACTTCATAGTTTTGGGTACACTAAAACCCTTTAAAACCAATAAAAATGAGTATATAACTATAAAGATTAATGAACAAAAAATTGGGAGAGTAGAAACAGTGAAATATTTCGGCATTATGTTAGAGGAAAAATTGAGTTTCAAAGCTAATGTTGATTTCATATTATATGAAATAACTAAAACAATCAATTTCTTGGAAAAAAATAGGAAAAATCTGTCGACATATGTGAAATTATTGTTGTTCAAATCAATAATAATGCCACATTTTGAATATTGCTCCACATTTTTATTTAGTTTGACTAAAGAAAAAATTAAAAAATTACAAAAGTTACAGAATAGAGCAATGCGAACAATTTGAAAGTGCAATAGGTTAAAATTATTCTGAACTCTTTGAAACTAATTTCTGTTAAACAAAGAATACTCTTTGGTTCATATATATGCATATTTGAAATCTAAAATCAGTTGCTTCTATGTAATGTAATGTAATAATAGAAATACAAAAGAGTTTTTATATCCAATGTTGTAAGCTCCCTAAAACTAAAAATAACATATATACTATGGCGGATTTAAGGCTTCCAATAATTTACCAAATATATTGAAAATTAGTAGTAGTATTAAAATATTTAAGCGTGATCACAGAAAGTATATTGTAAATACTGAGATAGGTATATAATTAAAAATTGACAGTACAAAATATATAGATTTTTTGTGTAGCTTCAGCTAAATGAATATTATTATTATTATAAGTGAAAAGGATATTAAAATTAATATTTTATGCACTCACTGATTACTAGTGAACGGTACTAACAAAAATATATATATATCCTGAAATCATATGTGAATGAATTTTGGCATGACATCAAATCATATTTGACTTCTGAACTTGTGGGAACAGTGCTATCTATCTCCGGATATCGTTGCTTGATGTATACAGTTTAATTTAGATATAATTTATATTTACGTTGATGTCTAAAAAGCAATGTTCATTTATAACAACTTTCATTGTATTTTCACTTATTGTAAGTAGATGAGAATTTTCGTTACTATTTTGAGATATCCGTAGTTACAGTTTAGTTATTTAATAATAATAATAACAGTCAATCAATATAATAATTATTGAGTAAACACTCAGAAATTGAAATTTCACACTGTTGTGAAATTTTTCACTGTTTTCACTGTCGTATTTAAATCAATAAATAGTTAACAAACAAATCCACTAGAGCTTGAACCAAGTTTTCACTAGGTGTACCTAGCTGCATGGTATTCTCCACTGTTTTATCAGAAGAAACTAATTCGTACCAATCACTAAAAATGAAAGGTAATCTGGAATAAACAATTTCATATTGAATAAGAATGAGTTATTTCCACAGTTACGAGTAGTAAGTACTCTGTGTATTGAAATTTTCTGAAGTTATGCAATTATAGCAATATATGCATGCGATTGTTCCCCAAGAGGAAAGCGTTTGAATTTGAATTCCGAATTTTTAGGGCTCTTGCTTCATCTTTTTTCCCTCCCTATTTCAGGCACTCTGTTTCGAACATACTCTATATAATTATATCGAGTAATTTCTTCGGTATTCTGGACTGTTTTATTCTGTAGACATGTGCATAAAACTTTGCACGTCGTTTTCAGATTTCTTCGGTTATTGTATTTGTCTTTTGATAAAGTTCATTTTGAGTTCTTTTCATCCAAATTCCGTTTCTTATTTTTCTATATATATATATATATATATATATATATATATATATATATATATATATCTATATATATATATATATATATATATATATATATATATATATATATATATATATATATATATATATATATATATATATATATATAAATAGGGTATGGAATAAGATCACTTAAAAATTATATCAAGTCAAGATTGTATAAAAACCGTGTATTTTGCAAATTCTGAATCTCTTTCAAGATAGGGAATTATATTCTGGGGAATAAGCGCAAACGTTAGTGATGTTTATACAAAAAAGGGTTGTAAGGTCGATGTTTGGATTGAAATTTCTAGAGTCGTGTAGGGAAATATTTGGACAAAATAGATTTTGACAGTGTACGGAATCTATCTGTTTGAATGCTTGATGTTTCTCTTCAGGAACAGAAATAGAATGTCGGGGCACACAACATCACATAGGTATCCAACAAGAACTTCGGACTTACACTATCCAAGACACAGGTTGTGCTTGAGAGAAAGGCATCCATCCTATACCTGCATCAGAGTTTATAATAGATTACCATCAAATATAAAAATAATCACCAATATTACTCTTTTTAAAAGGAAGATAAAGGAAATGCTAGTACAACTTAAACCATACTAAATATCCGAGAATTATCTTCAGCAATAATGTAACCAAGGAAATCTTGTGACACTATTTCATTTTATGTTTACATATTCTGAATGAAATTTTCTTAGAATAAAATTTTTTCTCGTTTCAGGGTTCAGATCCACGTGTGGCAACATGTCGCGGAAAACTTCAGAACCGACGTTCAAAGCTCAATCAAGAGATCAACAAAGAGCTACGGCTGAGAGCAGGAGCAGAGAATTTATTCAAAGCCACGACGAATCGAAAATTGAAAGAAACTGTTGCCCTGGAATTGAGTTTCGTTAACTCGAATCTACAACTATTGAAAGAACAGTTGGCGGAACTTAATTCGTCTGTCGAACTTTATCAAAATGAAAGGTAAGTTTGTGTGAAGTATTCAATATTGAATCGCTGAACCGTTCTCTCTGGAACAAAAAAATGAAAGCATGAATATATTCAAGAAATATTGTGAGAGAAATAACAATATTGGATTTGAAAAAGGGTCAGATAATCTCAATAAGAATGGGTACTTATATAGATATTTCTTAATACCTTTTTTTACCTTACATGTTATGGGATTGTTTCAGAGGCGATGAAATTTTTTATAATAATAATAAGAATTTCTTTGTTGTCAACAGGTATAATACCTAATTAAAAAAAATAATAACATAATGTTGAATACTAACTAAATAATTCAAATGAAAGAAATATAAAACAAAATGCTCAATCTGATTTAAAAACAAACTAAAATAGTAACTAATATCTAGATAATAGCATTTAATGAAATATCACAACGAACTCAATCTAAACATTTTAGATTGATTAATCATTTTAGTCAATTCCCTTTGTTCGAATAACTCCCAGTAATAGCTTCTATGGAGTCAAAGTGAATATCACAATTAGTGGCAACCCTATTGAATGTAGACTCCCTAAACCAAATGGGGGATTGTATTAAGGAGTTGGTCCTCGGAGTCTCTAGGTGGAAGAATTCTGTATTACGAGAGTTTTGCCTTGGAACACGAAATTAAAAATCGGACAAGAGAGGAGGACAATCAATACTCCTGTCTAGTAATTTGTACTGAAATTTGAGTGATGAAGTTTCTCTCCTGCTTCGTAATGAGATTGAACTAAATCGACTCAATAATTCGTTAAGATTGACTCCTCTCTGTGGATAAACTCGGTATTCCCTCCCAACTAAGAATTTCAAGAACCTCCTCTGAATAGCCTCAAGATTGCGTTGATGGCAAGTGTAATTAGGATGCCAGATCATGCTGCCATACTCCAACTTGCTACGGATTAGGGTATATAGTCCTATGAATGTTGAGAAATTATTGAACTCAGACTCAGACCAAACTTAGCACTTGACGAATATTGGCATTAGGTTTAGGTCAAAGTTTGTATATTTCAACACTCTTCGAAAGTACAGAAATACCTGACTCACTTGTTGGATGCTGCATTTCATTTCCTTGTCTGATATACAGTCTGCAATAGACTGTTGTAGGTCGGGCATGTTATCAGCGATCGTCAGCTTATCGGATACTGTTTATACACACTCCATCAACCTTGATTCCCACTTCCACGTCCTCCAGAGCCTCTTGGAAAATCATATCTCAATATTTATTGCATAGGAGTGGCGACAGCACACATGCTTGTCGCACGCCTCTTCTAACTTGCATAGTTTAAAAATATAATTGTCTACTTTCATTCTTGCTGTTTGAATCTCTCTTTTTGGACTAATCTTTTCAGGAGTTATTATTATATACCATTTACATTATTGGTTATCTCAACTTCTCATATAATATATGGGGTATGCTATTTTATTAAATTTTTGTATCCTAATGAAACCCAGCAAGAGCGTAACACGTAGCAACGACTATTGTATTATATATAAATATATAACAAAGAACTCAATCTAATCTAAAAACAAACTAAAATAGTAACTAATAACTAAATAATAGCATTCAATGCAATATCACAACGAACTCAATCTGAATGATTTCATTTTAGTCAATTCCCTTTGTTTGCATAACTCCTAATAATGGCTTCTATGGAGTCGAAGTTAATGTCACAATTATTGGCAACTCTATTCAATGTAGACTCCATAAACCAAATGAGGGATTGTATTAGGGAGTTGGTCCTCGGAGTCTCTAGGTGGAATAATTCTGTATTACGAGAGTTTTGCCTTGGAACACGAAATTTCAAAGCGGACAAGAAAGGAGGACAATCAATACTCTTGTACAGTAATTTGTACTGAAATTTGAGTGATTAAGAGTCTCTCCTGCTCTGCAATGAGACTAAACTAAATCGACTCAATAATTCGTTATGATTGACTCCTCCCTTTCCACTCCGCCTTAATCCAACTTGCTACGGATTAGGTTAAAAAATAGTTTTATGAATATTGAATTGAGTTAAACTATTGGCTTAATGTTTCACGATTATATTTAACAACATAAATTTGTCAACATGTTTCGAGCGTGAGCTCATTTTCAACACTGAGTCTTGAGGATCTTGCATCCCAGGATTTTTAGGGACATATTGCAGCCGAGATGATTGTATTTTTGTAGAAGTTCGGTAACCAATTGAGGGTTGTTATAATCTCTTCTTTTCCTGAAAATCCATGTATAACTCGCTTGACAGGTTCCCAAGATCTCTTTTTCTCCCTTCCAAAACTAAATCGAATGCAATGTCCTCTACAAGTTCATGTATTTGTGAGCCAATAAAGATGCCTTCTTTGACCTTTGCATCACTTAATTTAGGAAATTTGTCTCTTGAGTATTTGAAAGCCTGGCCTTGTCGATTCATGGCTTCGACAAAATATTTCATCAAGCATAGTTTGATATATAAGGGTGGAAGAAGAACATTTTTTATATCTACTGGTGACTCGGCAATTACGTTTTTCTCACTAGGGTTGGTTTCTTGCAGGCGAGTCTGCTTGAATATAATGTGATTTTCTATCGCTAGTACTATCCTACATATACAAAAGGCAACAGTATGTGTTATACCCTAATTTCATCACTAAGAGTATAGCTAACACTTTCAATTCACCGCAGATTTCCATGGCTTATTGTGGTTTCCGATCTTCATACCAAAATAATGTTGATATGCAGTCAACACAAGAGACGTCAAGTTGCGTTTTTGTAAGGCAAACGTTATTTCGCCAAAAATGTATTATTAAAATTAAAATTATTAACTAAATTTACACATTTCCGTGGCATTGATTTTCTCTTTAAAACACTCCAAAACAAGGTGATATGCACGAAATACCATAAATTTCACCGTTACCACAATATTATCAAACTGCTTATAGTAATCTTATGAAAGTCAAATTATAATTTGACATATGAAATTTATGTGTATTCTGAAAATTCACGGCGTTGCTAATTTTAAAAAACAAATTATCCCCAAATTGAACGAAAAGAATTTATAAAATATAAAACGTAGCTTGTATCTCTAAAACTAGATCTAATCGGTTCTTTTAATGGTCGTTTTTGCACTCAGTAAACGAAAAGACATGAAATCGCACTAATTTTGAGACCGAAACAATTTCATTGTTGCGCGGTGTAAAATAAATAAATAAATTATCTTCGCTAAGATAATTGAAAAGGTTTTTCGTTCATAATTTATTTTCAATTTAACAGCTACAGTTGTCTCAATTGAATAATCCGTCTTACATAATATTTGTTCAAAAAAATATATTCCAAATGAAATGTTGATCAGTGTTGTTGGTTGACAAATATCAACTGATGTGATGGAAGAAATCTTGAATATTTTGATGATTATATTGTGTTGGAATAACTCTTTTGGAATCAATTAATTTGGACTGAAATCAACTGTTTTATTTTGAGTTCTGCAATTAATGAGATATAATCTTAATAATTGGATACTATGAGTCCATAATTCTTTAATTTCTTGCTATTTCATGGAAATTATTTAATTATCACTACATACGAAAAGTACATACGTTCAATTTACATCTGATCTGATTTACATCAATTGACAACTTTCGAATAAATTCAATTTATGTACTCTCTCAACGCTAGAGATTTTCTCAAGATTTTGGTTACGTCCATCAGCTTAAGTGAAATATGGCCTATTTTATTATCGTCGGTTGTGATCTTTCAATTTTGAATGAAGACCGGATTAACTTTTATCCCCTTGTGAATCATTATTTTCATCAGTTTTTCTTATTAAGATCTGATGGCTTTCGCTGGGACTTCCTATCTTTACAACAGCCTCATAATTGAATCTTCACTTCCACTGACGATACAATTTCTTCCCTTCCTTCGCAAAAGTTATTCATCAGCGGGAAACTCCATTCTTTTCTAGTTTATTTGTGCCTTTTAATAGGACATAAATGCTTTTCATGGGTTTTTTAAGAGGGCACACGTTAAATATACTGCTCAATCATTGAACTGAACTGAAATCAGTGCAATTAAGAATAGTTTAATTGAATATAAACTTAAATTCAAACATTTGAACTTATGATTTACACTTTATTGACTACATAGCATGACGCGTTTCGTCGTTACAAACGAGATCTTCAGATGCTTACAGAATAATCCAATTAAACTAAATTAATTATATAATTATATATATTAATAGTTTCAAAATCAGTAATAATTTAAATTAGTAAAATCAGTAATAACTTGAAATAGTGCAATAGACTGATTTTGGATTATACAAATTTGAAAGCTTGCTGCCATTTATAGGCCTAAATGAAGCAGTTCACAAAAACTACAAAAGGGGCCATTCGATTAAATAACCTAATTCATTAAAATTATTTAATACTCCACCTTCACTCCTAACCTCCTTGCCGTGCCATGTAAACATTTGTATATACATTTTTCTTTCAAATTGTTCTATTTTTTCATTGATTCATGCGAATCACTTCTTATTATAAGACCCCACTGCCCCTATAGTTCTCACATCTTGGTTAACGACCTTATCATTTTGAGCAGTCAGTAATTCGATTAATTTTATTGAACAGTTATTTTTTGAAGTTTATTCAATGCTGTATTTTCATCATTCAAAATTCTTGTGTCCGAAATAGAAAAATTTCAGAAGATCTCATGAATAACTTGAACATTTTCAAACTAATTAATATATTTAATAGTGTTGGCGTTTACTTGATGTAAATCCATTATAATTGAATATAACTTAAATTCAAACACTTGAACTTATGATTTACACTTTATTGACTACATAGCGTACGCGTTTCGTCGTTACAAACGACTTCTTCAGATGCTTACAGAATAATAACAACATTTTGAAAAATACAGGTATATATATCAGGGAATTTTGGTGTTCTATGGTTTTGGTTTTACCTAAGGTATTCCATTCTGAGAATAATTTCTATTAACTGAAAAGGTTTAACAAGGGTGAATTGTTTAATTCTAACTGTTCATTGAGCAAGTTTCCAGAATTTTTAAGCCGATTTATTTCCACTACTTCCCAATAATCTAATTGACTACTTCTCTCTATATATATATACAGAAGTAATTGATAGAAAAGATAAAATGAAGTATCTTGGCATAAAAACTGACGAAAACTTAAATTTGAAAGCCATGCAGAGTACACTGCTAATAAGATGTCGAAAAAAATTTGCCTTTTAGACAGATTAAGAAATAAAATAGATATGAACACAACCTTATTATTGTTAAGACGTTGACACTTCCCCACATTAATTATTGTTGGTCACTTATATTCAATCTACAGAATAATTGTCTTGATAGATTGCAGAAAATACAAAATCGGGGTATGAGAATAATACTAAAATGTAACAAAAGAACACCTTTTAGAGATATGTTGTCAACGTTACAATTGATGAGTGTAAATCAGAGAATAACTTATCCAACACTAGATTATATTTATAGGATCAAACAAAGAATTTCACCTAGTTATTTAGGAGAAAATTTGCAGTTTGTTAGTGGATACCATAATTATCATACCAGACATCGAAATGACTTTCAAATAGAGACCTATAGGACACATAGTATGTATAGATCCACGATGTAGGGGGCTTGTATTATACAATAAACTGCCCATTAATATCAGAGTTATCGAGACTTCAAAAGATACTTGATGGAATATACTTATAAAAATTATTTGTAATAAATTTGAATGTAAACTGTTTGTTGATAATAGCTTTGTGCTGAATAAAGGTTATTATTATTAATTCTAATTCATAATTTGTCGAATTGATAACAAGTCATTTGATTAGATATTTCTTTAATAATATCATTTATTTGTACTTCACGTGATTAATTTTTTGAGGGAAATTTCTTTATGTCGGGAGCTAGCATCTCGAAAAATGAAAAGTGTCAACCACCCCTTCTTCAGAAAAGTCATCTTAAAATTACTTCTGTTTATATAGAAATGCATTCATATCACTTTCCTTCTTTATTGCAATGGGCAGGTATCATGTCCCCTCGTTTAGTATCGTTCGCCGGGCTCTTTTATATCAACAATAAAAATTGTTCCACTTCCTCAATGAAGCTCCAATTTACATATAGAGAAGGACCAGTCCATCCGTATATATTGACCCACTTAAGATGATCTCTTGAATGTGGTAACTGTATAAAAAGTTATTAACATTTTATACCTCTGATTTTGAACAGTCGGTCGCTAATTGTTATCGATTTACAGTTATTGCTCAAGGACTTTTAGCACCGCATCTGGAGTGAATTCGAATTCCCTGTACGGTAAATTAATACTAGAACAGTTCACATATATGTAGGTATGCTACGTTATGATACATTTATCTAACAATCTAAAATTCTATACGAAATTTATATACCTGAAAATGATTCATACTGCTTAACTTCATTTCAATTCGATAGAATTAGATATAAATCCATTTCGTAATATATATACAGGATGTTCGTCCTCTAAACGATTGTAGAAAAACGATGATGAACAAAAAAACTATGAATTCGAGGTTATGCTCGTACAATGGAGATGTATCCGGTAGAAATATTTGAAATGGAAAACTAAAAATTTAAACTGAAACTATTTTTAATAAAACTATTAAAAATAAAATTAAATCACTTATTTGTTGAATTTAATGGTCTCTCATGCATTACTCTCAAGTTATAATTTTAATGTTTTGCGATTGTGTGATTTTTTGGAATCTCAGAACACAATAACTAGTGTAACATTCCTCAACATTAAATTGAATTATTTTAGATTAAATGACACAGAGGTTTCGCTTATGTCTTGGTGAAACTTAAGTCAAGTGTGTTAATTTTTAATTTATTGTTTTTATTTTAGATTAACGGTTTCAAAGCATAAATATTTCATTTTAAGTTTTGCTCTTCAATGTAACGAAATTATAATAAGAAGAAATTGCCGTTTGAAAAAATATCTTTCATACTGTATTTTCAAAGTTCCTATCGAGAACTGGTGGATAGTAAATCAAATACTCCTCAAAAAGAAACCCGAAGGAAACGAGAGAACTCCCGATTAGAAAGTTCAAGAGCGATTGTACTTAAATTCACAATTCTTAGGAATTTTGCTTCTTCTTTTTTGCCTTCCAAAAACGCTTCATCCTCTCTGAATGCTCTTTCTTCCGTTCATCTGTCCATTTTATTCCAGGCGATTTGATTTTTGCTCAAATTTCACATGTGCGATTTTATAGCGACATTCAGTGCGATCTTCGAGATTTTTTATATTATGTGTTGTAGATCTTTTTGGGCCTCTTTCAGCCACTCTGTTCCGCATTTACTCTTTATAACTAATTGTTTGGAGAAGTTTCTTCGGTATTCTGGACTGCTGTATTCCGTAGACATGTGCACAGAACTTCGCTAGTCATTTTCTGATTTCTTCCGTTATCGTATTTGTCTTTTCATAAAGTTCATTCTAAGATCTTTTCATCCAAATGCTGCTTCTATTGATTGGTCCGTAAATCTTTCTGAGCATTTTCCGTTCTTGTTTTTCTATAACTCTAATTCTGGAATGACTGTCAATAACCATTGTTTCAGCTGCGTAAATTGCTTCTCGAAGTATCGTTGCTTTATAATGCCTCAAATTGTCACTTTATAAAAAAAAAAAAATATATATATATATATATATATATATATATATATATATATATATATATATATATATATATATATATATAGTTACTCCTGGTTACTGCAGTTAGTGATGGCTACAAAAATGTCAACGAAAACACAAACTCACTTTCGAGACTGAATGCGTTTCAAAAAACATCGAACTTGCTGGAAATACGGGAATATGGAAATGTTTATTGCTATGAATCCAAACATTCAAGTTTTGATGGTGTTTTCCAAAAACACTTAAGGGCTGTTTACCTCTCAAAATGAGGTAAACATCCATTGGTTAACTAATTACCTTAGCTCCCTATGTCGAAGAAACGAGATAAACTCTCTCGAGTATGGCACACCGAATTCGAGTGACATCAGTGCCTACTTAAATTCACTTGACTTGATTTTTTGGATACATCTACTAGAAAATTCCCATATTAGGATGAAACATTTGTAAGGTATTTGTAACAATTTCGATGGTTTAATTATTTCGAGTACTCTATATTCACTCTCGAAAGTGATTTGTGTAGAAGCTCCCTGAGAGTTGTTTTTCAATATGTATTTCGATTGAAAACCTCAGTATCAACTATACGTTATATATATATATATATATATATATATATATATATATATATATATATATATATATATATATGTTATATGAAATGTGTTATAGAAAATGAACACTAGAACATTCATTCGAAAAATTCAAATTAATCAAGAGAATGTTATAGTAGAGCTAGATATGTGAACGTGTACGATGTGATGTCTCCATTATCCTTCAAGGGATAAATGTTAGAGAAATATTGAAATCGATGCCACACCTGATGGAAGTGCGAGACATATATGTTTCGTTCTGCAAGGAACTCGTCAGTCGCACCACGTCCATCGAAGTGAGGCAACGATTTCAACCCCCAAGCATCTTCTTGTGACTCCAAGTGGAAGACCGTAGAGTAATGAATGCTCCACAATTCCATCTATAGGAATCAGTAGAAAACACCTCTCAGACTATAGACACACCAAGCATCGAAATTTCACATATCTTTTATACCCGTAGGTATCTACTAAATTGCAATGTCTATTTGACAAATATCATCGAACGATGTTTTCAAATGTCAATAGGTTGCGTTAGTAGTACGCTCGCGTTTATTCCCGTATGGTGCGACTGACGAGTTCCTTGCAGAACGAAACATGTCTCGCACTTCCATCAGATGTGGCATCGATTTCAATATTTCTCTAACATTTATCCCTTGAAGGATAATAGAGACATCACATCGTACACATTCACATATCTAGCTCTACTATAACATTCTCTTGATTAATTTGAATTTTTCAAATGAATGTTCTAGTGTTCATTTTCTTAAATATTTCATTCAGTGCCATTAGCACAAAAAATTTCATTTTCTTATATATATATAAGAAATATTTCACACCCACTACGCGCCCAATTCGTCCAAACCGTGCCCACCGCCCAAAATGTGCCCAGCTTCGCCTAAATTAATCGATCCAAGTTAATGTTGCTGAGAATGTTGGTAATACACGAGAATTTGATTTGACATTCGCACAGTTATTATTATACCGTTCAGCTACTTAGCCTCCATATATCTGAATTTAGAAGAGGTTAGAATATGAAGTTCCATAAATATCACAAATATTGCATAATAAAATATATATATATATATATATATATATATATATATATATATATATATATATATATATATATATATATATATATATATATATATATATATATATATATATATATATATATATATATATATATATATATATATATATATATATATATATATATATATATATATATATATATATATATATGTATATATAATTGAATGAGTAATTTCTAAACCGTAGAGATGATGATGCTTATTTCGATATCAGAATCATACATATAATAATCCTGAGCATTAAGGTAACGGAAAGAATCGGTCTATGAAGTAATGTTATGTCACTGATTTAAACCCATGACCCTGATTTAATTATTTCTACTTCAATTAAATGCGTTTATTATAACTGTAAACTATTGTGATTCGAATTTTATGCATTCAGTGATATTTAGTAAAGAAGTAAGTAGTAGCTAGTACGCATCTGAAGGTTATTAGCAATTATTTGTGTAAAAAGAATTCCTCCGTTATTTCATAATTCATATATATATAAAGAACTACTATTACGGTGACCTCATAACAGATTATGGACTGAGATATCACGTACTTTCGACAAAAAGCAGCAAATCTTCAAGTATCATTGAAATTGCAAACAAATTTCACCATGTTTTGGCACTCATATGTACAATTTCCCAACATCGTCGGCAGTCAAGGCTGATCCGTTTGCTTAAACGCTTAAATTGCTGACTTGAAGTAATATCAGATAAAACATTTACTGAACAAACGTCTTACAAAACAACGTAAGATGTAGTTATTATTGTGAGTTTTGTAAGAAGTGGACGTGTGCATGTTGAAAATTGGGAAATCGCTATTCAGTGGGAACTAATTCTATATCATTTCAATAGTCCAGAAATATTGTTGCAGAATACGTTAAAGATTATTTCATTCAATTCGCAGTAGGATATCAAAAAATTATGATTTGAAATTGAGTTGTGTATCTGGCGAAAAAAAATACAAGTATTGACTTCTGTTTCTGGATGAATTGCAAAAATTGGAAAAACAGACGAAATATATGGAAAAATACAAGGATAAATACTTTCATGTATTGAATTGACTGTTGGCTTAGTTTTCCAAAAATTATTATATTAATTGCCCGATAATAACGAGATAATTGTCAAGCAATTAAAATAATTTTTGGGGAATCAAGCCAAGTGTTTTTCATTCAATAGATTAAACAATCTTGCAACAAGATATCAGCGAACATTCAACGAACTTTATTGAATACTTTCACATCTGTAGTGTCACATAAAGCGTGGTTTTTTGAGAGGTATAGAACTTCAAATTGCAATAAAACAACGGTGGATCATTCGATTGACTAGAATTTTTTTAATTCGAAAGAAAATCTTGTGGCATTACATTTTGAATATGGTTTCTGGCATATGAACGTCACGACTGGCTCGGATGTAGTCCAATCTGGACGCCCAATTTTCGATAACTTTTTCCAACATTTGTGGCCGTATATCGGCAATAACACGGCAAATATTGTCTTCCAAATGTTCAAGCGTTTGTGACTTATCTGCATAGACCAATGACTTTACATAGCCCCACAGAAAGTAGTCTAGCGGTGTTAAATCACAAGATCTTGAAGGCAAATTCAAAGGTCCAAAACGTGAAATTAGGCGTTCACCAAACGTGTCTTTCAATAAATCGATTGTGGCACGAGCTGTGTGACATGTTGCGCCGTCTTGTTGAAACCACAGCTCCTGGACATCATGATTGTTCAATTCAGGAATTGAAAAGTTAGTATTCATGGCTCTATACCTATCATCGTTGTTGAAGAAGTACGGACCAATGATTCCACCAGCCCTTAAAGCGCACCAAACAGTCAGTTTTTCTGGATATAACGGTGTTTTGACATAAACCTGAGCATTATCTTCACTCCAAATGCGGCAGTTTTGTTTGTTGACTTAGCCATTCAACCAGAAGTGCGCTTCATCGCTAAACAAAATTCGCTTATGAAAAACGGGAACAACGGCAATCTCGTTTTTGGCCGATTCGACTAATCTACTCCTTGCTTGATGATCGTTTGGCTTCAATTCTTGCACGAGTTGAATTTTGTAAGCACGCAAACCATGATCCTTCCGCAAATCTAAAGTGGATGGACACAGATCCATTTCCTGTGCTCGATGGCGGATAGACTCATTCGGGTCTTCCCCAATGCTACGCTCTACAGTAGCAATAGCTTCTTCTGTACGGCGCGGCGTCTCTGGGGATGCGAGTTATCAATAAGAGTAAACGTGGTGCGAAAACGTTCCATGGTTAATCGAATTAACTGCTCTGATGGACGATTTTGTCGAAGATAAAATGGACGTAGTGCGCGATACGTATTCCGCACAGAACCATTATTTTCGAAATAAAATTGCACTATTTGCGAGCGTCGTGCAGGCGTAAGTCTATTCATGATGAATTGCCAAACCAAACTGAGAATAAATCACTTCTCAGCTGTTAAATCGGTCGCCATCTTCAACAGTAACGCCAACTTAAAGTTCTATACCTCTAAAAAACAGCATTTAAATGAATGGTATTCAAGTTATTATTACGCGAATTCGAATATTTATGCTTTTACGTTTCAGAGCAGTCTATTTTCAGAATAATGTTGAACTATCAATGACTTATTGGCGACTCCATTGCATTATATTTCTTTGAAAAATTCTGTTACTGCATTATTCAAATTGAATAAAAATAGCTATGCCAAACTTTGCCTCTCACTGTTGTAACACAATTCGTGTATAAAAGTGAATAAAGTCCTTATTATTATTGTTATTGTTATTATTCCGAGATATATTTCATAGTTCATCGATTCTTCTTTTACGAAATTGAATTATGAACTGAAATAAAATGATCTAACACAGAAAACATTTTATATTTTCATATTCCAATTTTTTTTCAGTACTGATGCCATCATGCCCATGATACCTTTGGGTCTCAAAGAAACAAAGGAAATAGATTTTCGCGAACCCTTCAAGGATTTCATACTAGAGCACTACAGTGAAAATGCAGCCCAATACGAAGATGCCATCGCAGAATTTATGGATACACGACAGGCCATAAGAACCCCTCTCAGAGATGTCAACGGGATTTCCCTACTTTTCCGTTACTATAATCAATTATACTTCGTAGAACGACGTTTCTTCCCTCCGGACAGATCACTGGGAATATATTTCGAGTGGTTTGATTCATTAACAGGTAAAAATAATATTGTCTCACTCAAGATATATGAGTTTGAATCGAAATTGATATTTACCCAGAAAAATATATTTCTTCGTGAAATTATATAAACCAATCGTTAAAAAACTTACACAATTAGTTTTCGAGAAAAATGCATTAAATATTAGTAATTTTTCCAGTATTGCTGCAATCACCAAATTTGAGGTTTTTTTATAAATTTAATCCATTAATTTTTATATTTATTTTTTAATCTATTCAATAGTAAAAATTCAACTGATTTTGTTTTAAATAACTAATTTGAATTTATCGAAAAATTTTCAAGAAAAATATACTAATTAATAGTAATTTTTCAAGTATTCCTGCAATCATGAAATTGGAGGTTTCTTCAATAATTTAATGCATTAATTTTCATATTAACTTTTTGATGTATTTAATAACCCAATAGTAAAGTCAACTGATTTTGTTATAAATATCATATTGTGAATTTATCAGAATAAAACTGGTTATTTCATCTACCAAGTACAAATAATTAATATTTATTGATACTTACTGATGTACTGATACTTACTAAAAAACATAGTAATTATAGTAATATATTCGATCCAATTTTATGAAAAGATGCACAAGCTTCTTTTGGAGAATATTTCTATACTCTCCACGAACTCACCCAAAATGTAATGCGTTTTCCCACACACAATAGCGCAGCCAAGTTTTTCGAAAAAAATTTTATTTACGGGAAATTTATGGGCCTCATCCAAATTTTGCATTACCTGACTAATTTATTAATGAGTACCGAAGGAAAGTATTAATGATTTTGTAAAAACTTATTAAACTTTTTCTCCTTTTCTACCTGCCATGACATTATTTGGTTGAGTGTGGTTTTTTTAACTACCTTTATGATACTTCCATTTCATTAAGTTAGACTACGTTTGTTTTCGTGGCCTCTTTCACTGGCTGAGAGGGTTCGATTACCAGAAAAACGCCCCTGTCCATACGATACTGCCTTACATTTCAATAGAACTTGAAACTTAGTTCAAAAGTCTCTTCAGATCAATATTCACAAGTTATCAAAATGTAATCCACTGTATTTAATAACTAAATTCGAATGTTTCTTACAAAAACGTACTTATGTATGTATACAAATTGATAAATTGATTTATTGCCTGTTTAAGATAGTTTATTTTCAATGTTTTTGGAAATAACAGGCTTATTTTTAATGTTAAAAACTTTATTTTTGTTGACGTTTCGTTGTATATCACAACTTTGTCAGTCAAAGCTAATAAATATTGAATTGTGTGAATTACTATTTATTAATTATTTATTTTTATGAAGATAGTTATTCATAAAATTCAATTAATTATTAGTGTTGACAAAGTGGTGATATACAGCGAAACGTCAACAAAAATAAGTTTTTAACATTAAAATAAGCCTGTTATTGTAAAAAACATTAAAAAATATATATATATATATATATATATATATATATATATATATATATATATATATATGTATATACTGTATTGCTTTTTCCAGGTGTGCCATCTTGTCAACGTACTGTAGCTTTCGAAAAAGCTTGCGTTCTCTTCAACATAGGTGCCGTGTACACTCAAATAGGTGCTAAACAAGACAGGAGTTCGTCGAAAGGCCTAGATGCTGCAGTTGACAGTTTTTTAAGAGCTGCAGGAACTTTCAGATACATTCATGAAAACTTCACCAATGCACCTTCCATGGACCTCGGCCCCGAAATGTTAGAAATGCTGGTTCAACTGATGCTTGTAAGTTACAATACATTTTTGAATCCTTAATGAGATCAACAAAACGCCATAAATGAACTTTTTTTGCAATTTAATTTCTGCAGGCCCAAGCAAGAGAATGTTTGCTCGAAAAATTGCAACTTCAATCCGAAGAAAAACGCTCGATAGACATTTGCCTCGATCTAGCCCAAGAAGCAGCCCAGCTGTCGGAATGTTACAACCACGTGCATCATTTGATCTCACACGAAGCAGTACACGATTATGTCCCGTACAGTTGGATATCTCTAGTCATGGTGAAGAAGGAATATTACTGCGGAATGGCACATTTCCACGTAGCTATGGGTGTACTACATAAGGATGCTACCAACATGTCTCCAGCTACCAGAGAAACACTGCAATTTTTGCATTTAGAAAGCGCGTCTACTCAATTGGATATAAGGATACCAAAGGACGATTCAGAGAGAAGACTGCTGGGTAAATATGGAACTCATAAATAACATATAATTTCCGTATATTTTCTAACTTTTTAGTAAAAGGTGTTTTTTTTAGAGATATAGAACTTTAAATTTCAATAAAACAACGATGGATTATTCGATTGACAAGAATTTTTTTTGTTCGAAAGATAATCTTGTGGCATTACATTTTGAATATGATTTCTGGCACATGACTGCCATGGCTGGCTCGGATGTAGTCCAATCGGGACGTCCAATTTTCGATGACATTGTCCAACATTTGTGGCCGTATATCGGCAATAACAGGGCGAATATTGTCTTCCAAATGGTGAAGCGTTTGTCGCTTATCCGCAAAGACCAATAGCTTTACATAGCCCCACAGAAAATAGTCTAGTGGTGTTAAATCACAAGATCTTGGAGGCCAATTCACAGGTCCAAAACGTGAAATTAGGCGCTCACTAAACGTGTCTTTCAATAAATCGATTGTAGCACGACCTGTGTGACATGTTGCGACGTCTTGTTGAGACCACAGCTCCTGGACAACATGGTTGTTCAATTCAGGAATGAAAAAGTTAGTAATCATCGCCCAATACCGATCACCATTGGCTGTAATGTTCTGGCCGTCATCGTTTTCGAAGAAGTACTGACCGATTATTCCACCAGCCCATAAAGCGCACCAAACAGTCAGTTTTTCTGGATGTAACGGTGTTTTGACATACACTTGAGGATTACCTTCAATCCAAATGCGGCAGTTTTGTTTGTTGACGTAGCCTTTCAACCAGAAGTGCGCTTCATCGCTAAACAATATTCGCTTATGAAAATCAGGAACAACGGCAATCTCGTTTTGGGCCCATTCGACGAATCTGCCTTACTTGATGATCGTTTGGCTTCAAGTCTTGCACGACTTGGATTTTGTCAGCACGCAAATCAAAATCCTTCCGCAAAATCTTCCATAAAGTGGATGGACGACACAGATCCAATTCCTGTGCTCGATGGCGGATGGACTGATTCGGGTCTTCCTCAATGCTACGCTCTACAGTAGCAATAGCTTCGTCTGTACGCACCGTACAGCGTCTCTGGGAATGCGAGTTATTAATAAGAGTAAACGTGGTGCGAAAACGTTCCATGGTTAATAGAATTAACTGCTCTCATGGACGATTTTGTCGACGATAAATTGTACGTAGTGCGCGATACATATTCCGCACAGAACCATTATTTTGGAAATCAAATTACTGTTAAATCGGTCGCAATCTTCAACAGTAATGGCAACTTAAAGTTCTATACCTCTAAAAAAACACTCTTTAGTAGCACTTTTGGATTCCTTGCACGTGCGAAATTTTAGGAGCTTCAATACCTCAGTGTTGATGTCATTCTTAAATAAATACTCATGGACAAACCTGACATATTTAACTTCGTAATTATATGCTATATAAAAGAATTCTTGAACTCCTGCTCTTGCTCCAACGTGATGTATTTATCTATGCACTGTTGCATTAATAACTAGAATTTATATTTCCTAAAAGCAGATAAAATTCTGTAGTAAAACTCCAAACAGTCATCCTAATTCCACTGAAGGTGTCTAAAATAGTCAACATATGTTTCGGACTCTGAGACTATCATCAAGAGTTCACTACCTCAATAGTTTTGTTATTTAATTAGTTATAAAAAACATTTCGTTTTTTCTTCAGGAAGATCACATCTGAGAGAAGCATTAGTACTTCAAGAGGAATGTCAGAGACTACACCGGATGTGCAGGGAGCTAAGAGGCAAACAGGCGTTAACGTCAGTACTGCGAAACGCGCATCGGGTCACACTTCAGGCATACACAAAAACAGAAAGCGAAGACGACTTCAGTGACATGCTTGACGCTGCTAACATACAGCGTAAGTATTCTCAAAATTGCTGTAGATATAAAGATCTTAATTTCGAATAATTAACGATATATATTAAGCTTAATGATGAATAAGTAATTAGACTTTCTACGGTGGCTTGAAGAACAGCATTTCCATAGTTTTGTTAAAATTGGTTCGTTTTACATGTATCCACCTAATTTCTTTGAAAGTATATCGTGGTAATTAAAAGATTTTCTTTCTTTCTTTCTCGATACATAACAATATTGTTTCGCTAACACAGTGGTTTCATCTGATGTAGATGATAAACTAAGCTAATACATTTTGGACCGCCAGCATTTATCCCGAAGTGTGGTGAAATTACCATTGTGAACCACCAGCATTTATCCCGAAGTGTAGTGATATTACCATAGAACACTTTTCTTCTGAAGTGTGGGGAATGACCATAGAATAATTTTCTCCTTTAAATTATTGAAGTTATTGCCTTTTACTGCAATAAATTCAATGATGGAGAATTATTCATTGGAAGGTGGTCTTCAATAAACTTCATTTACTCCCTCTTACTAATCTCCATGGCTTCTAACAAGGTTAGTTTGTAACTTTTTCGTTCCGTATGCAAAATTTTTAAATTGTTGTTGAAGCAGTAGTTCGCTTCTATAAGTTGTGGTGCATACGTCGAAACGTTTTTTTTTCCAAGCATCTTTTGTGTTCAGATATTCTAAGTCTGAAATTTCTGGAACTTTGACAACATATATATTACCTTGGGACAAGTACCGCAACTCAACTCGTATTTCTGATGTGTTTAACCAAGGTATTCAGGTTTTCGAAAGCTATCGTTAAACTTCCATCAGATAAAAGTTATGAGATTTTTGATAGGGTTGCTTAAATACGTTAGTGATTAGTTAAAATTTGACTTACTATCTGTTACTCGAGGATATACTCAAGAAATGGTCTTATTATACAATCTTTTCCTTAAAATATTATCGACGAAACAATGATGCTATCCGTTGTTTTGTGCGCTCTGTTTAATGACATTTAATTCTCTAGTGTAATTATCTGCTGATAAAGGCAAAGGTATTTATTAAAATGCCTAACAATCAACATTAAATGCTGGAGAGATATCTTTCAGCTAAACTCAATTCATGAGTTTCACTACCTGAATGAAATGAATATAGTCTCAAAATCATTAGATTATATTGGCATAATTTCACAAAATAAATAGCACGCCTTTGTTTTAAATATTTAGATATAATTCGAAAAAGAAAAGGCTGCTGCTTTCTCATTATCACGAATGTCAGTGCTTCGTCGTCCCTACACTTCCATCTCCAGTGAAAACAATCTTTCATCTACGACGCCGGAAGGCCTCTATAACAAATTCATATATTTTGTTAGTTCTCCACTCTATAACAGAGCTTCGTCTGGTTTATAGGTCTATATAATTTTATATAGACCATTATTATGAAGTTTAGTAAAGATTCAGACAATGCTACTCAACAAAGAAAGGATAGATAGATATATCCAGATAGTTCAACAAATTTTTGACGTGATTCTTTACATTGACATAACTTTTTGTTTATGATGAATCGATTGACACTGAAAAAAACACTAGATTGATGAGGCCGATGCTTGAGGAAAATTAATATCCATAATGAAACTATATTTAAAATTTTCTCATAATTTTAATACAAATACGCATGACGACGCGACGTTTCGAAGCACTACTTCTTTTTCAAATGCTGAATTAATACTAGGTGTAATTTCACAAACTCAATACTTTAAGCTATTTTCACAGAACACACCCGGGTATGTTCTATGACCAACTTGGTATGAGGACCATAGAACACAACTGATATATAACAAAAAACTACCTGGAATATTTTTATTGAACATATTAATTAGATGGCTAACATCTGGTGTTAACATCTGACTGGCTATTAAGTATAAGTCCCGAATTTTTTATTTTTTCAATCTGTAATGATTCTAGAAGATTTAGCTTAGAACCTCTATTCTGTCTATTCAATATTTCAAACTCTGATCTAAATATATGACTTTCCTCTACTGAATGGTTAGCATAATGAGAATCCGTTTTTTTTTTTTCTCAAAACTACGTTTATGTTCCGATAATCTAATTTGAAAATTTCTGAAAGTTCTTCCTATATAAAATTTTTCACAACTATCACATTTAATTTTGAATACCCTACACATTTGATTTTTACTAATTTTTGATTTAGTATTTTTAATTAAGTTACCAATATTATTAGTGGTCCGAAATATTGATGTTATAACTTGCTAAAAGTGATTTTAAACTAGGTGTCCCCATATATGTTAAAAACTCTAGATGTTAGGTGAAACTTACCAAAATATACAATTGAAAACCCGATCTATATCGGATGAACCGTTATAGTATGCACAAAGTCATAACCAAACAGATAAACAGACAAAATTCCAACTATCATTGTTTTGGGTGCTATTGCATTGATAAGTTCTCAACAATATTTTCTCTCATATATCTTCCATGTACAGACAGCTATCTTTTACGTTTTCATTATATGTATGGAGAAGTCTCAATCATGAGTAAAGAACCATTTTATCATAAAATGTGGACAGTTTTACTTCAATATCCTATAAACATCAATCTGTCGAAGCTATAATTTCAATATATACAAAACAGTTTCCATTTCGAATTCGATTCCAGCCTTTTAACTCTTCTGATACCTCGATATCATCACCATCGCTTGATACAAATCGCATTCTCTTTATATTCAGACCTCTCCAATACTGAGAGTATTGAGAAACATTCAAGAATTTTGTCCCGCTATCTCCTAAAATGAATAGACATTCACGTCTAATGAATACAGATTCGGCCATTGAATTCAATACGTTTCACTTCAACATAACTAGTGCATGAGATGGAGATGGAGGCTTTGGGATAGTTATCGTCCGTTTTAATTGAACAGGTTCGACTGTTTTGAAATACGAAGACATAAAGCGTGATTAATTATTTTCATCGGTTAGACCTTACGAATGTAAATTCTTAGAAACCTTTCATTTTTGATAGATCAATCATCAAGAAGCTCTATATTCACAGACTGAGACATATAGACAAGAAGATTTTGTTTAGAAGCAATGAACCCCATCACAACATCGCATATGAAAAAGGTTCGAGGGTTGAATCCTCCCCATTATCTGCACTGTTTCATAGAAATTTTTGCTGCAATTTTTATTAATCATGCACATACAAAATTTTTTATTTGTTTCATTTTGCTTATAATATGAGGCCAACGAAAAGCCAAACAAAAATCCTTAATAATTGCGTTATACAAAGTCTCCCTATCTTGTGAATGCTATTCTTATGCCCTGAAGCAATGAGAGTTTGACAGCTTTTCATGAACACAAAAAATAATTGCTCAAAAAAGGATGAAAGTTTGTGAATGTGATGAGGTTCATTAACAGGACATGTAGTTCCAGAGGGTGTTTTCATCTCAAACTTGACAATTCGAAGTTAACTATTTCAAAGTATTATGTTGTCCCTTTCACAAGAAAAAAAGATCGAATTGACTGTGATTATAGCGTCGGTAGTCAGGTTCTTTCTCGTTCTGATAGAGTGAGAGATGTTGATATAGTCTTCAGAAACTTTCTTCCACTTCACACATCACCCAACTTATTTGTACTGCCTCGAAAATATATGGATTCGTTATAAGCAATGGTAAATATTTCGATATTTCCTGAACTTTTTAAGACTATTTAATGCCCTAATCCGTAGCGAGTTGGAGTGTAGCAACATGATCTGGTATCCTATTTATACTTGCCATCAATACCATCTTGAGGCCATTCGGAGAAGGTTCTTGAAATTCTTAGTTTGGAGGGAGGATAAATTTTATCCACAGAAAGGAGTGAATCATGACGAATTATTGAGTCGATTTGGTTAAACCTCATTGCAGATCAGAAGAGAAACTTTATCACTCAAATTTTTATACAAATTACTGCACAACAGAATTGATTGTCCTCGTCTCCTGTCCGCTTATCGATTTCGTGTTCCTAGCAAAATTCTCGTACCACAGAATTATTCGACCTAGGACCCCAAGGACCAACTCGCTAATACAATCTCCCCTTTGGTTTATGGAGTCTACATTCAATACACAGTCTAATAGAGGTGACATTCACTTTGACTCCATAGCAGTTATAATTAGGAGTTATGTGAACAAGTGGAATTGGCTGAAATGAATTTAATGAAATTGAGTTCCTTGTAATAATTCATTTAATTTCATTATTTTGTTATTAGTTACTTCTTAGTTTTTCGAATTAGATCATATTAAAATGAGAGTTAATAAGAAATACTGATCTAAAAACCACTGACTGAACAATTCTTTATTCGACTAGTTTCGCCTTCTACGTTATCAAGAATGATAATTCTTTATTTATTTACGGCATTATCAAAAATGATAATTATTATAATTCTTGATAATGCCGTAGAAGGCGAAACTAGTCGAATAAAGAATTATTCAGTCAGTGATTTTTAGACAAGTATTTCTTATTATCTCTCATTTTTATATTTCTTTTCATTCTATTTATTTCGTTATTTAGATATTATTCAACGTTATTTATCATTATTGAAACCCCACTTAAAATTCACGCATTATGTCAAAATCCAAT
The DNA here is from genome assembly GCA_030704895.1 of Henosepilachna vigintioctopunctata. Lineage (NCBI taxonomy): Eukaryota > Metazoa > Arthropoda > Insecta > Coleoptera > Coccinellidae > Henosepilachna > Henosepilachna vigintioctopunctata. Next base: position 7,045,404 of record JARQZJ010000031.1, read on the forward strand.
TTCATTTTTTAAAGTGGGTTGAATATTCAAAATCTAAAACGTTAAAAAGCTGAAACTTTCACACCTATCGCTAAGATGATGTAATAAGAGACTTTAAAAGAGACAATTCCACGCATCAAATTACTTTACAGAAACATTTCGAATTCCGACTGAAGCTGTGGAATTGAATTTTTCAAACATAATTTACATCGAAGAACAATTAATTCGTAGTTAATGAAATGTCAAACACGACGATGATTTTTCAATGCAATTCACCTTATCTCAGTTCAAAATATCCTCCTTTTTATTCTCGACATTGTTCCAAAGAACCGGTGGCTCCAACTGAGTTTGCAAACAATAAGAGATCAAAAACAAGGAAGTTTAATGAAAAATAAATTATGAAATTTTTCGTCAATTTTAGGAGGAATGATTGGAAAAAGGCGTATTTCCATCATTTTCATATTGCTCAAACCTCGGGCTGCTCTACACATCTAGCGTTGCACATAAGGCTCCCTCTTATCGTCTGAAGTGATATCTCTCTTCGAATTGACAGCATAAAATAGTAAACATCTAATACATACAGTATTAGAAAGGAACTACTAAGTTCTGACATAACCTAACATACTAATTACCCGGTGTGCTTCCTCTTAACGTTCCAGTTCAAAAGTTTTTCTGTTAGAAATTCGTCAGAAATATAATAAAACCCTTTTCCACCTATGAATGTCAGGTGTGGATTACTGATCAGTCTGTTAGTTCCGTTATAGGTACGAGTGATAAGGCAGTTTACTACTTAACTCTATCAAGTATTCGTGGAAGACTTTCTTCATTCGAGTTATTTCCATTATAAAATGATATAATTATTTTCGTTATTATATTTATCCACCGTTTTAATAAAATGGTGGATGCGCACTTTTTGCTGTGTCTCTTATTTGAATCCAAATAATCAGCACACCAATCAGTTCACCAGCGGCCACTTCTCTGAACATCAAACAATAAACTCTGAACGCTCAAGTGCAATTGGAAAAACCTTTTATATAACCTATATGTAAATACATAAATAACACATTTATGTATGTTATATTTATTTTTTATGTATAAAACTTAAAATTAATCAATGACACGACACGGAGGTTTCGCTTATCTCTTGGTGAAACATTATGTTAAAAACAATAAATTAGAAATTAACACACTTAAGTTTGACTGAATATATTAAAAACTCAACATATGTTTCTGTTGGTCAACCCATTATCAAGAGTACACAATATTACTGAATTTTGGAAGGTACAGCTTTTACTTATAAATCCTAAACCACAGAATTTAACACTGGGGTCACGGAAAATCTCATCTGGTCATTGCAAATAGGTAAATTCCTCTTTTTGGCTATCGAAATTTCCAAGACTTCAAGGTTATCTAATCTTTTGCCCTTACTACCTTAGTGTACTATTTCGGTCTTCATGTGATCCAAGAAACCATTATGTTTGATGAAGTGTTCAGAAAAACCTGTATTAGGTTTATTCAACAGTATTGATCTTATATGTTCATCGATTCATTTTTGAATAGAACGTCCAGTTTGACCTATGTAAAACTATGAAATTTCCTGCAAAATATTTTATAAACGCCACTTCTCGAAAATAAGTCTCAAAATAAGTCAAGTTTGTCCTTGTTATTTACCAACAATGAACCCAAATGCTTTTTGTTTGTGCATATTTGTAGTAGATTGCATAAAAATAACGTGAATACAATATGCGCCAACAAAAAGAATTTGGGTTCATTGTTGGTAAATGGCAAGGACAAACTTGACTTATTTTCGAGAAGTGGCTTTTATAAAATATTTTGCAGTGAATGTGATAGCTTACATAGGTCAAACTGTACGTTCTATACAAAAAAGAATCGATGAACATAGAAGATCAATACTGTTGAATAAACATAATGCGGGTTTTTCTGAACATTGCATTAAACATACTCATTTCTTGGATCACAGGGAGACCGAAATAGTACACTCAGATAGTAAGGGCAAAAGATTAGATACCCTTGAAGTATTTAATAGTGTTGGCGTTTACTTGATGTAAATCCATTATAATTGAATATAACTTAAATTCAAACACTTGAACTTATGATTTACACTTTATTGACTACATAGCATGACGCGTTTCGTCGTTACAAACGACTTCTTCAGATGCTTACAGAATCTATTCAGAATCTGAAACGCGTCATGCTATGTAGTCAATAAAGTGTAAATCATAAGTTCAAGTGTTTGAATTTAAGTTATATTCAATTACCCTTGAAGTCTTGGAAATTTCGATAGCCAAAAAGAAGAATTTACCTATTTGCAATGAGCAGGTGGATTTTTTCGTGAAACTAGTGTTAAATTCTATGACTTAGGATATATAAGTGAAAGCTGTTCGTTTTGAAATTCAGTAATATTGTATACTCTTGATAATGGGTTAACCACCCGAAACATATGTAGAGTTTTAAATATATTCAGTGAAACCTAAGTCAAGTGTGTTAATTTTTAATTTATTGCTTTTAAACTTAATCATATTATTAGAAGAAATTACTGTTGTTTGTTTCGTTACTCATTCTTTTTTTTTGAAACCTTCATTAATTTTTTTTGAAATATTTATATAACTTGTATCCAGCAACACCTACAAAATTATTATATAATTCGTTAAGAATAAGTGGATTTCAACTAAACGTCGAAATATACTTGCCGAGGAAAAAAATGTTGGGAAGTTTAGAAACACTGAAATCAATAACGATATTTATCGAATAAAGTTAACAGAAGCAGTTTACAATCATCCGTAACAAAAAAATTTAAAAAATTCAATTATTGTAAGATGTTAATAATAATCACAGCATACAATGAAAATACTTATAAATTTTCTTCAATACCACACATTGAGCGCCATATCAATGGTATTAAAAATTCCTAAACAATATCAATCGAAATATTCGAAACAATTGATAAATATAATATTCGAATGAATGAAAGCATAATTCACAATTTTCCTTTCAGCTGCTACAAAGTTCCAACTGAATCTAACACCCCCAGACTTTGCCCAATACCGTGTGAATGACCTCTTCAAGTCCCTAGGGCCCATAGCCATTTTTTCTGCGAAGAGGCACTGGACCGCACCCAGATTGATACAACTCCACAGGGGAAGGACTTCCGAAGGATTCGGCTTTTCCGTGAGGGGTGATGCGCCGGTTATTATTGCAATAGTGGAAAATAATTCCCTAGCTGAAGTAAGTGAACACGAGGGTCTTTCGAAATATATCCATCCATACTCTCTATTTGCAACGAGGCTTTAACCCCATTATAAATTAAGTGTAAATGGTTTATTTCTATTATGGTGTCAAACAACTTTGGCGTAAAACAACTAGGTAGCTTGCCAGTAGATTATACAGAGAGAAGCCCTGGCTTGCGTACGAGCGTATCTGAAAAAACATAAGGGCTAAAAACTTCTAAAAAATGTATCTATCGAATCAATTATGTTACTTGAAATGTTTTATATTTGAAGCTATAGTTTAAGGGATCTGCCTTCAAACTTTATTTCAAACAGATTCGAACCCGTTCATGTACATTGAATAAAAATAATTACATAATATTCATGCAAAATTCAATCTACTGCAACATACAGCGTAATATGAAGTTAAAACTCACTTCGAATGTCTGACATACCGCTTCATTTGAGCTACTAAAGTAATGTGTAAACTAATCAGTTATGTGGTATCGGATATTATCTCAACGCATTTACTTAATAAAACAACTGAATTGATATTCCTCTGAAGATTGATCTTCCAATACTCTACTGAGTATAACTCAATTCCCAGTGCATTTTGTAGATATTAACTTTCAATCAAAATTATGGATAGTGATAACGATTTCTAATCTTATCAATTCCGTATGAAAATATCAAAGCTCAAAATGAGATCCTTGTGGAATACCTGATAGACTAAACTATATCTCCAGAGTATCAATTTAAAATCAGTTCAAAATTTGCTATTATATTTGATGATATGTGGATCAAAAATATTCAGCAACAACAATACAACAATGTCGGAATGGCGTTCAAAGACTTCATTATTTCTCGACAATCAGATTGTCAAACTATACATTAAATCAATAAGTTTATAACGATTTCATTTTGGAATTCTTTAGAAGAATCCGGTTGAAACAAAATCACTTCTTCCATTTCATCAAAATAAGTGCAATATTGTTATTTTCATTTGTTTATTCATTTTAGTTCGGAGGAGTTAAAGAGGGCGATTTTATCGTTGCCATTTGTGACAAAGATGTGAAGTGGGCGTCACATGAGGAAGTAGTTACTCTCATAAAAAACGCCGGAGATTCTCTCAGTCTGAAACTTGTGACGCCAATGGACCGAAATTATCTAAAGGTAAGAAAAAAATTTATGCTATCATAGTCATTTCGAATATGTTTTACACCTATTTCACCAGCCAATCCACAACTACAGCTGACCAACGCTCATCTTTCGTTCGGGCTGGATGGCCTGCCCATTTCCACTTTGACCTTTTTACACATTCCACGACATCCTTCACCTTTGTTAGACCTCTTATCCAGCTGTAGCGTATTCTATCTCGTATGATTAGGCCCATCATGTATTTTTCTATACCCCGCTGGGTTGTTCGAATCTTCTGGATGTAAGCAGATTTCAGGGTCCAAGTTTCGCTGGCGCAGGCCATCGCTGGTAATACACATTGGTCAAACACTTTGCTCTTTAAGGATAGTGGCATATCTGATTTGAAGATATGTTTCAGTCGGCCAACTGTACTCCAAGCTGTTCTGGTTCTTTGAATATCTCGCGTGTAATATTCCCGTCTCCCGTGGTAATCTGTCCCAGATATGTGTAAGACATATCCCCATTAGAAAGCTGCTCTTTCTAATGGGTATCCATCCACCTCCATTTGCTCTTTAGTGCACAAAGGGTTCAGCACCATCTTTGTTTTTGAAGTGTTTATTTCCAGACCTATTTCGACATATATTTTCCGATATATATATATATATATATATATATATATATATATATATATATATATATATATATATATATATATATATATATATATATATAGGGAAATGAAATTTTTTTTGTGCTTATGGCACTGAATGAAATATTTAAGAAAATGAACACTATAACATTCATTTAAAAAATTTAAATTAATCAAGAGAATGTTATTATTAATCACTTCGATGGACGTGGTGCGACTGACGAGTTCCCTGCAGAACGAAACATATATGTCTTGCACTTCCATCAGGTGTGGCATCGATTTCAATATTTCTCTAACATTTATCCCTTGAAGGATAATGGAGACATCACATCGTACACGTTCACATATCTAGCTCTACTATAACATTCTCTTGATTAATTTCAATTTTTCAAATGAATGTTCTAGTGTTCATTTTCTATATATATATATATATATATATATATATATATATATATATATATATATATATATATATATATATATATATATATGAACCTTGTACTTGTTTTTACTGTTTGTACTTGTACTGAATAAATGAAAATATTATAATACTCATTGTGAAAAAGACATTAAAAACTTTTTCTCTGCGTTCTCTACCTCATAAGGAAATAGGGGACTGTTTGAATCTACAACACTTCGTGTAATATTTTCAAATGTATAGTAAATTAAGAAACTTGATCAAGTTCCATAAAAAGTGATTAGTACAATTGAAGTTGTTTCTCATGATAATGAATTGGTAGCCTCAATCCCACGTCCGGTGATTTGAAGAATTGTAGAATTTAGTGGAATGTTCATTATAAAACATACAGTAATTTGTAATACAATATAATACATATTTGTAAATTGTGGAATCAAAATTTAGAGCATAGAATTCCTTCAAATCACTAAAAAAAATTTTGCTTTTATAAGTTTCGACAATGAAAAGAAACGGAAACAATCTCAGTTTTCAAAAATTAATAATAATTTTGGAATGATGTCAAGAAAAAACATTTTTCTCCAAGTCACAATTAACTATATAGATAATCACTTTTTCAATAGCATAATACAAATGTCATCACCTTCCCATGTAATACTTTAAATTTAGTTATAATGATATTTGATAGAATTTTGATAAAATTTTATATAACTCGATAATATTATTGGATGTTATGATGCATAAGAGTGAAACACAGAAAACGTAACATCAAAAGTAATAGCTGTTAAGTATGAAAATTGGAATCAGGATTAAGGAACTACAACTAGAGTGTCGAAACTTCCAATTTTAAGTTTACCTCAGGGATTTTTTTATTTTTATGTAAACGTTTGAATAATAAGATGAAATTCATAATCAGAAATATAAGCAGAACAAAAACAAATGAAAAATAAAATGAATTAAAAAAATAACTCTATGAAAAAAATGAGAATTACAACGAATTGAAAAACTGATATTTTTACAACAGTTGAAAATACATTCAAGTGAAGTAGATAAATATTGAAATAAAATTCATATATACAAATAAAAACAAAACAAAAAAGTGTCACAACTGAAACAATAAATTGTTCCTTTCGAGTAATTGAGTAAGTCACACTGCGTATTACATATTCTAAGTTGCAGTAAGTTCAGCCAATGTGAAATAAGAGGAAAAGCGATTAGCGAAAACTTCGCCGCAGTGCTCGCTTTAAACATGACTCATTAACTGCTGTAACTCAAGATAATTAATAACCTAGTACCCACTCTTCAATACTTTGAATGCAGGAATGCTGAACTACAAGAATCGAATTATATTGTAATATACATGTTTGGTCTTGCTTCCGGAATGATATTTCAGTAGAAAAACACGTCCAAGCAACGCTAAAGAGAAACATGATTGGCTTATTGACAAGCGTCGACAATTACCTATCCACAGAACGACATATCTCATCTTTTTTACCCTTTCGCTTCAGCAATAAAGAATTATTAGAGTGTGAAATAAATCATCATTTAATTGAAGATGAAAGGATAGTGGCAAAAAATTGGAATACATCGACGCAATATCTCGTATAGTTATGGTCGGAATGTTTCGTGTGAATACGATTGAAATTTTTCACGAAGAATAATATATGTGCGATAGAAATTGAGAATGTAAGAAGATATCACTGTCGATGTCGGTCTGGTTGATTCGATGGATGTGAGAACGGATTTATAATAATAATAATGAGTTATTCAATCTCTATAATACCCAATTACAGAAAATAATAACATGTTGAATAATCACTAAATAAATAAAATGAAATAAATATAACAAAGAGCTCTATCTAATGTAAAAAATAATCAAAATTCTAAATAATAACTAAGTAATAGAATTTACTGAAATATTACAAAAATCATTCTAAATGAATTCATTATACTTAGTCAATTTCCTTGGGTCATATAACTCGAATGGACTCCATAAACCAAATGGGAGATTGTATTAGCGAGTTGGTCCTAGGTGAAATAATTCTGTAGAACGAGAGCATTTGGCCTCGAAACACGAAATTTCAATTCGGACAAGAGAGGAGGTCAATCAATACTATTGAGCAGTAATTTGTAAAAAAATTTTAGTGATGAATATTTACGACGTTATTAGAATGAATCGATATCATTCATATCCAGAAGCGCAACCATAGATAAATCATAGATATCCAAATGTCAGAAGGATCGTAGTAGAGTTACCATAGAAATTTATAGGATGGCATAAATAAGTAGGTTGTACTTACTGAAATTAGTTGTAGTAAACTCTTGTTGATGAATTAGCATCCTAACATATCTTAGGTGTAGAGAAAAAATCGATTTTGTTGAATTTAGCCTAGTGATTTGAATTAGGTATACGATACATTTAACACATTTTCACCAAGAAACTATTGCGGAAGGTCGAATGGTTTTTATCACTCATAAAATAATTAGGAATTAGGAAAATAATTCAAATAGGAAAATAGAAATTCAAAAAATGATCATTGAATTGAATTTGACTGCTAAGGCAGCTATATACTCGTATATTTTGCAGTATATATATATATATATATATATATATATATATATATATATATATATATATTTATATATATATATATATATATATATATATATATATATATATATATATATATATATATATATATATATATATATATATATATATATATATATATATATATATATATATATATATATATATATATATATATATATATATATTTTATATATATATATATATATATATATATATATATATATATATATATATATATATATATATATATATATAAGTCGGAATGATTTCGTTCAATTGAATTTTTCAACAAACCCCTTTTTTTCATTTCTTTACAATCACAATTTATACTGAAAATTTCGACATAATTCAACAAATGCAATGAAGTAAACCTTCAGAAGCAATCTTAGATTTATATTGGAAAAAACATCGATAAAAAAAGATCTGATAAGAAAACCAATGATAAGCGAACAAGCGATAATAAGAAACTTTTCCTAATTCACTTTTTTACTCACTTCTAAAACTCTGAAAAAGTTTTTTTAGCTTCACATTATTGTAGGTTTCAAAGAAGTAAAACAACGTTTTCTATACCACTCACCAATCAAAAATCTTCTTCAACGCGATGAATAATTCGAGTGCAAGCATCATGCAGTATGTGAGTTTTTGATCCTAAAATAAAGAAATGCCAAATCTCTACTAGAATATCTGGACCTAACGTAATGATAATAGCGTGATTGATAATAGCTGATATAGGAATATCGTTAGCTTATTATATAAGTGTTAATTTTTAGATTAATAATGAATTGATATTAAAACACTTGGCTTACGTTTCTATGAATATATTAATAACCTTGAATATGTTTCGGGTGGTTAGTCCATTATCAAGAGTATCCAATAATACTACATGTTAACAACAATATTAACAAGAACAAAATTAATATATTCAGTGAACTTTTGGTTAGAAATATATTACGACATTTTAGTTAGAAAACGTTTGTATGGGAAAAGGAAATGGGCTGTTTTTAGGGTTCTCCTTGAAATTAGTCGAATTTTTCTCGCCGTAAAAACCATCCTTGGACTTCAACGAACATTTTAAAAAATAATTGGCAAAATTGGTCCAGGTGTTGTTGCGTTATGCGCTTACCAACACATTTTGCGATTCATTTTTATATTAAAGATAATGTTTCACCAATTGATAAGCGAAACCTCCGTGTCAATTTTTGGAGTGTTGATTCCTTAGGGAATTAAATATGACATTCGGTTTCTGAGAATTCTGAGGTTGAATTCTCACTTACGTGGTTGAATATTAATTAAAATTGAACGCTTGGTTTAATGGTTCACTAATGTATTGAAAAATAATGCAATAAAATTAATAACTGTCTTTATAATGAGCTGACCGCTCGAAACATGTTGACCCAACGTGATTAGTTTTATTGTGTTTTTCAATACATTCGTGAAACATTAAGTAACTTAAGTGTTTAGTTTTAATTTAAATTTAAAGAAGTTTAAATTTAATCTCAAAAAGCGCTCTCCTCAATTAGAATGTAACCATATCAATGTTTTGCGCAGACTTAACAGAAAAGACTAATAGAATTAACTGTGTAGTTGTCTTTTTATGTACGAAGACCTAAAACTTTATAATACACCTGAATTTTTAGTTTTTCTCCGTTTTTAAGCTATATTAAGGCCAGCTCACTCCAAGAAACGTAATTTTTTTCGATATATTTCATCTATAGTACAGAACATATTGAGTAATCAATTTATTTACATATGAAAGCACATATATGAAATTACCTGAAAAAAAATATTTTTTTTTTCAAAATGGCGGTCCTGAAAATGGCTGCTGAAACTCATCTGAATCGGAGATGAATGACATCATTTCTTGGAAAAGAATTATCTGAAAGCAAAAAACAGAACGGTTTCATGTTCTGTATCGAATTGGCTATGACCTTAAGCAGACTGAAACATTTTCAATGAAAAAAACAAAATGGCGGACTTTTGAATTTTTTTTACCCTATTTCTCACTTTTAATTGTTCATAACTTTTTAAAATAATAATGAATATTTCTGATTCTGCTTGAGGTCTCATAGCCAGACATCTAAAGAGTAAAATGCCGTTTGGTTCATAACGATAAGTGAAATAGTTCTGAAATGAGAGTGCAATTCATGCGAAAAAAATAATTCGGAGAAAAATCAATTCAAAGTTTTTATTCGTGAAAAATCGTAAAAAAAGTGAATTTTACTCACATATCCATTCCAGCTTCATACACAACTCCCTCATGGTCTTCGTAAGCATAATTCTGAAGAATTCTTGCATTTCTCAAAGCAGTTCAACAAAATGACAAAACATTAACAATAAAACAAAGAACAAAACAATAAGACGACTCGAAGGCATGCAGCAGCTGCCGCAACCGAGGCGTTCGAGTGGCAGGATTTACTGCAGCGCTCTCTAATCTTTCATACCTGCTTCTCGGTCTTGCTGACCTTCGGGACTAAATCTATACTATTTCTACGAGTATATAGTAGCAATTTATGTTAAAAAAATTTAAATTTTTTCGAAATTGCTTGGAGTAAGCTGGCCTTAAATTGTGAATCCACAGTTTTAGGGAAGCAATTTTTCCTTTCATTTTATATAAATATTATTTAGTGTAACTGCTGAATTGAAATAAAATTGGAATCTCCAAGGTCTGAGTCTAGTAAAATATTTGGGAACAAATTTAAACCTTTTTGGTTATTATCAACTACCACTAGCACTAATGGTTATACCAGATGAGGATATAAAACAAGAAACAGTTTTTCATTTGAGATAAGTGATTTACATTCGAGTTCATCCTCGCAAATTTCGATTTGCAAATGAAATCATGGAAGCCATCTGTTCCATCAGAATTTATGTGTTATTATAGAAGTAAACTGAGGACTTCGTGCCCTAATTCTTCTTTCTGTTCTCTTTTCAGCCTAATAAATCAAGTAAAGGTTCACTCTCCACCCACAGCAGCAGTTCTGGTGTTTCCAGCGGAATGTCTAGTCCGTCGGGATCTATGGCCCAACATAATTCCAACGGAAAAAGACTGCATTGGAATCCCTTCAAGCGGAATTCTTCATCTCGAGAAGGCAAAGATTTCTACGACAACGTTATACTAAGATGATCCCGAGCGTACTCAAAACCGCTCTACGTCTACGATTTACATGGGATGATAAAGATTTTTTGAGGAAATGTGAATATATTTCTAAATTGGTTGTGCCAAATCGTAAATTCGTTAGACTTACTACAGTAGCGGCGAAATGAGTTGATAAATTATAAATCGCGACGAAAAAATTATATCTTTGAACGTTATTGAAAACTAAATTAATCGATTAATTTTAATTATACTGAAATAATGTTAGAATATTAAATTATTCCAAACTTTAATCAATTAGTAGCTTCCGGGATTAAATGATCGAACGTTTAGGTTGTACTACTTTGTTATAGAACATATCAGACTTTTGGTCTAATGTACTGATTAAAATATGTATATTTATTGACGCCTTTGTATATTTCAGCCAAATTAACTTGCTGGGCTATGCCCAACTTTAGTTCTCGATACATCTAAATTTTTAGATATATTATGAGCTACGAATAATATTTCAGATGTTGAATAGAACGAATTTTAATCGAGATAACTCAAGTACAAAAAAGCAGATTTTTAGATGGATGTAACACGTTACCTTGACTTCTTTTCAGACTTTTCATGGATAAATCACAATATTTTCGAGCTGAAATGATTATTCACGTATTCTATTCAGCATTTGCCACGTGTGCATTGAACTTAATCTGAAATAGTGTATATTTTATGATTGAATCATCAATAGTCATCACGTGTGCTACTGATTTCCTTACACTGTTAGATATCTTGTAAGGCAAATGTACATAGTTCTTGGAGTTTAGACAGTAATGCTGTTGAGTTTCTTTAACTAAACTTCTGACATAGTCATGTATTGTACAAGAAAATGTTTCAGTTTGATGTGTTGTTAAATTGTTATGTAAAGTTGTATAATTTATATCAAATAAATATTATTAAATTAAATATAGTATACATTTATAGTGAATACGCATTCCTGATTGGAAAACAATTAAACGCCTAATAAAGTTCAAATATATACTTTTGTGTTCACAAAAACTTTGAAATTTAAATGAAAACTAAAATTTGCCAGCAAAACTTTGTTACTGAAAATTTCAGCGAAAAATACTTTTATTGATGAAAAGTATCTCCAAAAATTTCATAAGAAGAAATAGAATTCAAGTTCCTAAAACCTGCTTTATTAGATTCTCAACTTTATATCAAATTGTGAAAATGTTAGCATTAACTTCGGTAATATAATAAAAATACTGTGCGTAACTTCAGAGATATTTTTTGTTTTACTTGTTCAACAATGAATACTTTTCAACAAATGACATATATGTTTCATAGAATTATCTACACATCCATTTAAACTTCCTCTTAATTGTCCAGGGACACTTAAATAACTGATTTCCAAAAATTATCAACATGAAATATATGTTATTTGCTAAAGTCAGATTCAATCAGATTGAGTTATGTCCTTTTATTCTGTTATATGTGCAAAAAATATCCACTATTCAATGAAGTAAGAGAACTGAATGAGATTTATAAGAAGGTATTTGAGGCACCGTGAGAATTTGTTAAATACATTTTCTGTTATGTGAACACAGTTCCGACGCCTGACAAAGATGTGGATATCGGCCAAGCCATATATTTTGAAACTGCATTATGAGAAGGAACAAAATTGTAGATATGTTCAAATTGAATTTATAAGGTAATAAGAAATATTAAGAAATATAGAAGCAGATATGATTGAATGAATATATAAAAATAGGAAATATAGAGGAAGAAATGAATAAGAAATATATAAAAGGTTCAATATCCAGCCAGACGTCCTCAATGTAATTTTTTTTAGTTTCAAAAAACTCACTTCAAGAGTTATACATAATATTATTTGTCATCCAAATTTGATAATTGAAAACAGCCAGCTCGTTTGAAGGGATTCTTCCACCTGCCAGACGACCGAGGATGTTGTACGTAAGTGCTAATAATTACACAATGCCGACAAGCGTCGGCATCGTGTTTAAATAACACATTTGTATTGTACTGGTCTAACCTCTTCATTACTTGTATTTGTTTATGTTTTTTCCGTATTTATTGCAGAACATTCGACCAAAAAGAAATTAAAATTATTCTTTTATCAAATTCAGATTTACTGCCAAACGCAACGGTTTAACAGTTTAACTGAATCACATTGCGTTATATGTACCGCTGTTCAATCAAACGACACATTAAAGCCAGCGGAATCAAAACGCTTACCAAAGACCATGAACCTAATGTTTGTTACAATACGCCAGAATTTTCTGCCGAAAAATTTCGAATTCTGCAAATTATTAAACACAGAAGTAGTGGCACAAAGTAGATTTGCGACAATAGAAAATGCATCCTTTGCGTTGTTTGAGATTCCAAAATTGATATATCAGTCAAAAGAACCTTATTCAATCAGAAAAACTCTCCTCACAGCGTGTTCGGCAAAAGCTGACAAAAAGTTTCAGGAATGAAAGCAAAAAGGAAAACAGAAAAGATACCTTTACCTTTCTCAAATAATACTGTTAAATCCCGTTTCGAGCTGTTGTCAAAGTGATAAGGAAATGCAAATAATTTGCAGGATGGAAACATTTTCAGAAAAAAAAAAGGGATTCTCGAAAAACATTATCTGGTCAGACATCTCATATCAACTTAGCTCATATTGTCGACGTTTTCCGACATTTAAGAAAGCTGAACTCTTTCAAAGATCCAAAACCAACAAATGAAAACGTTGGTAAAGCCTTTTCTATGTAGATAAGCTGTGTGCTTTTATTCGCAAACTTGAGTTTTGGTTGACCCAAACTGAAAACAATAATGGCTTCTCATTTGCGAATATAGGAGAGCTGATTAAAAGTACAAATTACGATGCTTTCAGGCAAAATGTGTTAGATATTATCAAGAATCATTTGGGAATATTAATTGAAGAATTCAATCGTCACTTTCCATAATTTTTAAAGGCTAGAAAGTTGATTGAAAATTGATTCGAATCTCTTCTTCCACTAATTCAGATGAAATACCTGATGAGTTCCAAAAAGTTGAAGCTTTCGAACATCAAAACGATAAAAATTTTAAAACGTACCTAACGTACTTAGTACAGTTGCAGTTTTAGTACAAAAACGGAATTCTTACACTAACATTCCAGAAAGACCTTTCACTACCAGAACATTTTTTCTGCTGTGTTGGTGATTAAAAATAAGACCTAAATCATCAGAAAATTTCTGATGAATTGCTGGTTGCTTTGAGTACTAATATTGTAGCAAGAATTGTACAGTTATGATTAAAGTTATGGATGTTACTGAAACCAACTTCTGCTTCTCTTCTTAGTAAACCCAAATTAAGGTTTTTTGTTACCAAATTCTGAAAAACTAATCCTTATTGTACTTCCCAACCTGATCGTTCAAGGCGATATTACTGCCTTCAATTTTGATATAGCCTTCTTTAGTATTGTTAAAACGAAGTAATATTTCAACAATTATTTTGAGAAATCCAATTTACTTAAGGTTATTAATTTTCTTTTTGTACTATCATTAAATTCCTTTAAGTTCGTACCAGTATTTTTAGAAACTATAAATTTGTTGAAAAACAAGAAATATAATCGTACTCTGTGTTAAACAAAATTAAAAGACATTTTGGACGTTTATGTAGGTTCAACTTGTGCTACCAGTTTTCAGCTCAAATTACCAGAAGATAATGATGCGACCGAAATTACAATCGCAAACAAAATGATTTCCTAAGTTATGACAATGAACTCCGTAAAAATTAAATATTTAATTTTCCACATAAACCATTATCACGTACAAACAACAAAAATTATGAACTATTTCACCGAAGATTTGATTGATGCTGAAAATATTCGAGGCGGAAATTATCTCGGCAATAAATCAACAGTTTTTGCTGAAGAATTTCGAATCAGAAGAATGTGATAAAAGCTAGAAAACAAGGATAGGTATATTTATATATCAAGAGAACATAAAACTGATCGAATTCAAAATGAAAACCTATTCAAAACCAACATTGCAGCATCCCCAGTTGGTCTCTTTCCGAACGAAAAATTTTCTTGTACAGAACTCTACTTTATTCATGGTTTTCCGTGTGGCGCCACCGCCATCCACAGTCTGTAAATAGCCAAACGATGAGCTTGACGTCACTATTGCACGCGCTTGCCTGATCCCAATACTGACATCGATTATATTTCCCTTCCGATGCCGTGGTTAAAACGTATGTCGAGCCCAAAGACACACAGTGACAGTCATGATCAAACTAGCACTTAATTTTCACGCTCTCTAACGGAATAATCGGATTCACTACGTCCGTATTTGAATAATTTATTTTACACATGCTCATATTTCAAAGATACTAGTTCTGATTTATGATTATTGAAAGGTGCACTTGAATTGTCTTGTGGACTTAGAGTTCAAAGAAAAAAACATGAGGGTGTTAGTGGAAATTATCGAAAGGATGTATAGATTCAGTCATTTCACTGACTGAAATAATGTTTCAAACTTAGGGAGATGGTGTAATGGTCTAATGAGATGGTACTTGGGTAGAAGCTGTAGTGTTTTGAGTTGAAAAGATGGGTAATTCTTGTAGTAGCGGACAGGCCCACAAGGATAAGGACAATATGTCCCAGAGATCCGAAGAGTAAGTGAATATTATTTATGGCATTCACATCCCCCATATGCAAATATCAAGTCAAAAACAGCTACAGATTATATATATATATATATATATATATATATATATTATATATATATATATATATATATATATATATATATATATATATATATATATAAAATCATTTACATCGTCAGCATCAAGAATTCGCTTGGAACAAATATTTCATTTTGTTGACATTTGGCATCGATATTCATTACTTTTCAAAGTTTGTCTCGAATATTTCACGACATAATTGACATTCTAACATACTATAGTAAGCTATCAAGAAAGAGTTACAGTCTCAAAAAATACATTCATTAGATATAATGTGAAAATTAACTTTTATTACAACGTATTCAAAAAGATTCATACAAATTTTTAATTTCAATTATTTGTTTGTTCAAAGCGAAATATCAAATTAATTTTTAAAGTTTGAAGATAGTTATAGATATCTTTACGAAATTGCAACATAACATTTAATGAAAGCAGAAGAACAGAACAGAGATGTCCTATTCTTCTGGATATATTCTATGGATCTTGACAGAACCATTTTTCGCAATATTTGTCAAAAAATGTCTTTGAATTTAGAATGCAATATTTAAATCTATATTGATAATTTCTACTGGTTGATCGAAAACGAAATTATATACAGAAACAAGTTCATTGCTTGGAGAAGTGGGATCTATAAATCGCATTCTTTTTTTCATTGGTAAAATCCAACACCGATCATTTGATCTTCAATTGAAAATAAGTGCCCTCACCAAATTTAATCAACCATTCAATTTGTCTTTTTTGTTGTCCATAGGTGATATAATATATAGAGGTTTACTAATTATTATTTGAATATATCAGTTTGCTTAAATTTAAAATCTAATATTTACGTTGATTTCACTTATAATAAGTTCCTTCCTTATGTATCCTTCCTAATGTTAATACCTTTCTTACCGTGGCTTAGTTATGGTTTGTGTATGAAGAAAAAAAATCGCCTTTAAGAGCCTTTGGCGCACAGTTTCCTTGTCAATACTTTGAGAATGGTAATACCAGCGTTTTTTATTTGTGGTTTTATTTTAAAAATGGTTTGGAATTGGAACTCATCCTTACAATAACATTTTCAGTCTATAATTTATCAATTGCTGGGTAATGACTTTTCACAATAGAATTACAAAAAAATACATTTCTAACAATAATTCGATGTTTCGCTGTACATTTTTGTAAATGGATGTACATTTTTTCAACCAATAATTCCTACACCAAGGAAAATTCATCTTTTTATAGAGAACTAATGAATTCAGTAGCATAATTATTTTTCCCATTGTTTCAATTTTTCTTCTCCTCTTTCATTTTTACATCTCTTTCTACATCTCATATCTTTTTTTCTACATTTTCTTTGCAGAATTTCTTCCCTCTTCCACATAACTCCCGAAATGGTTGCTAAATTGAAGTTTATATCTTCATTATATTTCAGTTCAGTCAACCCTTCAGTATGAGTTGTTTTGGGGTGCATATTTCCATTTTGATAAGTTTTAAGGCATACAATTTAGTATCATCAATGACGCCATCTTGTAAATCTCTATTCGAATGATTTGTGCAATCGACATTGCCTTGTATACTTTTTTTCAGTTATTGACAAAGTAAATAAATAAAAGTTCAACTAAGATTGAATTCTCGCTGACCTGTTGGTGAAACACGATTAAGTAAAAATTCTAACTCTTGAGCCAAGAGTTCGATTTGAAATTTTTCAATAAAAATTTTATGAATAAGAATTTCTATTTCTTTTACACTTTCACAAGTGGAAATGTATTCATCTGAATCCGTAAATAGTATCAAAGTTACGATAACAGTGGCATATTGAAATTTATTATATAAATATAGCTATTACAAAAAAGCCTCAAATACGTTCTGGCCTCCCTTTTTCTTACATTTTCTCTCAACCAAATGCGGCTAGCAATTGTTATCTAATAATTGAAAGGTCACCAATGCCTGTTTCATATTTTATAGCCATGACATTTGTTCAATCTTTCCTTGAATGATTAATATGAGGACCTGCATATATCTTATTTAAGATCATGGCATAAAAGACCATTTTTCGAACGCTTATAACGTTAAACATGTCTCTTTCAATAACACCACTGTCTCAATTCTTCACTTCTTTTCACTTTATTCGTTTGGTTTATATTAAGAGTAATAATAACAGTAATGTTCAATGAACCAAAAGTCAAAAATCAAAAATTTCACGCAGATAACCCAACAACGATATCCAACCTCAAGACATACAAACAAAAAAATCTACATACGTCTTTCAGTTTCATGAAGCCGAAGCAGTTTGCGCATTTCAACACAAAGTTCTTCTTCATAGAACTTCATTATATAAGGTGTTAATGCCATCACATTCAGATGTTTACCTGCATCTTACAACAAAAATGTCTTCACCCAGGTCTAAACCACATTTTTGAATGGGATGTGTGAAAGAGATGCTGTCTGGTTTGAACACGCGGAGTTTGCTGGGTAGCATGTGTACGTCTCACCTTTTTGACGTCGAGAGGAACTTGTGTGTAACTTCACATCTAGGGATGTAATTTGATAGTGCATTCATTGGTATAATAAAAGCACACCGCCCTTAAACGAAACAAAATTTTTGATTCAGTATTCCAGCCTCAAAAAATAGATACTCAGTGGATTATGTGAATTCTCATAACAACATTTTATTCAAAAACACTTCCTGCAATATCTGTTTGAAAAAATTTTCTTCAAGTGGGAATTGACAACTCCACTCCATCCCTAACCCATCGTAGGTTAATCAGTCTTCATAAAAGCATTGTTCATTACACTGCTCAAAAGCTCAGTAACATCAAGAACATTTATATCACATCTCAAATAAGAATCACTGCATTTAAAATTATTACACTGAGATATTTCACTATTAGTGCACTGTTCATCGGTATTATATCCCCACCAGCATGTATATTTATTACCTGAATAGATGGAAGAAGGTTATCAAAACTAGCAACAGGAAGGAAAACAGGTTTTTCACTATTCATGATACGCAACTTATGACTGAAAGTAAAGATATCTTAGCCAGGTACTTCTCCGTCCTCTGCTTCTAATTCTGCCAATTTTGTCCTGAAATATTCTTGTGTAAGTATACTGTTTATATATTGAATGAACAGAAGAGATCCAAGTCTCGTTCCTTGGGACACTTCACACTTCTCCAATTTAGTGCTGGAAGAACCTGAGCTAGTAGTGTTTCCTATCTTTGGGTTCGTTGCTCCAAATGTGATATAAGCAATTTATATGGTATTCTTCCTATTCCTGAATATTGAAGTAGTAAACTGAGTCGAATTCTTTCGACAGGTCGAATACTCCTAACGCAGGTGAACCCTTTTCCCAATACATTCATTCAACAATATAGCAAATTGTGATTTCTGTACACTTGCCTCTAGAGCAGGGGTTCCCAAACTTTTTTTACTTCGCCCCCTCCTGTTAAAATGGAAACCATTCACTCCCCTCTTCACAGTAAATTTTATGGGCATGTGAAAAAACAAGAATTACATTGAAAACAAAACATGTATTTTTAACACAAAGAACAACATCTGAAGAGTCAATTTAAAGACATACTGTTAGAGAAAAACATAGGTTAAAAGAACATAATAAACTAGTAAACTAGTGAGATGAGTGGGCTTGCATTTTCTTCACTAGTAAACCTATTCTTGGTTGTGTTTTAGTAAGGGCACAACGTAAGTCACTGGTAACATCAAGTTTGTTTCTGAACTTTTTTTATTGCAACGAGGGTTGAAAATGCCTTTTCACACAAGTAGGTACTCGAAAAAGGCAGATAAAATAGAATAGCTGCCTGTGATACACGAGGGTACACTTTAGAATATTTGATCCAAAATGATGACTTGCCTATTGTGTCAAAGTCGTACTTGGCAGAGGAATCATGTTTTATCTCCAAACCCTCTTCTTGCAGTGCTTCTGGCAGAGAGTTGATATTGATATTGAATGGGTCTGCTGACAGTCTGTAAATACCGTCGTCACAAGTGTCTGGGAAATATTTCCTGACCTCTTCAGTGAGGTTCTCCAAATGGTTTAATATTAGGCTTTTCATTTGGGACCCTTCAAAACCTCCTTGAACTGTGGCTCATCTGAGATTGACATTATTTTGGCAGGGGTTTGCTGCTATTTTTCGTCTCCAAAGCTGCAATTTCTCAATGTACATCTTGATGGCATCACGATGAATCACTAGATTTAATTCTCCACCTGCAGTTTTGAGTTAAGGTTGTTCAATGAGTCAAAGAAGTCTGACAAATAAGCCAACGACACCTGTGTACTTGGTTTCTTGAATTCTATGCTTTGCTCATTTTTCTTCAGATTTTCTAAGAAAGTGATTACTTCATCTCGGAGCTCAAATAATCTAGCTAACATGTTACCTTTGGATAGCCTACGTACTTCTGTATTAAATAGCATTGTTTTGTGGTCAATTCCTAAATCCTCACAAAGCGTTTTGAACAGTGGAGTATTTAATGCACTGTTTTTTATGTAATTTACAACTTTTATACACTGTTTTAGGACAGCATTGAGTTCGTTTGGAATCGTTTTGACTCCCAAAGCTTGACGATGTATGAAACAGTGCATTCCAATCACTTCTGATTTTATTTATTTAGAAATTTTCATTTTTAACTGGTCTTGTGCTCACGCCCCCTCTGACATATCTTCTCGCCCCCTTTGTGGTGCGCGCCCCCACTTTGGGAATCCCTGCTCTAGAGCATTCATACTCTTTATAAAATATAAACCTCTGTCAAAGACAGAATCAAAACTTATCTCTAAACCCTCCTTGTACTTTGGCAAAAGTACTTATCAAGAATATTAGCCTAAAATTCAAACTTATTCTATTCTGCCAACTTTCTTATGCACTGGAAGTATCACGGTCCATTTAAAACTCTTAGGACAAACACATTTTTCCAACAGCAGATTGATAATAAAACATACAGGAGATAAATTTTTGGAAAAATATATTTTTCGTAATTTCAGGGGTCACATTATCTCAGCTGGCATATTTACTATTTTTCATGCTGTGAATAACTCGTTGTATTTCATCTCATTGTATGTGTTAGGAAAATCGAATGGGTGCCAGTTTTTAACGTTGGTGTACTTATCTTGCTATCTTGATTTTCGTGGCAAAACAATAACCTGCTAAAAAATTTTTTTTCTCAGTTTCACAGAATTATATTGATTGCTCGACAATAGTTCTGGGCATTACCCCATTTTGTCAACTTTTGAAGATGGGGTAACACGCCGAAATAATTATTGTTGAACTATATTTCACCAAGAATCAGAGCGTATTCAATCAACTTTATTGTTAATTCGTTTGCTTGATTATTATCATTTATTTTTAGATCCGTTCAATGAACAATATTTCTCAAAGGAACCAAAATTTGGAAGATCCGAGTTCAATAATGGCTAATATTTGTATTATCATTTGATACTTGAATTGCACTTGTTTCTAGTGCTTGCTGACATTTTCATGACCAGGGTGATACAAATATCTCAGTGCATTCATTCCTTGAAAGCTTTAGTCATAACACAAAGCCAATTAGACATTCCCAAGTACAAAGCGGTAGCCGTTAAATCTGTGTGAATTACAATTCCTAAAATATCGCAGTGGATATTTATGAGAGGGACGTTCTATTTATACCTGTTTAAATTTCGTCGTATGTTTATAGTTCGTTCACTGATACGACAATTTCAAAATTGTCACAGGCTCTCGAGAAACGAATTAGCTGGCACTGCATCGTCAAATGGTTTCAATATGAATAAACCTAAAATTCTCAACATTTTTCACATTCCCACATGTACATATTTCCTACATATTCATTTAAATATAAAAAATTAAGATTAAAAATAACCAAGTTATGATAGAAGATATATGATTGCAAAGTAGAATTCGCAATTTTTTTTTTTTTTGAATGGCTCAAAAAAACTTTTGCTAAAAAGGCAAACGAGATAAGTTACCGAACAACCGAACCGAACTATCTGAAACGTGAACAGAAAAAAATATTATCATTACATCATATATAATGAATATAATATTGCTGAATAAATATTAATCTGTATATATATATATATATATATATATATATATATATATATATCAAATTAAATTACAAAAATACTTCAAATTTAATGCAAGATTTGAATTTGCCGCTATTTATGCAGTAACGTATTGTCAAACCAAAACAAAATCAGGTTAAAACAGCTGACAGTTTGAAGTTAGCGTTAAAAATTGAGCGTTACACGATAGAAACTTCAAGTTAGCCTTGATAATGAGCATTATCAAGTAATAATTTTATTGTATTATTATTAAGTATATTTATGATATAATAGTTTGATTTAAATTATTATTGAATCATGTTTCAACAACAGGTAAGCGAATTCAATCTCAGAAAAATTGAAATTTTGTTCATCATGAAAAATTTCAAAATTCATCACAATATTTAAAGAATTATTTCATAAATAATATAGACTAATAGTTTGTTCTATAAATTTCAAGTTACGTTATTCACAGAAGACCTAATGAAGAAAATAAAAGTATTCTGAAAACTAGGTTACGGGACTTCTGAACAAATCCTTTCAGGAATATGAAACGAAGACTACTTTTCTCTGATGTGTGAATGAGAATACTGAGAGTCTTAATTGAAATATTCCAAATAAAACTAACTCTCTGGGAGCTGTCTACGCAGATATTGTCAGCGAGAACGAACCTATCTATCACTTCCAAGATTGAATATTACGTGCGCTTCGAAAAATCATCGATGTTGTCGAATGATATTAGGATACAATTGTTTCATCATTATTATGAATCATCAGTCCAAAACGCCCAAACTTTTGGAAAACTTTTGTGCGTTTGGAAAGCGCACTTTCCAAACGCACTTAATATTCACTCTCGAAAGTGAAAAGTTCGTTCTCGTTGACAACATTTGTGTAGACAGCTCCCTGAGAGTTTTATTTCAGATGTTTGAAATATTTCGATTAAGGGTCTCATATTTACTAGTATTAATGATTCGTGAATCTTGAAACTATATATATATATATATATATATATATATATATATATATATATATCTAAAATATAAAAATGAATCGCGAAATGTTTTGGTAAGCGCGTAACTCAACGCTTGGACCAATTTTGACAATTCGTTTTGTTAAAAGTTCGTTGAAGTCCAAGGATGGTTTTTACGACTCGAAAAATTCGAATAATTGCCGGGAAAACCCTAAAAACAGTACATTTCTTTTTCGAATATAAACTTTCCTAACCAAGAGTCAAAAGTCAACGGCTGGACCGATTTCATTTTTTGTTTGTTGCGTTTGTTATTATCAGGGGAAAAATTTTAAAAATTGCGTTTAAAATTAAAAAATTTGTTGATGATTAATAATAATAAGTAAGAAATAATTATTGATTCTCAAAAAGAGGATGTAAAAAAACTGAATATCTTATCACACCGCGGTTAGTTAAGAACTATCACGACTAATATGTTTGAATAGACTTACATACACGTTACTAACATAGCACGTAGGTTTTGATTATACATAAGAATACAGTTATCTTTAATTTAATGTTGAAATTTAGTTTTTGAAAATGATAGTTATTAGATGTACAAACTTAAGTCGCAGAACTCGCAATGCAGCAAGTCAAAGATATAAAAGAGCAAGTCAAACTGACGAATCGAAGGAATCGAAATTAACAATATGAAAAGGTTGCGTTTAACTCCTATCGACCTGCATTCACTTATAAAGTTGAAATAGAATACAGTTCACAGCAAATCATTGCTATTGGACCAATGAACGTTGTGTGTCAATATTGCAATGCAAAGTTTAATTTTTATTGATAAGAAAATGCTACCAACGATGCTACAAAATATTCCGGGAAGGGTCAATTCAAATAGACGCTATTGGTACAGCCACCAGAGGCTCTATATTCGTTGGTTTCCGAGAATGGAATTAATTCTGAACATTTTTTGAAGTATATCCAGCAAATATCTCAAATACTCGTAATTAATGATGTGATATATGGGGTAAGTATTAGATACGAAGTTAGTAACATGCCGGTCAACTATACAACGGACTGGTTGATTACTTTCAAAACATCAAACGTGTTAATATAGGAATTTTTTGATACTTCGACTGATTTGAAATAACAGGAAGTAGTTCAGTACCTTCGTAAGTGAGTTAGTCCCTGGCTCCACACGGTATAAATATTAATAACAAGATAGTGTAGCACAAATAGCAGAACATGTCATTCCGGCTTTTTGAAAAATATTCAGAGAAAAATAAATGGGCGTACAAAGTTGGCCGGCTCAGCTAGTATATATATATATATATATATATATATATATATATATATATATATATATATATATATATATATATATATATATCTTGAAATTGATTTATTGCCTGTTTAAGATATTTTATTTTGAAAGTTTTTAGCAATAACAGGCTTTTTTTGACATGAAAAAGTTTATTTTTGTTAACGTTTCGTTGTTATATTAATCAATCACCAAACATCACATCTCAAAACTCATTTTTTCCAGATCTACCTTCAGTTTCACACACATAAACCCACAATATACATATTCTGAATAATTATAAAAAACTATATGTAATTATATATATGTAAATATAAATCACACTTATTAGAATCACCTGGCTTACCATGAGTTTTTCAGAGGTTTTCTCATGGTGAAGAAGACTAAAACTTTCGAAGCGAATGCTGAGCCAGAAATATTCCTCTGATAATGAAAATCAATGAGTGGAGATACAAAAAAACTAATTTGATTTTTCTAAAAAATAAGTTTGACATTTGATATCTATAGTAACTCATAAATTCAATTATTCATTAGTTTTGACAAAGTTGTAATATAACAACGAAAAGTTAACAAAAATAAACTTTTTCATGTCAAAAAAAGCCTGTTATTGCTAAAAACTCTCAAAATAAAAAATATATATATATATTATTATATATATATATATATATATATATATATATATATATATATATATATATATAAATATATATATATATATATATATATATATATATATATATATATATATATATATATATATATATATATATATATATATATATATATATATATATATATATATATATATATATACAGAGATTTAATCTCAGATCGTGCCTCGTTTCAAATTTTCAATTTAAACACCCTACTGCTGGGAATGAGGTCAAAGCTACAACACGAATCCTCCGTTTTCCATGTAGTGCCCATTAGATCCCATGACGTCATTCCCAGCTACGTACTGCGTCACGAACGACAGACAAACCGTGATTTTCCAAGGGAAATAATGGAAAAGCACGATATTTCCCGAACCGAAGTACGAAACTTGTATAATCCCGAAGAAATTTCAAATTTTTTCTACAAAACTCTCGACAAATTTCCAACTTCTATATGAGTGTACATTTTGTCCCTTCAACATCATTTCCACTGATGGTTGAAAGGCACTTTGTTTATGAATGTTTAATGAAATGTTCATTATAAAGCAATAACAAACTCTTGCAATTGAAGAAATTGATTAAATAAATTTAATATAAAGTTAATTTTTCGTGGACATAAATTTTCTGTCTAGGTTTCGAATCATCACTGATTTATCTTCAGGTCTCCAAAAATGGAGGTTACCAGTAAATACAATCCTCTTCAATTGAAATTCAGGTTTTCCATCGAATAGCGGAGGTTAAAAACTATCTGATTTGAAAACTATTTCATGTAGATGAAAAAAATATTAAATAATAACTATTCTATAGATTACTATTCCGTTTTCACCTAATTAGAATATTCATTGATACACGTTTACGAAGTCATAAAATATGGAATTGAATAATTCCTGTCAAATCAAAAATCTGAAATTATTCAAAATTTAAAAACCATTAAGACATTTGTTTGAAAACAAGAAAGTGATATATCATATATATATATATATATATATATATATATATATATATATATAAATATATCATGTTATTGTATATTATTATATATATATATATATATATATATATATATATATATATATATATATATATATATATATATATAAAGTATTACTATTTTTATAGTGAAAATTGAGAATTGAAATAATATTTCAAAAGTTTTGAACTCGAGTGGAATTCGAACCCAGGTCTTCAGATTTACGCTACACTGCTTTGGGACCGCTAAACTACCGAGGTCTACACTTTGATATGAAATTTCATTTCATATCTTCACGGTATTCCACTTGGAATCATAAGATGTTTGGGGCTTGAAATCGTTGCCTCACTTCGATGGACGTGGTGCGACTGACGAGTTCCTTGCAGTCCGAAACAGCTGGCTCGCACTTCCATCAGGTGTGGCATCGATTTCAATATTTCTCTAACATTTATCCCTTGAAGGATAATGGAGGCATCACATCGTACACGTTCACATATCTAGCTCTATTATAACATTCTTTTGGGTAATTTGGATTTTGAATGACTGAGATTGAATTCTTGCTTAACTCTTGATGAAACATAATTAAATATTAATAAGCCAAGAGTTTAATTTAATTTAATATGAATTTTGAAATAATATTTATTCGGACTGCAAGGAATATATATATATATATATATATATATATATATATATATATATATATATATATATATATATATATATATATATATATATATATTAATACTCAATATTTCAGGTCCGGAAGCTATCAAGTGCGGGCTGCTATACCTACAGAACAACAGCAAACTTTGATGAACCACGTAAGCAGTCATCCGGGAGTACTTTTACAGCCTTCCACAGCTGGACAACTTTCTCTGCAAGCTTCTTCACCAACGCAAAGTTCACCAACTAAGAATTCGGGACGAAAGCCAAGTCTAGCGAAGGCGCTAAAAGGTGTGCCAGGGTCGAGCATTTCGGGTATAACAGTTTTTTAGATAGCATTAGAAACATAATCGGATGTTCATGTATTCATCTGTGGAGTTTTTGCACTTTGCCAATCCGAGTTCGAATCCCGGATGAGACAATGGAGTTTCTTATTCAATACGTTATATAATATAATTAAAAATGGGTCGCGTTCAACAATATGAACTCAACAACTGTATTTGTTCATTTGAGAACTTATGCGGCATTAAAAATCATCAAAATTTTGTCTGTATTATTTCGAACTTTAGGAATTCAACGAAAAGTATAACTCTAAATAGATTTCAGAACAGTCGTCATCCCAAGCGAAAAACGAATTGTCTCCAATCTTCAATCAAACCATGACGAGTAAAAATTAGTATAGTAGTAAATTTTGTATGAGATCACGAATCCATTCTGATCAGAAATAATGAATACTCCACTGTATCACTTCACTTTAGGAAAGTACACGATATTGTATTAGTAATGTTCCACCTTCACGAAGCTTCTCAATGAATGTTGGATTACAAAGAGATCTCCTGCATTTCAGAAAGTCATTATGCAGAAATAGTTATTAAAATTGAATACTCCTGATAGGATATTGTCCTTTGCGTTACAAGGACTTTCGATATTGGTCATAAAAAATTCAACTAAACCATTATATTGCAATCTTTATGAATAATATAGGACTATTAGGTACTTATTTCAAGGATATATTCATCTTTGGATACTATAGTAAACTAATAGGTCGATTTTGAGTCTAAACAAGAGTTTACTAATAAAATTATATTATTAGAATATCTTATAAATAAGTTCATATTCATAAATTTTTCTTAATACTTCGAAGGGTTCAATCATTCCAATTTTTCCATTTCCGAAAAAAACTTTCCATTCTAATTATGAACTATGGTAAAGACTTTCACATTCTAAAACATTGCAGTACTTCAACATTTTGTTGTAGTACTTGCTCATTAACTTAGACGACTATTCCAATTGTTTCAGATTTTTCGAGAAGTAATTTTTTTCATGGAAAGAAGCACGATTTTCATATTTTCCATGAGTACTTCATTAAATTACATATCAGCCATTCTAGTCCATTACTTTTGCTATATTTCCGCAACTTAGGTTGGTTTAATTTATGTTCTCATCAATCCACTATGTTCCATTTTCTGGATTCAATTTTTTCAAACTTTCCTTGAAATTAATTTACTAATTGATCTTAAAGGCTGATAGATTGAGTCGATATCAATTTTTCTCTAGCAAAACCCACACTCAAAAACAAATGAAGCAATTAAATTAATTAAATTTTATTTTGCACCATCATTACATTTACAGTAGTTGATATTTTGTTGTAGTAGTTCGTGTTTATTCCATTTGGACGATTATTTCTATGGCCTCAGATTTTCCGAAAAGTAATTGTTTTTGATGAAATTTCATGATTGATACCGATACTCGCAAAAAATTAATATCCATAATGAAACAATGCTTAAAATTTTCTTATATATTAACAACCATATGCATGACGCGCGTTTCGAAGTACTGCCTCTTTTGCAAATGCTGAAAAAATTTCATCATTTTTGTTGTTAATGTATGAGAACATTCTAAATATTGTTTCATACTAAATTAAATGAAATTTTCTTATATCTAATGAATATTTTATTGAATTATATAATAACTATTCTGAGATTGAATTCTCGCTTAACTCTTGGTGAGCCAAGTGATTAATTTAATTCAATGAATGGCTATACTTCTTCATCTCTTTCAGCTCTAATTCGCGCAGATTCATAATTCGAATAAATATTCGTTCTCTGCTAACATAAAATTAATTCTGATGATTTTCTACCTTTTCATCTGAGAGGCTCCAGAAAATATTGTGACACCGAAAAAATAATGAATGGAAATGTAATATCTGTAGAGTATGTAGGGTGGTATTATGATATTAAATTTGCAGAAACATTTAGACAATTAACAAACTTTCCTTCTGTGCCAGCAAAATTGAAGCTAGGCCTTTCAAATTTAACCTCCTAGCAATCTCAGTAATTCTTATTACATAGTTTGCACCAATCAAGGCTATAATTTTGTCTTTATCAAATTTCTTTCGTCATCGACTTTAACATTACCGAATCAATATTTTGCATAACTATTTTTGGAACTGAAAAACTTATTTTAGTTTCTCCA
Organism: Henosepilachna vigintioctopunctata; assembly: GCA_030704895.1. Taxonomy (NCBI): domain Eukaryota; kingdom Metazoa; phylum Arthropoda; class Insecta; order Coleoptera; family Coccinellidae; genus Henosepilachna; species Henosepilachna vigintioctopunctata. The sequence goes on from JARQZJ010000031.1 coordinate 7,074,290, forward strand.
TGCGCATCGAATAATTTTCTTGCTATTCCAGCATATCTATCTCTTCTTTTTTGGCTAAAATTTTGGGTGGTATTATGATATTAAATTTGCAGAAACATTTAGACAATTAACAAACTTTCCTTCTGTGCCAGCAAAATTGAAGCTAGGCCTATCAAATTTAACCTCCTAGCAATCTCAGTAATTCTTATTACATAGTTTGCACCAATCAAGGCAATAATTTTGTCTTTATCAAATTTCTTTCGTCATCGACTTTAACATTACCGAATCAATATTTTGCATAACTATTTTTGGAACTGAAAAACTTATTTTAGTTTCTCCATGCGCATCGAATAATTTTCTTGCTATTCCAGCATATCTATCTCTTCTTTTTTGGCTAAAATTTTTAACTAAATGTTAAGAAGTTGTCTAAAATTTCAGCTTTTCACTTCAGGAATGATAGAGCAATATTGGAGTTAGATGTGAAGACATGTAACTGAAAACTCTACTGTGAAATAGATCACTTTTCTAGTAAATTTTCAATGCAACATTGATATATGTACTCACATTATGTTCGAAAAATAGACAAAGAAATACTCAGGCTAGTTTTTCACAAATTGATTTTTTAACAGATTCCGTATCGCTTAGTTCACCGCCTGCGAATATAAGTCCAAAATGGTTCGATAAACTAGATGGATCTATACCGAAAGAAGTAGCCAATTTGTCGGAGAATTTGCAGAACTTCATGTTGGGTAGAGTGAATGCTGCCAAAGTAACAACCCGCACGAAAAAGATAGTCATATATGTATGTGCTGCTGATTCTCAAGGTAATTTAATAACTATTTATACTTATAAACTATATAAGATTGATGATTGATGAGGCCTATACTTGGAGAAAATTAATATCCATAATGAAATAATATTTAGCATTTTCTCATAATTTTAATACAAATACGTATGACGACGTTTCGGAGTACTACTTCTTTATCAATTATTCAGCATTATTAATCAAGAAGTAATACTTGCGAAACGTCGTCAAGCGTATTTGTATTAAAATTATGAGAAAATTCTAAATATTGTTCCATTATAACTATATAAGATAAAATCAAACTCTTGAATTTTCGATTTAATCTTTTGTTGAATAAATAACGGGACGAGTTGCGACAGCTAACCGATTTCTTCAGACCCTTACATAATAAAATTAATAACAAATTTGACTGTGCATGCGTACCAACAGGAGATTTTTACGACAGAATTAATCTCGAATCCCTTCCATGCTAAACTAAAAGCTTTCGATCTGAAAACGTTAAACAATGGTGAGTTATTTAGTTCCAGTTGTTCATTGAGAAAATTGTCAGAATTTTTGAGTCTATCTATTTCCAATATTTTCCAGAAATATAGTTGGCTACTTCCTAGAATATTATGTGAAATCTGAAATTTTTATTGAAAGTATTTATTATATGTAAAACTGTATTAAGGATTTTTGACTCTAGTACCCAAATTTCTACTTGCTTTTTCATTATTTTTATATACCCGACATATGCCAAAATTTAACGGTAAAACGTCAATTTTTGATGAGGATTTGGTTTGTTCTGAAAGTAATATCGAAATTATGGCTCTAGAAAGATTCGATTTTATAACTCTTTGATCTAAAGTAACATTATTTATATTTAATAGTGTTGGCGTTTACTTGATGTAAATCCATTATAATTGAATATAAACTTAAATTCAAACACTTGAACATATGATTTACACTTTATTGACGATCGTTACAAACGACGAAACGACGAAGTCGTTTGTAACGACGAAACGCGTCATGCTATGTAGTCAATAAAGTGTAAATCATTGGTTCAAGTGTTTGAATTTAATTTTATATTCAAGATTATTTATTATATTGACTGATGAGGACACATTGATACTATATTTTTATATTATATCATTGAACTAGATTTGTTTGATACTTATTATTATTTGCAATATGTTTATTCATGTTCAATTATTCGGTAAAGTTCTCTTCTGATAGTTGTAACATAATATTTGCTAGTCTATATATCATAATGTGAAAAGGAGCGATTTTGTGTGAATATGGGAAAAAAGAAGAATTGCCATATTAGTATTAGAAGCTTATGGAAAATCGAAAAATCACATTTATTACGAAATCTTGTAATTGTAAGATTTAGAAAATTAAGAAATTTATTAAATTTCATTCATTTGGTGAATTAAAATTTAGGATGAACAGTGTTAGTGAAATTTCCAAAAATTCCAAACGGTAAATTCCCAATCATTAAAAAACATGCGTTTATATCATCAACGTATTGTTACTATCATAACATCAACAAAAATTATTCGAAATGAGAGTTTTTCTGAATACTAACTTCTATATTAACCATGAATTATCTTATTGTTCATCTTAATAGATTTTCACCAAGTAAATTCCAATACTATTAAATTATTGGGAAATTGAAAATGAATTTTCAATTTCCACGTTTCATCAATTTCTTTCTCAATCAATTCCCTATGTCCCATTTTCTGGAATGACTACTTCAAACTCTGTTCAGAATTATTATCTTAAACGTCTAATACATTCAAATCTATACTAATTTTTCGCTATACAAATCCATACCTTAAAAATGATCAGATAACATGAAGCTGTTAAATGAATATAATTTCCATTTGCATCATCATTGTCTCAAATATTCATAGCAGTATTTTCAACCCGAGGTCTAAAAACCCCTTCAACAATTACATGTATGGGGTTCCAAGCTCAAGGACTATATGAAAAAAATTAATAAATTCCACCAAAGGCCTCGCAATGTTCATTAATGTAAATGTAAAAAGAGATTATTCTATATTTGTTGAGTTTCTTACATTTCGCTGAATAATATCACCCGAATTTACAGATTGTCATGTAGAAAAAGGCACACTTCATAATCAAATATATCCTGAAATTAGGAAACATTGCAGAGAAAAAGGTTATGAATTGCATATAGTGGATTTGCATTGGAAGACTCTTCTGGAAAAGCAACAAGACCACGAATTCCCAGAACTTTGTATAGGAGAGTTGACAAGTGCGTATGAAATATACATTGTATACTCCCCACTAATAAGAATCTATTTTACAGGACAAATGGAAGTTGCCTATGTTATTCCAGTTCTTTTTTTAAACAATTCTTTGGGGACACCACTTCTACCAAATACCATTGAAAGTACAGACTTTACAATGGCTATGGATAGCGCCAAAAGTCAATCCGCTCAAAGTATACTCTCTAAATGGTATGAACTTGATAACTTTTAGATGTTAGAAATTGAGTATTTCTTCACTTTATAGAAATGTCAAATTATCTTCCATTTTAGGTATCAGTTAGATAGTGATTCTCAACCTCCATGCTATAGATTGCAGTCAATCAGCAGTCGGATTCCAGGTTTCAAAGAAACATCGGTCGAAGATAAGGAAAAGGCTTTGGTGGAATGGAGCTCGGAAATCGATAAAATTTTAGCAATTCTCATTAATATTTTTCCTGTGGAACTACGGGACATTTACCTGACGACAGTGGTAGAACAGGTAATCAATTTTGTAAAATCAACAAAATCTGAATATCATCTTTATATTTAATAGTGTTGGCGTTTACTTGATGTAAATCCATTATAATTGAATATAACTTAAATTCAAACACTTGAACTTATGATTTACACTTTATTGGCTACATAGCATAATGCTATGTAGTCAATAAAGTGTAAATCATAAGTTCAAGTGTTTGAATTTAAGTTATATTCAATTATCATCTTTATGTTCTGGATTGATATTTTTCGATATAAAGAAATATTGATACAATATTTTTGGACCGAATAATAATAAATATAAAACACTTTTTGAATTCCAAAAAATCGTTCAAGTTTTGGCTGCTAGGTCATTCTCAATAAAGAAGGAATGAAATTTTGTTTGTTGAATTTATTTTGTGGGCCTCCCAAGAGTTTGTACGAATAGAACGTGCTAGTATGCCAAAATATTGTGAATGAAAGCTTTTTTCTGAATTCAGAAATATTGTAGATTATTTTATCCTTTTATACTTTTTTCATGGTTTGAAACATTTTATACATGATTAAAACCATAAAACTGTGCTGAATAATAATTGAAATATAAGATAAATTCTTACACTCGAACTTCTGATTTGCACTTTTATTGAATAACATAGGTAACATATAATGTGGGATTTCCGACGTCCTCAGATGATTACAGAATATAACTTAATAACTTATTAACTTATTCCATTTGTCGAGTTAATTTAATATAAACTTAAATTCAAACACTTGAACTTATGACTTACACTTTATTGACAACATAGCAAAACGTGTTTCGTCGTTACAAACGACTTTTTCAGATGCTAACATAATCATTATTCTGTTAGAATCTGAAGAAGTAATAATAATAATAATAATAATAATAATAATAACACTTTATTTAGCATGGCTATCACAAATCTATAATTTATGCATTAACGATACTTAATTCTAATTTAATATTTCAACAAAACATATTCTCTCAAGCTTCTTCTGAATAATCTGTGATTTTGGCACTCTTTAATACTCAACGGTAATTAATTTTATTTCCTGAAACCTTCATAATCAACACCAGTTATTGTCCTTGTTAAATTACACTTTTGAATATACAAATTTTTTCTATTTCTTGTCGCATATGAGTGATCACCTACTCTACTAATTCCGTCAGTCAGGTACTCGGGAACCACATTGTGTTCAAGCTTATATATAAGCTCTAAAGTACGAAACATAACCCTTTGTTTTACATTCATAATATTCAAAATTCTTAACATTGTTTTCTCTGATGTACCTATATCTACTACATTTTAATATCACCCTCGTGTCCAGTTTTGGGTTTTTTGCAATTCATCAAATTTATAAGCACTTGAGTCAAATATCAGAACAGAGCAGTAGTCTAAGTGTGGGGCTACAATCGCTTTGTATAATCTCAATTTCATATAACTACTGAAATCTCGACAAATTCTATTCAAAAAGAATATTTTCCTCGCCATTTTCGAGTTAATATAATCAATGTAGCCTTTGAAATTCAAATTTTGATCTACGAGGACTCAATATAATCAATATCAGAAAGTTCTAACCTTGACAACCTATGAGCAGATCTCATTACCATATATTTAGACTTTTCTACATTTAAAGCCATACTATTGTCGGAAAGCTACGCATAAATGTTTTGTAGATCATGGTTTACATCCCAGGGACATCCCTACCAGGCACAAAGACCATCGTGTCATCGGCAAACATTCTTATAGTACACTTCGTTACCGACTTCACAATATCAGTAATATATACATTAAACAATAAGGGACCCAAGATACTGAAGAAGTCGTTTGTAACGACGAAACGCGACATGCTATGTAGACAATAAAGTGTAAATCCATAAGTTCAAGAATTTGAATTCAAGTTTATATTCAATTATAATTAAATTAAAGCCAACACTATTAAATATTGTTGAGTTAATATTATTTTAAATTTATTTCATTATAATAATTTGCTTCTAGTATACTATAAATGAGTAGTAATAATCAATTGCAACAGATCGTCATACATTTCGAAAAATGACATTTCAAAAATCATCATTTCATTTTTATTTTTCATTTTTACTCACTGCATTTTACAATTTGTGCAAACTCTCACAACTTCTACGACTACAATTTTTGTAGTACCCATTTTGTGAACATATTTATCGGTTACCTGAAAAATCCCAATACTTATAATTTCAACATTTGAACTTCAATAATCTCTTTAGCAAATTTACTACATCAAATGTAAGTACTTATATCATTTCAGAACCAACACAAAATATTTTAATTGAATTATTATCAATGAGTATGTTGTCAGTAACCGCCTTTTTTGTGACCAAGTTGCGAGCTCACTTTCTCAATTTTTCATTTCAGGAAGTACATAATACAGTATTTATGAGCCAAGAATTAGCCAAGCGGTGTATTTGGATGAACAGGGTATATACTCCAGCAGAAAAAACGCCAGAAAATCCTAGTCCTGGTGATAGTGAACTGCAAAGGAGATTAAATATTCTACAAAAGGATTTAAGGGTAATAACATAAACACAAGCATATAATCAAAACTACTGAATCAAGGTTCTGTTTTAAGGATCAGTTAGCAGAGAAACACATAGTCAGAATATCGGTAAAATATCTAGAAGGAGGTCTCAACGTTCAACATCCAGATCATTCGAATTATATTGAACAAGTAGACTTGCACTTAAAGAAACACTTAGTTGAAATGATAAATGCAATTATGGAAGAACACCAAGCTAAATTTATGCTCAAACCAAGTTATGGAATCGAAGGCCCAATATTCGAAGAACTTAATCAACAAATTGGATTTTGCCAAAAAGCTGCGCAGTGTAGCATCAATAGAGAAAAAACCTTGAATGAAATCAAAGAGTAAGTAACACGAAAATATGTCTCCTATGATAACACAATTTTTTCAGATATATAACAACGTCAAGTACTTCCCCCTTAGTTCTTTTTGGACCTGGAGGTTGTGGTAAAACAACTCTGTTGGCGAAAGTGGCCCAATGTTGCTCTCAGTGGTTACCTGAAGCCTTTTTGATCCTACGGTTTATTGGAATCAGTGAACAATCAAGTACAATTGAACAAATCCTAAGTTCAATCACCAATCAATGTTCAATATTAACTTATGGCCATAAGTGCTTCTGTATGCACGTAAGATACTTCTTCATTCAATTTTCACTCAAAACTTTTAAAAATTAATAAAGCGGTAATTTCTTCAAAGAAGCTCCTCATGATATGATTTTATCCTTTCGAAAGGTTTTGGTTGGGCCGAATTAAATTCTCTAGTTTACTTTTCGAATGAATGATTGTTGGATGGAATGATTAGATTATCTGGTGTTTTTTGATGAAAGTTTAATGACTGAAATGGATTATAGAATTTTTCAAGAAAAATAAGAAAAACAGGACTGTCGAAGGATTTCTCTGTTTTTGTTTCGAGTACACACATTTTTAGAGGTAAAGAACTTTAAGTTGGCATTACTGTTGAAGATGGCGACCTTTTTAACAGCTGAGAAGTGATTTGTTGTCAGTTTGATTTGGCAATTCATCATGAATAGACTCACGCCTGAACAGCGCCCAATAAATTGGCCCAAAACGAGATTGCCGTTGTTCCCGATTTTCTTAAGCGAATTTTGTTTAGCGATGAAGCGCACTTCTGGTCAACAAACAAAACTGGCGCATTTGGAGTGAAGATAATCGTCAAGTGTATGTCAAAACACCGTTACATCCAGAAAAACTGTCTGTTTGGTGCGCTTTATAGGCTGGTGGAATCATTGGTTCGTACTTCTTCAAAAACGATGATAGCCAGAACGTTACAGTCAATGGTGATCGGTATAGAGCCATAAATACTAACTTTTTCATTCCTGAATTGAACACCATGATGTTCAGGAGCTGTGGTTTCAACAAGACGGCGCAACATGTCACACAGCTGGTGCCACAATCGATTTATTGAAAGACACGTTTGGTAACCGCCTAATTTCTTGTTTTGCGGAATAAACCACAAACGCTTGACCATTTGGAAGACAATATTCGCCGAGTTATTGCCGATATACGGCCAAAAATGTTGGAAAAAGTCATCGAAAATTGGACGTCCAGATTGGACTACATTCGAGCCCGACGTGCCGGTCATATGCCAAAAATCATAATTAAAATGTAAGGGCACAAAATTATCTTTCGAATAAAAAGAAAATTCTTGTCAATCGAATGATCCATCGTTGTTTTATTGCAATTTAAAGTTCTATACCTCTAAAAAAAACACCCTTTATTAGGCACATTAGTTTTTTAGAAAAACCGACCCGAATATTTCATTTTTTTCAGAACTTAGAAACTTACAAACGTGTCCTGCCAACTCTACTTGTGGCCATCAGCCTTCAAAGGCCACTTATTATAATTCTTGATGGTCTGGATCAAGTGAGGGCATATAGCTCTAAAACTATTGACTGGTTACCTGAAAAACTTCCTGAAAATATCAAAATAATTCTTTCTGTATCAGAAAAAAGCCCAATGTATACACATTTGAACCAAAAATTAAACAATGGACAATTTACCAATATGCCATTAATGGGGGAACAAGAAGCGAAAGGAATTCTTATGTCGTGTGTTATGCAATACAGTCATAGTGTCAATTCAAAAATACAAGACTGTGTACTGAAAGCAGTACAAGAATGTACCTTACCTTTATATTCTAAGGTGAGTTCATTATATTATATTTTTCGTCCAAATTCATTCAGTGTGTCGCCTTTGAGATGAAGACATTCCCATTTTTCAGTTATCCGAATGATTTCAATTTTCGTACAGTCATAAACGACGGTGAGGCATATTTATTAAGATACCTAACTGAATTCTTGAACTCCAAACTCAACATAACATCAATTATACTCGATTCTTTATAAAATTCAATTATTCAATAGTCAACTGAAATGAATATTTCTCAATCAAAACAGCTTGTCATTGCTAAAAATCCTTTAAGTCATCATAAAAACTGGAAACAGAATACTGAGATCAAGAAGACCATTATATTTTTTGTCCAAATTCATTCAGTGTGTCGCCTTTGAGATGAAGACATCCCTATTTATCAGTTATTTGAAGGATTTAAATTTTCGTACCGTCATAAAGGACATATTTATTATAGGTGAGGCATATTTTTTAAGATGCCTAACTGAATTCTTGATCTCCAAACTCAACCTAACACCAATTATACTCAACATATTCATAAAAAAAATAAATTCTTGCCAAAGTTTATATTACGTGAACAATTTGTGCTCTAAATAATCAATTCAATGAAAATTACACAAATATAATAATAGCAGACCAAACAAAGGTTTTAGCCTGGCAAACTTCATGGTGGGCGGATAAAGAACACGATATTGTACCAAAAGGACATGTTGATGATCAACTTAAGTTGATGTTAGAGGAGCTAGAAACAATAATCGACGTGTCACAGGTAGAATACGCGTTGGCTCTAATCTCCTGCTCAAAACATGGTATAACTGATTCCGAAATGATCGATCTTTTGGCCTTTGATGAACAATTTCATAGCAATAATACATATGGTAAGTTTTTCGTTGATCTAATAAATATTTTGATTAATCTGAGGTTGAATCATTTTATAATGAAATTATCGAATATATTTTGACCCCTTCATTATTCGGCGTGGGCAAGTTTCTCGCAGGAGAGGACTAAATATATCAGTATTTAACACAAGCCACATTTTTGTCTGTATTCTATTATTTTCGTGAGTTTACTAGTGTTATTCAGTATGTTATGGCTCTTTATATAGGGTATTTGTTAATTATGAGACTCTGAGTCATCATGTGGGGAGCTTGCTGTGTTAATGGAATGTCACCTTCAGAGGAGACACATAATGGTTGTATTTTAGTTATTTTACTGAGGAAATTTTACACTCCATTGAGTTGTTGTTTGAAGAAGCCGATGTACTAACTGTTAGGAAACTATACATCTCCCAGTAGTAAATATTGAGGGTCGCGAAATTTAATGACTACTGGACATTACACTATGAAACTAGACAAACTAATCACATCGAAATCCCTTCTTACGAAGAGATAAAGAAAATATACTCTATTATGTTTCTACATTATACAATTTAATTAAGAGAAAAATTATATTTGCTCATTCTAAATCCTTTGAAAAATATATCATGATGAAAGGTCATATCATTTCGAACAGTGAGATATTTTTGAAAGTTTGAAGTTGTTTCGTCAGTAGAGGGTTTCTGATGTGTTCTCTTCGCATATGGTTTTCGTTTCTTCTCTGCATCAATTTGATGAGTGTTTTTTTGGAGGTATAGAATTTCAAGTTGGCATTACTGTTGAAGATGGCGACCGATTCAACAGCTGAGAAGTGTTTTATTCTCATTTTGGTTTGGCAATTCATCATAGATAGACTCACACCTGAGCAACTCTTGTAAATAGTGCAATTTTAATTCAAAAATAATGGTTCTGTGCGGAATACGTATCGCGCACTACGTCCATTTTATCGTGGACAAAATCGTCTATCATAGCAGTTAATTCGATTAACCATGGAACGTTTTCGCACCACGTTTACTCTTAATGATGACTCGCATCCGTACAGAAGAAACTATTGCTACTGTAGAGCGTAGCATTGAGGAAGACCCGAATGAGTTCATCCGCCATCTAGCACAGGAATTGGATCTATCTCCATCCACTTTATGGAAGATTATCCGGAAGGATCTTGATTTGCGTGCTTACAAAATCCAACTCGTGCAAGAATTGAGGCCAAACGATCATCAAGCAAGGCGTATATTCATCGAATGGGCCCAAAACGAGATTTCCGTTGTTCCCGATTTTCATAAGCGAATTTTGTTTAGCGATGAAGCGCACTTCTGGTTGGATGGCTACGTCAACAAACAAAACTGCCGCATTTGTAGTGAAGATAATCCTCAAGTGTATGTCAAAACACCGTTACAATCAGAAAAACTGACTGTTTCGTGCGCTTTATGGGCTGGTAGAATGATTGGTCCGTACTTCTTCAAAAACGATGATGGCCAGATCGTTACAGTCAATGATGATCGGTATAGAGCCATGATTACTAAGGTTTTCATTCCTGAATTGAACAACCATGATGTCCAGGAGCTGTGGTTTCAACAAGACGGCGCAACATGTCACACAGCTCGTTCCTCAATCGATTCATTAAAAGACACGTTTGGTGGCCTAATTTCACGTTTTGGACCTGTGAATTGGCCTCCAAGATCTTGTGATTTAACACCGCTAGACTACTTTCTGTGAGGCTATGTAAAATCCTTGGTCTATGCGGATAAGCCACAAACGCTTGACTATTTGGAAGACAATATTCGCCGTGTTATTGCCAATATACGGCCACAAATGTTGGAAAAAGTCATCGAAAATTGGACGTTCAGATTGGACTACATCCGAGCCAGCGTGACGGTCGTATGCCAGAAATCATATTTAAAATGTAGTGTCACAAGATTATATTTCGAATAAAAAAAATTCTTGTCAATCGAACGATCCATCGTTGTTTTATTGCAATTTAAAGTTCTATACCTCTAAAAAACACCCTTTATATAGCAATACTCTATTCTTCCTAGTCTTCTTCCTTCTTCTAAATGATTTTCATTGTATCAACCTTAAGTTGGCGTTAATAACCAATGACATCATTTTATTCAAATCTCGGAAGTTTCCACACAAACACAATCAATTTATATGACAAACTCGATGACCTTGGGAATAAACAAATGGAATAGAAAATCCATTTTTCAGACGAATGGTCTTGAAAGCAGCTATAAATACTGGCTTCTTCCAAAGGCATTCTTTATGGTTGAGGTAAATTTTAATGTGCCATTTTGCGAGATATATAATAAACGAACATACATTGACTTCGTCATTGTTAGTGAAAATGAGGCAATTTTTATTTTACTTTTTATTTCAATTATTTTTAACCAAGAATATTCTATGAAATTTTATAATTCGGAAGACACTAACGAAATTGTTTTCAGTTTCTTGGGCACCGGCCTGTTTAGTATGGTCTAGACTGAATAAGCACTTAGCTCCCTTTCTCCAATGGACCCTAGCAGGAGGTGTTCTCGGCATAAAATGGAGGGATAATATGCTTCGACATGCCGTGATAGCAAGATATGAAAAAACCTTGAAACGAGGAAATCAAGCATTACTCGATTATTATAAAGTAAGTCAATATTATATTGAAACTCAAATTTTGCTTCATTCTATCATAACATAAATCGAACGAAATAATCTTCTCAAATTTCACGGTATTTTATATTTTAAATGATAAAACCCATTTCTGAAATGAAAATGAAAAAATCTTTTTTTTTTGAAGAAGGAGATGTGAAAGAGTTAACTCTTTATACAGGGTGTCCAAAAAGAGTATCGGGTATTTGTTTTCGCGCGGTATTTGAAAAAGAGCGCTGTTAAGGAGCGGTGAGGGGTTCGTAACGTCCGCCATTATGTGGGGTTTTAGTCGCGATGGAGTGGTAACACCCTTTTTACGCACAAGAGTATTATCGTAATGTTAACTCAGTAGTGACTGCTCAACGTATGTATCGTGCAGAATACCGTTCACACCACACACCAAGTGACGATAGCATTAAAAAATCGATACATACGGTCGAAAATACAGGTGCGACGGTAAAAATCCAAAACTCGATTTTCCCACGTTCAGTTCGCGACGAGAAAACCATCGAAGAACTGGTTCGTCAAAATCAGTCGTTATCCATCCGTAAGCGAAGACAAGCATTAAACATAAAAAAATCATCGAAAAAATCAGTTTGATGGTTTCAACTCAAGAATATGGTTTCAACAAGGTGAGGACACTTGCCATACATCGAATACAGCGATGAAAGTCGTCAATGAGTTATTCCCGAATGAAGTTATTTCGCGTAGGGGTACCATAAAGTGGCCTTCCAGAAGCCCACACCTTAGCCCGCTTGACTATTTCGTATGGGGATACCTGAAAAGTAAGGTTTACGAGAACAAACCAACAAACCTTAAATAGCTGAAGCAAAACATGAGGTCAGAAATGGCAGCAATATCCAGAGCTACCTGTCAGCGTGTCATCCGTAATCTTCGTGTTCGATTAGAAGAGTGCAAGCAACGTAACGTTCACCATTCATATAACATGATCTTTTCCAAATAATTTTGCATTCAATATTATTATTATCAATAATGAACTTTTTTTATTCAGAAGTAGTTTTTGTTTTATTGAACTTACAAGTACCCGATACTCTTTTTGGACATCATGTACTTGAGTCATGTTTTTCATTCTCCAGCACTCGTCTACAATACATGCTCTTATTTCTTAGACTCTTTCGTAGGAGAATATCGATTTCATTACTCACACTACCCCCCCACAGACTTCTCTTTCCTACTGGACAGTAGGAAAGAGAAGTCTTTTTCTTATCATTTTGCCTTCCTAATCACTAAACCATACCAATATTATTGAATAAATACACAAAGCTTAACTAAAAATAAAACTAGAGGTGAACATTCAGAAAACAAAAAACCTCAGTATCCAAAAAACATCCAGTAGTCAATAAATACATATGAATTTGAGGATTTAGATCATTACGTATACTTGAGACAAAAATACAGAATTGATAAAGAATACCAAAGCAGAAATAGCGCTAAAAATAATCAACGTTGGCTGCATTCAAAAACCAGGATTTATATCCATGAACAGAGATATCCCTATAAATTTGATAAAGAAAATGTAGAACAACTACATACTTTCAGTAAACATATAAGTGCGAATTAGAAATAATCAGCCTCAAAAAAGGACAGTCTGCAACGCCAAGAGCCATAGAAATAGACGTAATGAAAATGAACCATAGGTTGTATAAAAATAAAGACATTGATAGCAGAAGAGCAATATTTGATATCTCAAAAGGAGTGGTCAAATTGATGTGGCTGGCCAGAACACGCTGGCATAATGAAGCAAGACATATGGACATTTAAAGTTTTGGAATAGAAAGTCTGAGAAAATTAACACAATTGGAAATCAATCTGGCTACAAAGACTTCAAAATCGAGATATCTAGAAAGGACTTGAAGTGAACTATCTCCAGCAGTAAAACATTTATGGTTCATAAAAAAAAAGTTAATACAACAGCTACTTGCTGATTGCAAACCCCACACTACTATGTTAAATCCTCCAATAGGTTACAAACGTCCCTGCTACTCCAATAGACCACAAGTTTCCGAAACATTCTGTACACAATTTCAGACATCTTTTAATAAGTTTTCCTATAAAATTCAATTTTTTGCATCACAGATTATCACACATATTTCTTTCACTTCCTAGGAAGAGATTACAATATTTTTATCGTCGATAAAATCTTTACTTCAATTAGACAAGAACAGAATACAAGACAATACATACTAAGAAATTTAATTCTTATTGCAATCTAATTACCTATACCATGTTTCTATTGTTGATTATTATTGATGTTTCTTTGTGTTTCTTATTGTTGATCCAAACTAACATTTTAATTATGAAGTCCATCTGCTTTCAAATCAGCAGATTTTTTTGTGCTCAATATTTAAAAATTGATATGAAAACAACTTTGGATTCGAGTCATTCGTTACTAATGAACCATCCTGAAAGTTAATGAAATAAAATATTCTTATCTCATTCATACTTCGGGGTAATTTGCCAAAAAAAATTAACTAGGTACTCATACCTTCAATTATATTTTATTTTTACAGGGTAAATGGTGGAAAAGTAAAAGAAGTGATATTGTTGGCAGACTTGTTCCCCAAGATACGTTTCTAGGAAAATGGTATGCCTGCCAAACATTGTTGAACACTGCATGGTTTTTACTTATGCTTCCAATTTTATTTAAGCCTGTTTTTTTAATAAACTTTTTCAATATTTTTATTTATTCCATCCTGCACGATTTTATTCCTGATGAATCGTACAGCTACATTATAAACATGTACATATATATATATATATATATATATATATATATATATATATATATATATATATATATATGTATGTATGTATATAATTCAAAATTTTAAGCACAAGCGATAAAGTAGAATGAAAAAATTCCTAAGATATTATCTAGCACTAATACAGACTTGTTTGTCTTCTAGATTTCCTCAGTGTTTCCTTTTATTTATCCCAATTTTATTCAGTTTATTTCGAATTCAACAAAAATATTTGATATGTGCATCAATTACTTTTCCGAGAGATTTTTTCAATGATATTTTTTATTCTTGTCATGTATACACGAAATAATACGCTTCCTCAGATAGATGGCAGAATATCTGCAATTTAAACAGATATTCTGGAATATTTATGAAATTTCACAACCGTATATAATGTTTTTTTCAAATCTAAAATGCTTCTTTCAATTCAAATTTCACATGACATTAAAGAAGTAATCAGTTACTTATACATAGGTACACCAAAGATTCCCAAATTGTATCTATCGAATGCTGTTGTAGAAAACTGGATTTCTTTTTTCAGAACATCCGCAGAATATCGAATTTCTGAATTCCATTATAACAATTTAACAGATCCGAACAAACTGAAAATATTACTTCTCTTGAAAAAGAAAAAATGATAGACTTTCTAGAAGCGTAGGAGATTATATCGGTAGTTGAAAATAATAAATTAACCTGGGCACCGAAATTGAAGATTATATTTTCAAATTCGATGGATATTTTGGATTAGATTTAAAAATTAGAATGGTACCTATGTAAGCCTCGGTTTTGAAACTCTTCACAATGGCTCTACAGTCGGAGTTCGTGTTAAATGAAGGTTTTAAGCATTTTTTTTTTGTAAACTCGGCGGAGTATTCAAGTTATAATTATATACTTTTCAATAGTTTTTCACATTGCTTTGTGCGAAAAGTCGATTATTACTTCTTAGGTTTCACATTCCTCAGAATTCATATTTTTTTAAAATTTGTTAATATTTAGAGATAAAAAATATGAATCTAGTAACAGTAAAACCCCACCTACATTTTCAACTTCAAAATTTCTTCCACTTGAAAAACATATATTTGATTTGTTTTCGAAAATAAAAATATACTTCACATTCTTGTTTCATTCTTATCAATTATCAATTTAATTTATTGTCTAAATTTTATTTATGATTACGATAGAGAAATCATAAGTGTTCGGATTGTCGAGAATTCATTTTTTGTACTTTTATTCCATATAATTCGAAGGTCATTCCAAATGAGTACCTCACAAAACTCAACTGCAAGCACAATAACACTCCAAAAATGACAAATTCAAGTTCGATATGTATGCTTTTTATTTTTGGACAAATATACACAGTTCAGTTGAAATATGTAAGGTATACCGAATATTTTTAAAATATTCACTGATATTTGAAAGTAAACAGAGGTAATGGAAAAGATAAAAAAATAATTTGGAATAAAAATTCATCAATCCGCGAAACAAAATTTTATATCAATAGATAATAAAGCAATAGCTTCTTCATAAAATTATTTTCTTCTGTAGGTATTATATCTTTTTGTCCAGTTGAGGTTCAATCCTTCACCTTTTTTTCATAAAAATTATACCGATGGGAAAAATCTACACTGAATGTATCCTTCGTTCAACAATACCAAATTAATCTATCAATCTTATAGCTCAAAATAGTTAGGTTCAAAAACCGATTAAATTAAACAACAAGGTCTAGATCCAAACAAATTGAGTCATATATTCAACATATTCTGGTCCCATTACTCATTATCGAAAGTTCAATACAACTAAGTTGTTAAAATAAGGGTTATATAAAATCTGAACCTATAGAAAGTGCAATCTATGTCTGTCCAAATGCAACACAAGAAGCACCTCCAACTTGAGTAATAAAAATAATTATCTCTTAGTGATCGCGGAGAAATGTTTACTGTGACCGATAACCTCTTGAAAATGGATGGAATTTAGAAACTCAATGTTAAAATATTCATTCTTAATGAAAATATTCGAACGGTGTTTACAAAAATCTTAGTGGTGAAAAATTTAGACTGCTGCCAATCAAGCATGAACGCCCTCGATTCTAATGCAAGCTTTCCGCTTCCCTTATTAATTCAAATAGTTAGTTTTATTGTTTATCGTAATGAATTATCCACAGTTACAACAGGAGAAAATTGGACGAACTTCCTTTTCATCATTACCAAATTCATTCTACAATAGAAAATTCGGATTACGTTAATGATATAGACTGGATGTATAGTAAAATGTGTGGCTCTACTTGTTATCAACTGTTAGAAGACATTAACATGCAAGCTAACATCAATAATAAGTTCGTAAAGCTTTTCAAAGATTTTATTGAGAACTACGCTGCTGTCTTAAATTATGATGGAAGACAATTTTATTCCCATATATTCCAATACATAGAGGAGAAAACAAGGAACAAAGAACTTACTATGGAAGGAGCTGATGAAAATTTACTGAAACTTTATGAGTTGTCCAAAGATCCTCCGGTATTGTCCTTCATTCCAGCTAACGGCTCATGTTTGGATGATTTGGAAGTGTCATGCGACTCTCAACCTAGCTTTAGGGAAAAAAATTACGATTTATTGATAATTCTTCCTGAAAGCAATCGATTCTTAGTTAGCCTATCTACAGAAGCGGAGGAAATTTGCGTATGGGATATATCAAGGTAAGTTCTGAATCATTTTAGGGTTGACAGAAACTATAATATTTTTATTTTAACAAAATTTCGTATATTCAATATTTAAAATTAACTATTGGTGAACAAAATGGCAAAGAAAATACAATTTTTCAATACGGTGAATGAACCGTTGCTCTTTATATTCTAGAGCTCAAGGAAATGACACAGATGGTGATTGGCATGTGCTGACCGCCGTTTGTAAGAACTGCTGTCTGATCTAGGCGAACAGGCCTCATGAAAAAATCAATTTCATTTACAATTTGAATTTATCTATTCAACATCTTCTGCAATACATTTCTTCTGCAGCAACTTTCTTGAGAAGTTCTAGAAACTATAATCTATAGAATCTTTCAATGGATTTTTCATTTTCATTGATTTTATCGTATAATTTTAAACAGTAGGCTGAGTTTTCAAAATTATTTTTATGTACAATTTCATGTTTCATGAAAATTGGCAACTAAATAATAATATTATAGTAAAATGGCTTTTTGTTTATATCAAGATAAAAACTTTAATCATTATTCATCATTTGAAAAAATTCAAGGTCTCCTCATTGGAGAAAAACGACGTTCATCTGCTCTTTCACCTAAACCACAGAAACAATAATAAAGAGAAAAGTAAAAAATAATTTAAAGCACAGAAAACACCAAACGAAACCATCAAACGACCAACCCATGTTTTCTGTTTATCTGGGGTAGGATCTCCCTTTACATTTGCGTCAGAGAACTATTTTCAGGGTGGTCAGAATGGTAAGGTTGTGTTGGTCCATCTCCTTCTTAATGTTTTTCCATCGAGTAGCCGGGATCTTCCTTTGCTCTAGTTTGGTATGATGAGTACTTTCTCAACACCGTAGTCATCTTCGCTTCCTTGGTTATGACCATGCCAACGTAAACGACTTCGAAGGAAACTCTAATGTACTCATTCCACTCACATCTCAACATCTTCATCTCATTTATAAGAAGTTGTTGTTGGTTCACTGTTTTCTTAGTCCAGCATTTTGCTTTATATGTTAAGGCTCGTAGCACCACCGTTTTGTACACGTTTTACTCAATCTTGATGGGCGTTTTAGGATTGCATAGAACACCAATTAGCGAACGCCATTTGAACCAGGCAGTATTTATTTGATGATTGACATCTTTGTCAACATTAGCATAAGGTGTAACGACAGACCAAAGGTAGTTGAAGCTTTCTACTATGAGCAGTTGGTGTACCGTTTATGCACACGTCGATATCTATGCCAGTTGTTCCGCGAAAATTGATTCCAAGAATTCCGTCTTACTGCGGCTGATACGTAGTATGTGCTTTTCTATTCCCTGAGGCTTTGTTGAGCGATTCTTAAGTTGAGTGCTACCCGTATACCGCTGACAAAAATTCAAAAGAAAAGAATAAACTTATATAATTCAATCAAAATCAGAATAAAGAACACAGGTTTTATATAATAATAGTAGGCCTCTATTCAAATCATATTTTCATACAACTTATCGAATGGGGCGAGATTTAGCATCAGCTACTCTTACACTAACCCCTTACAAATTGAAGCAGCCAATACAAAATTCATGAATAACTAATTTCAATCATAAAAGGGGGGAAAAATGTAATGTAAAATACACACATTGAGTATGTGATAAAAAATTCACAAAAAAAATATACAAAAAAGAAAACTCAAAAAATCAAGTGGCACTAGTAAAAAACGAAAAATGAAAGGAACAATGTATCAGGCCAGGGCAATTATATATCACTTCTCCGCTCTTCCAAAAACAACGCCTTCAAACCTTTTCTAAATGAGGGTAAATACTGCACATTCCGAGTTCATTATTCAGATTATTGTACAACTTCACCACGTTATAAATGAATGATCAATTAAATATTGCACACCGGTGAACAGTCATAGTTAGTAGCGAGAAAAGCTAGTTAACGAGAGTCAAACGAGAATATAAACAACTAAAAATTATATATAATAAATACACATGAGTGTATTTTTATTATATCAATTCAAAATCCTAATGTCGGTACACAACTTCTTCTCAGATGATAATTTTTGAAAAAGCATTGTTTTTAACAATGTTCTACCAAGTATTGTGAATAATTAAAATTAAACCTGTAAAGGCAACATGAAAATTACAAGAATTATCTTCGAAAGTTATATTGAATTGTTATGACCATCTCATTTCAAATAAGTTATATTTGTTTCACAGGTGCAAGAAAATAAGAACAATCAAAGGAGTTCCTCATCCTATGAATTTAATACCAATTGACCAATACAGATGCATAGTTTTATGTAAAAGGGAACTTATGATTTTTGATCTAAATAAAGGTTGCTTTCTGAAAAAACTTAAGGGTGTAATGAATCAAAAAATGCCTTACTATGGACTTCATGACCAAAATCACTTAGTAGCCCTTAGTCGTAATAGAATGTATGTTAACTTGATGAATTTAGAAAATGGTAAGTTTCTAAATTTACATTCGAACACAATTCACTTCAATGATATTTTAGGCTTTTTAATTTATATTAACGCTCTGGTAATCAGGAAAAAACAAATTACTTAACTACGCTTAGATCTTCAATTATATGACTAAAAACCCCTAACTTAAACTGAAATGTTTTTAGAAGTAACTTTTTAAAGACAGTTATTTTTAAAGAAAAAACTGAAAAGTAATCGGTGCTTGTAAACAAGAAACAATTATTTTACTCATTTATTTCTGAATAACGTCAGTAAAATATTTTTCTCAACGTAAATAATATTTTCAGATATCGTTTCTCATTTTATCAAGAAATATACTTTTTATAAAGACACAATCGATAATCAAAAAAATTGCTTGATAAACTCAAATAAAATGAAATAAAACTAGTATTAGCAGCCCTGAAATATGTATTATACTATATGTAAGAAGCAAAACTAATGATAAATACAAACTTCACTGCTTTTAAAACTTGTTCTCAATTTATGAATAAAATGCCAAAAAATGTCTTCATATCAAATTAGATGACATATTTTGGTAATGTATTAACAACAAAAAAACGTATCAGGTAAATTAAGTTTTTTTGTGGAATCGAATCAAATGTTTGAATTATTCAATTAAATTTTAATCAATGTTCTACAAAGTATTGAACAAACGTAAAAATATTATTATAATTCATCATTTTTGCGTTCATTTTGCTTTCATATTTGCTCTCATTAGTCGTCTGCATTTGGAATATCTTGGTGTAGATTATCTTTTACAGTTGAAATCTATAAATGATGTTGATTATTTATAGATTTTGAATGAATAATTTAAAAAGTTAATAATTTAAGTGAATAATTGAATATACCTTGTACATTATCATACGTTATTATTATTACATTTTTTTCAATTCAGTGGACCTACAGCTTAATGCCGGTTCCTAGCAGCCATTGGGCTTGTAATCAATGTACATTACCCACAATATATCATTATTTGAACTACTTAAATCATAGACAACCACAAACACCCATGCCTTCAGCGGGGCTCGAACCGGAGTTCTAACGCACCATAGTCGGGTGTTCTCAGACTAAGCCACGGAGACCGGCACATCTTAATTATTTCTAATTCAATTTATTTTCTTTCATTTTTATCTTTCATATTATCAAACTTGTGTATTTTATTATTAGGTGTTATACTAATGTATATTTTGTAATATTTCCTGTAACTGGGGTTTCTACTTGTAGGAAACTAAAACCTGATTAATTATTATTATCTTTCAGGTGACTGTGTAACTACATTCAAGGCTGGCGAAGATCGATTCTTAAATTCCCTTCTGGTTTCAGGGAATGGAAGGTACGTAAATTCAAAATCAGAAGTTTCACATTTTCATCAAATTCTCATTTTTTTCAGGATCCTCGTATGTGGTGATGAAACGCAGAAACCTTTTCCTTTATTAGTTTGGAATTTACAATCTAGAAAACTACTTTACGATTTCAGAATACCTTATCACGATTTCATCACCTCTTTGTCAGCAATAACTTATGAAGGTAATATGTTTGAAAGAAATATTTGCCATCAAATAAAACAGAAAAAATTAGTTCGGGCCTCAAAAATGATGATGATTTTAGAGTTTACAATGCTATTTGATAAATTATTGCAATAATATTTGAACATATTTCAATTTTCTTATTGAATATAAGGTACTTTGATCATTTTAAATCTGAATACATATAATCTTTGGGGAGTTTAAATCAAGGCTACTCAAACCTTTTGACCTTATTAACGTGGATAATGTTTAAATGGCCGGGGCTAACAATTCAACCAAATATTTCAGTTAGTGTCTGTCCATAGATCAAATTTCTGTATATATTTGGGTGGTAAATTAGATCGATATCTTCAGATATTTACTTTTCAGATAATTAATATTTGATTTCTATTTCAGGTAGTTATGTTTGCTGTGTATGTCATGAGATCGACGAACCTAATCCGAATTTCATAGTAGTATACGATTTGCTTAGTGGAACGCCATTTAAAAAATGGAAACCGTCGTGTAATACAGTCTCCATAGAAATAAGTTCTCCGAGTGGATGCGTTATTTCTGGTCTAGAAGATGCCAGTATCCTAATATGGGATTTGGTAACAGGTAAACAGAAACATGAAAATTACTGTAGCAAATAATTGAAATATTTAGTCGTTAGTATTTGATAATTTATCAGGTTGAATTTTTCAAACGTATGAATTTTAATACATTAATTTAGTGTTGCCCAAAAAGTCTCGCAGTCTTGCAGTCTTGGTCTTGGCCTTGCATTTTTGCGAGACCAAGACCAAAACCGTCTAATTGAAGGCATGGCCAAGACCAACCTCACCTTGCAAGACTTACTCAAGAACAAGACTGAACTGCAAGACTCTTGCGGTTTTGCAGTTCAATAAAACCCACATTTGAGCTTTTTCATATGACTTTGTAATATATAATATTTTAAATGAGAGATAATAATAAAAACTTGTCTAAAAATCACTGACTGAACAATTCTTTATTCGACTAGTATCGCCTTTTACAGCATTATCAAGAATGAAACTAGTCGAATTAAGAATTGTTCAGTCAGTGATTTTTAGACAAGTTTTTATTATTACCTCTCATTTAAATATGAACTATCACAGAGTAGATTCATCGTCCATTGAATTTATATAATATTTTAATTTTAGTTTTGTTTCATTTGGTGATATTTTTGTTGACTTCATCAACTACATTTCATTAACTCCTGTTGACTAAGTGTGACTTTGTAATAGATTAGAGTTAAATTGAAATTTTGAATGAAAGTAAAATCTATCAGGTACTTGCAAGACTGCAAGACTTTGCAAGACTGTTGCAGCAAAACCAAGACCAAGACCAAGACTGCCTAAGTCTCATCTTGGTCTTGCTTTGGGCAACACTATATAATTATCACAAAGCAAGTATATAATAATGCTATAATAATTTCGGTCACCTACCATCACCAAGAAGATTTGACTTGAGTACTGAATGACATTATGGTAACGCGTTACACCATAGAACACGAATACTCCTCTTCTTCTTTTACAAATCCACATTATTCAAAAATACAACATTTTCGGTCACTG
Organism: Henosepilachna vigintioctopunctata; assembly: GCA_030704895.1. Taxonomy (NCBI): domain Eukaryota; kingdom Metazoa; phylum Arthropoda; class Insecta; order Coleoptera; family Coccinellidae; genus Henosepilachna; species Henosepilachna vigintioctopunctata. The sequence goes on from JARQZJ010000031.1 coordinate 7,097,067, forward strand.
TAGGAAAATGATGACTTACTACAAATGATTAACTTATTACGATAAGCGGAAGAAGAAAATGTATGGACTTACAAATAATTATTTTTAAAATATTCGTCGAAAAAAATACAGTATGTTTTCAAAATATCAAACAACGGAGTATACCTAATATCAGTCTGATAGTTCAGCAAGATGTCACATCTTTATTATGAGCAGATTTGAACATTTTTGTGAAACTAAAAAACAAAACGTATTGTATTTTTTATAAATCATACATCCAATCATTTTTTACGAATTATACAAAAATTAACACTTCGTTCAAAATAAGTTGAAATAATCATTTAGTATGTATTCTACTTTATTCTTTTTTGTAAAATTTTGAAACCAAATTTTCATGAAATTTGACACATATTTCTAATTTTATATTTAAATTTACTATTTCATTTTTGTGAATTGTTTGTGATGAATAAATGATGTGATACAATACGCGTGATGTTGTGTATCTCAAATGGGAATATTCACATTTCAGGAAACTGCAGGTGGTCTTTATCTGGGCATACAGCTCCGGTGACAATGTTGAAATTGGATCCAACGGGTTTTATCTGCCTCTCAGCAGATAGTGAAAACAGGGATAGGTCAATAAGAGTCTGGGATATCAATAAAGGTAATATGTATGAGTTTACGTATGTATGTATATTCATAAAATTAATATGTAGTATTTTAATAATAATCATAATGATATTTATTTAGCAATAGCTATCAGAAATATTTAGGTTCAAAATATATTATTTACAATTATTTGTTTAAGACGAACTTAGCTTATTTACGCTTGAATACCTTAATGTCTCTTACTGTTTTTATGGAGCCAGGCAATTTATTAAATGCGTTGAATCCTTCATAAACTATACTATTTCTAGATTTAGAAAGCTTACAAACTTGCATGTAGAAATTGTCAGCATTTGTTGTATTCACAACCGTGCACATCACTGACACATGTTACATTTTTTATTACTGTATATGGGAACAATTTGTTTTCAATTTTAAATATGAATATATACGTAGCAAAAAGTATTCTCTATTTAACTGACATCAGTTCTAAACAATATGCTAATAAACAATCAAATGCTTTCGATTGGAGTATATCTATTACATTTGTAATAGATATACAATTTCATTCTGCTACATAATAGTTCGCATAGCTCTATCCTGTAACTTTTTTAGCTGTTGAGTTTTTCTCTACTCAATCCCTATAACAGATTGGAACAATATTCAAAGTGTGGTATTATTAAAAATTATCACTAAACAGAAATAACTTCACATATGTCGTCAGATTTTTTCCAATTATTTCGAGAAAGTTGATTTTCTTGGAGATTTTGGACGATTTGAAGTAGACATGTTTATTGAAACTCAATTATCTTATCTCTTTATCTCAATTATTAAATCTCATCTAACATAACGCCTAAATATTTAACAAGTTTTTCTCTTTCAATGTTCTGGTTTGCAATTTTAATATTTATATATTTTTTATTATTTACCTTAAGAATTTTGCTTATACCAAAAACTATAAATTTAGACTTTAAATATTTAATAGTGTTGGCGTTTACTTGATGTAAATCCATTATAATTGAATATAATCTTAAATTCAAACACTTGAACTTATGATTTACACTTTATTCATTACATAGCATGACGCGTTTCGTCGTTACAAACGACCTGGATTATTCTGTAAGCATCTGAAGAAGTCGTTCGTAACGACGAAACACGTCATGCTATGTAGTCAATGAAGTGTAAAACATAAGTTCAAGTGTTTGAATTTAAGTTTATATTCAATTTAGACTTTGTTACATTCAGCGATAAAATGTTATCGCTTAGCCATTCATTTATTGTTGCCAAGTCTCTATTGATCCATTCTGCCATAATCTGGATATTTTTACCAATAACATAAATAATTGTACCATCTGCGGAAAATCGTATAGAGCATTATTTTTCACATTGAAAACAATATCATCAATGTATAATGTATAATAGTAGTGGACCTAAGACCGTACCCTCAGGTACGCCAATATCAACTCCAATGCTGTCAGAGAGAACACCATTGAACTTAACTTTTTGAGATTGTGAATGTAAATAAGAATTGAACCATTTGTTTACTAAACCTTCAAAACCAATTTTATTTAGTTTTTTCAAGAGCAAAGATATAAACAAAACAAAAAAATATTGAAAAAAACGAAAAACATAAAAGAATTACTGCATACAAAAAATCTAGATATATATCGATTAAGAGTGAAGAAAAATAACTTTTGTTGATTTCTTATAAGCAAATAAATCTTAAGATAGAAATATCAGAAAAGAAATAATTTCTATAACATAATGTTATATAATGTTCTCGCAGTGAAAATTCCAATGTGTTAAATTTCCAGATAATAGTATCGTTTGAGATGTCCTACTAATAGTTACAAGGCCACTCCTGAAATTGTGTCTTCATTTTTCAAGCCACCATATTTTTCAACTTAGGATTGATTCCCAAACTACGCTCTAGATTTAGATCCATCGACTCAATGAAGATGTCCTCAAAGTTGTTTCTAATTTCACTTCTAACAAACCCCAAACGTTTTGACGCTCTCAAGAGATCTAAGTTTTTACTAGAAATAGAACTAAATACAATTTTGATGATGTTTAAAATTTTATATTCCAATACTATTATACACTATCAAATTCTTCCAATTTTTGCTAAAGTGATAATAATGTCTCCTTTTGCTCTATTGCTTTAAAACTTGTGAACGTTATTTGTGGTAATTCTTTTAAAACCTTATATTTGTGGTATCGCAGAAAGCCTAACTTGGCCCCTAAGAAGGTCAGGGCCCATGCCAACATCACACTTTGCACACCCTGTAGCTACGTTCCTGAATTAAAAGTTCACACAACGATCAATCGATAGATTTGGATAAATAGATTCACAAAATCAAAAATCCAGTTTGATTATGACCATATTTCTCCCTTTAAGATATCTCTTCTCTCATAACGTTTCGAAATGTATTTCAGGTCATATGGTATCAGTCTACACACCGAAGACAAAAATAACATCTTGTGCTATCAATGGAAACGGTCAACATATCGTTTTAGGGCTTGAAAATCTGAAAAACCTACTATTTTTAGAACTTCGTGGACCTAACACCACCCGTCCTTTGGAAGATGAAACATACGGAGACGAAGAAAACGACGGTAAAACATTTGAGCTCAAAGAAAGTGATATATGCTGACCGACATAACTAAAAACTTAGTTTGGATAACTTGATTTTGAATGAAACAATAGTTATTATTCTTCAGAATCAAAAGGCACTATGTACAGCAGATCGTATTATGAGGGTATTGCGTTGTTAAGATATAATGTATATTAAGATTTACTTGCTTGTTGACGTTCAGAATTGTTTTACTAGCAGCGCTGGTAGCAGTTATTCAAACCTTCTGCGCGGGAAATTTCAATATTTCAAAAATAATCTAAATGTTTCCGTTTCATTTATATCTCATTTTAGGTTCCAAAATAACAGCTCACATGAAGTAATCATTCAAACTGTATTGCAATATATACCTACTTCAATTATCTCAATTAACATTAATCCAAAATTATTATTACTTCCAAAAGAAACTAAAATGAAATCCAATAATGTACATTTTTCACTACATGATGGGCGGTAAAAATTTCAGTAATACCTACTGAATCTGACTGAAAGAAACTTTAGCATGAATATTTTTTCAATATTGAACTTTCTATTGACAAGCAAGTAGATAAGAACGCTATTTCAGTTTAAATACTTAATTATACAGTTAATTATTTTATGATCAATGATTGCTATTAAATAATTAATTATATTCCCATCTGGTATGTGGAACAACTCTGATTTAAATGAAATATTTGTATGTTGTGGTTGTTGTGTACCAAATAAATGTGAGAAATTATTCGAGTTTTTATAAAAGTTTTTACAAAACTATTTTTTTATGTTAAAAAAATGTTAAATGTCAAATGTCTCGCCTTTGCAGACGATATTGCTATCATCACAGATAACAGAACTGAAGCCATTCTCGCCGTAGAAAAACTACATGAAATTGCGCAGAAAACCGGGTTACAAATTTCTTATGATAAAACCAAATAAATGGAAAGAAAACCAAAAAATAAATCGTCTCTCGAAACAAAACATGGTGAAATTCTGCAAGTCGGCAGAAGTTATACAATCCTCAGGTTTAAACCGAATCGCTAATGAAAAGAGAATTACCAAGCTCCAAGGGGCCTACAAACTAACATGAGCTCTCTATAACAAAAAGTGCATTTCGAGAAGCGCTGAATTGAGGCATAGAACTATCAATAGAAACGGCATTTGGATGAAAAGACCTCAGAGTGAATTGTATCAAAAGACGAATACGATAACGGAAGAAATCAGAAAACGACGAGCAAAGTTCTATGCACATGTCTACAGAATGAAACAGTCCAAAATACCGAAGAATCTACTCGATATAATTATGAATAGTAAATGCGGAACAGAGTGGCTAAAAGAGGTCCAAAAGGATCTACAATAGATCAATATAAAAAATCTATAAAGATTGCACTGAATGTCGCTATAAAATCACACATGTGAAGTATGAGCAAAAGTCAAATCGTCAACCTGAAGTAAAATGGAGAGGTGAACGGAAGAAAGAGCATTCAGAGAGGATGGAGCGTTTTTGGGAGGCAAAAAAGATAAAGCAAAAGTCCTAATAATTGCGAATTCAAGTTTAGTCGCTATCCTCATGGGGAACAATCGTAATAATAATAATATATACAATATACTTATAGTACTATAAGAGTATACTATAACTTTCTTTTCCCACTATAACGAAACGAAAGAACATCATAGCAGAGCTGGCTATGTGAAACATGTACAATGTGATGTCTACATTATCCTTCAAGGGATAAATGTTAGAGAATATTGAAATCGGTACCTACTTTATTATATACATATATATATATATATATATATATATATATATATATATATATATATATATATATATATATATAGTCTCTTTTCCTAGAACTCAAGTTAAATTATATTGTATATTTATATTGTTTTGCTGTTTAATTTTTGAGCTAGGTCATTTTGGTCAATTGAATATGTCATCATTATTTGTTACTGTTTTTCCGTACTATCAATTTCTCAGTTGATTCTCTTTTGAAAATAATATTATTTTTTCATTCGTTCAACATTTAAAAATTTCAATTTTACAATCAAAAATCATATTTTCAATTTCATATTGTGTTAGTTTAATGCATTTTCAGGAATAGTATATTTAAATATGTATATTTTCCTGTTCTTTTTTGTCGAATAAATTCTATTTCATATTTTCGGAAGCTTCCACTCAAATCTTCAACATTTCGAGAATACAAAAGAGAATATTTGTTTTGTAAGAATAAAAGAATCCAGTTTTATTAACATTGTACAAAATCGACCTTTTATGTTCATCAACCCGAGTTTTTATTTTTCTACCTGTTTGGCCGATATAAAATGCTGGACATTCATTACAAAAAATCTTATAAATACCGCTTTTGTCTTCAACATTTGTCTTTTCTTTATTATTTACTAAAAGTGACTTAATATTCCTTTTGTTAATGAGATTGAATTCTCGCTTAACTCTTGGTGAAACATAATTGAATATTAAAATAAATTAAACTCTTGGCTTAATGTTTCACGATTTATTTAACAATATGTATAGTCAACATGTTTCGAGCGTTAGCTCATTTTCAAGACTGAATTCCTTTTGTTGGTACAAATGGTTTTTATTTCTCTCTTCTTTAATCTTTCGCAAATTTTTTCACTCAGATGAGGTATGAAATTATGGAGTATGGATTCTCAGAACATTGTATTAGCTCTAATCACTTCATAGATTTTGATAAAACTATATGCCTACACTCAGGTAATAAAGGTAAACGTTTAGACCTTCTGGAGGCAATTGAAATTAGCAGTTCTTGGAAGAGAAATGAAGAAATTGTAAATGAACAAGTAGATTTTCAACTATCCTCCCTACTCACATCCATTTTGTAGATATAAATTTGTTGTACATTGCTTATAGTAGTTTAGTCTTGAAAATGAGCTAACGCTCGAAACATGTTGACTATACATATTGTTAAATAAATCGTGAAACATTAAGCCAAGAGTTTAATTTATTTTAATATATATATATATATATATATATATATATATATATATATATATATATATATATATATATATATATATATAATTTTGGTTTTCAACACGAAGAATTACTTTTCAAATAAACAATTTTATTCAGAGTAAAGTTACAAGTAATGAGTTACATACTCAATAGCGTTAACAAGCAAGTTTATAAAGTCAAGTCTGAGTTTATATAACATAAAGTTAGCTAGTCAGCATTCATATATAGTGACGTTAATTATTAAAAGGAAGGCATTGTTTTAAGTTCACATAACACCTCCCCTTTTGAAGAAAGTTCGTTAGTCTTAATTTTAAGATGACGAACTTTCACATATATTTTATAAAATAATATAACTGAAATAATTATTATGAGAAAAATAATTATTATTATAACAAAATTAGTGGTTTTATGGTGCGGAGCCCATTGAACAAGTCTTCTAGTTTGGGAATGGCTTCTTCCTCTATGTACATAATTGGAATCTGTGATATCCGTCCAATTCATTTCTAAGGGTGTAAGATCCACTTGACCATATTTGTTGAAAATATTTCTGTGGTGTATTCTCTTCAATTCATTGGTACCGATGCATTCAGAAGTTATTAAAGATACTTTGGGAATCTTATGAGAGATGGAGCCTATCTGACATTCTTCGCGTATCATTTCATTATTAATCGAAATTATTTTTCCATTTTCTAGTTGGAATAAGTCTTTTTGTGATTCCACAAAACTTCGATTACATTTTTCTTTCAGGACCATTTGGATACATTCAGGTGGTTTTCTCAGATAATCTTGTTTGCTTATTTAGAAATCTTCAACTTGTTGAATTATTTCGGTATTCCAGATAATTTTGTCGTTGCTTGTTAATAAACTCTTGGCTTAATGTTTCACGATTTATTCAACAATATGTATAGTCAACATGTTTCGAGCGTTAGCTCATAGGATAGTAGGTTAGGTATTTTGGTAAGGTATATTATATAATTTGAAGAGGTCGTATTGAATATTACCGAAGATTGGAACGGTTATGCTAAATAGAATATTAAAATCTTTGATAAATGCTTTTGTTGTACATACAGCGTAGTATTCTGTCATATGAATAAATGGTAACATTTTTTCTCTTTGTACTAGTTCATTAAATTTATTTAATGGTAAAATATTTTCATGTAAAAGATGTAACCGTGCGAAACTAATTGCGTTTTCAATTTCGGATAATATTATTGCAATCTCATGAGAATGGAGAATTATTAAATTTAATTTAAAACTCAATTGAGTAGATATTTCTAACTGTTTAGTCTTTGTTATAAGCAGATTTATGGTATTTGTGTACTTCGCCTGAGTATTAGATATGATATTCAATATTTTTTGTTGATTTACTTTAAGGATATCTTCATTTTTTCTTATACTTTCAAAATATTTTTTATACAAAATTTCGTCGTCGGTATCTAAAGTACTAAACAAAAATTTTGAAATGCAACCTTCAATATTTAATGGGCCTTTTCGTTCTCTTATTTTTTGAATAATTGTGTTATTAAAAGTTTCTTAGTTTCTATGTATTGAAGAATTAGCCATAATTAAATAATGATACACAGGGATATTATACGTAGTATTCACACTTTCTTTAATAATATTTTTCTGAAGTTTTATTAATTCGGGTATTCCGGAAATCTTATAGTGAAATAACAAATATTTAGCATGATCTGCAATATAGATTTTTCCTAAATGGATAGGCAACAAATTATTCTCGATTTCTTGAACGGAAAATTAATAACTTCTAGTTAGTATGATCGAAAGATGAAGGATATGGAGTTCATCTGAAAACAAAGAAACTAATTAATGTTTTCTCTGTTTTTTGTGATAAATATGTTTATTCTGTGGATTTCTTATCGTTATATCACTAATTATGTTTATAGGTATCTTCTTATATGGCTCTTTCATTTTCAATTGAAACGGTTGTTTCAAATAAGCATTTTCATTTTCTTGTAAATCCTTATGATCTTGTCTATTAATATTTAGTTTTTTAACATTTACTTCGTTTTTGTTTTTGGCTTTATTCACTACCTGAAATATCTCTTTCATATTCTCTTGATACGTTTGTACGTAATCTGTTATTATTTCTTGTGTCGTTTTCTCTATTGGAATTGAATAATTCAAATCACCTTTGATAATTTGCATAGATGTGTATTCCAAGTTGGAATGAATAGAATTATTATAAGTCATAATAGCTCTGTTAATTCGAGACGTAAAAGGAATTTTCTCTGAGGAAAGACATCTTAATTGTTCAATTAAGGTGGAGTGAAATCTCTCCATTGGGGCATTTGAATCTGGATTCAAATTAGTTATATAATGTAGAGCTATCTTATGTATTTCATAAAAATTCTGAATTGTTTTATTTTTGAATTCTGTAACATTATCGCAGGTACTCCATTGTTACTTATAAAAAATATTAATTTATCCATTACTTCATTTGCTGTTTTATGAACTAAAGGATAACATTGTGCGAACTTTGAGAATAAATCGATTATTGTTAGACAATTAGTATTCTCTATTTTGAAGGTATCCACATATAAATGAGAGAATGGTTTTGAGCCAACAGGCGTATTTTTAAATATCATTTTTGTAGGTGTACGTTCATATTTGTTCTTTTGACAAGTTTCACATGCATTTACACATTTTTGGACAGTAATATCTAATTGAGGCCAATAAAATTTTCGTTTTAATGCTTGTATGTTTTCTTGAATTCCTCTATGTCCAGATTTTGATTTCATGATATAATTCAACTTTTTCTAATTGGTCACATTCTGTTTCGATGTCTTCTAGGAAAACATTTGCTATTTTTAAATCAAACGATTTAGCTTCAAAATTGCTTTGAAGGATATTTATGAAAGGGATTTTCAATTCATCATGTTTAAAAAATAAACAATATGATTTTCCATGTTGTAAGTATTCTTTAATAAACATTGTAAAGTCATTCATGTCACTTATTGAGACTGTGAGTCTATTACGATTTTTAAATATCTTCGATTTATATACGAAATATGTCTTGGAAGTGCTGACAAATGTTATTCGATTTTTGTAATGATTTAATGGCCTCTCTGTGTAAGGCAATTCTAATATTGGATTTTCAATACTACTATGTATTGTTTCATTCTGTGCTTCATCATCTTCAAGGATTTTGATGATGTCATCTACTTCATTGTTTGTCATTTCTAGTTCGTCTGCAGTTATGTTGGGAAAATAAAGAATCGATTTCGTCTTCTAAGATATTGATATCTTTTGATTCATTTAATGCAGTATTCTTATCTATTTCCGTTTGTATGTCGCAATGATTATGATTCTGCGATTCATTATTATTTATTTTTAGCGTGGATAAATAATCTGCGTTGTTATTCGTGCCTGGTTTAAATTTGATCTCATAATTGAATTCTTCTAATTTCAATTTCCAGCGCATTAATCTGGAATTTGACTCTTTTAATGAAAGTTTAAATTCAACCAAATTAAAGGTTTATGATCTGTAAAAATTATGAATTTTGTACCTTAAAGATAGGGTCTAAAATGTTTCGTTGCCCATACAATGGCTAATAGTTCTTTTTCAATTGTAGAATATTTTATTTCCGGCTCGGTTCTGCTTGCATATGCTATTGGTAAATCGGAACTAGGAACAGTACCTTGTGATAAAATAGCTCCAATCGCATAATTAAATGCGTCAGTAGTTAAATTGAACGTTTTTGGAAAATCAAGATATATTAGAATTGGATGGTTCATTAACAAATTTTTAGAAGTTATTTTAGAACGCTTCTTTATAATTTAAATCGGTCACGTCGATTTTTGCATCTTTCTTTAGATATTTCGTCATAGGTTTCGTAATTTTAGCGAAATTAGGAATGAATTTTCTATAATAATTCAACATTCCTAAATATGATTTGATTTCTTTAAAAGTCTGTGGTAATGGAAATTTCTTGATTATTTCGATCTTTCTCTTATAAGGTTTGATACCTTCTGGTGTGATGATATGTCCTAAAAATTCAATCTCTGTTTTGAAAAAATTAGATTTATCTAATTGAATTTTTAAATTTTCTTTCTGTAATAACTCTAGAATATTATGTATCAGCTAAATGCGATTCTATTGATTAACAACATAGCAACATTTTCCAATGAAATCTTATAAAATATTGTTCATTAAACGTTGAAAAGTACTTGATGCGTTTTTCAAACCAAAGGGCATTCTTAGAAATTCATAATGTCCATTATCTACCGTGAAAGCGGATTTTTCAATGCTACTTTCATCAAGTTGTATTTGGTGAAAACCAGATTCTAAATCTAAAGCTGAAAAATCCTTTTTTCTCCTTTTTATTGTTGGCTCCTTTTAATTTGTCTAATATGCAATCAATTTGAGGGATTGGATATTTATCATCAATCGTGTTTTCGTTTAATTGTCTATAATCTATAGCCATACGCCATTTTTCTTTACCTGATTGGTCTTCTTTTTTCTTGACCATTACTACTGGAAATGACCAGGGTGATATACTTGGTCTGATAATATTTTTGTCTAACATGTCTTTTATTTGTCTTTGGACTTCATTACGATATTTTTCCGGATATCGATATATTTTTGCATGTATCGGAATTTCGTCTTTAGTTCTTATGTTGTGTTTGATTTTTGATGTAAAATCAAGACATTGTCCTGGTAATTGCAAAGCTTTTTCCGTATTGTTAAAAATTTTAATTAATTCTGTATTTTCATCGGTAAATGCTTTAAATCTACAGGATAGGATAATCTTCTCGGAAAAACTTTTTGAAAATTAATCGGAATTTTACAATGTTCACCTATTAATAGATTGTTTTGCAAATCGATTGTGAAATTATTTTCCTTAAGGAATTCAAAACCTACGATTCCTTCATATTGAGGGTGGAATTTATAAAGTAAAAATGGATATTCTTTTTGTAATCCAAAAGAATTAAGTGGAAAAGCAACTTTTTCATGACTTACATCATGTCCATGCGGAGTTATTAAATATGTGTCTTCTGAGTAAATCAAATGGGGAATATTATTATACGCAATTTTTGGATCTATTAAACATACGGTGCCAAAATCTATTTCGATCTATTAGGTAAATCTAGATCTATTAAACATCCACTATCTAGTAATAATTTACATTTTGGATATTTAATTTCAATATAAGGTAAATGATTTTTTCTTATTTTGTTATTTAAAGAATTTAAGTCAATGTGGTTTCTGAGGCAGTTATTTGAAAATTTTCGTTAACAATATGTTCATTTTCTTCTATTATATTAGGATCTTCATCAAATTCTAAATTTTCATCAAATTGATCATCGTCGTTATCTTCTGCGTCTAGATTAGTTAGTTCTTCAGATATATAATTAGGTGATATCTGTTTAGAATTTTGGAAATGATTATAACTTCTCGAGTTTCTATCAAAGAAAGTTCTTTGTGGCATTTGATTATGATTTTGCATTTGTCTTCTTTGAACTATCGGATTCGCGGTTGTCGTAGACATAGGTGTTTGTTTATATTTTGGTATAAAGTTTCTATTTGGTTTAAATACATTATTATATATATATATATATATATATATATATATATATATATATATATATATATATATATATCAAAGTACACTATAACTTTCTAGTAGCAGAACTGGCTATGTGCAACATGAACAAATAGGGATCAATATTAGAAAATATTAGATTCTCCATCATTCTTCATGGGATAAATAAATGTTAAAGAATCTTGAAATGGATGACTACATTTATTGAAAGCGTGAAACAGTCTCTGTTTCATACTACAAGGTACTCTTGTAGCACAAAACAGTTGCCGTGAGCACTCTTGTACTCACGGCTCTTTATTGAGTACCGTTAGAAGTTTAGCCCAATTCTGTGCTCTTTAATTATATATTGTTGCATGTATATTCAACTAATACTACTGAACTAATTTTTATATATCAAGCTGTATATTAGCTTATTAACGTCAATATTATATATAAGCGTTATTTAAGAAGATAAAGATAAAACAGTTGGCAGTCTTGTTACACTTTGACGTTATTGTCGTAGATGTTCTGAACCACAGAAAATACATAAAATGTTTTGTGTCCTGAACTGACGTATGCCAATTTTCATCAGTAAATACAACAGAAAAAACTTGCTGTAGGTACTAACAGACTAACCTATGTATCAAAAGATGGAAATAAATAACACCTAACTGAAATTTTAGTATTAAAAATAAATTATAATGACAAAAGATAAAAGAAACTACCAGACTTGTAGTAGTCCCTGGGTAAAATGTATTTATGGAAGATTAGCGTTCCTGTGCTTAGCGGCTGCCGCAATAAGATACTGGCTAATTTTCTTTTCCAAATATCAAAGTCTTATAGCTGACCATATTGAAGTTTCTACACCCTTAAATGCTTGGAAGAGAGTGAAGGAGGGCCTATATTTATTTTCTATAGGCATAAATCCTTACTATGGTGATATGCTACATGAAACACCTACTTCCCTTTTCTTTTATCAATTTATAACAGAAAGTTTGGGATTATCTACAGGACATATTTTCATCATATTTGATATAATCACTGCCACTTTTCTATTTCTTGTGACTCGTCAATATATGTTCATGGTTTATATAGAACGAGAAGAAAATAAAAGTTCTTATTCAAAAAATATCGAAGAATATCTATATACAAATGAAAATTTTAGGAGAGCACCATTGTATGTTGCAGCAACATTCCTCTTCAACCCATATACTATCTTGAACTGTGTAGGATTTACAACTACTGTTTTCTTCAACTTTTTTTTGTCAGTATTCTTATACTTACTACTAAGCAGAAAATTTTTTTTATGCAGTTTATTCCTTGCATTTTGTACATCGATGTCATTCTATAGCATAATTTTAGTAGTTCCAATGTGTTTGCATGCATATAAACAATTTAATGGAAATTTTAGAGCTATATTTAGCATGATTTCATTTCTTGTGAATTTTCTTGTAATCATGTTCATTGGACATCTGTTGGATAAAACAGATTCCTTCTTAGAAAATGTATATGGTTTTATAATTACTGTCCCAGATTTAAAACCAAATATTGGTCTTTTTTGGTACTTTTTTACAGAAATGTTTGACCATTTTCGAGAATTGTTCATTTATTCCTTTCAAATTAATGCAACAATACTGTACCTGATTCCTTTGGCCTTGAAATTTCATAACGATGTGTTTTTATTAATCACAGCTCTACTCTATATATCAACAATTTTCAAATCTTACCCATGCGTTGGAGATGTAGGTTTAGTTTTAAGTTTGTTACCATGTTATAAGCATTTATTCAATTATTCTCAACAACAATTTCTTATTCTTGTAATATATATTATATCCTTCTGTCTAGGACCTATTGTTTGGCACCTTTGGATATATTCCAATTCTGCTAATGCCAATTTTTATTTTGGTGTAACTTTAGCTTTTGCAGTTGCTCAGATATTTTTGGTTACCGATATTTTGTTTGTACATATCAAAAGAGAATTCTGTTTATACTTTGGAAAGAAAAGCAGAATTGGAGGCAAAGAAGCCATTTTAGTACTAGAGTAGAATATGCTTTATATTTGTAATTCATTTTGTAATGAACAATATTTAATATAATTTTCAATAACAAAATTGTGTATATTATTAACTTCATTATTATTCTATATATACATCCACTGAAAATTGATACTCTCAACAGAAGAGTTTATGAATATGTATTATTATTTTTGTGATGTTCATTCAATATTTTATAGAAACAATTGGAATATGCCTATAGGAAGCACACAAATATAAAAAAGTATATGTATACAAATCTTCATTAATTTTTTTAGTATGACGTCATTCTTTTAATTTCTATTTTATATATTTCTGTACAGATATATATCAATGACATTTTCTAAACCTTTACCCCACTTATCACATTCCACTTTTCAAAAGTACAACTTGTGCAGAGGTGTTAAATAGGTTATATATATATATATATACTTAAATTTAATAAAGATAAACGATTTAGTAAGAAAGTATATGAATACATTAAGTGCTGTGAACCATATAGTTTGGAAGAATACTTCAAACATTGTAGGATGAATGGGAATTAATGGATTACTCTATTTTTTTTCTTCTTCTGATACTGACATAATCTTCTTATTTGTAATATTTGAAGAGAATAAACTCTATTATTATTATTATTATTATAAGTAATTGTAACTTCAGAAAGAAACATGCAAAAACAACCTCCAGTCTGTTTAAAGCGGTAAATGTAATGATTCAGGTTTTTCTTAGGTCTGGATGTTTCCCTAAGTTCGGCAGTAATTTGTTACATAATAATGCAATAATAATAATAGAACTCAAATTTCTCCGTTATATAGTCTGAAATACATACTTTATGTCTTCATATATTTTTAACTGTTTAAAATTTGGAAGGAAATGCAAGTGGGGGAAATTTTTCCGAGACATTGGATTTTTTGTCCAATGCATTTCCAAGATGAAGACATATACAGGTTCCATGTAAGTAATTTACCTGATGACTATTGTTTGTCCAATTCATTTCCCAGATGATGACATATAAATAAATTACCTGATGATTTATTATTATTACTTTATTGACTGGATTAAAGGAGATCTATAGACATGTATATACAATTTATAGAAGTATATATAGGAATGTTTCAACAGCTTATTATTTGCATGTCTTTGCTGAAGTGTTATTGTAATAAATCCCATTTATTCTTTATCTACATCATTTAATATCCTCGAGCTCGCCAGACTGTACTCCTCCAAATTTGTTAGTGGACAAAACGAAATGGTGAAGTAAAAAAAATGTCATTTCACAATAAATGTTTTACTTGTCCTGAATTTAATTCATCAAATAATGAATATTTCTTCTTTGGTACGAAACCTTCAATAATTGCTGAAAACGTCTTGGAATAACTCAGATGCTCCTTTTATATTCTCAGTCAAATAAATGGGAATCGGATAGGCAAAGAGAAAAATGTTCAAATAAAACTGTTTCATACTACAGTTCTCAAAACTTTTGTTATGCCAATTTCAACAGCTCCATAGTTCAATTTACAAATTTTAGAGGGTCTTTTGTTCTAAATCAATATAGATGTTCAAAACTGACACCATGAATGCCAAACAACTTTTAAATATCTGTATTCTTAAATTTTGCTATGAATTAAATAAATTTTTCAGAAGTGTTTATTTAAATAACCATATTCCTTTACCTATTAAATCAATTAGGAGGGGAGAACGATTTTCAAAAAGAAATTAATTGTATATAATACTTTATAATTCCTTCATTTTAGAGCTCATTACAAAAGTAAAACCAATTTAACGTATTCATGATCAAACAAAGATAGTTCCCTCTATCCTTCATAAAACCTGAGAGTTACCTCTTGAAACTGCAAACATTATATTAACATGCATAACATTGAATATGTTTATACAAGAATTGTACTGCATATTATTACATATTACTTAGACATTTCTTAGATGTTAATTGACAGAATCCAAAAAGGAAAAATATCACTCATTTTTTGAGTTACTTATTATTTCAACATGCGGTAGCATTACCAGAACAGGTAAATACACAAATTGTCTCCTAGTACAGACGACCAAACATCATCCTAGCAAAGTTATTGGTAAAAATTTCGAAAAAATTTGTGGCAATTTCAAACAAAAATTTGTTAATTACTAATGAACTCATCCATTTTTTAAGTAGTTCTACTTATCAATTAGAAGTCAAAAAAATCCTTCATGTAAATGATGAAAATAATTGGGGCCAGTACCATACTCAAGTAGATTTTACTTTCCAACTCTAATGCCTCATCTTCAAACAATCATATTTACTTTTGTTTACATTATATCTTGAATTTGATAATTCAACATGTGACCCTTGCAAAAGTTATATACCTATTATAATTCATTCAGTCTCTTTGATATAAGTCATTGGCCTCTCTTTTTTTGATACCCAAAAGTTCAAACTGCTGTTGAAGTCCTAATTTTTTCACTAAGGGATTAAACTTGGCCATAAATTTACATATCTAAAAATAAAAACAGAAAATTTTTCAATCAAAATAAAATATCTTTCTATACTTACACATTGAACAACTGGTATATACTGTTCTTTGTGCTGCAATAATAAAAGCAACAAGTGAGTTATATCATCCCAATTTCTATTAAGTATCGAATATTTGATTGCCCTAAGAATTGCTGTAGGTGAAGTCCAAAATATATCAGAATTGAGGGCCATTTTCATTGAGCAGTTAACAATTGCCTTGGTTTCTTCATCAGGTTCACTTGACAATTCATCAATTGCTCTGAGAATGCTTGATAAAGATACTTCTCTTGCATCTTCGTGCAATGTACAAGAGGATTGACTAGTTTCAGAATCTGAAATTTCCTCATTCAATTTTTCCAATTGTTTCTCTGCTTTTGCAAAATTTTTTTCATTTTGCAAAGATATTTTGGACACTTTCACATGTTTCCTTTTGTTTCTAACTAGATTTGTTATTAGTTGTGTTTTTGATGTGGTACACTTTAATTTCCTTTGGGTTCTCATCGTAATCATAAAAATTTAACAAATGAAAATATGTTCAAAACATAAAAAACATTAACAATAAGGCTCTAAATTGTTACAACCTCATCATTATTATTACATTTATTATTACCGCCAAACGGCAACACCACAGATTATATACTAAAAATAGAAATGCAAACTAAGGATGCTCGATGATCATCGATGTTGAAAGCAATAACATCGATGTTCGCTATTCGATAATTATCGAACATAAATGTTAACGGAATTATTAGAGTTATGCTGTGCTTTACATTTTATTACATTTTAAATTAATGGTATGTTCTGTGGCCAAAAGTAAAGGACCAACAGAAAAGTAAAATAAATGACACGGAGGTTTCGCTTATCTCTTGGTGAAACATTATGTTCTAAATTGTTACAACCTCATCTGATAATATTGATATATATATATATATATATATATATATATATATATATATATATATATATATATATATATATATATATAAAAAATCTCGAAGATCGCACTGAATTATTACATTTATTATTACCGCCAAACGGCAACACCACAGATTATATACTAAAAATAGAAATGCAAACTGCTCGATGATCATCGATGCACAATATTGATGTTAACTCGCGGCCTCACGCACGACCAATAGGGATAATATATATAAGTATATCTATACTTCGTGGTATTGTAGAGCTGCTAATATTCTTTTTTTTTTAACTTCGTGAATTTAAAATGTAGATTTCTCTATGTGATTTTATTTAGAACTATTCCCAAGAATAATTATGAGACGTTCGATAGTAGATTTTATGACGTAAAGAATTAAAATATATTTTCTGTGCTCCTTTATCGGTTGATTATAACCAAACTTTGGTTACCAAAGAGAGAAACTTTCATATCCCAGTTAATAAAATTAATTTTAAAATTGGATAAATATTGATTCTTTGTACGAAATGAATAGGAAAGAAGCATTGTCCTCTTTTATACAACAAATCCATGGACGACCTGTTGTCGTTAAATTGAACAGTGGTGTTGATTATAGAGGTGTGATTTCTACATAATAATTTTGATCAATGTATTTTTGGTACATTCAATTATATTAATTCCACTTTTCTATATTCTTAGGAGTATTGGCCTGCTTGGACGGATACATGAACATAGCTCTTGAACAAACAGAAGAATATGTTAATGGTCAATTAAAAAATAAATTTGGTGATGCTTTCATTAGAGGGAATAATGTATTATATATAAGTACACAAAAACGAAGAATATAAATTAAATTGAATTTCATTCCAATGGTATTATGTTGTCAGTGAATATACTAGGTTACATATTTTGAAGAAGCAAAGATTTCTTTCATTATATTAATCGTAGTATTCATAAATCTGTTTATTGATTTACTGGTCATTATCTAGATAAACTCAACGCCTTCAATATTAATGAAATTTATGTCAATTGTTTCCCCAATTGGAAATCTGAGTTATTTTTTTTGCACCAAATTAGCAAGTAACATAAATTTTATAAAAATTGAAAGAAATGGCAAGCCTACTAATAGCGTTTATGCACTTCAATATAACTAAATTTTTAAAAATCAATGGTATTAACAATTCAGGCTCTAAGTACATCTTTGTTTTTTCAGTGAAAAATAAGCAAGTACCATAAATTCTATAAAAAAAAACGCCATTACAATGCTGGCCTGAATAACGAATTTTTATAAAAAATATTGCTTGCTTATATTGTGGGAATTTCAGATCGGTTTTCGCGACACCTATTGCTTTCCTTATTTAAAATCTGAGTTAATATTCGTTTTCTCAACACAGAATAAGCAAATTGAAAGTGACTGGTCTATCAAGATTATTACCTATTCACTTTGTATGTATGATAACTGCCATATTTATTAATAAATTCTGGAACAAAAATTCTATTTTATAATATCAATCTTCACAACACCTTTTCACATTTAGAAACGAATAAAAATTGAATATTTTGGCATTCTCCCTAATGACGAGCCCATGCATCCATTTAGATAAAAAAAACTTTGAAATGCATGGTAGTTTATATTTAAGAAAACTGGAAGAATGATAATTAAATATCAATATAGTTTTAAATGTAATTAGAATATTTATGTAATATGTTTGCTGAATTAAGTTAAAAAACTTAAATAAGTTATCTTATGAAAGCTGTTAGGAAAAACATACAAATGATATTAAACAAAACCCTGGGAGTGTTGTCAAGAGTTATACATTTTTATTAATTGCGCAATATACTTGCATCCTTTATAAAATTCAAGGGATTCATCAAATATAAAGTTTCCTAAGTTCTGAGTGTAAAAATCTAAACTTTCTAATTTTACATGATCTTAATTTAAGTGTGCAAAATAACCAAATTAATATCTTCAAAATATGTACGATATGATAAATGAGTTAGTTTTATAATCCTATCAAGAAAAACATATTCAGTAAACAGATGAAACTTATTGACTCGATTTCCAATAGACTGTTATTGAAAAACATATTCAGTAAACAGATGAAACTTATTAACTGTTTTCTAATAGAAAACATTCTTTTACAAAGGACATTAAATTTTCTTAAGGCATCCAGATGAAACTTATTGACTCGATTTCCAATAGACTGTTATTGAAAAACATATTCAGTAAACAGATGAAACTTATTAACTGTTTTCCAATAGAAAACATTCTTTTACAAAGGACATTAAATTTTCTTAAGGCGTCCATCTTATATTTATTTACATCTACTACTTTGAAAAGCATATCACTTTTGTTTGCATGCTCAATAATGCTAAGGTTTAGCAAGTGCTGCCTTTATTTAATACTGATTTACAAAGTTTTGTTTGCATGCAAAAACTTAGCAATTAATTCAGTGCTTCAGTTATTGAATGTAGATTTCTCAGAGTAAATTATTCAATTTTCTTCACGTGTTATATTTGCATGCAATAAGAATTTAGCAATGAATTTGTACTGCCCTATTCATTTTTGATAATCTAATTACCATTTGTTGAGTTAAAACTCATTCCATTACACAAAACAAAATATTATTAATATTCTTTATTGTTTATGTCAACTTCGTAATAAAAGTTTTCAAGTTTCAGAAAATGACTATCACTATCATATAAACCACATTTTCCATTTGATTAGTTCATATAATTTCCAAGCGAAAGTTTAGGATTTCAGTCTTCTACAAAATATTGTTTCGTCTCATTCAAGTACAAGGGAGAAATAATGCAGTGG
The DNA here is from genome assembly GCA_030704895.1 of Henosepilachna vigintioctopunctata. Classification (NCBI taxonomy): domain Eukaryota; kingdom Metazoa; phylum Arthropoda; class Insecta; order Coleoptera; family Coccinellidae; genus Henosepilachna; species Henosepilachna vigintioctopunctata. The sequence goes on from JARQZJ010000031.1 coordinate 7,117,072, forward strand.
GTTTCTTGGAACTTTCTGAAAATGAAGAGAATATCAAAAAGAGAAACCAATTCAATTCCTTGGAAAACTATGATCTTTTTCATCAGACATCCAAGGAAGTTTGAATTCATCAACTAAATTGCAGAACAATAGTTATTTATCATCATGAAAATGTAAATTTTATCAGAAAGAAAATGACCTGGATCAATTCAACGGTTTCTTACATTACATCAACACGAAACATAGATAAGACAAAGATTGGAAGTATTATTTTTGATTGGAGATTTAAATTGGAAAGATTGGAGATATTTTCGAAAATATTGCAATTCAATTTGCAAATATTGAAATACCTACTTATCCTGTATTATTATATATTATTGGATAAATATATTGATACATTTAAAATTTTATTAAGATTTTTATTTCCCGATATATTTTTAAATGCATCATGCCATCTTAGCAAATGTTCTCCATTACATGCTCCTCAAAAAAATTAAGTCCTAAGAGAAACATAAAATGAGCAGTATTCTAAAAACTGAGTTGTTGGGAGACCAATTTGAAAAAAAACTTGAGGGCTCACAAAAATATACTGAAATAATTTAGAAAAATTTAGATCAAATATAGTTTCAAGTTTCTCAAAATTATTTCTTGAGATATTAGACAAACCATATCTAGATAGTGCAGTAGACTTGCTCTAGCACAGTTCTTTGTGCTATTACTTATTCAATAAAATGAAAAAATGGCATTTCACATATTTTGACTAAGCAAAACATTCATAAGCATATATAAAACTCCCACTCATTTCAAATTATATTCAACAATGAAGACATTCGTCAACATTAAGAACTATATATTATTGATATAATAAATCTTAACAAAATAATATATAATACCACAAAATACTGCCCAAAGCAGCTAGATATTTTCAACAAGTTTTTACTTTTGTACACATGTAATTTACCCATTGAATTTTAAAGATAACACTTGACATGAACACTAACCTACCTCTATCATTCATAATGGACTTTTTCAGTTTATTGACAAAGTATGCATTACAAATTCTACCATCTGTCTACATTTTGCCTTACTGGAAGAAATCTAATCCAAAATCTAAAAATAAAATCAATCTGTTATCATTTTCCAATAATCAATTCGGTAAATACAAAAGTTAATTTAGTTAAATAAATCTCAGACTGCCAAGAATATAATCATTATCTCATAAAAATTTGCGAAACCTTGGTTATGTATCATCATAAGATATAGTGAGATTAGTAATAATTAATATTAAAACAATCATGCTAACCATTTACAGGTAAAACTCAGCCTATTTTATCATTATTTATCCTTATGATCCCCCACCTTGTTTTCAAATTATTTCCTCCATTGGACAAAAAATATTGGACATCAAGCAGCTTCTAAAAAAAAAAAGAGCCAAACTCCAGAGATTCAAATATCACTGAACAGAACATCATTCAGAATTTTCAAAGATCAGTCATCCAAGGAAGTTAAAAATCTTCAAATTTAATTCAGAAGTGTGAAAATTATCATTATCATTACCATAGGATAATTACACTCAATATTGGCACTAACCTACCTCTTGCTGCAGAAAACAAACATCTCATTAAAAACTACACATCTCGGTTAATACTCATTTGCCTCTCTACATGGCACTTGCTGGTGAGAAACTTCAGAATCTGAAAATGAAATGTTACTTTAATACAAGAATTAATTCAATAAAAGAAATCATTGATCTACATTTACAATTTATCAGACTGCCAAGAATATAATCATTAATTCATGAAAAAAATTGCGAAACCTTGGTCATGTATCATCACAAAATATAGTACGATATGTAGTGATAATATTAAAACAATTATCGGTAAGGCTCACCACTTTCAGCTTGAACTTAACATGGATGGTGTATCCTCATTCTTCATCATATTGTCCTCAAATTCTCTGCGCATACATTATATGTAGTACTTCATGCAGCTTCTAAAAACAAATAAAACTTACAAGAGTTTTGAAATAAACTTCTTAATAAACCTTTAAATTATTTAATCATCAGACATCCAAGGAAGTTAGAATTCGTCAGGTTCACTTCAGAAATATAAAAATTATCATCATTAATAAAAAATGGAGAGGGCGTTCATTTCAATTCCATATTTGAACTACATTACCACTTAGTATGCATTGACTTGATATTTGTTAATGAACATACATCTTGTCAATATTGAGTAACAGAAATTTAAAATTAGAACCTTGTATAATGATTTAAATCAAACTTTTGCCTAATATTTCACAAATATTTTGATAAATACAATAAAACTACAACGGTGAGTCGACATTTTTTTCGAGCGGTCAACTTATTATCAAGACAAAAGTCTTGCATTATACTTGTGAAACATCAAGCCAAGAGTTTAATTTGATCATGTTTCACCAAGGGGTGAGCGAGAATTCAATCTAATAATAAATACCTTGAACATTAGGGTAAAGTACTTTCTACTTCATTAAGAATATGCAAATTTTTATAAAAAAAAACCTGTTTAAAGAACGCGTTTTATTCGATTCACTACACATTGAATTAATAATGTGCACCACGTGTTTAGCAGTTCTAATTTTTAAGGAACTGAATCAACCAATTTCGCAATTTCCTATAGTGTAAGTTAATGTTAAGCTAAAAATGTTGAATTTGCAGTGAGAGTTTCTAGTTCTACTTGATAGAAAAATTTTTAATTAAGCGTTTTAAAATCAATAAGACCAAATCATTCACATCTAACTCACCGTAGGATTGGAGCAGAAATGTTGATTATTCTTCCATTATTGCTAGATGGGCAACACCACAGAACATTACCAAAATTTGATATATTCTGTGCTGAAAGCTCTCATATAAAACAGTTAATGTTCTGTGCGTAATTTTCGTTCTATGGGCAGTACCACAGAACCTAAAATCTTGATGCAAACTGTATGTATTCGTTGCTACTTTATAATTTTGAATTCACAGTGACCCCCAATTGTCCGACAAAAGTTTTACAGGACCTTGTAAAATTATCGAATTTGTCGGATAGTAGAGTACTGCGTAAGACTCAAGAGCGTAAATAATTTTTTAAAATAGGCTCTCTTATCTCTATTCGATATATTACAGGTCAGAATAATAAAATTCTATGTGAACCACAATTCCTTACTACATAGGTATGTCGGATTCAGTTAATTGAACAGTAAGAGTAATAGAGAGCGTACATTTTATTGAGAAATATGTAATTGGAACTATGAAAAAAAATCATAATGTGAACCAATCGATTTAGGAAGCAAGAAAATATAAAAGTAAAATTTTATTCTTTGATGAAAACTTGCTAATATTATATTATGCATTCTGTTTTAACAGTCGGATTACACTGTGGTATCACACTACAGTCTATATTCTACAGTCCACTGTGTTACCATAACCTATTCTAATATTAAAACACATCCGACATGGGCTTATGGTTATATAGTATATGATTGTATCTGACGAATGTTACGGGTTTGAATTTAATGGAATTTTAAAACTATTGTAACAGTTCTATAATCTTTTATTGGCGTGAAATACTGATCGAAATATTTAAGAACAATGTGAGGAGTTAATATTTTACTGAAAGCCCGATTCCATTGATTTTGGTAACTGTTTGTTATCTCACCTTTCATTTTTCACTTACGATTTCGGAAAAAAAATTTTTTTTGTCAGCCACAGAAGTTTATCCGAGTCAACGAAATTACTGATCACCAAACAATTATCAATATTAATAAAAATATGCTTGAAAATGTATTAATACTAAGACTACTTCATTAACAATTATACAGCAAATAAACATACAGCGGACCACCGCTTAAACATTTTACGGTGCATTTCGATTATAGAGTATTACAGATATAATTGAGGACAAATTACAGATCAAAATAATGGATCGTATCTGATCTGCAATTCATACTACGAAGGCATGCCGGATTTAGTAAATTGAACAACATAAAAGAGCTAACGTTCTAGTAGAAAAACAAATTTTGTACTTACCTAGATTGAACAGTGATAGGGATCTGAATATGAGAAAAAATCATATTCTGTTAGCGTCTAAAGAAGTTGGTAAGCCGACAAAACGCGCTTATATATATACATTAGAAATGTAAATTATATGCGGTTATATACATTAAATATGTTATGTTAGGTTATATTTATTATATGTAAACATAACACATTTCAAGTGTTCGAATTTATTTTTCTATATTTATTATAATGGATTGGCACCAACTTGATGTTAATGCTAGTAAATAGTCAGTGACTACCTTACTCATTGCGACGCTCCGGGTGGCAGGTTTTTGCGAGGCCCTTTGTCCTACGGAAAAGTACCTATGTGATGCGAAAGTAGGTCTGGTTGTTTGGTAGGTATTCGTTATGTTTAGCGAGAAATGCTAATGTTATAAAAATAAATAAAATTTGGATTTCAAAATATCTTACTTACATTCTTCTTCTTCCAATTAGGATTTCCACGGAAAATCCAATGGGCTAGCTACTAGGCTTTTTGGCCAATATCAGAAGACTACAGATGTGCCTCCATTAAAGGAGATCTCGAGGACTCGATACACATCCTGTGTTGATTCAATAATTTCTTGATGCCATATATATATTTTTTATTTTTCTGATAAATTTTCCGTTGCTGGTTCTTCGTTGTCTTAGGCTCTCTGGCCTGATACTGGATTCTCTACAAGCGCATGCTAAAGCGTAATTTGAGAGTATGAGGAAAATTGCAAATGGTTTTTATGGTTACACTATCGGTATGATTGAATACAACATCGAGGTAACTTATGGGCGATGAAATTTTAAGTTTCAACACAGATCATCGTATAATTTACGGCAATTGTTGTTACTTTTACATTGAAATAGGATATGGTTGAGGTCCCCATATTCGCAGCTATTATTATTATATATTTTAATTCTGTTTAGATGCACAGGAGTTAAGCAATGACCTGGCCTCATTCTGCAGAGAGTAGTAATATATTTTCTGGGTAGTTTTATGTCTTTGAACCATACTTTATTAAGATTGCTTCCATCTCTCATATGAACATACGTCTTGAAAGATTTACAAAATTATCAAATATAGAAATGATTGTCTTTAATTAATGCAACATGATCCAACGAGCTACGTCATTTTCGATTGAAAGAATAGCAAGAGCTGAAAGCCGATCCTGTGTCATCGAATTACTAGAACCAGATTTAATATTTTTGCGTCAGCAGACGCAACCGTAACAGTAAACTTGAGTTAATTTTTTTTTTATTTTTCACGCGGATGAACATATTCGGTTCTTCGTACAATTCTTGCCCATCAATATCACATGATTCTCCTACTGTCATAGATATTTGCAAGTCGCTACATTGCTTCAAAAGTTCACTATCACTAATTTCCTTTAATCTTTTTATATTATACATGAAACCAAATATGCTCTCATGATGTTTAAGTGCCTCAAACCTAGGATGGCAGCTTGTGCGCACGTCGACAATAACATAAAAGTAGTTTATTTTGAATATTTCTTCCGCATTCAATTCATTTTCCACGGCTATTTCTCTCGCTGTTACAATGGGTGACTGAAAACCATTTTCTCGATAATTATCGAGTCAATTTGTGAATGCGTCTAGACGTTGTATAGCCAAGACGTGCATGTTTTAGCTTTGGCACATTTTAATGATAACATTTATCTTTGCAAGAGAGTTATACCATGACAAGTGAAACTACAAATTCGTAGGTAGTTATTTCCTTTTCTATAGAATGGTATTTACTGAGCAACTGGGAATCTGTTGTATTTTCTGCTAAATCCTTTTAAGCATCAAATATATCGTTTAGTTAGTATTTAACGGCCTCCGCCGATGCTAAACTGCATTCCCATATAGTTTCAGAAAGAGGTTTTAGCGATAAGAATTTTACATGCGTATTTAAAATAGCTCACTTTACTTGAGCCGGTAAACAGTGTACAACTTTTGTAGCAAACCAAAAAAAAAGATTTTGCTTGAACACAAGACGAGGCTGCATTTCCTAAGATGAGATTCCCGCTATTACTCCAACAAGGTAGAAATGAGCAAGTGGATTAATTTCAATAACACTATTTGGGACATCACTTTTTTCACCACGCATATTGGCACCATTATCATATCCGTGGTCTCTGCAGCTTTGTAGTGATATACCAAACTCTTAGGACGAGATTAAAAATGAGCAAGTGGATTGATTAATTTCAGTAACACTATTTGGGAGATCACTTTTTTACCACGCATGTGGGTACCATTATCATATCCGTGCTCTCTGCAGTTTTGTAATGACCACAGCCTAACTCTACTTACAAGCCATGAACTAGGAAATCTGGCAACATCCAAGCTAGACCCACAAAAAGAGATGCTGTAATGGCGTTGTAATGGCTTCTGGTCACTGCTGCTGAATAAATCGCTATTTAACGAGGGAAATAATATTCAAATCTAAAAATAAGTTGTGAAAAGTGCTATTGTTTGAAGTTGTGAAGAACAAGCAAAAGAAATTTCCCGCAAATGTCTTATAAAAACAGGAATATCTGTTGTGTTTTAAGTTGTGCTTTTTTTGGTTATACCTGGAGAGGTAGAAATAATACCTAACTTTTATCATCTCATAATTGTGTAAAAACAAAAATCCGCGTTTTAGTTGTTGTGCTATTATGTGATGTATAGCGTGTAGAAAGTGCTAGTGTGTTTTTTTCAGCTACAGACTAAGGAATACCTTTTAAATTTGTATGTAAATAGCTACCGATTACTGATGTTTTGACTGAGTAGTTCAGACATTAACAAAAGCGTTATTTGCTAGAATTGTTCCTTTTTTGTGATTAGTAGAGTTACTTACCCTTTGTTAGATTTAGTAGTTATTTAGAACTAATCTCTTATAGGTCTTGTTCTTGATATTAGCACAAAAATTAACATGCCAAGTCATTGCTGTGTGCTTGGATGCAAGTTGAACACAAAAGTTACCTTGAGGCCGGTGAACCACCAGTTTCTGTATTTCGTTTTCCATATGATGGAAATCTAATGAATCAATGGCTAAAAATATTCCTAGGGCATTATGAACCCCCACAAAATATTCTGTAGTTTGTGCCAAACATTTTCCAGAGGGAGCACTTACTAAAGAAGATATTCATCGTTTGCTAGATTGATCAACAGAAGGCTAGATGGATAAAGTTAAACTCAATTTAAATGCAGTGCCAATTATTTTTCTTTATTTACCCCTACTTATCAAAAACAGTACACTCTCAAAGAGAATATCCAGCTGAAAGAACCAGCATAGAAGGAACGTTGTGAGAAATTGAATGAAGCCTTTGAAAACTCAGATTCAATTTGTAATTTTGTTGATTTAACATCCAATTATAAATAAAGATTTTAATATGTAAATCGTGGAATATAAAAACTTTTGAAACTAACAGCATTTTTTTACACTCTAGTTTTTCCATCCAACGTAACTGAATGTTACACAAATAAACAGTATACAAATTATTAATCAGATTTTAGTATATTCATATATGCATGTAAATGTTTTTATCAATGAAAATAAACTGTCTCCTAATGATTTAAAATGGATTTTAAAACTGAAATTAACTAGATAGTCTCAACTGGAAAATTTGCTTGCTCGTAACAAATATGATAGAATCATTCTATCGTCCAAATTATTGTACACATCAATAAAGGTTTAAAGGAATTGTCGCATTAAACTTACTCTCATCTGAGAATGAAAAATAGTGAAATTTATAGCATATTGTCAATTCTAATTGATAAAGTGAACTTGTTAGTGTACATACTAAAAAAACAATATTTGAATTGCTATAACTCAGACATAGTTCTTCCTAGAAAAAAAATGTATTATTGATTTCTATAGATAATTGTATGATCTACAATTTTTGTTAAAACTATTTTTTTATACAAAATACAGTTTCGCTGAAAATTTCTCTGAAAAGGCATTTATTAACATGTAGTAGACCGATGTTCGAAGACCGATCGGTCTACCGGATTGAGCAGATGCGGTGTTGCCAAGTCCTAGTTCATGGCTTGTAAGTAGAGTTAGGCTGTGGTAATGACATACCTAACTGTTCTAATTCTGTGATTATGTAATTAGTCAAACTCTCAGCTGTGGTTTTTTAGAGTGCTATGAAACCAATAAAATGTTCTGCAATTTCAGTTGTTTTTGTTTCAAATTATTATAATTAATAGTTTCTCAACAAGAGAAACCTCGCTAGTACAATCAAGGGATAAACAATAATAGCGATATTCAAGTACTACAAAATTATTTATCAATTATAATTTGAATGAATAACTTTATTATAACTTACAGTTGTAATAACCTCAATGAATAATTAAGAATCAAAATAGAAAGTTTTAAATTAAAATATAGTTGAAAAAAATCTGCATTTTTTGTTATTTGCTTGACGCGAGGCCCCGGGCGGTTGCCCTGTTCCTCTGTAACTAGTGATAGGAATGACAGTTTACAGGGGAGCCAGAATACCTGGGGCCCACTGTAAGGATAAAAAACAAAGTGTGTTTTTCTCAATAATAGTATATTGTTGACGATGGAATTCAGCTATACCGAAAATGATTAATTTTGATTTGCATGGCCTAGTTAACAAGACTTCCTTTAATTTTTAAAAAGAAATGAGATATTTTGCAGGAGTTACTTATGGCATCAAAAAACTACTTCAATTCAAGCTTTGTCATACAATTTGAAAACCATTAAAACCAAGCCCTCAAATTTAACTTAAAATAAGATTACTTATATATGGATATAAGACATTTGAAATTTTCAATTACCGAAGTTGTAAATTATTTTGCAGTAATTAAGTATTTCAAATTCAAATAACAAATATTCATATTTCTCAAAACATACATATTAATTTTAACTACTTAGATCTTCTCTATACTTTGCATAACTCAATCAACGCATGAACACATTTATCTTCAAAGCATTGTTCTTAATAAGTAATAGAAACAGGTAACCATGGTAAAAAGGTTGAAACAGAGTATGACTAAACTTTTAATTAATGTATGTACACTCATCGTGTGAAACCTTATGAATTGATGACTTAGTGATTATAAAATGATTCGAGAAATTTAACATCAGCACTACATTGTTAGCTCCATAATAGCATTCACTATATCGTTCTGGTTGTTTTTCAAGGCCTTTATTGCCCGAGCTCGACTAACACTAGCCTGGGACATTACTAACTCTACATCTTTATCTTCCACACCAGTTTCATCCACCTCCTCATCTTCAGATTCTTCGGCGATAGGTGCAACAGATGTAGTAGGATTGCCAGTAGCTTCTATAAAAAAAATTATCTTGAGAAAATAGCTTTAAAAATCATGAGGTTAATTGTCAAATATCCAGAACACTCAACAATATAACTCATTATATAAAAGTTTTCTTATTACAAGATAAAAAAGGTCAAAACTTTGAGAGGACTTTTCCATTATATGGGTCACTTCAGAATTTAATAATAATAATAAATTTTATTTTCGCCAATTACAAACAATACAATGAAAGTAAATCAAAGTAGTGCAAGTAAATACGAATTCGTCATACAAATTCAACCAAAAAAATGCCTACTCAAATTATTCAGTAACTGCCACATAGTAAAAAACAAAACAAAATTTGCAATTCCTATACCCTACAGCATTCATTAAATTCTTTAATGCTGTAGGGTTCACAATTTAAGATGAATTTGTATATATTTTTCTTGAAACCATTATCACTCAAGTTCCTAAGATGCTTCGGTAGCTCATTAAAGATCCTCATAGCCCAATACAATGGACCCCCCCTCCCAGCAAATAGTTCTATGGCGCGGTAGGATGAAGTATTTAGTTCTTCTAGTATTATTTGTATTCCTAAATGACTCAAAATATGTATATAATGCTTTCAACTTTTGTAGAAACAACATAAGTTGATACAAATATAATCGAAACACTGTCAGAATATTATTTTTTTTCTAAAATAAACCCCTACATGAATAGGGCAGCCCAAACATTGATCTCAAAGCCCATTTTTGAGTGATAAATATTTCAGCGGTATATGAGGAGCTACCCCAAAAAATCAACCCATATGACAATAGCTTTGAAAGTTCGCAAAGTACACAGTTTTCAACTCATTTACTTCAACTTGGTCCTTAATAGCTCTCAAGGTATAAATCACTGTTTAACTTTTTCTTTAAGTAATCGATATGTTGCCGCCACTTCAAATTAGTATCAAGGTATATACCCAAAAATTTTGCACTATCATTTAGAGATTTATGACATTCTCATTGCAATTGAAGTAGCTTGGTAGTACGACTTTTTTTTGTTCACTTCCAAACAATATGCACTCTGTTTTGGCCATATTTAGAACCAATTGACTCTCATCACACCACCTACTCACCTCTCCCAGAACTCTCAGCGCACCTGTAATACAATTGGTAATTGATTGTGATGAGATGAGAAAGTTGGTGTCATCCGCATATACAATTGGTCTACAAGAAATGTCAAAGTCTCTTACGCATAATGTATTGATATACACTATGAAAAGAATTGGACCCATAACACTACCTTGTGGCACACCCTTCATTAGCACTTGTTTTCTAGACAAGTATTCCTTACCATTTACTTTTAGACAGACTATTTGTTTTCTATTTTCAAGATAGCTCGCTATCAAATGAAGTTGATTGTCTCTAATGCCAACATTTTCTAGATTCCTCAGAAGTACCTCATGTACAACCAAGTCGAAAGCCTTCGACAAGTCAAGAAATAGTGCCAGTGGAATCTCACCCTTCTCTAGATATTCAAGAATGGTATTTGTTAGTTCAAAAATCGCAGTATCTGTACCTTTTCCTTTTATGAAGCAATGCTGCTCCTCTGCTATAACCTTATATTTTCTAAAAAAAATGTAGCATCCTTTGGGCTAGAATCTTTTCAAAAATTTTCGAGAAACTTGTTAGTAAGCAAATAGGTCTGTAATTGCTTAGGCAATTCTAGATGTATCTCCTTTCTTAAAAATGGGTCGAACAAGCGCTGTTTTATAATAGCCAAACAATCACCCTCCTACAGAATCTCTGAAGAAATTCCCCAGAATATATCATTTATACAAAAAATACTGCAAAACTATTGAGAAAACAGATAATTAACGATTATGACACAATATTATTATAAATGGATAAAAATGAAAGGGCTGCTTGTAACAGACCAGATTTTCCATATCAACAAGTTATTACATCAGTGATGTTAATTCATGGTTTGGAATATATTGTTTTAAGAAAAGGCAATATACTCTCTGCGTAGTGTAAATATGATATTCATAATTATTCACTACAAGGTATCAGAAATGGTATGTTTGTCAGAATATAGAGTAGTATGTACGTGAACCATAGATGAAATTTTTCCAATATTCAGTTCTAGCTGAACTGATAAATCTAATATTTTGTCATAAATTATTCTGGAGTGAAATTGATTATAAAAAAAAAGTTGATATACCAAAAAGTTCAAATTCTAGTGATCTAAAAAAAAATATGGTATACTAAAAATATAAATGAAAGATACTGTTAGTAACTAAAACAAGTTAATTTACCTTCTCCAGCAGGATTAACTTCCTTGAATTTCTCTGCTGCTGCAACTTGGGCTTGTTGAGACAAATCTTCAATTTTTGCTTCACCAAATACAATATAAGTATCACTAACTGGGTTCTTATATACATCTGGCTTATTGATAACGAACAAAATGTTTTTAGATTTGCGGATGGTTACCCTACTTACTCCTTGAACCTGTAATGAAAGTAATAGATTAATTAACTCTTATGAACAAATACCAAAACTGATACTAGGTTCTATCCTTCTAAGAAAACAATATTAATATTGCTTTCTTGGAAAAAAGCAATACAAGAAAAATTAAGTAGTATAACAGAAGTTTATAGGAATATGATCATAAATTTCACATAAAGCTGCAAATCCTTGCTTAATTTTGAAATATCATATAAAGGTATGAAATATAAACAATGATATTGTACACATAATACTAACCGGTTTCAAACCCAATTTAGACATAATTTTTCGTGCTTTTTTTTCTCCTCTTGACTGTTTAGCTTTAGACACCATGTCAATTGGTAAACCAGCGGCAGTGCCCCCTGGGAATGAGGATGCACCAGCATTTGCTGTGCCTGCATCTTCCAACTCTGGAATTTCTTCATCAGAATCACTTTCTGTTGAACTTGTACTTTGCTCAGCCTTTGCCTCTGCGGCTACTGGTTTGTCTACTTCAGTCATCTCTGGCATTTCTTGTGCCTGCAAATAATACTTCGGTAAACCCAAATTTCATTAATTGTCGAACTTAAATCAGCTATTTCTTGAAAATTCGTAATTTTGAAAAATTTTCTCAATTCAGGTTTTAAATTGCACAGATTCAAAACGACAATGCCGGAAAGAAATAGCACCATAATAATTTATAGAATCCCGCCTTCTAAACCAAAACTTAAAATCGGGATCAAAATAAAAATACGTACGGTTACAAAAATTGAGGAATCAAATGCATTTGAAAGAATTTTCTGGAATAAATAAAGGATGATTCTGATAAAACAAAATTACCTGATATTATATTTTAATCCTCAATGAATGAGGTAATAAACGAGAGAGGCAAAAGTAATAGAAGCACGAAAAAATCAAGCAAAGAGCGTTATGTCATTTTCTTAATTCATACTTTTCTATGTCTTTTATACTTCAAATTCTAAGAAGAACTTTTTTGAAAATATGGAGCTTAGCATAACTCTACTTACGTAAGTAAGTTAGGCTGTGTATGGAGTGTTTATAACTATATTGTTTTTATGAATTATGGCCTAGTTTCTCTTTGGAAAAAACTTCTCTTCGTTAATATAGTATAAAAGAAATAGCTGAATTCAAAATGTAGAATGCCTGTAGTTATTGAAATTTCAAATATGGATACAGGAAAAAAAATTCTCGGAATATATTCTTGCAAAACATTGTAATGAATGCTAGATTCCATTCATAAGCTCTCTGTGCTTGTGCGAAAGTTTAACCTACAGTTTTACCTACAGTTTAACGCCAATTCCGAACGGCCAAGAGCACGATGGGAATCGAACCCACCAGCTTTAGTAGTCCAGAAGTGTTATAGAGTCACTATACTGTCACATAATCAACCGTCAATAAGTCACTAATTCATAATAATGCATGATAAAAATGATAACGTATTTTCATACGGATGTTGTTTCCAAATGTTCACAAAATGACAATACATGAAGGGGTACTGAATAGTGAACGAATTGATCTGATACATAAATATAAATTTTACATTTCGTTGTAGTATGAATTCTAGTAAAAATATACAAACATTCCTAGAATATATTTTCAGGAGTTCGTCCTATAAATTCTAATATCATATAAAGTTTCGTTTAATATGCCGCACAAAAAGCCAGTAATACACAATTTGTGTGGCAAATTGAGGTGCTTTTGTAGCGTTCTTTAAAAACAATACTCTAGTGTTGTTTTTATTGAAGGCTTTTTAATAATGGAGTATCTCCATTATCAATATTTTATTGAATATAAACTTAAATTCAAACACTTGAACTTATGATTCACACTTTATTGACTACATAGCATGACGCGTTTCGTCGTTACAAACGACTTCTTCAGATGCTTACAGAATAATAACAACATTTTGAAAAACACAAAATTTCAGAATGTTTTTCAAAATGTTGTTATCAAAATGTTGTTTCAAAGTGTTTTTCAAAATGTTGTTATTATTCTGTAAGCATCTGAAGAAGTCGTTTGTAACGACGAAACGCGTCTTGCTATGTAGTCAATAAAATGTAAATCATAAGTTCAAGTGTTTGAATTTAAGTTTATATTCAATTATAATGGATTTACATCAAGTAAACGCCAACACTATTCAATATTTTATTGTTGAGACTTCTTGTTAGATAGCCATACTAATCGTATAGATAGCCATTTCTAATTTTAGCCTTCAAACGACTGGTACATGTTATAGTCTGCTTTAGCTAGTAAGTATCCTTTGAGTTTTTACTTCGATTTCTTCATTGAAATTTTAAACAAAGCATTAAAATATGTTTCAATTGAGATCCACTTTTTGTGATAATATGTGATACTATAAAAATTTCCATGCTTTTCCATTGAATTCTGTGTCTTTATTTCATTACATAAATTCTGAATCTGTGGTTGAAAGCCACCTCATCCCACAGCCTACTGTAACAACTACACGTTGAAGTTACAAATTAGGTACATTGCTCAAAAATATAAATAAAATATTCATGTGAAATTGCAAATAAACATTTCTGAAAATGGAGCTAAGGAGTGTGTGCACAGTTTTGATGTCATTATATTTATCAGTCAGTGGTATTATGTTTAATCTTCAACCTAACACCCAAAAATGTTTGAAAGAGGAACTTCAACAAAATGTTCCTGTTATAGGAGAATATGAAATTTCTGAGGCTCCTGGGCAAAAGGTTGATTACATAGTAAGTACCTAATGTGTACCAAAATCGAGAATATGGATATTGAACATTTGGAATTTCAGGTAAAGGATTCTAAAGGACATACTTTGGCACAAAAAGAAGACATTACAAAAGGAAAATTTTCATTTAATACTGAAAGTTATGACACTTACGAAATTTGTTTTGTGTCTCGTATACCCCAACGTGAGTAATATATTCTCAATGAAAACTTTCATTAATTGTCAATTAATATTTGAATTTAATTGTTTTTATAGCTCAGAGGGGTTTAACTCAAGAAATTTCCCTAGTTACTAAGCATGGTGTAGATGTGAAAAATTATGATGCTGTAAGAATAAATTTATCTAATTTATGTCAACTTATTTCATTAGACTTAATTTTAGTTTGGTGATGCTGCAAATCTTAAACCTATTGAAAAGGAATTACAGAGGTTGGAAGATTTATCAAATGAAATTGTTCGTGATTTTGCATATATGAGGAAGAGGGAAGAAGAAATGAGAGATACAAATGGTAAACAATATTCTTTCGAGCTTGATTGCTAGTTTTTTAGCTTGTGTTATATAAATTTACTAAACAATTTTTTTTTTTTAGAATCCACAAACAATAGGGTTTTATACTTTTCAATATTCTCTATGTTTTGTTTGCTAGGATTAGCCACATGGCAAGTGCTATATCTAAGGAGATATTTCAAAGCCAAGAAACTTATAGAGTGACCTGCTTTATTTTTTCTCTTTAAGGTTTTATTCCTTGTTAGTTATTGCGATTCTGACTGGTTTAAAATATTTTGTACAAAATGTAGGTATGAAATTTCAATATTTATAAAATAAAAAATTTTGGCCCTGAGAAAATGCTGCCCTTAATTGTTTTCTTCAAAATACGTGTTTTTGTTACAGAGTAGTCTCAATTGCATTGGTATTTGTACTTTGAACAACTTATTTATTTTTGTTGTTAGTGATATAGGTATTTTGAGTTATATCACAATTTGATAATGTTTAAATACTTGTCATGTTACTATAATTTAATAGATTTTTTGACCATTACTCAGATATTCATTTTATTAAGAAATATATACCTCAGAAAAATTTTGTTGTGATATGTGCTTTACTTTGCAATAGTTGTCATTTCATCAATATAATAAAAGTTGGATTTGTACTTGCCTTTATTTCTGTTCTTAAGTTATTCTAAATAATTTTGTTAGAAGAATGCCTTTGTGAATTTCAGGTGGAATTTTTGATGTTTTACATTCATTTATTCATCTAAAGTATTATAATTAACAATTGTAACAGCCTTTTATTGCATGCCTCAATAATACAGTTCATGGTAATAGTTCAATAGGCAATGAGGTTTTGAAACTTCAAAATTTGAGCAATCACCAAAATATGATGCCATGGATGTGAAAGCATGATCATATTTTCTTACTGCTTTAAATTATAGTATGATGAATTGAAATGAATATCATTGAAAATACAACTTTTAAATGAAGAGAAATGCTGTACAATTATTACAGAGATATTTGTAACATTCAAGTGGAACCAAACCTGCAAATTTTGATGGTCCATGAATGTTCTGCATTTTAGACATTTAAATTCATAATATATTTTTTAATCACATACAATAATTATTTATTTGGTTTGAATTATCAAAGTTTTTTAATTGGACATTCATTTTCGTTTTGTAGACACCACTCAGGTTCCAAAGCATCAGCTCCTATACCTTTTCGTACTAATCTTTGTCTGTGTACTAGAAAACGACTTTCTGCTTCTCTCCATGATGTTGTAGGGTTAGTCCATAAAGTTTCAGCCATTGCAGCAGCTCTTGGCCAGAGCCTGGAGTCAACAGAACTACTGTCCACTTGTTCTGTCCAGAGTGCTGCTTCTGATCCCAACACTTGGTTTACTTGGGAACCTAGGTATATACAGAATAAATTATTAGGTGCATTGATTAATTCGGAAAATGTTATAAATTTACTGGAAATTTTGTTAAGGGCGTAGGTGGTTAGATATGCAATTATTCGATTTCGCTAAATGTTGTAAAGAAATTGCGATACACCTCTTCTCGAAGATGGTTGTCGCAAATTCATCTTTGAAACAAATGGGTTTGACAAACATATGACTCTAGAGTCAAAGGGTATAAAGTCCTATTGGTCAATTTTTTGTATAATATTGTTATGTTTCCTCCGTGTTCTTGGGCTGTTCAGATTTGGCTTTAAAATGTAGGTCCAACTTTCGCGAAAGTACTGAGTGCTTTTGAAAGAGTAACTAGCATTCACTAGATTGCTTTGAATTTAAAAAAACGGTACATATTTGTATCTAGTAAGTACACTGAGATATATGTATTGTCATATTACAGGAAAAGTGTAGGCACTATACCTAACTTTTTCTTCATAGCAATATAGTAGCTATATTTTCAGATATTTGGAATTAAAAATGAATGTGTATTAATTACGCCGGTGTTTGCGTAACGCAAATGAAACTTTATTATCTACTCACAAAAAAAATACTTGATATTATTCATCGAAATTAGGTACTTTTTAAGTAAATCAATCTGTAACTCGAACAGAAGATATATTTTATTTATATGATTTCGGTCAAAACATCATAAGTAGTTTCCCATCGAGAAAGCGACTGAACTATAATTTTTACGGCATTTAATTTTTAGCCATCCAAAAACGCTTTATTCTCTCAGAATGCTTTTTCTTTCGTTCATCAGTCCATTTGCAATTTTATAGCGCTTTTCGAGGTATTTTATATTGACTTGTAAATCCTTTTGAACCTTTTTAAGCCTTTCTGTGTCACATTCACTGTTTGTATTATTTCGAGTATTTTCTCTGCTAACATGAAGTTTTCCCTTTGTAGAGAAATGCATAAAACTTAGCTCGTCGTTTTCTGATTTCGTCCGTTATTTTATTTGTATTTTGATAAAGTTCGTTTTAAGATCTCTTCATCCATTTCGTTCTTGTTTTTTTATTTCTCACATTTTTGAATGACCATCAATCACCATAATTTCGGCTGCACTATAATAAAAAATGGTGATTGACGGCCATTAAAGAATATGTATGTATTGACGTAGTTATATATGTATATATACATATGTTTCCCGATTCACGAAGCCTTCATAGTTAGTCAATACTGAGAATTATAATCGAAATATGGAATTATTTCAAATATATCTTTCATCCAGTTGTATACCGAAATGCTATTAACGAAAACACAACCTATCACTCTCTAGAGTGAATATTACGTTAGTCCTGAGAAACATGGAACTTGTTGAATGGAAATAGCATACAATTGTTTCGTCCTATTATGGGAATTTTCAGTGGAATGCATCCAAACAAACGAAGGGTTTTCTACACACTTTTGTCCTATTTTCAAAATGAGGCAATAAATTCGTGAGCTCCCTCTATCGAAGAAACGAGATAAACTCTCTCGAGCATTGCAGATCGCATTCTCGTGACAGAATCAAAGCGTAGTTAGAGGGTTTCAAAGCATTGTCTGTAGATGTAGAAAAATGGTATCGCTCCGGTTCACACCCTAACTAGAAATTCGTTAAGCAGTTTCCAGATTCACGAATCTTTTATGGTTAGTCAATAGTGAGATTTTTAAAAGAAATATTTCAAATAAAATTCCAAGGGGAGCTGTCTACACAAATGTTGTTAACGAAAACACAACTTATAGCTTTCGTTAGTGAATATTAAGTGTAAGACCGCCTTTTTTACCTGATGAAATATGAAGAAGAGCTTTGTTAATATATAGATAAAGATAAGACAATATATGGATAAAGATGAACTGTCTGCGAATAGAAATAGAAAGAATTTAGTATTTAAGACAGATTAAAAAATACAATTTCGTACCTGCAATTTTTCTGGGATGATTATCATAAACCTTCTGCCATCCAATGTATGGCGAGCACCAATTATTTCCATCAGTAACCCATCCAGAGAAGCCACAGTCTAAATAGAGTGCATCATAATTACTCAAAATGACTTTGTATCCTCCATCTAATAAATCTTGTATTTGAGGATCATTTTCAGTAGTCCATATTTGTATAATGTACTTATCTTTTGGTAGGTATTTAGCAATGTGTTCTTTTTTAGTTAAACCACTCGTCCACATTATAATTGGAACTTTTTTCCCAAATTTCTTATATAGTCGGTCCTCTGCATTTTGCTGGAAATAATTCCATAATTTTAAGAAATCTTCTTCTGTTCTTCCCCATCCTTTTTTTGACATCCATTCAACAATACTTTTCGTTTCATTCCAACAAGTAAATTTAACTTCGTCTCCTCCCATATGGAATATGTCTACGTCGAATTGATCTTTCATATCTCCATAAATATCTAAAAAAATTGAATAATTAAACTGATTATAATTAACTAAGTGAAACGTGTGATACAATAATCGTCTCCATTTTTCAGCGGCAGGGTGAGGGTAATCATATCTCGATTCGAATCCAGACAGAATCGAGAGATATACCTATGATTCATTGGAAGTATGTAATAGTTTATAAACCCTAACACTATAAAATTTTGTTTGATTTCTCTAGAAGAATTTATATTTGATCAACATCTGTTTTGAATCAGTTTCCTTGTTAATGAGTCTTTAGCCATTAACAAGTGGTACTAGTTTTAGCAGGTGATTACATTCGTGCGCAATCTATTTGTTTATTATTCCATAGGTACATAAAATATTTCCAAAATCAAAGTCTACAACGACGAGACTGCGACGAGTAAGTTGACGTTTCAAATTTCGCGGAGGAAATTTGAAAATACATCCGTTAGATTTTCGATTGTTTTTATTATGTTGTTACACATGTTCTGAACAATTCGTGAAACGTGCCAAGTCTAGCATTTTTTGTGAGTTTGTGGGAGGCATCAAGATTAGAAGTTTTTTGCGTGCCAAGCGATTTTCTACTGTCGAAAAACGTGGATCGAAGAGACTGTATTGAATTTTGTTTGAAAAATTGAATTAATATGTCCAAAACTCTTACAATGTTGACAGTGGCATACTTCAAGTCTATGCCATATACAGAGTCTACTTCAAGTGAAAAAAATGTTTACAAGGGGTATAAACTCTCCCTAGAAGGCCGAGAATACACCAATGGCCTCAGTCTGGCGCGGTCATTGGTTGATGACGCTCGCACCAGCATGTCATCGGCTGATGAAACGTTGAAGAAGTGAAGAAAATAGTATCGAGGAATGAGAGAAGTTGCTGATGTTATCGGCATGTGATTTTGTTCGTGCCAAGCAATTTTAATGGATATTTTGTGTATGGGACGTCCGAGTACGCGTGTTAACGAAATTTGTTTCCAAATTCACACGTTTTTGGTTAAGAAAAACACAGTTATCACCGTTTTCACCGGATTTAGCCCACTTCTTCCTGTTACCGAAGGTTCGAGAGACCTATGAAAGAACATTGTTTTGCAACGATTGAGGACATAAAGACCGCATCGCTGAATGAGTTGAAGGCTATATCAAAAACTTCTGATCATAAGTGCTTCGAAGATTGCAAAAAGCGTTGGCAAAATTGTATTGTATCTGAGAGTGGTTACTTTGAAGTATATCAAATAAACAAATGAATATTTGTCGATAAAATAAAGTCACTTTACTTTTTGATCACACCTCGTATATAGGTAATGCAGACAAATTGAAGGATCTCTGTCAGAATTAAATAAGGCGCCCTCGTGTCTTAGTCAGGAAAACACCTGACATGATGTCGTAGGTTTCCAGTCCGAGTTCCGGTGAACTCATGGGTGTTTGTGTTTGTCTAAATTTCGAGTTGTTTAATGAATGAGTGAGTAACACATGTAACAGTAAAACATGAAACATCGTTATTGAAATCACTTTGAGAGGCAGAAACAGAATGAGATTTCCAAATTTTGGAACCAACTGAAAGAAAGTACCTAAGTGAACACTTAATAACATTTATGATGAATGTTATAAAGTTTTGGAACTGACGAAAATAAGAGAACTGAGATTCAATCAATCACAACCAATTAATACAAAATACACGATTCCAGCTAAGGCTACAGGCACAATCGAAAGAAAAAATGCTATTAAGAAAAAATATAGAGATAAACTCTCAAAAAGATTTACGTAGTAATTCAAGGTATTTGGATAAAAATACCTTGAAAACGAATTCTATCAAAAAACAAAAACATTAACGGAGAAAACCAGAAAACGACTAGCAAAATTTCTTCAGGATAAAACACTTCAGAATAGCAAAGAAACTACTCGATATAATAACAAACAAAAATAATGGACACAGAATGGCAAAAATAGGTTCAAAGGGATGTACAACAGATCAAGATGAAAAATCTTGAAAATCGCACGAAATGACACACGCAATAAATTGAAACATGTGAAGTTTCAGAAAAAAACATCTCGCGAATATAGGATGATATGGACACTTGAACGAAAGAATGAGCCATGAGCCTTGGGACACAAAATAGCAAAAGCTCTGAAAAAATTATGAATTCCTTCTATATATATATATATATATATATATATATATATATATATATATATATATATATATATATATATATATATATATATTTGAATATAGTCAAAATATGACATTGAATTCTGAGCAACGATTTATAAGACCATTTTGATTTTTGAAATGATTAATTTATTTATTATAGATGGTCTTTATTTATTATAGATGGAAGTTTTGTGCAAATGAAAGAGTTTTAGTACTCCATTCTTGAGTCACAAAACTCCCAATAAATCTACAACAGTATCCAGTGACTCTGAATTTAGATTGAGCGGAAAAGCAGAGAAAATTACCTTCTAGGGCATCATAGAGTCCATCTTGCGTGACATCAAACTGGCCACATGGTGGCTCTACACAAAATGTCGACCATGGCTGAGCGTTAAGACACACTACATAGCCTGTTTTTTGCCATCCTTCACCTACATGAGCAGGAGCATCGAATTCTGGCATTACTCTAACCCCTCTAACTCTTGCAAATTCCGTGATCTCTTCGATATCTTTCTGGCTATAAACTTTATTCGGAGAATAAGCTCCATACTGCGATAGTTCTGGTCTCGATTTGGAAACATATGGAAAGCTGTGAGAATCTGTAATATGCCAATGGAAGGTATTCAGTTTAGAAGCTGCCATAGCGTTCAATGTTCTTTTTATGACATCAACTGATATATAATTTCTAGCCGTATCCAAAAGAATTCCTCGGTATGGAAATGCTGGCTTATCAGTTACATTTGCTTCAATGGGAATTCTAAGCTGGTTTCTTAAATCATCATATATAATAAGTTGTCCAAGAGTTTCTAAACCATGTCTGCTACCAAAGAAATTAGGAGATGTAATAGTAACTTCTATTTTTCCACCCATGTCAGATTTTACGACAAGATGGTAGCTCTCATCAGTTTCTAATGTGAGTTTATCAACATCAGGCTCGGTGTGGAAGATAGTGATTGAAAGAGGTCTGCCATTAGAAGAGTCTCTTGCGGTTGGGACTCTACTAGCAATATCTTCCTTGAATAATTTTGCAGCTTGGCTTGTAAGGATACCAGTTCGTTTAGAGTTGATTTCAATTTGGTTCGGGTTGATAGGCACTAAAAAATTGCTCAATTTTACTATACCGGTAGGTTTCGGCCACAATCCAGTTTCTTTTGGACAAATCAATTCGCATGCTTCTAATGAAATGGCTTTATCTTCTTGACCTTGCTTGATTTCGGTTTTGACGCATCTTTCATTTTTACAATCCCATGACCAAGGAGATGTTAACGCCCTTAAAAAGTACACACATAAATAAACTGTTGTTGGTTGTTGATTGAGTACTGATTATTATGACTATTATTGATACAATTTTTACATCTTTGTTTCCAATTTTGTTGATAGCTTATGTGAGATATACATTTTTGGCAAAGTTGACAACTTATATATTTAATTCAATGTTTTCTAGATTTTTTCATTTATACTGCTGAAGAAGGAGAGAAAATCTCTGAAACCTACAGAAAACGAATAAATTGTATCAATAATAATTATAATAATCGTACTCAGTATATATATATATATATATATATATATATATATATATATATATATATATATATATATATATATATATATATATATATATATATATATATATATATATATATATATATATATATATATATATATATATATATATATATATATATATATATATATATATATATATATATATATATATATATATATATATATATATATATATATATATATATGATTTTATATACATTACATAATTATAAGAAAATGAACACTAGAACATTCATTTGAAGAATTCAGATTAACTAACAGAATTTTATAGTAGAGCTAGATATGTGAACGTGTACTATGTATTGTCTCCATTATCCTTTAAGGGATACATGTTAGAGAAATATTGAAATCGATGCCACACCTGATGGAAGTGCGAGACATATATGTTTCGTTCTGCAAGGAACTCGTCAGTCGCACCACGTCCATCGAAGTGAGGCAACCACTTCAACCTCCATGCATCTTCTTGTGACTCCAAGTGGAAGACCATAGAGTAATGAATACTCCACAATTCCCTCTACAGGAATCAGGAGAAAACACCTCTCAGATTACAGACATACCAAGCATCGAAACATCACATATCTTCTATATTCGTAGGTATCTACTAAATTGCAATGTCTATTTGACAAATATCATCATACGATGTTTTCAAATGTCAATAGGTTGCATTAGTAACCTATTATATTAATATTGGAATTATTATTCGAATATTTATAACATCCATTTAGACAATTACATAATTGTGTTGGACACGTCAGTCAATACAGTTAGATGTAATACAGTTATCAGTCAGGTACTCCACTATAGTAACATTTTCTTAGGAGCAACGAATTTATGACCATCCTAAACCCAGCGTAACCAAGGTATTTCAACCCGTAAGGTAGATGATTGAATTTTTTGATGTGTTGATAAGCTGGTGAGTTTTCATACTTGGCCGAACTATGTCTAGGAATAGATGAAATTTCAACATTTCTTGTATTGAAACGAAGAAAATTATCCAATTTTGCAAATTTACCTTTTTCCTTTACATAGAGTAGACACTTATAAATATAAATTCAATGGACGATGAATCAACTCTGTGATAGTTCATATTTAAATGAGAGGTAATAATGCATACTTGTCTAAAAATCACTGACTGAACAATTCTTTATTCGACTAGTTTCGCCTTTTATATATATATATATATATATATATATATATATATATGTATATATATTTATGAAATATATATATATATATATATATATATATATATATATATATATATATATATATATATATATATATATATATATATATTTATGAAATATATATATATATATATATATATATATATATATATATATATATATATATATATATATATATATTTATGAAAATATATATATATATATATATATATATATATATATATATATATATATATATATATGTATATATATTTATGAAATATATATATATATATATATATATATATATATATATATATATACATATATATTCAAATTCTTGGTTTTTACCTGTCTAATTCACTCAATATATTGAAAATTCAGTTTCAATGTATATATGTATCAAAATTCGAAAATATTACAATGGACGTTTCGATGGAGTTTCCATCTTCATCAGCCAAACGTTCGTTGGCCGTCGTTACATTTTTAACAGTTAGAATCTAACGTTTTATAATAAGTTTTTCTATAACTCAGTGCTACAGTACTTATTCGAAAAAATTGTCATATTTTTGATCTTCAACGGTTGATTTCAAATTCTTTTGAAGCGTAGGTACGTAAAATTGAATTACTATTCAAATGTAGACTGTACGTACATTGCAGAAAATTACTACATGACAACCCTTTTTTCGACTAAGGTTATAATGTATTTCACTGAGCTTTCCAATTTACCTGTAATAAAATAGATCTACAATTTCTATAAAAAAAATTAATTGGCAAACTTCGACCTCATTTTGACATTTTCAATTGGAAAATGTATTCTCAACGTTTTGTACATTCACAGATCACCTTTAAGAATTGAACAATATTTTCAGTACCTCAACATTTTCAGAAACAGAACTATAATTTGATTTTCAAACCTTCCATCTCTTAACTATTACTAATATATTTGAGGGTTCAATAATCTGATAACTTACCTGATTTGTTGAACCCATATGAAGCTCAGTAGGATGACAAACAAGTTCCTCATATCTGTAAATAATTACTTGCATGAAACCAGTATTTAAATGAATTAACATAAATCTCTATACTTATAAACAATATTGTTGTATTGTTTTTCGAGTTCCTTCAGGTTAAAAAATCCTATTTTACTCATAGAATATTAAATGGGAGGTAACTTAATTTGGTTTCGTTGCTGAATATGGCAACTACCAGAAGCTTGAAGAGATATTCTTATTTTATATTGCGATTTATTGCAACACTAACAACTTAGACTTCTATTTCGTATAAAAAATGTTAAATTTCTCTATAGCTTCAATATAACAGACATGATCGAAATATGGTATTAATGGATGATTCAAAATTTCATGAAAATTTATTTAGGTACATAAAAACCTGATATTTTCGAATAAACTGATCGATAAAGCTTCTCAGAGTTGAAAAGTCATCAGGAAAATAATAAAAATCGTTGAATCAAACCATTGGAATGAATATAGTCATTGGCACCATTACTGTGTGTTATTCGAAAATTGCAAGACAATTTAATTGAATGATATTAATAATTATTAATATTAATCATTAGAATCTACGATAAATTATTCAGTAAACTACTTGAACTTCCATTATTCACGTATTAAAGTGATATAAAAACAGGATATGTAAAAAAGGTAACTCATATGAGATTATCCAATTGGAATTTCATACATACCTTTGAATTTTTTACAATAAATTATATGAAACTTTTATTACACCTAAAAGACTTGAAAACTATAGATCTTTTTGTAGAAGATTTTCAAGAACAATATCAACTTACTAATAGTCTAAACTGTTGTAAACAATGATGATTGTCACTACATAAACATCTATATACACTACTATAATTTGTATTCAAACTAAACCAACACGAGATCGTGTACAGAAATCGAAGTTGAGGTTGACTGTCACGCAATGTGAAAGTAACAGTTTGAAACTTCTGGCCAGGCTTAAGTATATATGTATTCGTATTAGTATTTCGAACTGAAAAACCGGTACCCTTGGGTATCTAGAATGAACTGAGATAATACATATTAATAGCTTAAGTCGCTTCGCCTTCGAGCTGATAATGCACTTAAGATATTTATCCTGAAAACTGAAAAAATATCATAATACATGATATTAGCAAGATAGTACCGCTTAATATCCTCTTTGATAATCTGTATCTTTATCTAATCAATACAAATACATAAACATGACCTATTAGCCTTCTCGAACTATTCTGAGAAAAAAACTAGCAAAGCAAAATCTCCGGAAACTCATTTACTGTGAGAGAAACTTTTGGGAATATTGGGATCTACCAGACGATTTATATTCGTAATAATAATTATCTTTCATTATGAAATAATGAGAACGTAATGATGAATATTACTACGATGAGTAATATTGTTTATGTTTAGTGTTTTATGTGTTTATACGATAATTGCATTAAATTATTATAAATTTAAATTAAATATGTTGTGTGAATGGCCGTATTTCTGAAGTTTTTGCATTCACACAATTGTCCCACATTTTTCTCACTTCCAATTGCACAATTTTAAATTGAACAAATTCATATTGAATTGAAAGGCCAAAAATAGTTTAAATTTCCTGTTGAAATTTTTAATAACAATGAAGATTCGAATATACTAATCATCTGGTTTATCATCTGTTTCATTCAATTTAATCATGGTGAAGAGGGTCACTGTACTTCCTCTTATATAGTGAGTGTTTTCCTATTGAAATATCAAAAAGGGTAAGCTAATGTTTTCGTTTTTATTGTCATTATTAGAAATTTAAGTTAGTCTATTCTAAATTTTTATTCGAGCTATCGAAATTTTTCGAATAAAACTGAACAACCGAAATTTAAAAATTTAGATGCTACTGATGATTTCCATAATATGATGAAACATCGCTCTCAACCTAGTCAGATGTTTTTCGGAATGCACTAACACTGAATATTCACACTTGAAAGTTCATAGTTTGAGTTTTCGTTGACTGATGTGTTTAGACAATTTTCTGAGAGTTTTTTCGAATTATTTCGAATAAAAATTTCAGAACAGTCAGAACAGACTAGCAATCTATATTTTCATAGTCAATTTAACTTTTAACAATCTATATTTTTGTTGACGTTTCGTCTACTATTTCATCTTCATCAAAACTATAGAATAATTGTATTTTATAAATTACTATGGATATCAAACTTATTTTTTCAAGAAAATCAACTTGGCTTTTCTAACTCTTTAGTGCCTATTTGGAAGACTATTTCTGCCTCTATTTATTAGTCTTCTTCCATGAGGAAACCTCTGGAAAACTCGTGGTAAGCCAGAGGATTCAAATGAGTGTAATATTATTTTTTAAACTTGAATTTTACATTGTACAGTTTCAGTATAATAATCCAGAAAATCTATATTTTAATATTTACTTTGTTCTTTATTTCTATTATAGAATTTTATAAATTTTGAGGAATGTGTAACATTTCTAAAATTCCTCTACGCTTTTTGTCTTTCTCAGATGCCAAAATCAGTGTGTTATTGTAATTAAAATTAAGTGTTTCTGTTATTTTGACTTTCTGTGGGGCTGTAATTTGGGGTTTTGCATTTTTGTGTGCTTTGATTTGTTTTTCCATATTTCATGATATTTGACCTATAATATTTATTGCAAGGTATATTATAAACCGTTTCTTCGAGTTATTGTTTGCTTTTCAACTTTGTATATATTTGTTCGGCTTCATTTCGTGCGGTACGAGCTATTACTAAATTATAATTAATTTAAAATTCCAAAGGGCATGTTATTGTTAAAAGTTTTATGAAACATAACTAGGAAATTAAAACATATTGAATAATGCTATATATATATATATATATATATATATATATATATATATATATATATATATATATATATATATATATATATATATATATAAGAGAGAGAGAGAGAGATTTATTTACATGTGTATGGCATGAATTCATATATTTTATGCTCTATGTAAATCACTTTCAAAATTGAAATGTGAAGCATAACGTTAGATCCGAGATTTACACACTTTTTTTGAGAAGCACCCAAAAAAAAATGTAGGTGGTATATAAATTGCCGTTGCATTAATTTATTGCGGTATCAGTGATGAGTTATGAACTTCACATTAAATTTCTGAAAATTTTTAAATTCGAGTGCTGAATAAAGAGCAAACTGAATAATATTAATCGCAAAACACAAAATCTTAAAATTCGCAGTTAATATCTTCCCATTTAAATCCACTACAATATTAGGAAATATGATAAAGGCAATCATTAAAACAAATAATGCTATACCTATCAGACAAAAACAAATAATTTGTCACTGATGAGTTAGTTATAGTTTAAAGCTCTACAATGTTGAATATTGTCAACAGATAAATTGTTTATCAATGGGATTACCTATATCTTCTCTATTGAGTGAAATTGTATATGGCATCCAGAAGGTGAGGTTTTTTTGCCAAATAGTAACACAAATAGTTGATTGAGAAGGGAGGTTGGTGTTGGAATTCCATGTCAACTTATTGATAAATTACAGGCATTTTTAAAAATTTCAAGAATTGAGTTTTATCAGGTAGATGAAAACTTGTTTATTCCTTATCCCATCTTGTTACATATGGTGGATGAAAACTTGTTAACTCCTTATCCCATCCATTGTGAGAGCGCTTTCTTGTTCTAATGCTGTCTCTGGGCTCCCAATCACCAACCACAGCTAACCAACGCTCATCTCTTGTTCGGGCTAGATGGCCTGCTCATTTCCATTATTGACCTTTTTACATACTCCACAACATCCTTCACCTATAATTGTCCTCTTATCCAGCTGTAGCGTATTCTACCTCGTATGGTTAAGCCCATCGTGTATCTTTCTATACTCCGCTGGGTTGCTCGAAGCTTCTGGACGTGAGCAGATTTCAGGGTCCAAGTTTTGCTGGCGTAGGTAATACGCATTGGTCAAACACTTTGCTCTTTAAGGATGGTGGCATATCTGATTTGAAGATGTGTTTCAGTCGGCCAACTATACCAAAGCTGATCTGGTTCTTTGCATGATCTCCGGTGTAATATCCCGTCTCCCGTGTCAATCTGTCCCAGATATGTGTAAGACGCTGCTATTTCTAATGAGGATCCGTCCACCTCCATTTTCTCTCTGGTGCAGAAAGGTTTCCGCATCATCTCTGTTTTTGCGATGTTCCGCATTATCTCTGTTTTCAAGGTGTTTTCCAGAACAAATACCTTGCTCGCGATGTTCAGTTCATTGATGCGCTCTTGAAGATCGGTAGCATCGTGGGAGAACAGGACTATAAAGTCAGGGAACTTCAAGTGGCTAAGGTAGCGGCCATTTATCTTGATTCCTTTCTCCCCCCAGTCCAGTTTCTGGAACATACACTCCAAAGCAGATTAGAAGAGTTTTTGGGGAAAACGGGCGTCCCTGTCTAGCGCCTCTCATTATTGGCAATTTTCCAAGTATTCGTCTATTTTGATGGTTGCTGTGGCATGTTCGTATATATTCTGGATCAGCTCGGTATAACAAGATAGTATTCCTTTCCTCAGTAATGAGGTGGTTGCAGCAAAAGTTCTAAGCAGGTCAAATGCCTTCTTATACTCAATAAATGTCATATATAAAGGAATTGCACATTCGTTGTATCTTGATATCACTTCGCGGATGGTGAAAATGTGATTCATCGTACTGTATGACTTCCTGAAGCCTACCTGTTCTATTGGCTGATATGAGTCCAGTTGTCTCGATAAGTGGTAAGTAATTATCTTCATATAAGATAATTCAAGATCTTATATGCTGTGGGGAGTACACTTATCGGTCTGTACTTCCTCAGGTCCTCCGCATCCCTTTTTTTACAGAGCAAAATCATGGACGCGTTGTTCCACGAGGTGGGAATGTTTCTGTTTTTTGAACAGCCTCGATAGAATGCGGTGAAGTACTGAGCCCCCTGACTTGATTACGTCCACTGTGAGATCGTCCACACATGAAGAGGTGCCGGCTTTCAAGGATTCAATTGCAGTTCTCGTTTCTGGTGCCAGAACTTCCGGTGGATCTTCATCCGATATTATCTCAACATGATTACGGGCATCGCTATGAGTTGTTTGTAGAACTCAGTGGCGACTTTTAGAATTTCGGATTTCTTCGTAATTCTTTGACCACTTGAATTTTTGAGCGCGATTATCTGATGTTTCCCAATCATGTTCTTCTGGATAGCTTTCTTATAGCTTCTTGCATCCAAAGTGAATGTCACATTTACTAACAAATGCATTAAATGTAGAGTTCATAAACCAAATGTGGGATTGTATTAATGAGTTGGTGCATGGATTCTCTATGTGGAATAATTCTGTGGTTCCAGAGTTTCGCCAAGGAACACGAAATCTTATAGAGGACAAGAGAGAAACACAATCAATATTTATATGCTTTTTTAAAAACACCTTAAACATTTTAGATTCGCAGTTCAAATTGGAATATGTACTATTGAATATTATTCTTATCTGCTACCTACAGAAAATTTTAAAGAAAAACCGAAGTATTTGAGTTGTTAGCAGAAAATTATGGTGTTCAACAGATTCAAGAAAAATCATGAAAATAATTTTTTTTATTTTTGAAATTAAAAATCAAGTTCAACAGAAATTCTTCGAAACTCATTGCGAATATTTGCAATATATTGAAAAACATCTTTATTAGAACTACCACTACCAACCATAATAAAATGAATTGTCTGTTAGTTTACTGGATGTATGCACTCTTTGATCCATAAATCATATTCAGGTGGATGATGCAATATTCATTTTTTTCCGTACCTATTTCTATTTTTTATCAGAAATTTTGACTTTCTGGCAAAATCCAGATATCATTTATGATTTTCATTTAAATATATTCCTAATTAATTCATTATACTGAATACGTGATTTGATATAGTTTCCTTTGTTTTCTGACTTTTCAAATTTGTTTCGAAATAAACTATGGTCCACATTAATTCTGAATTTTACAGTATTATTACTCCTTCATAGATTATTTTTGAAAGGCTTTAAGAAATCATCAATTATATGTTTTGAAGTGATGAAATATGTTGTTAAATGAAAAAATAAATAAATAAAATTGTAAAGTCTATTATAATCGTCATGCATTAGAAATCAGTTTTTTTAGTTTATCACCCTTCTTCTTTGAATATATTGACATGCTTCCACCCAAATTTTTATAATTCTTCTTTTATACTTTTAGTGTCAAATATATATTGAAGAGATAGCTCGCAATGAATACTGATAATAAGTTGGAAGTCGTGAAAACTGGGTAATCGCTAATGCTAGTTTTAATGGGATTACCGTTGCGATTGAATTAATTTGTAATGAAAATTTTCCATCAGGCTCTGAGCGAGCTGTCAATTGATATCAACGTAACTAGGTATATCAGAGAAAATTACTTTGTCACAGTTACGATATGTTTCAATATTATCCTACCAAATTTTGTAGCTGAATACGGTGGGCCATTAGCCTAAAAAGATGAATCAAAAATTTTATTGGTGAAATCCTAAAAATATTTGTGATTTAAATAAAGTGCACATGCTGCGTTATCAAAAATGGTTGATAATTTCTTCTAATGTTAATTTCAATCTTGAATTGAGTAAGTGAAAACTATGATAATCCAATGGAAATTCACACAATAAATAATTTGATATATTCATATATTCGAAAAAATATACAAATAGTTTATCAATGTTGTTTCGTTATTAGTAATAAATTATCCATTGAGTCCTGTGGGGCAAGTGTGCGCACTTAAGGTTTGAACTGTCACATAAAAATAAATGTGGAGTTGAAAGAAACGAAACAAGGTTCATTAGTAAAAATATTTAATGATGAACAACTTAAACACGAGAGAAATATTTATCAATGGCACAAATTCTTTGAAAATCAACAGAATCAAAATAGTCCAAATGCACACTTTTCCAACTATAGGGGTAACTGTGCGATATATGCGGGTAAATGTACGCAACATTATAAAGTATAGAAATTGGTGTCAGACTCATACAGTAAACTAGAAATTCAACATTTTTAGCCTATTATTTTTATCTTTATTTCATATCATTTTAAATTAGAAAATAAAAATAATGCTACTCTTTAGCACAATTATCAAAAAGAAATATTCCCTTATCAAAGTTACTGCATTGTTCATGCCACCAGCTCTTACAGACGCTGAATTGGATCCAGTCTTCATCCGGTGGATATATATATTTTTCTCCACACAGAGGGCAAAAGTATTCCTGCTCTAGTAGGTCTAGTCTTATCTTCTTCTTAGCTAATACCTCTTCCTCTTTTTTCTTCAATTCTAATTTATAAGAACTCCGTTCTAATGATTGACTTTTTGCCGCTCTTTCGCCGATTTTGTGTCTTAGCTTTGGGCAATTCTTGAATATATGTCAGAGGTATGCATTCCTTGTTAGTCGAAGGTACGCTCATATTTGCGGGTGCACTTTTGTCCATAGTTACGATTGTTAGTGTTTCTGGTATAGGAGGGCTAATCAAATCATCTTG
The DNA here is from genome assembly GCA_030704895.1 of Henosepilachna vigintioctopunctata. Taxonomy (NCBI): domain Eukaryota; kingdom Metazoa; phylum Arthropoda; class Insecta; order Coleoptera; family Coccinellidae; genus Henosepilachna; species Henosepilachna vigintioctopunctata. The sequence continues at coordinate 7,149,339 of JARQZJ010000031.1, forward strand.
AGATAAAATACTAAGTGAGGTTGATCTGGACTCAGGGACCCTGTCTAGCAAATCTGAAACGACGGAAGCAGATGTTACAGTGCTTGGCACTGGCACAGCATGAGGATCTGATGGGTATGAGGCTACTGTTTGTTGCATATGCTTTGGTTGCACCTGATTGCCTACAGAAACATGTGTTAAAAAAGCGATGCGGGGTAAGTGTGCGCATACGCATACTTACCCGGCATTCCTACACTTACTCCAAACAAACACTATGAAATTCAATCAAAACTAACTACAACTATGTAATCGTCAACACTAAAATATTAGACACGCTTTATATTATATAATGTATATTGTTCGATGATATATATCATAATTTCATAACGTGTATATGCAAAGAAAGAACGAATGTCTAATTTGAAACAAAAATCGTAATAATTTATTCAAAAAACGATACTTACCTGCGAAAACTAAATGGCGTGCCAGCGGGCAATAACACGCGTGTATTATGGCAATACAACGGGTTATGGCGTTGTGTACGGCATTGAGGAGGGGGTGGACAGTAATAAACGGTTTTTGAGATACTTCAAGTGCGCACATACCCTCTGCGCACACTTACCCCACGTGACTAACCTCCATATTATGTTTTAATACTTTACTATGCACTTCTCAGCAATTCTTTGATATGCTCCATTATTTACGGATAGGTGTTTAGATCTCAGCAATTTCTTTGGTGCACGAAAAACGAATTGCATTCTGTAGTTTGTACGTTCTATGTCTGTAAGAAGTGCCCTAGAGTTTTGATAATCAGTGAGTGACAAAATTGAGAAACTTTTAATAATTCTAAAACTACTAATTCGAATTGAATGAAATTTTAAATATACCGTGTACTATATACAATACCTGCTTGGTTACTAAAAATTCAGGCTTCTATTTTCATCCAGAACGAAGTTATAGGGTGCCGAAAATTGCCTGAAATGCTTGGAGAAAAGGATGGTAAGCCGTGGTGGCGCCTTTTTTCTCGACTTGGCAACAGATAATTCGGCAAGCAGCCTGTTTGAATTCAGTATACTTCGATTCTGGAAAAGTTTTTCAAAATTCAGTACCTAATCGTGCCGACTTATTTTAATTGCAAGGTTTGATATAATTGTATCTCTATTAATTCTAATTTTGCAAATGCTTTTTGGGTCAAGATTAAATTGGAAATGGACAACTTAATTGGAATTATGTCATTATACATATTTTAATTCAAGTCATGAAAGATATTTTGTAATTCGTCGATGTTCCTTCTTTTCATATACTAATGAGGTAAAATGTATAAAGTTCCAAAGTGCCAAAGAACATTTTTCATTTTAAAAACAATAAATTAACACACTTGGCTTAAATTTCATTGAATATATTAGGAACTATACATATGTTTCCGGTGGTTAACCCGGAAACAAGAGTGTACAATATTACTGAATAAGAGTATACAATATTTTGAGTAATATTGTATACTCTTGAAAATGGGTTAACCACCCGAAACATATGTAGAGTTTTTAATATATTCAGTGAAACTTAAGTCAAGTGTGTTAATTATAATTTATGTTTTTTAACATAATGTTTCACCAAGAGATAAGCGAAACCTCCGTGTCATTTATTTTTCATTTTCGTGAAATGGTAGTTCTACGAAAAAAATACTACCAATGCTTTCATCGATTCTAAGAGTAATAAATACATTATGATATTGCTGTTTACATGGAAGATAATGTTCTAACATTATCAGTTAGATTTTTGAGTTCATTCTATTCCAATGCACGATTCTTGCGAACGATTTACAAACTCTGGGATTCTCATTGAATTACCTCCATCGTTTCACCATTCCATAAGCGAATGCATCAGATTATAAGGCCAACAATGATTGAGAGTGACCAGTTAGTTCAGTTGTAGCGAAATCTTATGCTCAATAACAACAGAAAGTTGCCAGATAAACAATATGATTCTCCGTATAGATTATACTTCGGGATTTACGCTTATATATAGAATGAAGGATAGTGGTTAGTCGAAGTAACATTTGGTGTAGAATAAATTTTGTTCAATAACAATTCTATCATGGATGTGAAAACGAGTGAAACTGATAGGTTGTCTGTTACTGTTAGTGTTGTCCGATTCGTATTGAATCTTCTATCTAGAGCTGGATTGGCTGGAGTGGTGACTTATTCAATTTGGCAACCAATAGAACATTACCATTATTGGTTTTCGTGGCATGTTATTCTTTGTACAATTGGGGTGAGAATAAATTGTAGTTGTATGCAATCATTTTATCTTTTTAAATCATTAAGTATTGAATTGTGAAAAGCAATTTTGTCATTACAATCGGTTATTTCGTTTGGAAAAATTGAAAGAAAATTCATTAAATTCTTCCATCTAACTAGCATATTTATTTGTTTATCTAATGAAAACATCTATAAAATTATTTTTCATTTCATCGAAGAATGAATTATATAAAAATGAAATGTGTTTTTTTAACATTAAATCTCTGAAGAAAATTATCCAGAATCACTATATATTCTAAAATCTTTCGTTTGGTAGAGTTTGGTTCTCACAAACAGCATATTCATTCTCCAATTCTAAATTGTTAGGACTATTTTGAATTATCAGTTATCTAAAATCGTTTAATTACACTACTTCAGTAGATAATGTGGGTCACTTGAGAAATTGAAAAGGTATGACTGAAGAAGAAATGAACTTGGTTTTCTTGAAATATTTCACCTGACAATGCCATTTCGAACATTTGAGGATTAAAAATATTGATTGAAAAATTATAGTAGCTTTGTTACTGAAAAAATTAAGGTTTCCAAAATTTATGTCACAATATGCATGAAATATTTCTGAAAATACTTCCTTGTTTTATTTATTACAAATATTACCTATTCGAAATTGAAACTACAAATTTCACTAGGATCAGTATCTACAATGTACTAATTAAAAATCAATTCAATGGACGATGGTTATAATAAAAACTTGTCTAAAAATCACTGACTGAACAATTCTTTATTCGACTAGTTACGCCTTTTACGGCATTATCAAGAATATTCTCGATAATTCCGTAAATTGCCGTTTATTGAGAATCATTCTTGATAATGCCGTAAAAGGCGAAACTAGTCGAATAAAGAATTGTTCAGTCAGTGATTTTTAGACAAGTATTTATTATTTCCTTTCATTTAATTAAAAATCAGTTGCTCTTATGTAATCTCTATATGTAGGTATATATATATATATATATATATATATATATATATATATATATATATATATATATATATATATATATATATATACATATATAGACTACCGCTCAAAAGTATTTAGCCACCTGCAATTTGTTCAAGTGACCAGGAATAAATTTCAAATAGATCATTTATTAAGTTTCATTAATTTTTATAATACCCAAAAATACTTATCTACAGTACAATAGTAAACAGCTTATTGGCATTTGTTGACTCTTGAACGTGAAACCATAATAATGTTATCGTCGGAAATTATTTAAAGTTAATCATTGAAGTCGTAATATTGTTTTGATTCATGTACTGGGAAATAAACACAAGTAGTATATTAAATATTTACTACAAATATTTTTACGTTAGTTCTCTGATGTCATTTGAACAGAAATCACGCTCTCCATAGCTCAGTACTTAGAGTCTACCAATATTTCTTTGTTTTTCACGTTAGAGTTAAATTTTTGTAAGAAAATGGGTAAAACTAAGGGATACTCCCAAGAGACCAGAGGCATAATAATCGGCCTTCATAAATCCGGTAAAAGTAATCGTGAGATTTCAAGACTACAGAAGATACCAAGACAAACTGTTGACTACATCGTTAAGAAGTTTCTGGCTGAAGGAATAATTTGCACAAATCTCGTCCAGGCAGACCAAGAGCTACAACTTCGGGTGAAGATTTGAGTTTAGTTGTTAATAATAAACGAAATAGACGATTAACTGCACTGGAAATAGCACCACAGTTTAATGTGGTCGCGATAAACCAGTCAGTGTATCCACAGTTAAAAGAAGACCTTGTGACGCAGGCCCTTAGACATGAACCAGGACAACACTAGTTCATCTCTCAGATCATAGATACACCAAACATCGAACGTTCACATCTCTTCTATACCCGTAGGTATCTACTAAACTGCAAAATTTAAATAAATCAAAATACCTACGGGTATAGAAGAATTCATTTTGTTCATTTTCTTGAATATTTCTTTATATATATATATATATATATATATATATATATATATATATATATATATATATATATATATATATATATATATATGTATATATATATATATATATATATATATATATATATATATATATATATATATATATATATATATATATATATATATAACGTAAGAAAGCAAAAAAATCAATCTTTCTTATCACAAAACATGGTGAAATTATGTAGCCGGTCATTTTAAATACCTCGTAGAAGTTATACAGTCCTCAGGTTCAAACCGAATCGCTAATGAACAGAGAATTACCAAGCTCCAAAGGGCCTACAAACTAACATGGGCGTACTATAACAAAAAGTGCATTTCGGGAGGCGCCAAATTGAGGCATTATAACACAATGATTCTTCCAGAAGCAATCTACACATCTCTGAATAACATGGTTATTGACAGTTGTTCAAGTATTAAAGAAATATAAAACAAAAACAAAAAATTCTCAGAAAGATTTAAGGGCCAATCAATAGAAACGGCATTTGGATGAAAAGACCTCAGAATGAATCAAAAGACAAATACGATAACAGAAGAAATCAGAAAACGACGAGCAAAGTTCTATGCACATGTCTACAGAATAAAACAGTCCAGAACACCGAAGAAACTACTCGATATAATTATGAAAAGTAATTGCGGAACAGAGTGGCTAAATGGATTTACAACAGATCAATACAAAAAATCTCGAAGATCGCACCGACTATCGTTATACAATCGCACATGTGAAATTTGAGCAAAAGTCAAATCGTCAACCTGGAGTAAAATGGACAGATGAACGGAAGAAAGAGCATTCAGAGAGGATGAAGCGTTTTTGGGAGGCAAAAGTCCTAATAATTGCGAGTTCAAGTTCAATCGTTTTCCACATGGGGTACAATCGTAATAATAATAATAAATATAACATATATTTTATTTCCAATAACTTTGGAAGGAGCGAATTCAGAACGCACAAATTATTTTCTGTATGATTTACTGAGTTTTCTATGTATTCTATGTTATCATTAAAAATATATTTCATAAAGTAGAAATGTCTTTTTTACAGGAGGAATTTCTATGGTTCTATGTTTGATGTCACTCTTCATTGGTCTTGGAACTTATTATTCGCAGAAGCTGAAAAATTTCATAAAACCAGTGAAGCTAAAATTCATCCATAACATAATAGGAATTCTGGGTTACATTATAGGGATAGTCAGTTTATGCTACGCATTTTATACAAGATGGTGGATTTTTTATACCGAAGAAAAATCAAGGCTTGCAGCGGTAATTGTAACTATTATCACCACTTTGTGGACTCTAAATGGCAGTATTTCTGCAGCTTATAGACAACTGAAATCTATGTTGAGTTAGTTCAAAATGTAACCTATTCATTGAAAAAAATGGAATTTTGAACACAATTATTTTTTATCTATTGAGATAATGGAAGATATTATTAGTTTACAAGTAATAAAATTGAATATATCGGTTAGAATAAAACATTTCCATATCAAAATTAGATAGAAAACAAACTAATCTTCCTAATTTCATGTTTTATTACTTTTATTATTTTAAGTTTGAATTATAATTTAAATTTTATTTCGACCAGTATTATTTTATATTGTTAGTTATAAACAATATAGAACAAAGGTACAGAGGGATAAGAAGATAAAGATATATAAAGATAAGAATTTAAAACAATAAAATACCATACTTGAAGAGATAATATTTTTTTCTTTCGAAGCTCATCTTTATTAGAGGTGCATGAAGAAATTCGAAAATCAAGACTATTACTATTCATTTCATAATTTCACAATTCTCATAACAAATTATTAAAATTTGAAACAATTTGTAATTATTGGAAAAATAATTCTGATTTCCATGTTCATGATCTTTGAGGATAATTAAAATCATTTGGCGGTTGTCTAAATTTATGTACCTTCTAGCTAATGTAGAGCGAAACGAAAATTATTAAAATGATTTTGCTAATTGTGAACAAAACTCTGGCATGGTTAAAAAATTAAATGAACATTGCTTTTACATAATTGATGTACTCAAAACCTGAAATATTTTTGGCATGCGAATTTTACTCAACCTCATACGGTTAAGAATTAATTGTTTAGTTTTATGATTGTGGAATCAAATGTGAATATAAATCAACATTATATTCAAGCCTAAATACTTCATATCGCTGGAAATATAAGCTTAACTAGATTCAGAACAGAATCGATTGAATTTAAATACGTTTATTACCATAAAACTGAATATATATTTTAATGTTAGTGCAATTTCGGTCATTGACCTTCAAATCTAACAATAATAATGATAAAAAAGATAATATCTAACATGCGTATGAATAAAAAAAAAATAACAGATCTGATCAGTTTATATGGTTATGGTTAACAAGAGAATAAAAATAGTAGAAAATCAAATCATATATTTAGTAAAAATTTTTCAAATATTTGTGATCCCTTTTCATTCGGTAAAATGTTCGTGTTTTGCAAGAAAATATATCACGTATACCTGCTCCTAAATTACTGACGTTTGGTAAGATTGAGTAAACATTACGAAGACATGTAATTACTGCCAAGAAGGAATATTTAAACGGTAAGTACGTGAACCCTTCTGAAGTTCGTAAAGTACAACAAAGTAATCCCTATATGAATATCAAAATATGAAGACTTTCGTGATAGGATTCGTAAGCATACAAATTGAAGAGTCAGAAGTAGGATTTGATCCCTTATTGAATTGACCAGAGTAGGGTTAGTAGTAAATAGGGATGAAACGATAGCAATGAGGTATCGATACTGTACTCGGTAGTCAAGTATCGATATTCATTCGGTATGGTATGAAAATTATCGATACTTACTCGTATCGTATGAAAAGTATCAATACGTATCGAAGCGTTTTTGGAAAATTTAGAGTAAGAACCGTATCAAGTATTGTTATTCTTTATTGATAAGTAGATACAACCAAATTATGATTTATGAAAAAAGTCTGCTGTTGTAGTGCTTCCCAAAAATAAAATTTTTCTAAAATTTTTGCTTTTAAGGCGATTTCTGGAAGCAGGAACCGTTGAGCCAACTTTAGAAAATGGTCTTCGCAAGGTACAGAGGTACCTACCACGTATTTACGTGCTTGCTTATTTAATGCTAGGAAAACAGGCCTTAAATTCTCCCATTTCTATGCTGGCTTGGTTTTCAATGTGCAGTCTGAATTAGCCCAGTAAATTGACACTTCCTCAGCTTTTGAGGAAACACGCTTGCGCTTCTGATCCACTGCAAATTGTAAGTAAACCAAAAATCAAAATCTTCGTTGGCGGTTTCATCTTCAGACCCACTGTTCTTACTTTTTTTAATAATGTTTCTCAATTTGATTATTGCTCTACCACATGCATTTGCGTTTTGAAAATAGTGGTTTAAACAATGGGTCTGAAATTTTTGGTTTTTGGCAAGTGTATTGAATTCTATGAGGCCAAATCTTTTTTTACAGCCTGTTAGTAGTTTGGTTTTCAACAGAGTTAAAATGCTCTTGTCAGCTGAACGTGGGACAATTGATGGGTATAATTTTTCATAAATTAACAAAATTCTGACCTGATGGTTCTCTGCTAACAAATTAGAATGGTTGCAACTATTACTCGATACTATATCGATGGTTAGCTATCGATTTTTATTGTTAAAATGAGGCAGTGACATTCATACTTCAAAGTATAGATACTAAAAGTACTTAGTATCGGAAACTTAGTATAGAGTTGAACCATGTTAAGGATCTAATGAAATGGATATGCTTGCTAAGTTCTTGATATAACAATGAAGATACGTTAAGTTAATAAAGAGAAAACAAATTTCCGAAAGGAAAAAAGTAGTGTAAAACTGAAAGGAAACACAGTATACTGATTTCTAAGAACGGTTCGTTATCACAGGCAACAGTAGTATAGGATCTATATGCATATCGTGCGAAAACAGTGCCAAAATGTAACATATGCAAACACGTTGAAAAAAATGTTTCTTAATTTCAAACAAAAAGCTGAATATCTTCAGATGCAAATAAAACTACATGTTTGAGCATCCAATCAAGTAAACATGTAGCGACTGATGACCAACTATATATTTTACAAATAATTGAATGTTCTCCTTTTTATGGAAAAACGCAGTGGTAATGAATGAAATTCTGGTAATAAATTGAAATTCTCTTCAACGTAAGTACGCCAAAAAGAGCTGAATAGTGAACTTAGTAGATACAGTAAGTATTAAATGAACCAATATTGATAAAATGGTGGATGAACTCATGAAGTTGAAAGTGTCGAAATATCCTCATAAAAGTACCATTGTAAATTATTATTATAGAATTAACTTATGGAGTTCTACCTCTTTAGTCATATATTTTATATCACAAGAAAACAAAAGAAAGTAAAAAATATTCAAGCACCAACTAATAACTAATTGGACATCATTATAATGCATTAATATTTAAAAATAATTTTTTACACTTCTGTATTATGTGTTGCATAATAGTTCACAATATAGTGTATGCGTGTGGATATCCTACGATTGAATTCTCGCTTACCTCTTGGTGAAACATGATTAAATAAAAAATTGAATCAAATTCTTGGCTAAATGATTGAAAATATTATGTGAATATATTTGTGAAACATTAAGGCAAGAGTTTGTTTAAAATTTTTAAGAAATATTTCGACCCTTTTTATATTGCTGAAACTTCGCACGACCTACAAATCTCATTTAGCATATTGCCTACTTATTTTTTCTGCTTGAGGTGTTATCTCCATCTTCGTGACACAATTTAAAGTACCATTCAGTAGATTGAATATAATAATAATCATTTGCTTTGAAACGTGATAATACATGAATCAAATATCTATTAGGACGACATGAAAACATTGAAGAATAAAAGTAGCAGAGTTCTAGAGGTTGCTTGTCAAATTTCTTGAATTTAAAAATCTCCGCTGATTGTCTTAGATGAGATAGATGAATTTGATGAAGCAATCTAATCTAAACCTCATATCGATTTGTTCTTTCGATAATCTTTCAATTTGTCAAAACGTTTTCATCTACGAGAGCTGAGTATCAATTATATCAACTGCAGAAAACATATTTGCTTTTTTTATTCGTTTTATACCATATAAAATTATGTAGGTACTAATTGTTTTTAATTAAATGGTGGATGCGCTTCTCTGAAGCCCTGACTGTGCTTGTCTCGCAGATATATTGTAATATCTGAACTGTTGAAATCAGTTATCAGTTCGTTAGAGAAAATGAATGAAATAAGCAGAAAATTTTTCCTCTCATGCACTCACTATTTTATCATTTATATCGACCATCATGAAGTTTTGGTACTAATTGACCTTTATTAACTTTCATTAATTGTTGTTATTCACCTATTCTTGTGAAAAAGTGATATAAAACGATTAATTGAGGTTTCTTCATTACTCATTGAAAATCATTTTTGGTTGATTAAAGACTAAAGTGTAAGGAACACATAAGCATTGTCGATATTTGTTTTTTCGATAATAACTAATTTACAATAACTGTAATTAGTTGGAGTTACATCCATTTATATTACTTATTTGCAATAATTACTATCGTTTCCATAATATTTTGATTGAAATACCGAGAGAAAGAAATATATATCAAATATCTGGGGACACGACAGCGCTCCCGACAAGTCGAGCAGAAAAGCGGCACGACAATATCATCCTTTTCTGGAAGCGGCTCAGGCAATTTTCGACCCCTTTTACTTCATTGTGTATGAAACTAAAAGCCTGAACACGGTAATTTTAAAATTTCATTCAGTTTGAACCATGAGTTCAATAATTATAACTTATCAAAGTTTCTCAATTTTTTCACTCACGGACTGACTGATCATCAAAACTCTAAGGCACTTCCAGCAGACGTAGAAGCTTCAAACTGTAATACAAGTAGTGTTTGGTGTATAAATCAAGGAAAAACTCAAAACTTTCGTGATTTCGATGACGTTTTCTAGATACACCAACTGCATGAATAACTTTGTAATCTCCTATAAATAAGAACACAATGTAACTTACAATTAATATATTATATTGAATCAGATTATTTAGTGCGATTACCAAGTCAATTTATCTTATTTGAAACAAAAGGAATTTCAATATTGATGTGTCCACTACATGATGTTGTTAGGTTAGCAAATTAAGTAATAACACTGCGCAACAAAAAAGTTGAAAGTTTCTTTTACTTCATGAGTCAATTTTTCTAATGCTTAGTAAAGAAAAACGTGACAAAAAAAATTTGTTAACACTACATTTTCTGTTATGTAAATGATGAAAATTATTGTTTCTAAGAAGTTGCTAATTATGAATTAGATATGCTTACAATATTTTAAGTGTGATTGCACTATCATTAATGATATTTAAACTAAAAATTGCTCAAAAAACACTTGCCAGGTGTTTAGATCTACGAAGAATCAACTGTTTCCTTTGATCACGACTTTCAGGTTTCGTCTTGTAAGTGACCTCTGGAGCATCTTTACATTTGAATCAGCAGTAATCTGCAAGCATTGCTTCATTCCATCGGCACTGATGCGTTTGTTTCATCACAAGAATATCTTGATGTTTTCTCCATACTCATCACTGACATCTCCTCAATTATGTGGGAAAAAATCGAGATGAAAGTGGTGAAAATGGATTTTTAGGGATTTATTACAGCCGAGTTGGTGGTAGGTATTATTGTAGGAGTTCGGTAACCATTTGAGGGTAGTTATCATCTCTTTTGTTCACTAGAAATCCATGTATATTGGCCTTGAGAGATTCCCAAGCTTCCTTACATTTCCTTTCCAAAACTAAATCGAATGCGACGTCCTTTACAAGTTGACGTGTTTGTGGCATTTCTTGACCTTTGCCATCACTTAGTCTTCAAAAAAGGCGTCAAATTACGTTTTTTGTGAGGCAAACGTTATTTCGCTACAAATGTAACAAAAATTATTAAATAAATTCACACATTTCCGTGGCATGTTGATTTCTCTTTTCAAAACACTCCAAAACTAGATGATATTTCACCTTTACCGCAATGATATCACACTTAGTAAACTACTGGCAGTCAAATTATAATTTGACAATAACATTTATGTGTATTTTGAGCTAATCGATTCTTTTAATGGTTGTTTTTGCATTTAGTAAATGAGAAGACATAGGATGGGTTTTGTTTTGAGACCGATACAATTTTATTGTTGCGCAGTGTAGCTAAAGGCAGAAGTCTTGAGTTATTACGTATTTTAAGTATAAACTGAATAAATAAACCGACTTGTTATCACCGACATCACAACTACTTATGGTGGAAGAACTGAGTTGAGTACTTGATTTTTTCAAAAGTTTTGTTTTTGATGGCATAAAACTTTACATGAATAGCAGTTTCTAAGACAATTCTAGTTTTAGTTGGCAAACTGCCAACTAAAACTGTCAACAACAACTGACAAACTGTCTTCTAACCCTTATTATGTATGTGAATGGCATATTTCGAATTAGTACTGGACTATCGCAGAAAAGCGCCTTTTCGCTTTTAGTGAGTTTTTTGTTTGTTAAATCACAGTCAACAAGAACTCTCCTTTCCAAGTCGTCTCTTCAATCTATAGGTGGAAGTGGAGGTTTGCAATGAAGATATCAAATCTTTAGCCCAAATAAACGAATACAAAGCTTTCCCTCAAATAAGTTTCAGATGTTTTGTATTCTTTGAAATATTTTATGATTGTTTACTTCAAATCTTCTTTAAAAATCTTAACCCATTGAAATAACTAACGCAATTTGGTGTTATATTATTCGTGATGAAATCTAAAATAAGTTGACTTTATTTCCTATAAAAGAAAGGCTAATTCAGTACCCAAACTGTGCGTTTGGGATCCAAGTGTTTCCCATCATCATTCTATCGGCGCGGCGTCGCAAAAAGATTTGTTTCAAGGAGGTATAGTCAAAAAACACGACATTTTTGTCAGCAGTCAAATGAATCTGCTTTTTTGCTATTTCATTTATTCTAGGTTTTATGTCTTTTTTGATTTTCAGTTTATGATGAAAATTATTAATGTTATTGAGACTTTTGTAATAAGGTTTCACGAGGCTCTAACACAACCCTTCTATGTATTTTTGAGCCAAAAATGATCAAAGGTGTCGTCGTAAAGTTTATATCGTAGGTACAAAATAAAATTTCATTTCCTCTATATTTATAAATTTCAAATAATTTATTTTAAAAATCACTTGTAACTATTCGTATATTATTCACAGACTTCAATCTTTGTTTCAGCTCATGATATGGCATCATAACCTAATTCCACTAGTTGGATTGTAATGACAGATTTACAGTCGCTTTTATCGGATCTATAAAGAATATTTTTAGGAAAGAAGTTCGATCGAGTTTGAGCATATATTTCTCTCTTTCTTACTCGTATTCTAAAATTAGAAATACATCTATCAATTCAAACTGTCTCATTAAAACCTGAAGCTAGATATAATTTCAGACTACAATCTCGATTATAATGACTAATATAAATTCTTTATCGCGATTATCGTTTTATACTACTTACCTGAATAGAAAAAGTTATAATTTGCGATATCAGTACTAGACGTATGATTAATATGAATGGGAATAATTCAACACAAATATATAATATATATTTGTCTATGCATTTCCTGGTTATCTTCATGAGCTAAATTTGCTTCAATGTAACAAGAACGAGTAATTTATTCATCATAGCCTACTGCTATTTGGAACTGTTTTAATAATGTTCAATTTCTCGTGAAACCGGTGAACAGTTTGCAATGTATGGTATAATTAAACACACTTGGCTAAATTTTACATAAATAGTTCATTACACTAGGTATATGTTTTGGGTGGACTAACCCGTGGACAAGAGTGTGATACAACATACGAGTATGTCTTTTTGGATTTCAAAAAAACGTTTGAAACAATAAATAGAATAATACTATTGAAAAAATTATGGAAAATGGGAATGAGGGATCTGGTGTTGCGGTGGATTGAGTCATTTTTGGATAATAGATGCCAAGTGGTTAAATTTAAAACAGTGCATTCGAAACCAACAGAGATAAAATATGGTGTGCCGCAGGGGACGACATAAGGTCCTATACTATAAATGCTGTACATAAATGATATTGTTAGGGTAGTTGAATACTGTAAAATGAACTTTTTGCTGACGATACCATGCTGTATATTATTGTATTATGACAACGTATTGTTTCGTATTGTATATATGACAACTTAGGGAATATGCAAAATAAAATGAATAAAGATTTAGAAAAATTAAGTGTATGGCTTAATGGCAACAGTTTATGTGTTAAGATTAAAAAATGTAAATTCTGTGTTTTTGGAAGGAAGTAAAAATTAAATTAGAAATATCATGTAATATAAAATACAAATATTAATATCAAAAATGAAGAAATAGAATATGTTGCAGAATACACTCACATTATAAATATATTATGAACAAATTATTTAAAAAATCTATTGTATAATCTAGAACTGGTAAAAGCTTGACTATTTTCACGAATTTACTTTTTTTCAAGAATATTGCGTCGCCTTATCTTCAGTTTTGTTCTTCTATTTTGTTTAATCTATCAAAGTATAGAATAATTGAGATACAAAATATGTAATAGAGCAATGAGAATAATATTGAAGTGCAATCGTTATACACCGATTAAAAATATGCTAGAAACTTTGGAATTATTATCAGTGGGTGATATAATATGTTTCGATGTCTTGGTTTTCATATACAAAATTAGGAATAATTTCCTTCCGGGATATATGCATGAGGACTTAAAGTATATAAATAGCTGCCTCAGCTAAAATGTTAGAAATTTACAAAATTTCAGGTTACCAAGATGTAGGACAACGCTAAAAGATAAATCTGTATTACATGAAGGTTTGGTTAAGTTTTATAGTTTGCCAAAAGATTAAAAACACAGTGTTGATATCAAAGAATTCAAGAGAAACTATAAAGAGTATTTACTGACATTGAAATTGTGAATATTGCATTATGTATATGTAAGTTGATAAATAACTCTGCCTGGATTAATTTTCTTGTTATTGTTTTTGTAGTAGCGTTGATGCTGAATAAAGAGTTATTTTGATTATTGTATATATCTATTGGAGAGCATTCAGTTGTATTGAACTCTTGATAATGTTTTCGGCCCCTGAAACATAATATGTTTATATCGTGTGCATTGATAATTTTTGTGGAATTTAGTCGAGTGTTTTCAGTTTTCTTATGAAGTGTTTTTTCAATTGAATATTTTTAATAATTCATAGAGAAACATTATTCGTATTCAGTGCATAGAAATGTAAACATTAGCATTCATCGAAACAGCCACAGAACGGCATAGAAAACAAAAGAAAATGTGGCAACGGAACTTATTTCGAATATTCGTTATGACTTTGCTCATCATTTACTCATGACTTTAGAGAAAAATAACAACTTTTCGGGCCTTTTCAGCAGAAACTGTTCAAATATGCTTCGGGGTACTCTAACCTAATAACAAAAGTTGTATTATTCCTAAACATATATCCACAATATTAAAACATTTTTGTTCAAGTTTGCCAGGCGTTCATAATTATACTATAGATTTACCAATGTTCCACAAATGTTATGAAAGAAGTCCTTTGAACTTGTATTTAAAATGTATTTAAAATTTCTGTTTTTTATAGTTATACATATCATTTTATACATAACGATACACTAGGATATCGTTTAAAAAATTGAGAAGTAATAAAAAGATTGACGTAGTTGAGTCATAGTCATGATCATGTAATAGGTAAGGGCTCCATAATCCCTCAAGGGACAGAGTTAGAAGATATTGAAATCGATAACATAGTTGATGTAAACACAATATAGACGGTATCGTTCATCCAGAAATTCATCAGTTGCGCCCATCGCAAAGTGATGTAACGACATCTATTTCCAATAATCATGCCCAGGTAAAAATTGCTAGTCCAAGGCAAATTTTGGGAAATTCCTCTTGGCAAGTTACAATTGTGAAAAAATATAATTTATAAAATATAATATTAAATTAAATTAAACTCTTGGCTAAATGTTTCACGATTATATTTAACAACCTGAATTAGTCAACATGTTTCGAGCGGAGCTTATTTTCAAGACTAAACTACAATAAAGAATGAACAACAAATTTATACCTATACAATGGATGTGAGTAGGGAGGATAAATGAAAATCTACCTGTTCATTTACGATGTCTTCTTTTTTTTCCAAGAGCTGCATATTTCAATTACTTCTAAAAGGTCTAAGGAAGAAAAAGCCGGTCTCCGTAGCTTAGTCGGTAGAACTCCCGACTATGGTGCGGAAGAACTCGGGTTCGAGCCCCGCTGAAGGCATGGGTGTTTGTGTTTGTCTATGATTTAAGTAGTTTGAATAATGAAATATGCTGGGTAATGTACATCGATTACAAGCCCAATGGCCGTTCGGAACCGGCGTTAAACTGTAGGTCCACTGAATTAAAAAAAAAAAAAAAAAAGGAAGAAAAAGAAGACATCGTAATTGAACAGGTAGATTTTCAATTATCCCCCCTACTTACATCTATTGTATAGATATAAATTTGTTGTTCGTTCTCTATTGTAGTTTAGTCTTGAAGATGAGCTCACGCTCGAGACATGTTGAAGAATTGATATTGTTAAATATAATCGTGAAACATTAAGCCAACAGTTTAATTTAATTTAATATTCAATTATGTTTCACCAAGAGATAAGCGAGAATTAAATCTCAATCATTATAAAATATAACATACATTTTATGCTTATAAAATATGAAGTGTAATGCAATCTCACAGAAATTAACAACATTTTGATTGCTTTTGAAGGTTTTCTTCTGTGATGATCACAAAAGTATTACGGGTAATAAATAAGTCGAAATTTTTCATATTGAATCAGTGCAATAAGGGACCAGCTTTAGATGAATATTTATCATAAAAAGATTGTTTTTGGATGGGTTAATTTAACGTGCATATCGGGTAGAAATAATACAGTATCATCAATAGTTTTCAATGTTTCTAATTTGTTCATTTCTCTTTATATAAAAATTGCTCGAGATCATGCTAATCACAGAAAAGGGAAGCGTGTTCCTGTAAAAATAATAAAAATATTTTACGATATGAAGAATAAGAATATAAAAAACGTGTTAGAAATCAAGTTATCCATTCAGTCTATGACAGTCCCACTTAATGTTTGATGGATGAATAGATTGGGAGTGAATTCGGATGACAAGACTCATAACTGATGGATTCTAAAACTGTCTAATCACTTTATAGAGCTGATAAAGTACAATACTTTCAGTACTGTCACGTTCAATTAGATATATCGGAAATGACAGATTATAATATCACATATAATATGAATAATAAGTTATGACAGTAGAAACCATATTTGAATGCTGAAACATATACAATCATAACAAATTGAAGATTAATGAAGATAGTTTTCGTAATTACAATTGATGATTAAGTTTTTAAAAAATATGGGTGCGGAAATATCCATCATCAATAAAGAAATAGTGTGAGAATAATTTTCACGTATAATAATAATTCACGTCACACGTTTCGATGCATTGCTTTGTCTTCAGATGCTTACTGCACAATGTTACACTTTCACAATTGACTATCGTTAACAAAAATTTTATTATAAAAAAGAAATAATAATACATTGTGTTACAAACATACATCTTCTTTGCAACTAGTTTTGCATATATTTTGAGAGAAATGCGACAGTAGGTTTTCAGTGAAAAAAATTATCTATTCTATTACGTTTTTGAACTTTTGAACTATCAATAAAGATTTCACTACATTTACATGTTTATGTGGCTTCAGGAAGAAGAAATTTCAATAAATCAAAAACTGACTAACAAAATTGAATTCAAAGAAATTATTGACTTTATAGATAGTTCATTAGGTGAACTTGATACATATTGGATATGATTTTCATTATATGACATTTTTGTTTTGGTAATTTTTTTATTAAATTGTATTTTCTGAGTGAATGTGATGGTTTTTATAAGTTTTATGAGAAAGACAATTATTTTATAGTTTATAGTTGATCACTAGTTCAAATTGATTGATATTGATATACTTCTTATTATAGGATAAAATAACAAGTTTTATTGTGAAACATTGTATTTATGCATTTTCGGATCCATTAACACATTATTTATATTTCATTTCCATAGATAAACTCAAGAAAAAGAAGTTTGAACTGCATATTACATTTATATTTTTATGAACTTTTAGTTTTTGAATTTTTAAAGATAGATAGATGAATAGATACTGATTTATTTTCTTCTGATTACAAACAGAGTAGTATGGAAAACGCGTAAAAGCCTATGGAAAGTTCTAAATATAAACGTGTGAATAATATTCTACAATATAGGTAGAACATGAATTTTCACATAAAAATAGAGGTTCGATCACTTATCGATGGGAACAATCACACATTCACATATAGGTGGACAAGAAATTTGGCCAATATATAAGAGATTTTTCAACTAAGAACATTTTGAGTTTCTTCTTGAATAGTTCCAATGTAGTTTCCTTCAGATCAGTCGGAAGTATTAAAGACTAGTGGTCCGATAAATGAAGAGCTAACCCTGACAAAAATCAGAAACATTGTATGAATTGGTAAGTTTTGTCAGTTTCTGATATTAACGTTCATCAAATCTAGACAGTTCATACAGTTAAGCTCTGTCGACTATCCCACATTGAAATTCCTACAAGTGTTTTCACTCACAAACTTCAGTAATACAAATTACGAGTACAAGTGCCTCCTTTCTTGTAGAATCTGTTGGCTATTCGTAAAGACAAACGCTGTAATAAAGTCTAGATGAAACGTAGAACTGGCAGATTGAAAGTAACTCTTTGACTTCCACAATTGTTCTAAAATTTTGAAGAATATAAAACACAGAACTGAGCATGGTATACAGCACATGAAAACATAGGGAAAACATAAAAACAACATCAACTAAGAGTATGGGAATGCGGAGTGAGAGATGAAGTGTATTTGAAATTTCAAATTTTTTTCAAAAATATTTTTATTTTGAAATAACCGCATGAAAAAATACGAACAGACTTAATCATAAATTAGAGTAAAAATTCTATACCCACTATTTCCATATATTCTCGAAAATTAAGCGTCATCAATTATAACACCAATTCGTTGTGGAAATTTTCTTATTTGATTTTGGTACACCTGCATATATACACATACATAATACAGAGATAATAGCTGAATGTGATAAATCGCGCATTGAATAGCAAACACGGAAATCATGTGAATGCTTAGATAATAAAAAGATTATGTGTATAAACCAGCATATTATCCGAGGTATGATGAACAGAATATTTGCTTTGTAAGTGTGCTTTATTTGTCAGCGGAACTACATCATTACAACGAAAGCAAAACTCAGCTATTGCAATATTTAATGGAAACTTCGTTGACATTCAAATAAATGAATTCAGAGACGAATTAAATACTTCGTACTTTGGCTTAAAGGGTAGCAAATGAATGAGCGAATATTTCACAAAATTTTCATAACTATTTAGTTGGCCAAATACTATTTCGCAAAAGGCATAGCTTATTGGAATTGAAAGAACAAAACAAGCCGTGTCATTCGTTGTTAGTTTATTCTGTAAGAAAACTAGTAGTTTTTAAATAAAGTTAAAATAAGGTCTAATTAGTTGACACGTCAAATGTCGAAAATCGGACGCAACATTCGGGAACAATTTCGGATTTCTCGGCATATGGGAGAATTTCTAGAATTTCCCGCATTTTGAAGAGATGCGGTACTGGTGCGTTGTTACCTTCGTCAGGGTTTGCACAGCTGAAAGCTGATATAAACTCTTCAAGTGAGAATAAAATGAAACAATTATAACTCCTATTTTCTACTCCTACACCTACTCCTACTCCTACTTTCGGAAATAATTGAACTTGATTATTTGGATGCATGCCACTGATGATTTCCATAAATTTTTTTTTTAAGTTTTCTAGGGTTGATTGTAGGCAGAAAAAACGTTGAGGTTTAATGGTTGTAGTGGAATATTTGATTAAACTAATAACATGGAATATGTGAAGGATTCAACTAACTAGTTAATGGGATATCTAGAAAACAAGTATAATGGCTGTTCCGAATATACGTTAAACTGTGGATCCAAGTAAATTTACTTCTTCTTCTTTGGCCTCGTCTTGTCTCCTTATATGGGGTCGGCTTACTTGATCTTGAGGCGCAGGGTTACCAATTCGTGGAATCTTTTTCCCCCGTAGTCAAGTTGAAAAACCCCAAAAATCCAATTCAAATTAAAATTCAAAGATAAAATATATATTAAGGTTTCATTTTACAAATATAAGGTACTTGAGTGTGTTTTATTATTAAAATTGAAATATTATTAAACATTTATTATTATTCAATATGTATTATTTAATATTATTGAAATATTATTTCATTATTATCAAATTTTTCATTTCATTTTTGGAAATGAAAATATTCGGAATAGTTTATAGGGTATTATTTCACACAAAAATTAAATTATTTATTGACTAATTAAAAATTTTTCATTAACCAACCTACTTTAAGTAATAGTATTGAATATTGTCGTCATGAAATGGATTTTTTTATTTAGAAATTATTTTATAAAGATTGAAATCGAAATTAATTTTAGTTATATAAATTATGATATCAAATATTTTGGATTACTTTAAAAATACCCCTAAGATTACCCCTGAAAATTTAAACCCCAAAAAAACCCGACCAAACATTGTGTCCCCCTAAATTTAGTGGGAAAACCCCTAAGTTGGTATCCCTGTTGAGGCACCATTCCTTCCGCTGGTTAGAATTGTCATCTGATAGCCCCAACCTCTTCATGTCCCTCTGGACATTCGCCAACCAAGAAGTTGCTGATCTACCTCTCCCTCTCTTTTGTGTAGCAATGGAAAGGCTTTTTTTTATTATATGGTCTTCGGGACGTCGCTTAACATGTCCATACCATCTAAGCCTGGACTCGGTGAGTTTGTCCGAGATCGGTGCTACTTTAAAACTATCCCGGATGAATTCATTTCTTATTTTGTCTCTGATTGTAACTCCTCCTGCCCATCGCACAATACGCATTTCTGTAGTATCTAATTTTTGCTCGTGCATCTTCTTTAAGGCCCCTGTTTCAGAGCAGAACTGGCCTGACAGCTGATTTATAGACCTTCCCTTTTGTCCTTATAGGCATTTTTGGATCACACAAGACTCCGGTAAGCTCCCCAAGCGGTAATTCTGTGGTAATCCTAGTCAATTTACTGCCAAATTAAAAACAAGAGATGATATATGAAACGTGAATTTTCAGTTTTTCATTCAAAACAACCATTTCAACGTTAGCTATATCACCATAATCCAGGGGTTAGTGACAACTAACTGTTGGGCTAATTCTGGCGCATTCAAATATGTGGCAACCATGTTTATGAAAAGCAAGCCATTTTCATAATTCAGTTAAATTATTTTCGAAGGTTTTTGAAGAGGTAATTTTGAATGTTTTCCATCAAAAAACAATGGCGCATTTATGTTGACAATACCTGTAGCAACAATTACTGATATCTGAATTTCAGTACGGCGATGAACGGAAAAACCTCACATGTAGTCCAGGATGAATTGTGAAAGATTGAGATATATTGATTGAAAGGACGGGCCTTCGATGTTTCTTCATCTCTTCGTATTATTATGCCTGCATGGCTCCTTCCGATGTCTCTATGTGGTCCAAAAGCTAGGTTTCTACTTTTTTGAAACATATGGCTCTTTTTTCCCAAGTGGAATCGATATTTTTGAACAGAAAAAAAATTGACGACGTTCAATTTTAAGTTCTACTGGAAAATTTTCACAATAATTTACATATACAAGTGCTTTAATGTAAAACGTGAAAATGTAATTAAGCAGGTTGTGGAGTATGTTAACATCTTGATGAGTATAAGACAATTCTTTACCAAAAGAAAATAATCACAAACAGTATAGTTATCACTGTGTGCGTCGTGGAAGGGAACTCAAATGATATAATAATAATAATAATAATAATGATAATAATAATAATAACGATAATAATAATAATAATATTAATAATAATAATAATACAACTATATTGAATGGCAGCTCATTACAGTGTTTCCTTAAATATCAACAACAATCAAGTAGAAGCACATAAGCAATGGAACCATTTCAAAAGGTGGTTAATATTGGCTTTCGCTAGTCTTGCTATTAACCCCATAGAAGCAATATATTATTGATATAATAGGTTTATCGTTTTGTATTCATTATTCAGTTGGTTGAAATATTTAGAGACCAAGTACGAAAATGATGCCTGAAACTTCACGGTATTATGTTTTGGTATATTTATGAGTATTTTGTCACGAATATTTCCAGAATGTAATTTATTTCTAAAAACAATTTTTTCGGCCAGATACTTGGGGCAAGATGTTGATAAAATTTTATATATAAATACATAAAATTGTGATTGAAACCTGAAATCCATTTTCAGAATTTCATCGGAATTATATATACATATATGATCAAAACGTCTTATATTGTAGCAAAAACGTATGCTGGTATTTTGTAAAAGTTTCAATTCGTTTTTGAGTTGTACAGTTAAACAGGGAAAATATGCGGCATTAGCATAATCACACCGTGACAGAATTAAGGAGTTTATCAGAGTTAGGTAATATTGATTTATTGTCTAAGATATCTTTGAGCGGTAAAAGAGTTCTAAGTTTAACATATGCTGTCTATAATTGCAGTTTTATATGTTTTCCGAAGGTTAATTGTTGATCCATTGACAGACCAAGATTTTTAACTGTAGTTAGGTACAGATTTAATTATTTGTCCGTTTAGAACAACATTGTTTATGAGGGACAATTTTTTGTGAATTGAGGAAGAACCAATGAAGATGAGTTTTGTCTACGTTAAATTTCAGACCATGATTTTTAGAATAAACATTTATTCGTTCCAGATCTTTATTCAATGCTTTGCATATGTTTGGATCATTGGGTCAGAATCTGTGAATTAAATGTGTATCATCTGCGTAACAGTGCACAATTCCTTCAAGAGGCAAGCATAGAAAATCAAAGGTGTATATAAGGTATATTATCGGACCTTGAATGGTCCCTGTGGGTCGATAAATACGCTATAATAAGGTACATTTTCGGACCTAGAATGGTGCCCTGTGATATCGATAAATATGTTTTATAATTACGAACACCTGGCTCATTCTCACAACATTTTTATACATTCGACAAACGTTTCGTGCTACTAATCCATCATCGAAGTTCAATATCATATAGTTGTATTAAACTCTTGGTAGTGAACGGTGGACTGTAAAATATGTGTTGACGGCATCAGAGAATTTTGTGGAGGTTACCCAGATGTTTTTTATTATGAGATAAATATGAAAATATCACACATAGTGTTGTCATCGATTCGAGAAATTGAGAGTATAAAATAAGAATTATTAGGATATTAAGATTCCGATTGAAAGAAACATTTGATTAAAACATCAGGAAGATGAAGTAACATTGTGAATTTCGACAGCCTTAGAATAATCATCGTAAGATTATTATTTCATTTTAACGTGAATTGATGTACGCACTCAAGGATAATATAAAACAAAACTGCTAGAAAGGGTATAATAATAACTATAATATTTTACCACCATCAATAACTAACAAGGCTTGTCATTGTCAACATTTAGACTGCTATGAAACAATCGTAAATACAAAGAGTTCAATTCAAGGAAAACAAGAGCGCTACATCTGTTTGTTACTTTTCTAATCATTCTGAAACTCCTCAACATTATGATCACTTTATCGAATAACCTTCTGAACACAGGATTTACTAAGAATACTATTATACTAAGAATAAACTATACTATTTTCGTATCAAGAAACTCGAAAAATCTCGAGTTTTTTCAAGTCTTGTTTTCAGTAATGCAAATTCACTCGGTCTGGTGAAGTACGTGGTTGTGACGAAAGCAAAAAAATTCCAAACACTTGGAATCGACTGTATCTGAGTGTAGGCTATACCGCTATTTTCTACTTTCCTTTATATATATATATATATATAATCTAAATTAAAAATATATGAGTTCTCGGCAAAAAATGAGGCCACTGCAATAGATAACAAACCAATTTGTTAACCTGGTCTATATTTCGAATGTCGATTACATTCTTCGTCAGGACTCTACAAAGTATAGAATCTAGTGCTTTGGCCCGTTTGAACAACATTTTGCCCAGATTGGGATGCAGAAGAGAAAATAACTTTTTGTTTAATTGCGTATCATTGGTAGTGTTACCCATATATGTTGAACGTGATATGAAGAACTCGACCTACCTACTGAGTCCGGAGAGTTCTGTCAACAACGGAGGGACTTCTTTCGTCTAGAGTGCATGATGTGAATTAAATATTGAAACCATTCATCAAATTAATTTCATGATATACAGATGACATTTGATTATTTACATTGTACTCTCTGTGGTTTTTTCGGTGATGTTTATCTGTGTTCCGACAGTCCGCGTTTCTCTGTGTCAAGATTGTTAGGTTATCCTTTCAATCGTTATAATTTATTGTCAGCGTTCACATTGTGTAGCATTATTTGTAATGATTTTACCAGCTGCATACTCTGTTTTCTATATTTTGGCACAACATTCAACCTAGTTAGCCGTAAGCAGTAATATATATTCTTTATAACATTATTTAAATTCTATACTTTGTAGAGTCCTGACGAAGAATGTAATCGACATTCGAAATATAGACCAGGTTAACAAATTGGTTTGTTATCTATTGCAGTGGCCTCATTTTTTGCCGAGAACTCATATATTTTTAATTTAGATTGGAATTGTACGGCAATGCTCCTTTAAATAACTTATATATATATATATATATATATATATATATATATAATCGAATTAAATTCTTAAAATATAAAAAAAGCAAATACGTTATATATTAGAGATGAAAATCCTTTAATCTCCAGATATAATGATACTTAAAATTTAGAGCACATTTCGTTAGGTTTCTTATTTCAAATAATAAAAAATTTAAATTAAAACATTTGACTCAAGTTTCACTGAATATATGGAATGCTGTACATATGTTTCGGGGGTTAGTTCATTATCAGGAGTATTCAACAATATTAGTAATATTCAGTAATATTTTTGAAATTCAGTGATACTTTTGATAATGGGCTAACCACTAGAAAAATATGTAGAGTTGTTAATTTACTCAGTGAAACTTAATAACTTCAATTTATTATGATTTAACAAATGTTTCACCAAGTGATAAACCTCCGTGTCATTGGTTTCATATTTCATTTGATCGTTTTCACTGTAATTTCATGAACGCATCTGCAGTATAATATTTCAGTTTTTATTGTGATATATCAGCTCTGTGAAAATAGCAATTGCAAATATTATGAATTATTTTTCAACAATTGATAACAAATTAATGTTAAGCCTTTCTTTAATTCATGTTAAAATTTCGTTGGTTTGAGAAAAATTTCTCTTATGAACATCTACATCGATGAAAACAAAAATATTATTGACGATTTTAAATGAAAGGCATAACTTTTCATTATTTGAATCCATTAGGTATCCTCTTCAAAATATTGCTTCAAAACGAAAAATAAAGTAGAGTGTTTCATATTGGGAAAATAGTAACCCACGATTTTTAAAGAACCGATTTCAATAACGCCATAACTAAATTTGATGATACAATTTGAGAAAATCTTAGCTGTTTTATTTTCATAAATAAGGAGTAGGCATATTGACGAATGTTTCTGGTTTGAGAAAATGGGAGAATTTTTTTTTTCAGAAACGACTTTCAAATCATAGATCTCAGACTAATTCTCCATGGAGCTAAATCTCTGTTTTTTATTTTCATCAAATGAATCGAATGAAATTTTAAGTGCTCAGATATATATATAAATCAAAATTTGAATATGATGTTTGAAAGGTTTTTTATTTTTGAAATCATTTCCTTAATTTTTCAATTTTTCGAAATGAGTTAAAGTTGAAGCCAGATCTGTAAAGAAATCAAATACCCATCATAAATTATAAATTTGATTAGATTTCACTAAAAATCATTTATTCACTGAAGATATGTTCAGGTTAACAAATCACGTTTCTTGATCTCGAAAAAATTGAAAAGTGCTTTCATTCACCTTAACTGTAACTTTAAATCGCGGAATCGCAGTAATCTCTTTTCCGGTCTTTCAAAAAACTAGTTGAGATTTCCCATAGAGTTTGGTAACAGCGCTAATAATTACACAAGTTTTTGTGTTACAGTGTTTTTATATTAAACTGTTTTACAAAAAGTAGTATAGACAAATTCTGAACGAATTTTAACTGAATTGTTAATATACTGTTGTCTAATTCTTTCTTGAATTTTGTGATAGATAACTTCATATATATATATATATATATATATATATATATATATATATATATATATATATATATATATATATATATATATATATATATATATATATATATATATATATATATATATATATATATATATATATATATATATATATATATATATATATATATATATATATATATATATATATATATATATATATATATATATATATATATATATATATATATAAACTGTGTGTTTATGTGTTAGGTACCTGATATATTCTAATATATAATTTGGTTTAATTTGTCGTTTAAGTTTTTTTTTACTTAGAATTTGTTGAATTATTTTTTATTATCATTTCTCGGCAGTCTTCTTCAGTGAATACAAATTTGTCTGTTAACTTTTATCAGAAAATACGAACAGACATTAAATATATAGAAAATTCAAATAAATAACATTGATTACAACAACAAATAATTAACATTGATATAAAATGTATCTCACAGTCAATTCTATTGTTGTTCATTTTAACATGTTCGTCAGTCAAGTAGGTTATGTTATTGATGTCAAAGGTTGCTCTTCTTCCTTATTTTTTGTTCTTAGTTATTTGAATAATGGTAAGTATATTTGGCTGAGTCCTTCGACGTCATGTCTGTCGTTTACCTATTGCCTATGTTTTCCTGTATGGGAAGCATTTACCAAAACTCCCTTTGTTTCTGTTTCGGTTCAAATTTGAATTTTAGTGATAATTAAATTCATTAAAAAATTTAATTCAAAAAAATTAATTCAAAATTTAATAATGCAATTAATTTTTCTCTTATGTTTTGTGTTTGCTGAGTGCAATTTTGGTGGATTTGTATTCGTTGATTCTGTCTTATAATCTTTTTGTTGTCTGACCGATGTAGTGTTTGTTCTTTCTGTATTGTTCGTACTTTTTGTACTGTTTGTATTTTCGGCAGAGTAAAAACTCTGACGCCAAGAAACAAAAAATCCAACATTGTATAAAGCATACATACCATGTGCAGACTGCAACAAACAGTTGCATCATACAGTATATCGATAAAGTATATCAGTCAGATAACACGAAGACTACAGAACAGAGTCAACGTACACAAAAAGCCAAAAATGCAGCAACATCACTTAAAAAACACGAAACATCAGAAAATCATAAAATAAATTTTGATCAAACTTACAATGAAACTTATAATAATGAAAATACAGAAAAACATAGACAATACGGAAACGACAGACATGAAGTCAAAGGACTCAACGGAATATACTTACCTTCATCGGCAAAATATGAAAGTAGAACAACCTTTGACATTAATGACATAACCAACTTGACAGAAGAACACGAAAACAATAAACAGCAATTGAAGTTTGCAGTGAAATTATCTACAAAAATGGTTCTGTAAAATCAACAGTTTTTGGAGTAGAGCGCTGAGAATTCACCTATATTATGACACTTGTTTCCTCACCATCTTCGAGGTAGAATGCTATATGCAATAGGTATAATTGAAAAATTGCGAATTGAAGACAATTTTTTAGCATAATGTATTCGAAGAGACGAGTAAATAATAGTTCAAACAACAAACAAGCATGGAAGTACCATTTTATGGAAAACTACGTGACTAACTATAATGAATGATGTCATTTCCGTAGGAATTGGTTGAAATTTGTTTCGAACAAATTACTCAAGTGTCAATATTTCTGGTTTCGGATTTGAAAAATGTTCACAAAACGAATTATAATTGATTAAAAAGTAATATTCCACATAATATACGTATCATGAATTGTGAGGTTTATCATATATTTAATTATGAGAAATCATATTCATGAATTATGAGGTTTATCTTCTACTACTCAATGAGACATTGGGATGTTAATGAAATAATATTACAAATAACACCGTTATATTTCATTCAACCTGAATTCATGGTGTAGTAACTCAGTAGGTAGAACACCTACGATTTAAATTCTTACTTTCAGAATTGGAACTTGGAATCTTGTTTTGAAGAAATCGATAGGAAGTTGGAGAATTTTACAGTCACATTCCCAAAATTTCATAATAATATATATATATATATATATATATATATATATATATATATATATATATATATATATATATATATATATATATATATATATGCGGAAGAAAACTTAGATGAAAGTGAACATTGTCGGCATATCCTGCAATTGGTAGCAGCTGTTGACACGTGTTTCGAGTTTTTTGGCTCACCTCAGAACGGCGTAGTCAAATCCAAGTTCTGAACCTGGTACAAACGCGGTAGCCTCAAATGTGGAGACTTTCTTCAGAGGAGTATCTGTATTTCTTAGTTTTCTTGTGTTTTCATCTCCAGGTTCGTACAACTTGAACTTG
Source organism: Henosepilachna vigintioctopunctata (assembly GCA_030704895.1). NCBI lineage: Eukaryota > Metazoa > Arthropoda > Insecta > Coleoptera > Coccinellidae > Henosepilachna > Henosepilachna vigintioctopunctata. Next base: position 7,177,369 of record JARQZJ010000031.1, read on the forward strand.
GCTACGCCGTTCTGAGGAGAGCCAATAAGTCGAAACACGTGTCAACGGCTGCTACCAATTTCAGGGTATGCCGACAATGTTCACTTTCGTTTATATATACAGGGTGAGTCAAGGTTGACGCGATGGTCTCTTATTGCGAAACGGTTAATTTTTAAAATAAAATGACCACGCAGTCACGTGAGGATTCATCAAGGGTCCATTCTAAAAATAATTTGATACATGCAGGCTGTTCCAGAAATGTGTGACATACCAAAGTTATGTTTTTTCTTATGGAACTACGTTTTTGGGTTTGACGTTAAAAATTAGATAAACTTTCTTCAATATGTCATATACCTAACTGTGGAATTTTTTGTGTGAATAAAAGAGCGATTACGAAAAGTTTTGATGAATTCACATTCACTTAAAGTTCTACAGGGTGTCCAAAATTGTATTTCTATTAGGTTTAGAATTATTTTGAATTATGTGAAATTATTATTTGTTCTCATCTATTTCACTCACCCTGTATATATATATATATATATATATATATATATATATATATATATATATATAGTATATATATCGTGGAACATGCTGCCAATGTGACGTCTGCATCATCCTTGAAAGGATAAATATAAGAGAATATTGAAATGGGTGCCTACATTTATTAAACACGCCAGACAGTTACTGTTTCGAGCTACAAGGCACTCTTCAGTTGCGTCTCGTCCAACAAACGAAAGGCATCGACAAATCGAAAGGCAAATCTCAAAACTCCTCTTCTGAATCAGTAAAGAGAAATATATCGTAAAGTCGTTTGCATTTTAATGCATGGAATACCATAAATCTCAAATCTTAGGAATCAATAGACAAAACACGAATACATCTAACTTTGGAACTTTCACACGTCTTCATAAATTCTGATGATACATTTTACACCACTAGTTTATGAACAATTTCATCTAATTCATTGAACTGATGCCATCTAAGTTGCGACAGCAGAAACGTTAGGTTATACTCATACCTTTCTAGATTGCCATCAAGGGGCTATGTAAAACATGAAGAAATAGACTACCAAAAACGGATTTATAGTTATCGGTGCTCATATCATGTATATGAACAATCAGTTCGGTGCTCTTAGGAGCATCGAACGCGTTGGAGGTACCATAGGGTAAGGTAATACAACTACTATACTACGAGTATGAAGTTGATAGTTTATGTTTTCGTTAATAACATTCCAAAAGTTCGTTCAAAACTGTACTCAGACAGAAATAAGGAAAAGGCTCTGAATCAGTGAAATAAATCCAATTTGTTTATAATTTCTACTGGTTAAAGATTACCACGTATTTCAAAGTTTCATAACGAAAAAACAAAAAATGCAATTATTGAATAAAACTCCTTAAAGAAAATGAAGAAATAATAATGGGAATTGATTATACTCGAGTGAAACCTTAACCATCACCTGAAAGGTATATCAGAGATAATGAAACCGAAGCACCCTAGATAGACACATTTCTGAGACTTTTGGCCTGACTATAACTTAGCAGCAATAATCAGTTCAATATGTCGAATTTGCCAAAATTAAATCGGAATATTTTTATTTTGAATTATTTTTATATTCCTTGAGTTCTGAAGGTGTACATATAATGAGTTTATATTCATGAAAAATCACGAAACAATAATATTGAAAATAACACAATAAATCATAAAACATACTTGGCTTAATGTTTCAATAGGTATACTCGTATTTAATAATTTGATGAAGGTTTCTATGTGTATTTGTATTCTATGACCAGAATATTCTATGAATTGTGCTTAATTTTACATTTTGCAATCATTTTTAGTGATGACGAGTCATATCCAAATATGATTTACTGGTCCGAATTTTTGGGAAAAAATTCGGACCAGTGTATTTTATTGAGTTATTTTCAACAAGTTGAACTTCAGTGAGAAATACACAACATGTAGTCTCAATCAATGAAACAACATTGAAAACATACTATATTCAAATAGAGGAATTAACGTTCCCATTCAAACTTATTTCCGAGACGAGCTTAGAGTAGAACAAATTATTATGACCAGATAATAACTGAACTAGTGTTATCTTGGTGGGATTATGTGAATTAAATTATGCCGTCTACGATCTATTGATAAATAGGAAAGAAGTGTGCTACTGAGAAGAAATATAGAAACGTGGGATTAAGAGCGGCTTGCTTGATGTTTCGGGAGTGAGTTAGATAATTTATTACAAGCTTCATAACCTAATGAACTGGAGGGTCATTTTAGTGAATAATAAATATGAGAATATTAGAGTTCCTATTACTTAATTATGCAGTTTCAAGAGATAGTTTATATCTATTATTGATAGTATCGGTATTCCAATTTCCATTTCTTCGTTTTTTGATGTTACATATTTTCAGGAAATTACAAAAGTAACTTTAAATTAACAAAGGTAATTTTAAACAGTACTTTTTTAAGCCAACTTGGTGACATGCTCAAGTTTATGTGGCATGACGACATCCCATGTAAGTTGATTTTGGTTTTCTATTCAATTAATCAAAAATGATGCGCCTACTAACGCAAATTATAAACTAAATAATAAGGGTGTGTTTTTAAGAGGCGAAGAACTTTAAATTGCAATAAAACAACGACGGATCATTCGATTGGCAAAAATGTTTTTTTATTCGAAAGATAATCTTGTGGCATTTTAATTATGATTTCTGGCATATGACCGCCACGGCTGGCTCGGATGTAGTCCAATCTGGGCGTCTAATTTTCGATTACTTTTTCCAAAATTTGTGGCCTATCCGCATAGACCAATGACTTTACCAAATCACATGATCTTGGAGCATAATTCACAGGCCCTAAACGTGAAATTAGGCGGTCACCAAACGTGTCTTTCAATAAATCTATTGTGGCACGAGCTGTGTGACATGTTGCGCCGTCTTGTTGAAACCACAGCTCCTGAACATCATGGTTGTTCAATTCAGGAATGAAAAAATTAGTATTCATGGCTCACCATTGACTGTGACGTTCTGGCCATCATCGTTTTTGAAGAAGTACGGACCAATGGTTCCACCAGCCCACAAAACGCACCAAACAGTAAGTTTTTCTGGATGAAATGGTGTTTTGACATACACTGGATGATTATCTTCACTCCAAATCCGGCAGTTTTGTTTGTTGAAGTAGCCATTCAACCAGAAGTGCGCTTCATCGCTAAACAAAAGTCGTGCGATACATATTCCGCACAGAACCATTATTTTCAAAATGAAATAACATTATTTGCAAGCGTAGCTCAGGCATGAGTCTATTCATGATGAATTACCAAACCAAACTGAGAATGAATCACTTCTCAGCTAAATCGGTCGCCATCTTCAACAGTAATGTCAACTTAAAGTTCTATACCTCTAAAAAAACACCTGTTATTTATCAAAAATTTCTTATTCTTGGGTGATGTTCTAAGTCTATCACAGCATATCTCACAGCGATTATTCGAAGAATTCAAAAATCTTGTATAAGATTTTTTTTTTTGCTTAGGAGTAAGGACTATATCTTCAGTCGGTTAAAATAATTGAGTGGGCTTAGTATGTTTAAAATACAAATGTTCCGTATTGGTTGTATGGTACACGAAGTTTTGACCGAAAAAACCGTATTTTTATATTGAACGATCTTAGGTACTTTTCACAGGTCTGGTTTCATCGAATGACCGGAAACGCAGATTTCAAAAAACCCTGATTTATGGTTATGTAAAATCATAAAAACCCCAAATTTGACGTCCCCGAGAATATATTTGCTCTATACGTCATTATGAAAATCAATTCATACATTGCTCCATTTCAGACTTCTTCTTTTCGTCATCCTCAAAACCCAATAAATCATAGAAATTCCGTTAGAGAAGTTTCGTATGACGATTGTTGAAACGATCGAAGAGTATACTGAACTTCAATACAATAAGTTTGTGGGTTCTAATTCAGGCGATGATGGAAGTTTTCCTTTTCCATTCGGAACTGGGCAATTGATACTCCTGTGAAGCGTGATAATACTAACAAAGGCCTCATCAGGTATCCTAAAAAGGAATTACGCAGTAATATTTATTGTCCTAATATAACAATAACAGAAAATGAGAGTTGAAAAAATATATAAATTTATGCTTATTATCAGTATTTCATACTGTGAAGAAGTGTATTCATTTTGAAGCTGATTGTAATCTTCAATTCCATTAATAATAATTAACTGAAAGTGTGGTTGTGAAAGCTTCCCTTAAAAATCCTCAAGTATATACATAATACTTACAATATCACTGAGATGAAAGAAAATTATAATCCAATAAGGAAATAGAAATGATTTCTGTTCTTCAATTTTTTTAGTTCAACATGTTACAAAATTTTCCAGTGTAATTTGAATATATGATTTATAATAACAAATTCTACCCAATAATTTTTTGCTGCAGACGATATTTTGAAAATTACTTATGAAGATTATAATTTTTCATTTTCAAATGTTCAAATTCTAACGAAGGCAAACTGAATATTCGAAATTCATTTATGGAAATTCATTCATTCCAATATATTACATGAGAAATTCAGCAAGTGGGATAGTTTGATAATAGTTTAATCGTTGAATACTACATGATTATTTCTATTTTAATCAAATGCAAATACCAATTTTAAAAATTTTCGAGTTGCCTTATAGAGGAACATGTTATGGAACATTTGTGAGTAAGATTATTGGATTATTGACGAAAATCTTCTGATAATAGTAGCGAGAAGACTTTACCAAGTATTATACCTCTGAATCCCATGTAAGCCTTTAAATCTGGCTACTAATCTGGTAGTTAACAAGAAAAGTATTGAAATGTGTCATCAAGTGCATCAGTTGACTTCAAAATCTGGCTTTCGATATGAAAGTTTACTTCTATATACACGAAAAATAATTTCGTGATATAAAGTTCTTTTTTTAGAAGTACAGAAATTTAAATTGCAATAAAACAACGATGGATCATTCGACTGACAAGAATTTTTTTTTATTCGAAAGATAATCTTGTGGCATTACATTTTAAATATGATTTCTGGCATATGACCGCCACGGCTGGCTCGGATGTAGTCCAATCTGGACGTACAATTTTCGATGAGTTTTTCCAACATTTGTTGCCGTATATCGGCAATAACACGGCGAATATTGTCTTCCAAATGGTCAAGCGTTTGTGGCTTATCCGCATAGACCAATGACTTAACATAGCCCCACAGAAAGAAGTCTAGCTATGTTAAATCCCAAGATATTGGAGGCCAATTCACAGGTCCAAAACGTGAAATTAGGCGGTCACCAAACGTGTCATTCAATAAATCGATTGTGGCACAAGCTGTGTGACATGTTGCGCCGTCTTGTTGAAACCACAGCTCCTGAACATCATGGTTGTTCAATTCAGGAATGAAAAAGTTAGTAATCATGGCTCTATACCGATCACCATTGACTGTAACGTTCTGGCTATCACCGTTTTTGAAGAAGTACGGACCAATGATTCCACCAGCCCATAAAGCGCACCAAACAGTCAGTTTTTCTGGATGTAACGGTGTTTTGACATACACTTGAGGATTATCTCCACTCCAAATGCGGCAGTTTTATTTGTTGACGTAGCCATTCAACCAGAAGTGCGCTTCATCGCTAAACAAAATATACGTAAAAAAAGCGTTTCTCAGGTGTGAGTCTATTCATGATGAATTGCCAAACAAAACGGAGAATAAATCACTTCTCAGCTGTTAAATCAGTCGCCATCTGCAACAGTAATGCCAACTTGAAGATCTATACCTCTAAAAAACACACCCGTCATATTGTTCTATATGGATTAAAATGGAGGGGTTTCATAATTGTAGGAATTCGTTCAAGTCTAATTGATGCAATCTGAAACCTTCTTCCGGGAGTAAAACTTAATTTCATCTGAGAAAACAATTTTAACTCCTTCGAGTTCCTTGCATTTGTATAACATAATAATTCCATCATGTAAGCTTGTTATTGATGAAACAATGAATTTGAAGAAAAACTGGAGTGAATGAATCAGAATTTCAAAAATAATCCTGAAGAAGAATAGATTGTTCTCAAATAGCGAAATGTTCAGAGAGTATGGTGTACTTGACGTCAGAGGATTGTATTTTCGGTCGTTTTTATATTCTAATCATAAAAACCCGTGTGAAGTAGATTATTCAAAGCATCTTTACAACACTATAATATACCGTACCACTGAAAGACATAACAAATAAGGTAAATTTAGGACATTTTATATACTTAATGCAAGAACTATCACAAAGAACTCCAATCAGTATTGTAGAATATTGTGCATTGGCTTCTGAGTCTTGGTTTATAATTTGTTCAAATGCCAACAATTTCAGATATTTTTTTAAGAACACAAAAAAAATTGTGTACGTTATACTAGTAGAGGAGGACCTGCCTCCATGGCTTAGTCGGGAGAACACCCGACAATGGTGCAGTAGGATTCGGGTTCGAGCCCCGTAGAAGGCATGGGTGTATGTGTTTGTCTATAATTTAAGTAGCATAATTATGATTATAATTGTTGGGTAATGTACATTGATCACAAGCCCATTGTCCGTTCGGAACCGTCATTAAACTGTAGGTCCACTGAATAATAATAATAATAATAATAATAATACTAATAATAATAATAATAATAATAATAATAATAATAATAATAATAATAATAATAATAATAATAATAATAATAATAATAATAATAATAATAATAATAATAATAATAATAATAATAATAATAATAATAATAATAATAATAATAATAATAATAATAATAATAATAATAATAATAATAATAATAATAATAATAATAATAATAATAATAATAATAATAATAATAATAATAATAATAATAATAATAATAATAATAATAATAATAATAATAAATAATAATAATAATAATTTTTTTGGCATCCTCGCCGTTCAAAATCAACATTGATTAAATGATATACAAATTAATAATACACTTTTGTTACCACATTCCGTATAACTAAATTAACCTAATTCTGTGAAAATCTAACTAAATCTTATTAATATAAAGTATTCGTAAATATGTGAATATTTCTGCAAGACATTTCCTGCCCGTGCGCAGATAAGATAGTTCGTAGTCAGTATTTTTCAGGGCATTTCATCCTGTGGAAGTATCTTGACTCCTCAATAACTTCTCTAATCTGTGTATATAGTCGTGCTTTTGGTGAAGCGTTCAACTTCTTTGACTCGCTTCAATGTGTTTGGAATTTTCATACTATTGAAGTTTTTTGGTCCCTGATAACAGAAAGAGTTCAAAGTGTGGGTCCGGTTAACTTTGGGTTGCATTATGCACTTAAATCCTCTGATGGTCTGTTGTATTTTCAAACCCAGTTGGTTATGATACTGGTATATCGATTTACAGACATGTAATTTATATAGCTGTTTTAAAGCATAGACTTTCAATCGATGAAATAAGGGTTTTGTCGGTTCGAGTTTATTAGCGTGCAATATTATGTTTTTGTGTTGTTATCAAAGGTATGATGTTAGTTTTATAGATTCCCCACCGAATACTTATTCCATATGTTAGGACAGACGGTACTAGAGTGAGATATGTCATATGTATAAGTGAAGAGATGAAAGTTCAACTCAAGAAAAATTATACTCATGATCACGACAATTTTTCGTGACATCGTAACAATTTCGTCAATGTGATATCCTCAGATCGGACCCTGACAATGGAATCTGTTTCTTGACTTTAACGTTTGTTTGTGTTAAATGAACTTGTTAACAACATGAAATTCCTCCGCTACGTTTAATATTTATTACCGTACGTACCTTCTGCATTGTACGAGTGAAATATTTTGTTAAATTCATAATCTAGAGTAAACTTGACATTGTGTTTATTAGCGTTTGGAATTTCATACAAGTGGTAAGTCGACAAGCGGGTTGTGAAACTAAGTCTTGTTTTTCTTTCGTTGAGACAATGATGTTTTCCAATGCTCATTAGAAAAACACCAAATTACAAAATAAGCAATTTTCTTTCGATAAATTGTTTCGATTATTTCGATTATTCATATTAATTTTTTAGGAATATTTTATGAATAATGTTGGTAATAAGTTCATTGAGACCTAAACAATTATTCTATTGTTTCAGGTACTCTAATTTTCAATTATTTCTATGAATTACTAGGCCGAATTCTTACATTGGGTTTTCAATAGTTAATGCATGGGATTCAAGTGATCTAACAGAGCAATACCTGCACATAACAAACGTTCGATCGCTGAACGATTTTGTCCTACGTTGAATCGATAACTTCGATAGAGAACTCCTCTAATTCAATTGAACATATCAAGTCGCCGAAAGCATGGCCAGCTACTCGTTAGTCGATTCCCGCTTCTCGAGCAGTTTAAACGCTTTGGCGGGTGGCGCATGTTGTCTAACACTATGAACGAATATTAATTAATTCATACGCACTCATGAAGATTCACGTTCAACTTGACAAAATTAAAATCCCTACCTTGGCACATGTGATTGACGTTTCGTTCCGAACAATTTTTTAAACACATATTTGCCGAAGAAAAATATTGTGTCTAACAACAGTTCAATTTTAATATGATTTATAGTGATCCCGTGGATACATTATGTCATTTTTATGCGGTCGTTGAATAAGTTGATTGACTCTAGCGGATTAAAAGTTGTAAAAATTATGTAGAGCTTCGATGTGTAATAGTGATTACCAGTTTTTGAAGCATGTACGTCAAAGCAGTTGTGCTGAGGTGAGTAAACAAACACGTTCGCTTTTTCTTACTTTTATTTCTATGGAAACTACTTCATGCACAGACTCACGCTGTATTTTGCATAATATTATTATAATAAGTTGACAGGACCGAGGTGGTAGGTATTAGATTCATGTCGTGCAAGAGTTTGCTCTACATTTCCTTTTACTTTTCACGCGTAGGATAATCTGGAGGCGAATGTGATAAAGAATTTTTGAGAAATTATATGGATTGGGCGGTAATTAACCTTTGAGGAATTTCAAAATTATAAGGAACTCTAATAAAATTTATCTCTACTTCGTAAATAATAAGCTTCATCGCATATTTATCAATTGAATCATGGTGTTCAAAGGAAGAATTTAGACGTGAAATGTGGATTTATGTTATTTATAATATTCATGATTTATGAAACTTTATGATATTTATGATTCATGAAACTTTATGATGCTTGAAAAAATACACATATAATGAATAAGTTTGAAGTTTCTATGAAAATGTTTTCTATTTTAAACGTACGTACCTTTTGAATTTTCTGAATTGGTCAAAGATCCATAATGGGTTATAAATTGGTATATTATTAGCGAGACTATTCTCATTTTGTCCCAAAATTGAACTTTTTATTATTAATACACTTGCTCTACACAAATAGTTTCATTGTTCATTATTAAAGGAGGTTGATTAGTTTGAATTGAAAATACTATGCAAAATATATTTTCAACTAGGTATTTTTGTGTTTATCAGATGAACAAATTTGCTTTAATAAGGTGAGGATTTTTGAAAAAAGTTGAATTCTAGGCACTTTTTTATGTGTACTTACATTATCAACATCGCTTTCAAAACTGAAATATGGAACAGGGTTTTCTCAGAGGACCGTAATTTGGTCGTTATTCCTCTCATAAAATCTTCCGTATGAACTATCACATCATTCCAATTTGTTGTTTTTTGCAAATTATTATAGTCGCAAATCTAATGAAGACTTGTTAATTTTTTCCGTGTCTTTATTTGAATCAATATATTCCGTTTTCAGTCAAAATGTCTAATGCTTTCTTCACGTCTGCCCTTTTTCTGGGCTTGTTTTATAACAATCGGTAGTTGTCCTTTCCACAATTTCTTCACCGATGTCAGTGACTTGAATTTTTGAACTGTAAAGTGAAGAAACAAGTTGATCTGTGTCTGAGCCAAATTGTCTATCAGTTGGGTGATTCCTATTGGAGGACATTTTTGCTTCCTGGGTTTATCATTGGGGACATCGGGACAAACAGCCGCAAAACGGGAATGCCCCGTAAAAAACGGGACGTCTGGTCAAGCTTTATGTAGCATATTCTCTTATATGTTTCATATTGAATTATATTAAATATTTAAACTGGTTCATCTAATGTTTGGTAGACATAAAGAATGAGGTGTCACATTCCGTTTGTTTTTTGAATAATTATCACCTCAACTTATTTGTTTAATTCAAGGTGAATCTTGAATGGAAAATTAATTGTGAATTATCATTTATGATGAAAGTAATGATGATAGCGGAGGTAATTGTGTTGACAGACATATACTCGTATACCTACCTAATGAAAGAAAGTTATGTCTGATTGAAATTCCATGAACTATGTTGATACACTGTGAGATATATTTGTGAATCTTATTTTATTCTTAGAAATATGAAACTGTGATGTTCGTAGTATATTTTGACAGAAATTAGTGTCGTTAAGAACATAGAGAATGAAAGAAAACATAAACTTTCGAAACTATTTTAAAATCGTGCTTTTGTGTATTCATATCCGGTAATCATAATTATTGATTTCGTTAGCAAATTATCTAATGTTCAAGTCAGTGCACAATGACTTCTTTCATTCTTATGTAGGGCAGAGACATCACTTATGGCCACTTCAAGACATTTTCAATTTTTCCTTGAATATACAAAATGTAGGATTTCGAGAGCACATTTGTGGTGAATGTCATTCATGCTTTAACATGTGATTCTTTTCGAAAATCAGAAACAAATTTCATACAATATTAATTTATTACAGATTTTACATATTTACATATTTCTAGATTACCCACTTTTGTCCACTTAATTCTACTTTCAACGATGCATGTTACTTTTCGTTAATCAAATAATGATTGCGTAAAGAAATATTGATACTCATTATTAATTTTTATTGAAATAAACAACTGATACTCATTATTTCATCAATTAGGGGTAATGGTCATAAGTGGTGCCTTCCTTATACTTAACTAGCAAAGAATATATTCCTTGCTATTTAAAGAAAAATATAAACTGCACCATGCTCTGAGTATGAAGAAAATAGTAGGTAAAATAATAGATCACATGAATATTTGGCTCACTTTGATATTTTTCGATATTTACTATTTGTAATGAGCATGCATTCGGCAGATATTCGAAAAACGGGCATAGAAATGAAAAATTATACCGAAAAGATATACTTATGACGTATATCTATCAATATCAATCAAAACTTGTAAAACAAAAAATATACAAAAGTGAGGAATAGTAAGTAAATTCAGTTCAAAATGTCCATCAATTTTCGAAAGCATTTCATGAGTTAAATCTGAAAAGTACTCATTAAACTGAAATTTGTTGTTTCCATTCCAAATGAGATACACAATGGATTCCTTTTAGTTTGACTTTAGTGATACTCATTTCATAAAAAGATAATTACTAAGTAGTAATATTTAAAAAATTCTTGAAGTGATTTTCTCATTTGGAATTATTTTGACAGATTTTAAAATTTGCGATAGAACCTAAAAATATATATTCGAAAATGATAAAAAAACTTTACTTAGGACAATTTAGTTAACCTAGAAATTATTGAATATTTTATCGGTAAGGTATATGATAGTTAATCAATACGAAAATGATGATTTGAATAAACTTTACTATACTAAGTACTAACACAATTTTTATCGAAATAACACGATATTGTTTGGGATTTTCATCTATTTTCAGGAAGTCTATGCAAATATATAATATACATATGATGATATACTTGTTTCTTACATAATGAACATAGGTATTTTTCTTTCAATCATATTTGGAAATGAAAATAATTTTTCACGAAACCTATTTACGAAATAATTATTTCAATAACTTGTAAAATATATGACTATACTTTGATTCAACATTTTTCATATGAAATAAACATACTTTCTGTTGAAGTGTATGATATGGTCCTCGATGAAGTATTGAAAATTACTAAGATTATTGATTTTTTTATTGATGAATAATCATAGTACAACCTGAGAATACTACAGTGGTTCGCTCCATATCTATTGGATTAGCTTCTAACCAATCGACTTAAAGGAAAGAATAAATTATTTTCACGAAAGCGGATAAAGGAAATACAGTTATTGCTATAAATAAATCTGATTATATTTCAAAAACAAACACCTTTATAGAGTCCCAAGACTATTCCGTATTGAAGAAAGATCCAACGAAAAAATACCAGTTAGAAATAAAAAATGCGTTAAAAGAAGTTAATGTTTTAATAGATGATTACACTAAACATAGACTTACTCTTACCAACCCGCAATGTCCGCAACTATATTCACTTATCAAATTACATAAGCAAAATCTTCCTATTCGGCCAGTAGTAAGTTTCACATCAGCTCCTTCCACTAAAATCTCAAGAGTGCTTATAGATATTATAAAATCGTATTGTAATTTCAAACCAAAATTTTCCATCAAAAATTCATATGAATTAGTCAATAAAATTGAAAAGCTAAGACTGCCTAGTAACTGTAAACTTATCTCCTTCGATGTAGTTAACCTATTTCCCTCTATCCCACCTTCCGATACAATTGAAATAATTAAAGATTTGCTTATTAAAAATAACGTAAATATAATAGTTCAATCTGAAATAATCATGTTATTGGAAATTTGTTTGAGCCAAAATTACTTTATGTTTAATGATAAGATTTTTAGTAGTAAGAATGGTCTAATTATGGGAAATCCGTTAAGTCCTCTTTTAGCCGAGATATTTATGGATAAGTTGGAAAATAGTATTCAAAACAACCCGAATTTCAAACACTTTGTATTCTGGTATAGATATGTAGATGATATAATCACTTGTTTTACTGGCACAGATCGTTCATTAAAAAATTTTGAGAATTTCATTAATGCGGTTCATCCTAATATAAAATTTACAACTGAAATAGAATCTGATAACTCTATTAATTTTTTAGACTTAACAATAACAAGATTAAATAATAAATTTGATTTTTCCATATTTCACAAGCCTTCCCATACGGATACGATAATCCATAACTCCTCATGCCACCCATATCCACATAAAATGGCAGCGTTTCAAAGTATGATACACAGATTAACCAATATACCTTTATCGGCAGAAAATTTCAATAAAGAATTGAATATCATTAAACAGATTGCGGTTAATAATAATTATGAAAGCGAAGTCGTGTCAAAAATTCTGGACAAAAAACTCTATCGGAAAGCTCTACGATTAGTATTTCCTTATCAGCCGGATAGAAATCGTAAATATAACAGTTCAACATACTTTGGAAACGTCAGTCAAAAAGTCAAAACCTTTTTAAGTAAACATAATTTTAATATTTCATTTAAAACGAACAACAATTTATCGAGACACATTAAGAACAATAAAAACAAAATTAAAAGAGAAGACAAATCAGGTGTTTACCAATTAGATTGTGGAACATGTCCCGGTATATATATAGGTAAAACTAGTAGAAATTTCGGTACTAGAATACAGGAACATAAATATACCTTCGCCCATAATAAAAGTAATTCGAATTATGCTAACCATTTATTAACAGAAAACCATACTTTTGATAGATATAAAGAAAGATCAAGTTACCAATTCACAAATATTCATTCCAGAAAGAATTCAAATAATAAGATTCTAAAACTTCTGCAGGTACTATGGTGTACCCTTCGGATTTGGGTTTCATACTTGCGCCTTATTTCACCTACCGACCTTGTAATAATTAACTTTGGACCAGCCATTGATAAACACGATACAAAGAGCATAACAAAAAAATTACATTGATGATTGATGAAGCCGAGACTTGGAGAAAATTAATATCCATAATGAAACAATATTTAGAATTTTCTCATAATTTAATACAAATACGCATGACCACGTTTCGAAGTACTACTTCTTTATCAAATGCTGAATTAATACTGAAGTAGTATTGAAGTGAAGAAGTGGTGCTCGAAACGTTGTCATGCGTATTTGTATTAAATTATGAGAAAATTCTAAATATAGTTTCATTATAAAAAAAAAACAGCAGAAAATTGGGATAACAAGTCACAAATTATGGATAACATATATTATCATTCAAGAATTTATGATTTTAATTTTATTTACATAAATTTGCTTCTATCTGTTTTCTATTATATTTGATGGGTGTGCTGGCCTCCGTGGTTTAGTTGGTAAAACACCCGACCATGGTGCTGTAGGACTCGGGTTCGAGCCCCTGTGTATTTATGGGTGTGTGTTTGTCTACCATTTAAGTAGTTAAATAATGATAATTATCATTATGTCATGCAAAGAAACTCAACGATCTATTGGGAGTGAACTATATAAATTTCCATTGTGGAGGAGAACACACTTCAAGCTAAGTTTTGAGCTATCTATAAACAATCGCGATTCAGTTGCGTTATCGTCTGAAATTCCCAATTCTTCCATTAAAGCAGCTATGTTATGGCAATACACAAATATATCAGCACTCCGAAAGAACTGCAAAAATGCATTTTCTCTCGATCAAAAGTAGGTGTTTATAGTGACTTCTTCTAACAAGTTTTTTCGTGCAGTCTTGATGCTAAAAGTTTTGATGCTTTTTGGATGGTCCCAAATCTCGTCAGGGTTCAGGGTTCAGAGCGACAAATACACCTGTTTACTACTGTGTCATGCGTAACTGACCAAATTAGTCTAGACAATACGAATCTAAACCTATTGCGCCGCGTCATTACCCCCTCCAGTCGTTACTGGAAGAAGTTCCGCCGTCAGGAATACAGTAGGGCTTTCTGTAATTCGCGTTCAGTTCCGCGAAGAGTAATAGTATGCGCAACAAGTGTAAAATAAAACTTTATTTTAGACTTGTTGTATTAAAGGATTTCAGAAATTTCGAATCAGTATGTCAATTTACCTCTATAACAGCCTAAAAATCGAAGTCGACAGAAATTATGTTACAAATTGTTCCCGAGTGTAATAATAGTTGGGTAATGTACGGTGATTACCAGTTCATTGGCCGTTCGAGAAAAGGTGTTACACAGTAGGTCACTGAATTGAAAAAAAAATCAGAAAATAAAAATGTGACAGAAAAAAGCCTTGTCGTTTATTTCATCATTGTATTGAATATATTTCTAAGCATATTGTTAGGAGAATACTGAACTATTTCATTTGTCATATTTACTCAAAATTTTTCCTGAACCAGATATTTTTTAAACACAAATTTGTGAGAAAGTTTCCAATTAGTGAATTCTTTCTTGAAATTTGAAATCAGGCAGTTCTCAATTGTGATTAGGTAAAAAATATTGTCTGCTGATAGTCTTTTTTTGTTGTTGCTGTCTCTTGACCTCAGTTCCTGGTAGTTTAGTTGTAGGTTGAAAAAGTATGACATAATACATTAACTTTATCTCATTTTTTGCATTCAATTAGTTCTTAAAACGTTATAATGTATCATGGAAATCCACGATTTCCGAGAAATCTCTATTGTTCAGATTTAATAGCTTTTGCATACAGTATCTTATTTATGATATTTGTATATTCCATGTAACATAGATTTTTTTTTGCACACTGCTTACAAACGTGAAGCTATCTAAGGTTTCAACAAGGAGAAAAACGTAAAATTGTCAGTTTTTATTCAGAAAATAACTTTCTTAAGTGGATCTGATAGCAATTACTTTTGCTACCAATAAATTGAAGTGAATCCGTTTATAACATTTATTGAGCTGTATCAAAATGTTTTTATATCACTACTAGTAAGAATGAAAGTCTTTTTTGATTTTCCACAAAAACATGAGAGAAATATTGAAAATTAAGTATATGTGAAATACATTTCTAGTTTCAATGTTTATTATAATTAGATTTTTAATGTAGCCTTTCATCACATCATGCTTTCATTGACTAGGGTTGAGTTCAAACCGATGAAATTCCTCATCAAAGATCATATTACAGTAAATCTTGAAATCAAACATGTGTTTTTCTAATAATACGGTTGTGGATTTTGAACTAGTAGTGACATTATACATTCAAATTCGCAATTTAAGTAAAAAAATCTGAGTACCTATATTCGCATAGAACCTTAAATTCGGAAAAAAAGTATGGGTCATTTTTCGATTTCTTTTTTTGAAACAAGTAATTGAAATTCGTGAACAAATGTTGAGTGAGAATAAATATATTTTTTAAACTCGAAGGCCTGTCCTTATCTCCAGAAATGTGCAAAAATTTTTTATAAAAAATGGAACAAATTGCTACTTTTTCTGAAAATCAGAACAATGTTGGTGCTTCTAGAAAATGTACTAGGTGGTCTTCCTAAGTCATATAATAGCAGTACTAGTGTTCATGAATGATGGTTCTGTTTTTCGATAAATTTGGGTTATGTTCAAGGGTTGCTTCATATATTTTTGGCTTGGAAACTCTGAATGACATCAGTACTCTCTGATGTTTTCATTGAATTCGTTCAACTTCATGATAGTATATTTTTATTTGAACACGATTTGTGTTGTAGGAATAAACAGAGAAAAAAATTAATAGCAAAAAGAAAATGATGTATTGAAAAATTGATTGGACGTTTCATCAATGATGAATCAATATTATGCTGAAATCAAAGAGAAAATGGTCGTTGTGTCACATGGCGTCATATTCGAGATCTTTTATGACATAAGCCGTAAATTTTAATTTCTACCTGCTGGATTTACTGAAAAATATAATTTGTTTTAAGTTACTTGCTATTTCCTAGTTTAAATAGGTGTACAAAGTTTGTTGTGTGGTAATTAAATATTCACATTTCAGTAGTGATTATTCTATATATTAGTTTTATCAACATTCCGTATACAGAGAACTATCTCCGAAAACCCTGCTTCTTTACATTTCCCAAACCTCCCTAGCGGAGTCCCTCAACTCTCATCATTAGGACTATATAAATGACTGATAATACTCGTACATTGATACCTAGAGTCTCTTGAATTAGAGTCTAGGTCATTCTATGAGAAGAGTCAAATCGAATGTTTTCGGAGAGAAAAACATGACGATTGAATTTGCTACAGTTGGCATCACTTGTTACTGTGCAGTTACATCACTAAAAAATGCTCAACGCTGAACAGTAGAGGATCATTTACTTATCAGAACTCTTACGTAAAATGCAGAAATCTGGAAAACATTTGGGTATGATAACAGTGAGAGCTCAAACAAAATACCATTTGGAGAACAGAAACATTGCTTGAACGGCGCAATATCCCGAGTGATTTTGAAATTCAATAATTTTATTATTGCTGCAGTTCATTGCTGCAGTAACTAGTGATTTATATTTCAGAAAATTCAGTTGATGTATTCAAAACACATGTTTCAATACTTGATATCTTAATTGTACTGGAGAAAAATCTTGAGAAATTGGTTGGATATATGCAATCATATACTGATCATTATGTAGGTGATTCAGAAAATGAAGGATACGTTTCAGAAATCTAAAATTTAATTTTAGTCATACTCAACCAAATAGAACAAATCAATTGGTTAAAATGAAAATTATGCATTTTCTACATTTTGGCGAATGCGCTGAAAAGCTCAAATGAAGGTCTTTCGAATTGGAGAAAGCACAAGCCTCAAATGCGCTTTATTTACATCTGAAATGGAATATTAATATTTTATTCCTCATGTTATACCTCTTTATTTTCAGTACATTAGTACTGTAAAATTTTTTACATTAGTAAAAATTTTTATAGCGAAGAATGTTGACAGTGTAAATTAAATGTTCGAACTAACAAATCATAATCTATGTCTCCCATTAGCTGGATGAAACTGATAATGGCAATAAAACCTCAATGCCAAACTGAAAATATCGGGGTCATTTCAGAGATAATTATCCATGGCCACCTATGAAAGTTTTGAATATTCTTTTAGAATTTTTTAGATGTAAAACGTTTCATTGAAACATTTAGTGAAACTACAATGTCTCAGCAATTGAAGAACTTGAGACCTCAGTTTTTTACTGGATCGCAATAATAGTAAACCAGCACAAATTTTCAATGTATTTGAACTGAAAATTTAACATATTGAATTTCAATTTTGTAATTTTCAGATTTCAACCATTTATGAAATTAGAAATCTAGAGAATCGTTGAGATATATATATATATATATATATATATATATATATATATATATATATATATATATATATATATATATATATATATATATAAATTACGCCAATGTTATAATTTATGTCGAGGCAAAACGCATTGAAGAATGTCTATCTACTGCTTAAACAATATAACTTATAAGAGCATTGTTGTAGAATGTAAACATTTTGATTGAATAATTACGCAATTTTATATCAAGTTCAGGGACAATCATAAGTGCTGTAATGAGGATGTATGTATGTCTAATGACTTCCCACTACAGATTACGATTTCTTTCAGTATATATTATGAAACTACTTCATAGGTTCAAGGTAGCGTTCGCTGAGATTTTCAAAAATAAATAGAATAACATGTGACGAAATTGATTATTTGTTTCTGCTAATGATAAATAATTTTTGACAAATAATTTTTGGCTCGAAAAATATAACTGATATTAATTAAGGAGTCTGCTATTATTTGCTATTAGGTATATTTAGAAATGTCAGATTTTCATTAACCTACGAAAACCATAGTTACGCTTACTTAGTTACAGGTGAAAATATTTTTATTTCTGTTTAGTTACTCGTGTAATCTGACAAAACCCACGTTAGCATAATATTATGGTCAAAAATTCTGTTCAAGATTATTTTGAGTAACTGTTGCTGCTTGGTTTCAGCCAGAAATTTGAGAATATCATCATGTGTAGCTATTCTGAGCTAGTTTTCATTAATATTATCATTACATTAAAAGCTGAGGATTATTACAAAATGATCCGTTGTATATGCATATAATTATTTTAGTTGACAATTCAATTGTAAAGTGTTCCATGTAAATTAAAGTCTAATAAAACGTAATCCAAAATATGAGAGAACAATTGCTTATTTAATAATATTTTTTTTGAATATATTTATGTACTATCAATGCCAGAACTGTTTGTCCATCCGAAGAGTTCCAGACATATAACACTCTATTAAATGATGAAATTTTGTCTTTGCGTGTTCCTAGAATTCCGTTTTTCAATTCCAGTTAATGACCTCTGAAACGGTAATCGCAATTGTGGAGAAACATATCTATAATAAAACAATTGTTAAACAAAGATTTACACATATATTAAAAAGAAAACTGCATGACGTACGTTTCGATGAGATTCACATTTTTCAAATGCTACGTGCAGACTAATGATATTTCTCGAATACATACAATAGGTAAGCTCAAATTATGAATACAGAGAAAACAGGTTAGCTAACAGGTAGAAGGGGTCAATTCATACTGAACAACTATATTATAAACTGAATAATTTTGAAAAGATTGAGAAGGGGACTTGAGGTATGATCGATCTGGCTGTTCAACAGTTTGCCAGAGTATTTGTATTTATTAATTTCAAGTGATTCTAACAAATTAAGCTTCATTCCCTTGTTTGCGGTATTCAAAATTTCAAAATCGGAATTGAATATATGATTTTCATTAATCAAATGATTTGCATAATGTGAATCTGTCTTCTGATTACCAAAGCTACGTTTATGTTCAGAAATTCTTATTTGAAAACTTCTAAACGTTCTACCAATATAAAACTTATCACAACTACCACAGTTAATTTTATTTCTTGATTTTTTATTCTTGTTGAATTTAGATTTGTTATTTTTGATATGTCTTCTTAAGTTATTTCCAGTACGGTAAGCAATGTTGATGTTATACTTAAAAAGAAGAGATTTGAGTTTCTCACTAGACTTACCGATGTATGTAAGACTGTTATAGTTGATATTGTTTTTGACTAGGGGATAAACCAAACCAATCGCCTTTTTGAAGTTTTTCTTTAATATCATATTATCTATTATTTCAGGATTTTAATTATCATTCACGGCTATTTGCTTGATCAAATTTTTCTCGGTAGGTTTTTCTACGAGGTAACCATATTTAAACTTCAACATCCAAAAAATTTGAATCAATTCTGCGCGTAGTCGACGGTCTGTATAAATCGTAGATCTCTGTAAATCAGCTAGCTTTAGTCTCTCTGGGTAGTTCGGCGTGTAACACCAAAAACTTTCTGGTAGAACGACGCTGTACATACTCCTAGTTCTCTCGTTATTCTGGAATTTCTGGTAGTAGGCTTCCTATGGAACAACTGGTAGTTGATTTGGATGAGACAGCAGTAGAGCTAATACAGAAACCACAGTGACCGTTTATCTCTCACTCTGGAACTTTTGAGCAGAAGATGTTCATTAGAAATTTCTTCCACTTAGCTACCAGAAGTTTCATCATAACACCTAGTTATTGTATGATTCATCCTGGTATCTAACCTCAACAGTCAGAATATTAGAAGGAGTTTTATCAACCACAACAACCTGTGTGCTACCACTTAGCCAAGTTCAAAATCTTCTACCAATCATCCTATTAATACAGATTCGCCTTAACTTCTGACAATTTTTGCTGTTTTCCTATATACAATTCAGGAAAATTGAGGATGGCGCATTTCGTTTGGACTTTGAATTGAAGTTTAGGAATTCAAGAATCTTTAAGGATATGAAATGATAATAAATTACCCCTATTTACCAAATATATATCTCCTATTTTTGTTCGTCGTTCAAGTCATTTTGGTGTTCTTTATGAATCGATTGAGTTGTGGCCCAAATCCACAGATTCCATTGTGCGAGCCTGAAATCCAGTCTCAAATGGATGCGGACTAAACCTGAATGAAGACTTTCTCTTGCGATAACTGTGAATCTAATTTCACCAAGATCTCGACGAAGAGTTGAATTTTACACTTTATTGGTGAATGTATTTAGTTCTTCTGAAAGTGGTTTAAGGAGCTAGGAAGTTTCAGGACCCCCTCACGAAATATAATGCTTATGAAATATAATGTATGATAATCTAACGTTATCTTACTTCTTGGTTTCCTATTTTTATTATATATTCAGATTAAACACTGATGCGCACCTAATCTTTTATTGATTGCTTTCGGTAATTAATTGAATTTGATGGTCAAAGTTGAAGGGAATTGATTCTGCTCTCGTTAGTATGCGTAAAACCGATGGCACTTGAAATTTCCTCAGGTAACCAATTTTACAAAATGAAAATTCGACCTATGTTCAATATATACAACAATTAATTGTAATGACTGATTTTGAATTATCGCTAAACTCTTGGTGAAATATAATTAAATATTAAATTAAATTAAACTCTTGGCTTAATGTTTCACGATAATATTTAACAACATGAATTAGTCAACATGTTTCGATCGTGAGCTCATTTTCAAGACTCCAATCATTCAAGTCTTAAAAATGAGCTCAAAATGAGAGTTTAATTTAATTTAATATTTAATTTAATGCATTGAAATGTAAAATAAAGACTCAATAAAACGTCTTTTCATTAAGTCATTCATTCAAAATGAAAATTCCAAAACAATTTAAATGTAAATTAAAAAATATTATTTTTTCAATATTAACCTCGAAACCTCCTTCATTAATCTCAATAATTATCAAAAGAGTAGTAGGTTGATATTGAATGAGGATATTATCCGGAATGGAATAATAGATAACAGACGAATCTCAACTTAACTTGATCACAAGATGGGTTCAATCGAAGAATTATACATTTGTTGATCAAATATAGAACTGTTTAAATCAATTCGAGGAGCTCTTGCCGCACTCATCTTCAGTAACTGTCAAATTATAGTGATTACGTAGGAAATGAAGAGGTATCTTGCGTTGAAACTTCTAATATACTGATCAATTTATGTAGGAAGCTAGAATTGATGTGTATTTGTTTTAGAATAATAATTAGGTTGAATTCATGAATGGTGAATGGTGAGTTCATGTATTTTTATAATATATATTTCCCTTTATGTATATACGTAAAAACGATATTGTTTGAACTTTTTTATGAAACTTAAATCGAGAGTCGGTAAACAATAATTGTGGAACACTTTCTTGAATGAAGATGCCTTTTGATTATCAAAACAGCTTCATGAAAAGTTGCTGATTGTGTATGCAGAAAAGGTAACTACAGCTTTGAGCTGAGGTTTTCGGAAAACGGCTCATAAAAATATTTGTGCCCTTGAAACTCAGAAAACACTTTTGCAAAGGCTGAAACATTTTTATAACTGTCTCGAGCGCGGCATTAACGCAAGCCACTTTTGTTTCACTATGTCCCAGTCGTTTGTGATATTCTGTCGAGCACTTGAGTTCGAGGAGAAAATCTACTAACGAAAATAAGTACATTTTCAGCATCGGTTGAATTTTCAATGAAATTTAATTCGGAAAAAATACATTTAAAATAATCGTTGATCTGATTGCAAAAGAGGGACTTTCTCGGACACGCAGGGAGCACCGGGACAGAGTGACTGAAACAAGACCGTCCTGCCCAAATCGGGACTTATGGTCATGTCAAGTATACAACCTACTACTAATTTATTAGTATGGCATAAATATCTATATAATTAATTGAGGAGGGAAAACCTAGTTAAAATTGTATTGTAAACGATTAATAAATTAAACAAATTCTGAGAATTTCAGAAATATTACATATATAGTCCACTATAATATTGCTTCGGTATACAATACCTTCATAAGGTGGATGAACACTGGGTGAAATTTCAAAAATGTATTCAATTTATCAATAATTCAAAGATCTATTCAGCTATTACTTAAATCCTCAAGATTTGATTCCTTGTTTCATCTATAAATTTGAGTTATTCATTCTATTTGATCATTCATGATCATATTGGATTTAAAAGCTTGAAATATATATTAAAGGCATTGTAGATATTAAAGTTTCTGTCTCTCTAGTTATCTTATACTCTTAAGAAATCTAACGAGGACTACAAGGAAAAGATGGAAACACAATATTTATGATTTTCATGAGACACCATTCTTTTGAAAGATGTCTTTTTTTGAAAGAAAACACAATATTTATGACAACCATATTCGATATTTGTTGGATCTGATATTTTGTGGCTGTGTTCTACACCTGTACTGGACCCAGGACAATGAAAAAAGCTGTAGATGATGTATCAATAGTTTCCACTTTTTTTCTCGTGATGTATTTTCAAAGCAATGGGGTTGTCCAAATTATCATGAAAGAAAATCTTCTTGAAATAGGTTAAGGAATAACCCCTTGAATTTTCATCCCCAATCAACATTTGAATTTTGCTTTTATAATATACAGAGTAGTACAACTAATCAACATATAATACAATAATACAACCGAAGGTTGATTGATGTGCAACATCTGAACGATGAACAAGTTCCGGGTCACTAAATGTTCCACACACTGGTAGTTGGTCAATTGGGCCCTACTGGGGTGATGCTAGTGCCCACTGAACTGTAAATATACCCACGAAGCACGAAGGGAACACTGTTATCAAGCTGATATATAAATATTTCGATCTAAACTCACGTAGGCTAGATAGTTAAGATACCTATTGTTTAGTTATTTTCATAAAACACGAACAATAAATAACAAAATGTAAAACAGACTTGCCACCGCCATAAACTGAGATCTAAGTAGTCGATCGATGGTTTTATGTGAGGATCGTGGGTTGAGTGCTGGAAATAAAATGAACCAGTCACTATCAAAGTTAGGAAATAATGTGAAATAACTATAAAAATATTTCACATAGTTATCTAGGTGAGCAAATAATGCTCAAGTGATGGAAAACCAAATCAATTGGTACCTTATGGTATTACATAACAAATTCCCATTGAAAAATCCATAATTTGAGAAAAAGATCAACACAAATGATTATAATTAACCCTCTGACTTCAATTCATTTCAGATATGAATGAACTGAAATTCAGATAAGTAGTTGCAATTTATAAATTGTGAAATTATTAACGAATATGTATTAAAATGATGTTAAGTTTCAATTCAAAATCAAAATTTCAGTACATCTGAATGAAATAATAGTGTAGCCAAATTCTTTACCTTCTGCTGTGAATATGGTTTTTCGCAGATGGATAGAGGCGCTTTCTCTCCAATGAAAATGTCTAAATTGTTATTTGCGATTTGAATTTCACAAAGCAACAATATGCTCCAATGATAATTTACTTTTAAGATTTTTTAGATTTCAGTTCACAGCATAATCTCAATTTTGGTATTTGTTTTGGGTACTTTCAATTAAGGTCTCATTATGACCTCGCAGGTCGCTCGAGAACGATAATTCAGAAAAAATTGATTGAAATTGAATTCTCGAATATATAATTTGTGAAAAAATAAGCCTTATTTTAGAATGAATCAACCAAATGATAATAGACTAACTGATCGGAAATATGATTTTCATCCTTAATATTTCGAATTCTTTATCCATTTTGCTATTGTTTAGTATCTTTTGATTACGATCTACTGATCTTGTGTATTATTTATCAGTTCCAATAAATAATCATTCAACTTTGAAGACAAAATAACGTAATATACGTTCAATTGATATCAATATTTGGTAATACCGTAAACGAACCTGGCATTATTTGATGAATGAAAAATTTTCTAACTACTTATAGTAGTTTAAAATATGAGATTACTTGAGCTTGAAATGGACGCTTGGGTTAACTGAATCAAAGACATCATTCTTTCTGATATACGTATGTTTACGAATTGATGGATATATCACAATGGGCAATAGTAATCAGTTTTATATGACCACTTTGATTCATAGCTGTTGTTTGGCGCGAGCGGGAACATAAATCTCAGAATTTGTCATTTATATATTGATGAAAAAGCTATTACAGTTTAACTGTTTACATTTTAGTATACAAGAGGAAACTGACAACTTTCACTGTTGTCGATCGATCTGACAATTATAGCGTTCTAATTTCGTGTACGAGATGAGAATCCG
This sequence comes from Henosepilachna vigintioctopunctata, assembly GCA_030704895.1. NCBI lineage: Eukaryota > Metazoa > Arthropoda > Insecta > Coleoptera > Coccinellidae > Henosepilachna > Henosepilachna vigintioctopunctata. Next base: position 7,202,300 of record JARQZJ010000031.1, read on the forward strand.
TATTATATTATTTATCCATTTTATATGACATTGGCATGGCTATACATAAACAACAAATCAACTTGTTCGAAAAACAAGACAAGATTGGACACATTGTCAAGTTTGTAGTATTTTTCTTGATAGTAATGATAAGCCATTAAAGTTCTTTCACCATTGATATGTGAGAAAAGACTTTTAAGTTTTCACCAGAACAAAACATTTGTAGGTTTACGCAGGTTTTGTAGTTTTTCGTTCAAAGGTTGAAACTTTTTTTACAGATACGAATATGAGTAAAATAAACATCAAGGAATTATTTTTAGTGATTCTCAAGTTTTTTTTTGAATTCCTATACGATCATGAAATTCTTTAAACCAGCGGTTTACTTTTTTGAGAAGAAACCCTCTTGAAGGTGAAGACTTTGTATGGTAGCCCAAAATGAACATAAAATATCTTTTGAGCATTCTTCATTAATAGTAAGGATATTAAAGAATGAGAGGGGCGATTTCTTTCCTTTTTCTCACTACTACCACTACTGAGGTTTTGTGGAGCAATATGACTAGTTGAGGGTTTATGATTTTTTCCTTCATAAAGCTAGCTTTGCCTTCCTTGATGATGTTCAATAGCTTAACTTTAGTAATATATAATTTATTCATTTGTTTATTTATTTATTTACAAATACACCGCTCAACAGCTTGGACCAATTACTGAGTGGGAAAGATACAATATAGTTTACAAATTATTTAAAATAAAACTAGAAATAATACCAAAAATATACAAACAATATTCATGAACGATAACTCTGTGGGCAAGCTGACACTAAAGCTCACCCACAAGATACAGGAAAAACTAATATCTAAAAAACATTTTTCCCAAATATTTCCTACGTGTTTCAAGTGCTGGAACATTAAATCTTGTAGTAAGTAACACATGATATATACCTCGTTCTGGATACACACCGTCGGAGCAAAACCATAAATATTTAAAAATCGTCTTTGCACGGATTCAAGATTCCTTATATTACACACGTATCCAGGATTCCAAACGACACTAGCATATTCAAGTTTTGAACGTATTAAGGAATTGTATAGGAGCATAGTTGATTCAGATTGAGAGAGCCATTTAGAATTTCTCATTACAAAACCTAATGTTCTGTAACAACTTGAAACAATATCATTAATGTGAGTAGCAAAAGTTGATTTCGTGTCGAAAGTTACTCCTAAATCTCTGAATTCGGTACATCTATTGATTTTATTACTATTCACATTGTAATCGAAATGAACTATACTTTTTTTTTACGAGAAAAAGACATTATGTTACACTCATAAATATTCAGTGTCAGTAGATTTCTTTCACACCACCGATTCAAATTTAAGATATCGTCTTGGAGAATGTGGCAATCACTTACTGTTGAAATTTCGCGAAATATCTTACAATCGTCCGCATGTAGGAGAAAATTACAGTTCATGTTACCTAGAAGCGGAGAAGTAAAACTGAACTCTGTGGAACCCCCGACTCGACTAGAATGACTAAAACTATTTGCAATATATTGTGTTATACACGTAAGGTTATTAGCTCTTGATCTACCTGAGGTGAAGCCTCAGGTCATTCGTTAAAAGGGTCCTCAAATAATGATAATAAGCGTTATTTCTGTGAGTTAACGAAAAATTAAATAAAGCAGAACATAAATTGTGGAATATGTCTGATGTTTCTAGACCTAACACAGAACAAGAAAAGATTTGCACTTGAATCTAGAAAAAACTAACACGAACTTTTATGATTAATTTTTTAGTAGCTTGTGGCCTTAACTAACGAATAAGCAAAACACAATCAGACATGGCAAACGTTGCAAAATAATTTGCGTTATTGGAAAATGCCTACAGCTGAGAGCACATTATATTTACTGGCTGTCGAATTGACAAATTTGCACGTTGTGTCAAAACTGCGTTGAGTCAGGGAATAAGAGAATGAAACAGCAGAACGATATATAAAATCAGCTGTTTCATCCTTGAAATACATATTGCATATGAAGCGTAAATCAGGTATCTATCCGAACTAAGAGAACAATAATGACGTTGATTGAATATGCACTGATCTCTTGGTGAAACACGGTTCAATATATTGAATAAAAAACAGTTGATGAACAGAAAAATGACGAAGATATACATTACATAAACCTATATCTTAGCCCAATGTTTTATATTTCTTGTTCTTTTTCTCAGTGAAAAAAAATGTGAATGAATTTCAACGTTCCTTTTTTGACACTTGATTGGCTTCTTTCTATAAATACGAGCAGATTTTTAACTGAATATCATGTGATCTGAATTGATTTCATCCGATCAATTGAATTATTTCGATGTACACGACTTACATAAAATTACCATAAAATGTTTGAATTATCTGAAACTATCCATTCAATCTAGTGCGCCTATCCAGAGTTGAAAATAAGTAACCTTTTCACAACTTTTATGTGATTATTTACTTGTAAGTGTCTTATGAATAAATTCTAACCTCTTCTAAAAATGTCACTTTCTATCGTCGCAAATTGAAGTATTGTAGGTATCACTCGTTTTGTAATAATACTCTTTGTTTGTCATAGATTTAGTACTGCATTGCAAATCATATTACTGCAACATCTTCATCAAAGAAAAAGTAAATTCAAAAGTGAATTATTTAAAATTCGAAGGATTGCAAGTCCAAGAATATTTGACTTCAAAAACTATCAAAGGAAACATCAAAGCATTCCGGTAATCATCGTCAGTATTTCGGCGGAAATATCACAGATGCTTGGTTTCATGAATAGCAATAAAGTGTTTTCGTTTCATTATCCAAAACAAACTTTTTCTATGTAAAAGCTTGTTATTGCAAGAAATTCATTCAGCGGTATTCTGACAACACAGGCAGTTAATTTCATGCAATAAAAAAACAATTAAAGTGTTATAGTAAACTACGTGGTCACTTTTATTGCCATGTTGTAACAAAAGTGACTGTAAAATTAATGAGTTTTCACTATATTAAATCTGTACGAGGAATATTTACCTAAGGTAGAAAGTTTACATAGCTGATGGAGATTTTCAATTATATTCATCGGATCTGATAACTACCTAAGTAGTTGTAGTGGGAAGAAACATTCTGAATGATCTTTTCTTATTCCGATACATTTCTAACTTAATTTACAGTGTGTATGTCTGGATCTGCGTATGTGTATATACATATCTGTGTCTCATATGGATCGAGTTGATGAATAAACAAATGAGAGGCAGAAAATACTCTTCTTGTATTTTTATTTGTGAAGTTTTCGATCAAAATTTTATAAATGAGTGGATTCTTGTTATCTTTGCGAACATCAAATTTTCTTTTGAATCATTATTTTTCATTCAATTGAATAATGTTCAAGCAATTTTATTTTGAACAATTTCAAGCAACATATAAATCATCTAGGTACATATTTTCCTTCAAGATATCAATGAGAAGAGAGCAAAAACCATTTCAGCATTCCAATTGAAAATGGAAAAAGCGCTAAGTTTTCGAGGAATTTTTATGCGTCAACGTTTAAACTCCAACCGTCAAAAATAAGTATAAATGAACATAAACTATAAAATTCAAAGAATATTATCAAATATTCCGCTGAGGGAATTAGGAATTCAGATATGCTTACATAAGTGATAACCAGTACGAGAATGAAATTTCAAAGAGAATTAAATTCAAATGATGCAAGAAAAACGTAGTAAAAACAATTATGTGCACTACAAAAGAAAGTTTGTCCTCTTAATTTTTGACGCGGGTTAGAATGATATACTTACTTCTCTTCGTCTGTAATATTGTAATTCTATATTCTCTTCTTCTGTACTCTAGACCAGACATTTTTTGAATTTCGCTGCGAATCAGAAAAAGGCACATTTAATATAAATTCCCAGAATAAAGTCTGGATAATAACAGATGGAAAAAGAACTATTCGATTTTTTACTATTTCTACTATAACAAAAATACAGAGAGAATGAAAGATTAACTGCTCATGTTACTTCGATCACAAAAGGACTTAATTCAATTGAATTTGTGTACATTGTGTAAAAATCAATGCTTTTGATCAACATTCAGAACAATCTGCACTAGATGAGAGAAGAAGAAAGGCAATCCTAGAAGTTGAAATTTACGACCTAGAATATTGGAAATCGTATCACAGCACCGTTTTTCGTTGATGGAAGTTCAGATTGATTATGCATCAATAATTCGAAAGAAGGTCAAGACGATTTTGGCACACATTCATTTTCATTCATAGAACTCAATAGTTCCAGCAAATAGGTTACGGTCCCAACAATGATAATAATAATAATATTTATTTAGCAATAGCTATTTCAAAATTCATATAGGTATACATTTTCGTTAAAAAAATATTATTAACCATTATTTGTTCGAAACAAACTTAGCTAATTGAATACTTTAAGGTCATTAACTATTTTTATGGCGCTAGGCAATTCGATAAATGCATTGAATCCTCCATAAAATATACTATTTTTAAATTTAGAACGTTTACTAACTCCCATGTAGAAATTGTCGGCATTTCTTGTATTATAACCGTGCACATCACTGACTCATGTTACATTTTTATTACTCTATATGGGAACAATTTGTTTTTAATTTTAAATAAATATATATGTAGCATAAGGTATCATCTGTTCAACTGACATCAGTTCTAAGCATCACATGATTTCAATTGCAGTATACCTAATATACAGTATACGGCTTATACGTTCCAAAAATATGCCCCGAATAGAGAAACCTTGAATATGGAATGGTAATTTATATGGGATTATAAGGAATACGTTCCTGGGTGATAGAATGAAAAAAGTATGAAAAAAAAATTTATTTAAATGAAGTTTTTAATCATATTGATTAATTATTATGTTCAAGCTAAGAAAATGGTTCAAAGAATTTTGTAATTTTTCTTGCTTGGCAGTTTTTAAACGTTCCTTCAATTCAGACTGATATTCAGGATTGACTTTAGTAATTTGCCTTTTAAAAATAACACTTCGTTCCATAGATGGATTAATACTCGTAAATAAAATCACACAGCTCATTGGCCATTCTAAAACCTTCACTAAGAATTTCAAATTAAATGTCAGGTTTTCCGTTTTCGTTGAAGCCTCTTCTTCAATAGGCTCTGAATTTAACATTTCCTCCAAGTGTGTTTCAGTCAAATCTTCATCTTGCGGTTCAAGCAACCTCTGAATGTCACTTGATTCTATCTATTTGAACCCATCTTGTCATATTTCATTCGCAGTTTCGGCTATGTTTGCAGTCAACGTTTGAATGAGCACAGATTATTTGTTATTTTCCGCAGTCAGAGTAGACAAGAGTATATTCCAGCAATATTTCAATGTGTATGGCTTCAGTTCTTCCAATGATTCTTTTATGGTTACTATGCATTTCGCTTTGTCAAAATTCTTTCAGAATTCCATAACATTCATATCAGAATCACATTCTATATTATCCAATATGATTATGAAGGTTCGTCTCATGTAATAGAGCTTAAAGGCCTGGATTATCCCTTGGTCCATAGGTTCAAGCAAAGCGGTGGTTTTGTGAGGTGAAAATGTACTTTTATATCGGGTGTTCTTTTTAGAGGTATAGAAATTTAAAATGCAATAAAATAATCTGTGGCATTACATTTTAAATATGATTTCTGGCATATGACTGCCACGGCTGGCTTGGATGTGGTGCAATCTGAACTTCCAATTTTCGATGACGTTTTCCAACATTTGTGGCCGTATATCGGCAATAACACGGCGAATATTGTCTTCCAAATGGTCCAGCGTTTGTAGCTTATCTGCATAGATGAATGACTTTACATCGCCCCACAGAAAGTAGTCTAGAGGTGTTAAATGTAACTGTAACGTTCTGGCCATCATCTTTTTTGAAGAAGTACGGACCAATGATTCCACCAGCCCATAAAGCGCACCAAACAGTCAATTTTTCTGGATGTAACGGTGTTTTGACATGCACTTGAGGATTATCTTCACTACAAATACGGAAGTTTAGCTTGTTGACGTAGCCATTCAACCAGAAGTGCGCTTCATCGTTAAACAAAATTCGCTTATGAAAATCGGGAACAACGGCAATCTCGTTCTGGGCCCATTCGACGAATCTACGCCTTGCTTGATGATCGTTTAGCTTCAATTCTTGCACGAGTGGGATTTTGTAAGCACTCAAACCAAGATCTTTCTGCAAAATCTTCAATAAAGTGGATGGACACAGATCCAATTCTTGTGCTCGATGGCGGATGGACACATTCGGGCCTTCCTCAATGCTACGCTCTACAGTAGCAATAGCTTCTTCTGTACGCACCGTACGGCATCTCTGGGGATGCGTGTTATCAATAGGAGTAAACGTGGTGCGAAAACGTTCCAATGGTTAATCGAAATAACTGCTCTGATGGACAATTTTGTCGACGATAAAATGGACGTAGTGCGCGATACGTATTCCGCACAGAACCATTATTTTCGGAATAAAATTGCACTATTTGCAAGCGTTGTCCAGGCGTGAGTCTATTCATGATGAATTGCCAAACCAAACTGAGAATAAATCACTTCTCAGCTGTTAACTCGGTCGCAATCTTCAGCAGTAATGTCGACCTCAAATTCGATACCTCTAAAAAAAACACCCGTTATTTGGATGCATAATTTCAAGTTCGCGAGGATGATTTGGTGCATTATCCCAAACTAGAGCTGTTTTGAAGTCTAATTTCTTTTCTTTTCAAATAAGTTTCAACTTTCGAAAGAAAACAATTCCGGAAATAGTCACTGAAAATGGCGATTACATCCGCGATAAAGAAATATATTGCGGCGAATATAGGTATTGGGTCGCATGTTTTGATCCGTGAACAGTGGAAATGCGAATAAAGGCAGCGTGAATAGGGACCTTCTACTGTATTTCACAATTGTACGCATAGCTTTATTTTGTTTTGTAGTTACAAGTTTTGTAGCTGCTGCGTTTTTTTTTGTTCAATCGTAATAACATAGTGGAACAATATTCAAAGTGTGGAATAATTATTGACTAAAGAGCAATAACTTCACATATCGTCAATCTTCATAATCGTCAGATTTTCTCCAATTCTTTTGAGAAAGTTTATTTTCTTGGAAGTTGAATTTTAGACGATATGAAGTCGACGTGATAGCAGTGGACCTAATACCGTACCCTGTGGTACGCCAACTCCAATACTGTCCGAAAGGATAACAAGATATAAAAGGTACAATTTCATACCGAATCTTCATTGCATAGTATAAATATTCGACAGAATATTTCCGAAACAGTGGCTTGAAAGCATCATTGGAATGATAAGCAAAATACATTGATCTGTTATCTTCAAATTTCTTCTCATGTTTTTGTAGAATATTGAAGAATTGTTAACAACAATGAATCTGTTGATTATCCTATCTTGAAGCAATGAATAAGAGTTAAGGAATGTGGGTATTAATTTATCATAGTGGTGAATGAAATTTATGTAATTTTGTGATTTTAAACTTCCGATGATGTTTTGTGCAAAAATGCATAAGATTTAATGATTGATGAGGCCGTTACTTGGAAAAAATTAATATTGATAATGAAACATGAACGTGTATTTTGTCATATATTACAGTATAATATATGAGAAAATTCAAATGTGTGTGGAATCATAAGAGACCTAACATTTTAGAAATTGTAGAAGATAGGTTTAGGATATCAGGTATGTCTCTACAATTTCCTGCTTTCAAGAGTTGATCCGAAATATCTTCCTTAGAATTGTTAAAATGTCCAAATCTTCTTTCAGGCGAGCCCCCATTTATTTATTATCCAATTTATTTATTTTTTTGGCTGCGGATACTGCATAGTGTACGAGCATATAGTTGCTACTTGAACATACAGAATACAAAATTCACATTCATCCACTATATTTCAATCAATTGTGACAGCATTCTACCGAGTATAATGCAAATTATTTCTGCTCATGCAGATACATGAATCGATTACGTATGCATTCGTTATCCTAATAACCTCTAGAATGTCAAGTCTGTCTTTAATTGAGGTCTATTGGTGGTTTTGTTTCAATAATGACCTAAAACGATTGTTGAATTTGAACAATTTCACAATTAATTTTTCGATTCTACTTCGATTTATGTGCTGGTACAGAGGTGTTTTGTGGGCTTGTTCCATGGATATCGTTCTATGTTCAGAGAAATTATATCAATTTTTTATTTTCATTTCACAGAATGCTTTCAGTCTCCAAGATGATTTTTGTGGCTCTAATTAATATTTGATGGGTTCAAAGAGATGAAAAACAAAAAAAAGTTTCTAAACTTAGAAACCCTCAATTCACCGCCTAAGACGAACCAATTGTTTGTCAGAAGTTCTCATAAAATGGAAGAACCTGGGTAGTTAGGTTCGTTAGCATCCGGCTTAGGAACTAAGGAACCTCCAATGCAATAGTATTTTGAATCATAGCTGGTGCTTCAGAGCATAGTTTGTCAAATGACAAACATTTTAACGATCTCAGAAACATCAGATCTATACAGCCTTCTATGGAGAGGAAGTGAAAAATATTGCCAAATAAATGAAATTAGAATTTAAAAATTCACTGCAAATTTCTGTAAGTAGACTCAAGTTAGCGCAAGTTAGAATCAAGCTCTCTCAACTATCTAATTGAGCGAGCTTTTCAAACTTATCTAATTCATAGTTATAATCATCTATATATCCTATTTACACTTGCCATCAACGCCATCTTGAGGCCATTCACAGAAGGTTCTTGAAATTCTTAGTTTGGAGGGCGGATAAAGTTTATCCACAGAGAGGAGTCAATCATAACGAATTATTGAGTCGATTTAGTTTAATCTCATTGCAGAGCAGGAGAGAAATTTTATCACTGAATTTTTGTACAAATTACTGCACAATATCCTCCAAGATATTGGACAAGAGTCCTCCTCTCTTGTCCGCTTTGATATTTCGTCTTCCTAGGCAAAATTCTCGTACTACACAATTATTTCGCCTAGAGACTCCAAGGACCAACTCGCTTATACAATCTCCCATTTGGTTTATGTAGTCTACATTCAATAGAGTTGCTGATAATTGTGACATTCACTTTGACTCCATAGAAGCTATTATTAGCTGTTATGTGAACATAGGGAATTGACTAAAATGAATTGAATTGAGTGCTTTGTCATATTCCATAAAATGTTATTATTTAGTTGTTAGTTACTATTTTGGTTTTCAGATTAGATTGAGCTCTGTGTTATATCCCTTTCATTTAATTAATTATTATTCAACATTATGTTATTATTTTCTGGAATTGGGTATTATACCTGTTGAAAATAAAGAAATTATTATTATTTATATAAACTTATTACTATAATCCACGAGAAGAGATGATAATAATAAATTAAGTCATTGTGTAAGTTTGAACATTTGAATACACAAAGGAAAATGCTTACCGAAGCGTTCTTGCATCCTTTCATGAATTACAATATCGAAATCAATACAAACAGATACATAGGAAAGGAAAAGAAGAAAAAATGTTTGGGTGAAATGCTCAGTAATTTCCACTCAACATTTTTTTTCAAGATAGTCGGACCCAGTCGGAAATATGACAATCCTGTTCACCAAAGATGCGGCAGAATGAGAAACTTACTCTTATATTTAGACGTACGATGCGATGGTATAGTAGCTCTATTGATTCTTATACTAACATTGTGGATTTCTGACGGTATAATCTCAAAATACAAATATTCCGGATAGTCATATTCGAATAGTTCATAAAGGTATACAGGTAGAAACATGTGTTTTCAACTCTGAAACTGTTCCTTGGGCAAGCACAATTTTACAAAATCAAATCTCATTGCAGAATTTTGTATATTTTACCGTCCATATTTGTTAAATTGGTTCCAAAGCCCATTAACCAGGTAGCAAGCTGATGTAACAAGACGTCTTATTAGAGTGAATTTCGGTCAATTTTGGTCAGCGTCGTCATTCAACCGTTGAATGACGTCTTTTTAACGTCAGATAACGTGACATTCATATGATGACCGCAGATAACGTCAGCGCAAAGTACTCCTTTCGTCAATTTATGACCGTTACTTTTTTAAGAAATGACAAATGTTCTAATTCTAAATCACATAAAACGTAATTTAATGACGTCTTTTCAAAAGTTTAAAATGACGTCTTGAGGCTGTGACATTTCTTCGTCACCTTTTACATATTGAAAACAATATATGACGTCATATTACCGTCAGCTTGCTACCTGGGAATAAACATATGATAATCATATATTACCTAGGATTCGAACTCTGTACAACGAATACAAACATCGACAAGTTGAAAGTCAAGATATTTCTGTAATCTTCTTACAGAAAAATGTTTAGTTTGAAAACTGGGTTATTGACTACTAGAAATTAATAAATTCAATGGACGATGAATCTACTCTGTGATAGTTCATAATTAAATGAGAGGTAATAATAAAAACTTGTCTAAAAAAATCAAATGATGTCTTTCATCTCGAAAGTATTATATCTACAAATACAAACATATAAATAAATATAAATGGCAAAATTTTTCAGTTGAAAAGATGACCTGTCTAGACTATTTAATTCTGATTAAGTGAGTTTGATATCCGAAGGGCTTTCTATGAAAGGATTTCAATATCAAAACCTCTGAAATTTCATTTAGCCGATCACATATCTTATCCTTCACCCGTTTTGCTGACACAGAACAGTAATTGGCAATTATTTGGTCTGTGTAAATATCAGTGATGATAATTGCATAATGCCATTATAATCATTAATGTCAATTGGGACAATTAGCAATAGCAATATTGTCAGATAAATCAACGAGAAAATACGGTGGAAATTTCAACTGAGTCAATATTTCCAAAGGTTATTCAACCATTTTATCTCGAATCGCATTCAAAGGGCGAATGAACTTCAACATTATACCTTTTATATCACTGAATAATTCAATTGTAAAAAGATTTCCGCTTCTCAAACCGAAACTTCATGGTTAACATCAATTTCAGGACAGGTAGTTTGATATACCGAAGCAACCGCAAATCCCCAAAATCAATAAAAAATGTTCTGAAAACGCCACTTCTTTAGGTCTACGTACACTTTACTTTTAGTTTAACTTTCCTTTTTACTTACTTCTTACAAAAGATGGTTCATATGAAAAGTCAAAAAAAATATATTTTTTATTATATTTAAGAAGTAAAAATTGATTTTTAATAGGTTTAGAATGATAAATATAAAAATCATTTCATTGTGAAAAACCGTAGGCTGCTTATTGCTAATTTTTATAAATAATTGATTTATAAATAATGATGATATAGTAGTCATTAGGAAATAACCCCACGCTTTTTTACCGTGAAGAGTATGATTTTTTATTTACTATTTTTCAATGTCTATTTCATTCAAAATTGATTGAAGATAATGTCTTACTTTTTAATTTGGCTGTTCATACTATTTTTATTGATTATATTTTGCATTTTCCAAACTGTTTTCGATTCATAGTTTGGAATGTGAATCTCTTTTCGAATGTGTATTCATGTGATCCCTAAAGAACACGTTTTTTCTTCACTTTATACTTTTTGTTGTGAATATTTCATCTCTTTACACATTTTTAACTTTTTCTTTTCACATTTTTGATTTTGTTATTGGTCCTTTTCTGACTTTCTCCATTCTTGGCACTCTAGAACAGGGCTTCTTAAACTTTTTTTATATAGCGACCCCCTTCAAGCTTAGGAAATTTTAAACGACCTCCTCCTCCATATAATGAAATATATATTAACCGTAGATGTAGATGTAATATCGCACTATTTTACAATGTAAATAAAATAAGGATTAAAGAATACGTACCCATTCATTTCACATATATATATATATATATATATATATATATATATATATATATATATATATATATATATATATATATATATATATATATATATAATTGGAAACGTTGACGGGATATCGGTCGTAATAAAACACAATAAATAGAATGACATGAAACTATATATATATATATATATATATATATATATATATATATATATATATATATATATATATATATATATTCAATAGAAAAATAAACTTTTGTAACAATTTTTTTATAAGAAAACATAAAACTATATGTACGTAGTGTGTATACTAATTTTAAAATCTTATTTATAATGCTTGAAAAGTATCAGATTTTTGCGACCCCCTTTCAGTAGTCTCGCGACCCTCAGGGGGGTCGCGACCCACAGTTTAAGAAGCCCCGCCCTAGAATATGTATATTCAAGTATCTTTAATCATTAATCGATTGGGCCGATACTTGATGAAAATCTAAATACACAATTTGAATGAAACTAAGTAGTTTTTCTTCGGATTTGGACATGTATTTTTATTTAAAATATAATTTAAATAAACAAATTTTCTATAATAATTCAAAAACATGACAATATCGTTTTGCCAACACAGTGGCCTCATCAGATGTTGATGATAAACTGTTTATCAACATCAGAAAAGTTCATCATCAACATCTGATGAAGCCACTGTGTTGGTGAAACGATATTGTCATGTTTTTGAATTAATTATAGTGAAAATCGAAAAACTACTTAGTTTTATTTAAATTATATATTCAAGCATCAGTTGTTTGTAAATCACATGTTCAGTTGTTATTGTTCATCCGAAGAAGTAATACTTCGAAAAGCATGTCTTTCGTATTTGTTTCGATATATGCGAAAAAATTTAAACAGGACTTTACTACGGATATTAATTAATTCTCTTAAAATATGGCTCTCGTCATTTTTTGATGCATACCTAACGTGACCATACGTCCCGCTTTGGGCGGGACAGGCCCGCTTTCATTCAGTCTGTCCCTTTGTCCCCAGCGAGGTCGATATAGTACCGCTTTTGCAAACAGATCAAATGATCATTTATTTAACGAATTACTTGGTAGAGCATTGGAATAGTAATGGCAGCCGATATAGTTCGTAAAACTGCTACTGATTGTCTTCCTGTTGACTGGAAATGCATCATAGTGACAATATACTATACAAAATAATTTTTTCACATCTACAGCGTTCGAGTAAACACTATTTTCTGAGTATCGACAAATGCTAAATATTTTAAAGACGTTTTTCGAAAATCCCAGCCCAACATCGTGGTTACATTTTCTGCACACACAAGCAAGCTGTCATCTTTCACAGAGCTGTGTTGAAAATCGAAGGCCACTACTGGAGCTTCCATAATGTCCCGCTCTAGTAAAAAAAATAAATGGCCACGTTATACATACGTGCTACGTTGTCTCTCACTGATTCTACATCATAATTATTTTTATTTGGATCTCATGACATATTCGTTAACAAAATCTATTGTAAATGAATGTTTTCCATAATAAGAATTTTGTTCGGTTTGAATTTTCGAAATAGAGTTTAAATTTGTGAACTTTGTGTTCGATTCTGAAGAGTTCAGATGTCTTTTGATAACATGAAGAGTAATGCAACATATATGCAAAAGTAAGTATATATGAAGGAAAGTACAAATGTCAACAAATTAATGTCACTGATTTTTTTTCAATCTCACATCACTGGAGTCATATTCCAGCCGACATCGATTTAATCGAAATTTATAAACTCCAGGACAGTTATTGAAGAATATTTAAAAATGCTAAACTAAGTCAGATGTATATACGAGTACACGTTTAATTCACTGAGCACTGAAATACAGAATATTAATTGCTCGATGAACGAAGATTTATTACATTTTATTCAATATCACGTCTGCTATATAAAGTTTCATGAGTTCCTACATGAGCTACATACGTTGAAATTCATTAGGAATATTATATATCATTATCAACATCTCAATTAGTTTCAGTTCAAGTGATACCATAAATCTTAATGATTAACTCTTACAATTGAGGGTTGACAATAGTAAATCCAACTGTTCTACAATAGCTAACTGTTTCTATTCGGTGGTAATAAATTTTCATTGAAGATTGTAGACAGCTTGATTTATATTATGATATAAATGAACACATACACACAAACTCCTATATACAGATATATATATATATATATATATATATATATATATATATATATATATATATATATATATATATATATATATATATATATATATATATATATATATATATATATATATAAATGATAGGTAATAATAAAAACTTTTCTAAAAATCACTGACTGAACAATTCTTTATTCGACTAGAAACTAGCCTTTTACAGCATTATCAAAAATTTTACAATATTTCTTTTTCTTGTTTTTTCATGAAGTCGGGTGAATATTTCGGACCTTCATTCAAAATTTTCTTCTGTATCGAAACTAGTATTTGAAAAATTCTTAAACCTTGGATAAAAATCGTAAATTGGTGGTGTCACCTGTGAAGTGGTTGGTTATGTTGTTTCTGTAACAATACACTTATTTTCTTTTGTTGAGTTTGATATTTAATGTGTATAATTTTACTCTTTTTTTCCCTCACGGTGTCATCCAGAATATCGAACTCAATGGCATGAAGTTATCATTCTTGATAATGCTGTAAAAGACGAACCTAGTCGAATAAAGAATTGTTCAGTCAGTGATTTTTAGACAAGTTTTTATTATTACCTCTCATTTAAATATGAGAGGTAATAATAAAATATGTATTTTCAGTGTTTACTTGGGATTGCAGTCCAGGACAGAAAAATATGTAACCTCTTTAGTATTTTCCAAGCTTTCAAGAATGTTCTATTCTCTTCTTCAGGGCTTAAAAAATACATTATTAACAGTTTATATAACAAAGAACAATTGAAAATTTTTCTTATAATTACTCTGAAGTTAGTCCGACAGTACATTTGTTTCTTGAATTTTATAAATGAGTACGAATATTACCAAACGCATTGGGTTCTAATATTATTGCATTATATGTGTTAAGTGGTTGAAGGAAACAACTACAGTAAATTTATTTCTCAATTCTGCTTTTCAAGTGGGTTGTTTCCAGATGTCTTTTCAAGCGCCCCAGGTGTTTCTTAAACTGCAAACGTTGGCCGACGTTTTATGACTAACGAAGTGAGAATGAATTGAGTGTATTTTGAGTGAATTTTTTGGTAAATATGATCAGAATATGAGCCATCAATCATATTCAGATCAGATTAGTCCAATCTGGACATCTAATTTTCGATGACTTTTTCCAACATTAGAAACGTATATCGACAATAACACGGCGAATATTGTCTTCCAAATGGTCAAGCGTTTGTGGCTTATCCGGATAGACCAATGACTTTACATAGCCCCACAAAAAGTAGTCTAGCGGTGTTGAATCACAAGATCTTGGAGGCCAACTCACAGGTCCAAAACGTGAAATTAGGCGGTCACCAAACGTGTCTTTCAATAAATCGATTGTGGCACGAGCTGTGTGATATGTTGCGCCGTCTTGTTGAAACCACAGCTCCTGGACATCATAGTTGTTCAATTCAGGAATGAAAAAGTTAGTAATCATGGCTCTTTACCGATCATCATTGACTGTAACGTTCTGGCCATCATCGTTTTTGAAGAAGTACAGACCAATGATTCCAACAGCCCATAAAGCGCCCCAAACAGTCAGTTTTTCACGCACCAAAGAGTCAGGATGTAACGGTGTTTTGACATACACTTGAGGATTATCTTCACTCCAAATGCGGCAGTTTTGTTTGTTGACGTAGCCATTTAACCAGAAGTGCGCTTCATCGCTAAACAAAATTATATTATGAAAATCGGGAACAACGGCGATCTCGTTTTGGCCCATTCGACGAATCTACGCCTTGCTTGATGATCGTTTGGCTTCAATTCTTGCACGAGTTGGGTTGAGTGAGCACGCAAACCGCGATTTTTCCTCAAAATCCTCCATAAAGTGGATGCACACAAATCCAATTCCTGTGCTCGATGGCGGATGGACTAATTCGGGTCTTCCTCAATGCTACGCTCTACAGTAGCAATAGCTTCTTCTATACGGCGTTTCTGGAGATGCGAGTTATCAATAAGAGTAAACATGGTGCGAAAACGCTCCATAGTTAATCGAATTAACTGTTCCGATGGACGATTTTGTCGACGATAAAATGGACGCAGTGCGCGATACGTATTCCGTACATAACCATTATTTTCGAAATAAAATTGCACTATTTACAAGCGTTGTTCAGGCGTGAGTCTATTCATGATGAATTGCCAAACCAAACTGAGAATAAATCACTTCTGTCAGCTGTTGAATCGGTCGCCATCTTCAACAGTAATGCCAACTTAAAGTTCTATACCTCTTAAAGAAAATACCCATTATTTAAGAAGATGAACAGCAGAACATTCATTTGAAAAATTCAAATTATCCAAGAGAATGTTATGGTAGAGCTACATATCAAGGGATAAATGTCAAAATCACATTTATTTTGTAAATATTTCATACTCATTTTATTTGTTGTATTCTGTTGTATTTACACTTTTCTTGACTTATAGATTTATCCTATACATTCGTCAAATGTTTTAAAGGATCAATAAATATTTTTATTATTATACAAAGAATGTTTAGGCAAAAAAACGAAGTCACGTCGCGTCGGTTATGAGTTCGTAATATTGATATAGTCCAAGAGCTGGCCCCAATTTTTGGGTAGGTATTTGAGGCAAGCTGAAAACTTGTCACATACTTCTCCTGCTATATCCCAATACAAAGTTGCAAACCTGGAGGTGAGTAGCTGGACTAAATCAACCCCTAAAATTTTTGAAATATAACTTTTTTTTCTTAAAAATTTAAGGAAAATTTTCCTCAATTTCACTGCATTTCACTGCAACAAAATGTTGCAGTGTATATGCAACATAAATAAAATTAATAAATACGAAAAAAATGAGTTAGACGATGTAATCAAAGTTTTAACATTGCAAGACGCGAGCAAAAATATTTTGCAAAAAATTGTAAAAAATGTATTTGAGCAGCTTGAAATTTTAATGGAGTATTATTTATAACTGAAAAATGAGACTTTCAAAAAGACAGATCATTTTGGTTGGACTCTCCAGCTGTCAACCCCTAAAAATGTAGGGGTTGATTTAGCCCCGCTACTCACCAGCCAGGTCTGCAATTCCGTCATCGGGTTTATCAGGAGAGGTATGTATGTGACAAGTTTTCAGCTTGCCTCAAATACCTACCCAAAAATTGGTGCCAGCTCTCCTACTAATACGTTAGTTAAGTTAGATCTGTTCTTCAGTTTACAAATTGGGGACGGGTATCCACAATTATCATAGTATAATTGTATAATTTGCATTCATTGATTTTGTATAACGAATTTTCTACAATATACAACAATTTTGTAACATAGAATTGAACAGGAAAGTTTGAATTACTTTCAATTCAATATCATTAGTATATTTTAAAACTGATTTATCGATTATTAGTTTCTTGAAACCTTAACAATAAATCAAAATATATACAATATATTGTGATAACAGTTGGGGTTTGAGCAGAAGTTGGCAATTATTCCTCATTATTCATTCCGATTGTTATGATTAATTAATGCTGATATAATCAGTATACTTTAAGATTTCATTTCACTAATATTAGTGTTATCTAATAATGCCTATGGTAAATAAATAAATATTATTGTTTTTCTTGCGGTCTTCTAAGTGGAATGAATTTCGTGCTAATTATCATCCTAGAAAACGTGTGGGAGTCGTGATAAAGAAACCAACATAAACAATCAATTATAGTATCTGGTTTCAGAAAAACTTCAACACGTGTTAAAAATATTATCAGAAACTTGCCGACATGTAGAGTCCTTTCGATTCTTGGGAACATCATTTCCTTGAGATTGCAATCTTTAGGCTAACAGATGCGTGTTTATTTTCAATCAGAATTGATTGATGAAATTTTGCAGTAGTAATTAATATATTGATAGGGATAACTGTTAATGTATTTCAATTTCATGATCTAGCAACTTTACTTATTCTTGTTTTATTGTGGCATCATAGAGCTAGTTGCATTTTCTTCCTTTTCTTTTCAACTGAACGATATTTACAGTTAATATCATATAGGACAAGAGTCTTATTCTTTCTGTTATTTACATTATGAATTGATAGCGGAAACTTGAAACTTTTTCAGGCCCTAACGAAATATTTAAAATAAAACTTTATTCATATTTTGATATCAATAACGCATTAATTCAACCATATTCTTGTGATTTATTTCAGAAGGAGGTATTTACTTGTATAAAACAGTTCTACACTAACAACACAATGAATAAATAATTATTTGCTGTGAAAAGCAATAAAACAATTTTTTTTCATAAACAGAAATCGACTTTGCAGACCACATAGCGCCAGTTAGTGCGTTGAGGTTCCGCTTTGAAATCCAAAATGCACATTTCATACGAAAAAAAATGGGCGGTCAGGGTTTGAGGTATTTGATTGAGAAGATGTTGTTTGTATTCTTCGCTTTTTCGTCTGTGTTTTTCGCGCCTATGAATAACTATCAATCTTCTATACTGTAAGAATAGGCTGTGAGAATTTGTTTGAAGTATTTAATTGGGAAGATGTTGTTTATGTTCTTCGCCTTTTCGTCTATGTTTTTCGCGCCTATGAATGACGACTATCCATTTTCTATACTGTAAGAATATGCGGTCAGGATTTGAAATATTTGATTGGAAAGATGTTGTTTGTATTCTGCGCTTTTTCGTCTGTGTTTTCGCGCCTATGAATGAAAATCTATGTTCTCTACAGCAAAAATAGGCGATTAGGGTTTTTAGATGTTGTTTGTATTCTTCGCTTTTTCGTCTGTGTTTTTCGCTCCTATTAAGAACTATTAATCTTCTATACTGCTATTCTGATAGTTTAAAGTTATATAGAACGACAATCCCATATTTTCGAAAACAAAATGAAAGCATATAATTGTAACGATGAGCAAATGCCGAAAAATTATTAGAGTTAAAAATTTCAAGAATTATTTCATAGAAAGTTATCGACGAAAATTTCGTTGTAATTTTTCACTAAATCTGAAAATGACACTTCTATGATATTAACATGCTCCATTCTTATTTGAACAGAGATTTCAGCTTTCTATTGCAGTATTGCGAAAAGCCGATAAACGATAATTCTATGAAAAATCGATAAAAAAAAAGAATTTCATTGGAATAATCTTTGTTGACTTTGAGATTCTTGGGAAATCTTTTACAGTCATGAATATATACCTATGTAAGTAATTTTTAGTTTTTAGATCGTCCTTCAAGGCCAAAAAAGTGGAATAATTTTCGAAATAAACTTTATGATACTTCTCTGCAATATATTTCGCTAGGTCGTTTAGAACAGGCACTCCTAGATGTTCTCTGGGCTGTGTAGATTTGAAATTCCGAAATATAGCTGGATTTATAAGCGTCAACCCAAGTTTTATATCCTCGCTTAGTAGGCCTTCGAGGAATGTATTGTGGTAGAGAAAACGTCCTTTGGAATTTGATTATTGATTCATCCACTGATTGGTGCAAGTTGAAGTCGTCAATACTCATATTGTTTTATTATTGGTAAGTCTCTACATATATTTTTGTCTGTAAGAATTTACAGTCGGTAGGTACTAGTGGTTTTGGGACACAACTACCTACTCCTATTCTCATTTGGGACTTCAGTAAATTCATTATCTTAAATCCATATAAAATCTCAATAATTCGGTCATATCATATTCACTTACCAGTCACTGTAATCGAAGAATTTTTGAAAATATCAATGAAAACGATAATATTTAACATAGAATTCACGTGTTCTTGTCATAGTCATAGAAAGTTTGGTGATCTTCAATTTGAAGTTGTTATTTTTGATAAAGTATAGCTACGCTTCAGGCTATCCTCTAGTACCCGACAAGGTGGTTTCATTGAGCAAGCACGTAGGGAAAATCAAGGTCGACAGCGTAGAATTGTCAATGAATGGATACAACCTTTGGAGTCTGCTTTACTCTGTATACCTAATGTGACCATTTATTTTTTTTTTAAAGCGAGACATCTGCTAAATTATATAGAAAATTTTTTTTTGGTTTTTCCCAACTTTTCAGTCGAAGAAGATAGAGTAACACTAATTAATTAAACTACTTAGCACAAAATAGCTACACAGGTGGGTCTTACTAAGCCACAGTAGTGAAGTTACTTTTAAGTCCTATTTTTGTATTTGTCGGCTGAATAAATTTATTTCGAGTCTTGTTTTTTGATGAATTTGGAAGTCAGTTAATGATTTATTCATATTCATCTCCGTAATCAAATTAGCTTTCATCATTTCGACACTCAATTCTGTTTTATCACCTTTCCATATTTTTTGCGTTTGACAAAAAAATTTCTTCAGGCATACACAGTACAGACAATTTTCAGTAGAAATATTTTTAGTAATTTCAGCCAGAGGTTTTTTCATCTGTTACGAAGATGGTAATAATAACTCCTTGGGTAACCAGTAGATTGACCACTGTCTGTACCTCTTCCCACGTAAGGACTTTTGTTGAAATTGTCCATTTAACACTTCTAGTTTAGGATTGAATTGAAACTCTTGCTTTAAGTATTTTTTGCGTTTTTGATAAAATTAAACTCCTCAGTTTTTCCCTTTTTCTCTCGTTTCACAAACAGGTCGAGGACGATGTAAAGGAAAAAATCATAATCTCTGTTAATGACGTTTAATTTATTTGGCTGACACTATGACTGGACACATTTTACCCTCTGATTTTGAAAATGTAACCACTATTTGAGCTGTGATTTTCGACTTATGATGTAGAAAAATTAGTACATTTTCACTAAGATGCATTCAATATCAACTGAAAGACAATCAGTGGTAGTATTGATCGCGTTATTTACTATGACGCTTTAGCTCCAATTCCAATGAAGCTATCTGCCTAGTAATTAGTTCAATTTTGAATAAAATTTAATTCGGAAAAATGTATTTAAAATTATTGTTGACCTGTCTGCAAATGTGGGGCTTTGTCGAGCTCGCTGGGGATACCAGGACAGAGTGACTGAAAGCTGGACTATTCCACCAAAACTTGGATGTATGGTCGTATCATGTTATGCGTACCTACTTCATAAAAGCTATATTGGATAGGTTCTTTAAGAAATGCGAAAGTTCCTTCACTATATCGAGTCGATGTCATGATGTCGATGTCAAACATCCATATATAATTGGATGTTTGTATTTTTCGTTCAGAAAAGTGGAGCCATTCAAAATGTCAAAGATTGAAAAATAATTCATAGATTATAATAATAATAATAATAAAATAAAATTTATTGAGAAACATTTCTTACATTGTAAAATTACATTCATTCAATTGATACAATAATTACAACTAAGAAAAATGCTCACAAAAGGACTGTGTTCAGTTTTGAGTCTGATCTTCCATTCAGCCCTCGAACAAAAATATTGGTTCAAACAAAAATATTGGTTAAATTTATATTTACAATAATATACAACTTTATTTGAAAAGAGGAGAATACCTCAGAAATATTAAATATTTGAGACAATTCCACATGGTGAAGGACATTTGTGGCAAAAACATATACATTTATCTCAGCAACAGGAAACAAAGAATTAAGATGACCATTGATGGTAAAACATGGATATCTAGGGATGCAGAACTGATAAGATGAGTTCCTCAAGGTAGTGTGTTGGGGCCGTTGCTCTTTGTGATGTATGTCACTTCTCTCTCGAGAGCTTGCTCTGCTGGAAACTGTTACCTCATCATGTATGCTGACGATACAAACTTCTTAGTAAAGTCAATTGATGTCACCTCGTCGTTGATTGACTCAGGAGCAGTGTTAAAGGCTGTTGAACAGTGGTGTACGGACAATAGACTGCTGATCAACATAAAAAAGACTGAGTGTATAGTTTTCAGTACCGATAGATCAAAAATTTTACACCCCAACGAAGTTTGCAGCGACCAAAATGTAATTATTGCAGCAGAATCAGTAAAGTTTCTTGGCATCGTAATGGATAAATATCTTAAATGAAGAGAACATGTGGAGTGCCTTAGAAAGAGGCTTGACAAAGTTGTATATACTTTATTTTCTCTCAGAGAGCTGGTGCATACAAATATCCTGAAGGTGTTGTACTACTCAAACTTTCAGTCAATAATGTCAATGAGATTATTTTTTGGGGAGGATCTTTATGTGTGGAGAGCATCTTCGTAACGCAAAAGTGGGCTTTGAGAACGATTGCCAAGCTTCAGTATAGGCAATCATGCAGGAGATTTTTCAAGGAGTACGCATTCTCACGGTGTATGGGCTGTATATTTACCGACTGCTTATGTTTTTATATTCCCACTCTCACTATTTTGAAGAACTAAAATGTACGAATGCCACACGGAGGATGTTTCCATATATGTATCCTATACATTGTTCAACATTGAGGGAAAGAGGAACCCAGTATATGGCAATCTCGTTGTTTAATTCCTTTCCCCGACGGCTACAATTGGCAGTTGACACAAGGCATTACGAGAGAAGGATCTATAAATTTCTGATGGATTGTGACCCTATTCAATCAGAGAATTTTTAGAGTTTTGTAAATTGAATAGTAGTGTTGAATTCTATTAAGTTTTGAATTTTCTTTATGTTTATTTTGACCTAACTCTATTTTGATGTTTCATTGCTTTTTTGTAATGTAGAATTGATTTTTGAGTTCAATAAATATTATTATTATTATTATGATACAAAAAATTGATTCATACATTATTCATTCGATTATATTTCTATGATAGATTTTTCTGTGAAGGCTTCGCCTTTGTATTCGGCTTCTATAACTACAAAATCGAGTTGAATTGAATCCACTGAAAATTCCCTCATTCATAGCTATAAAAATTCATAGCTTAAATTCAACTGCTCATATTTCTCGAACAGATATTGGGAATAATACACATGTTTGCGTTATTCAGTGAAAATGCCATGTAAATTCACATGCTTGTTATGAATACCATGTGTTCCATTTATCAAAAAGATAATATCAATTATATCCCAACTTACGTACCATCAATTTCAATGACTGTACCAAATACGAATGACTCAACGCAATAATGTCCTAAATTCTAAGGGATTTGGTGTTAACACGCACCAGATGAACATGTCGACAAGGGGCGTATGGATAACCACATAACTCATTCATTTCGAAATTATATCAAAATGAATTGGAAATGAATGAAATGAATTTAATATCAGATGAGGACGACGTTAGGCACAAAGAAGACTGGAAAAAATTAACAACATAATAACCACGTTTACAACCTACTTCATTTTAAATTAATTTTGAATATTACAAACATATTATTATAGTATTGTGAGATATTTTTCCCCTACAGTTCTGCTTCTTGGAAACATCATATTGAACATGACATGATGAATGAGAAAGTTAAGCATGAGTTATCAGTGTTTTTTTTTAATTGAAGGGAACGTCATGTACTTAATATTATGGTTCATTTCATTCGAGTTTAGTTTTTTTAAGGTTATTTAAGTTAATAAACTGCACGGCGTATGCTTGTTCATATCATTCCCAAAAAATGGAAAGGGCACATAAAGTTGATTCTAAATCAAAGTTCTGCCGATATATACTGACCGTATTTGAATTTCGACTAGAATGACAGTAATTTTTTTTTGCTGTATTAAGTGTAAATGCATTTGCAAAGCTCAAAACATGATCAAATTAAACTTTCTTTCTTTTTCGAATAATTTCTTCCTAATTATCTATGGGGCAATAAAACGAATGTAAATTTCAATTGTAATCAATACAATTTTATTTATGAGCTGAGCTAGAAATTTCGTTAGTATAAATTCGAGTATGAATTTATTTGAAGTGAGATAAGAAATGCATACTATAATATAGCTCACTCAATAACAAAATGATAACAAAACAATGAACACTTTGAGCAATTTTTTGAATTAACTTATCTATCATTTGAAGAGGATAAGAATTTTGATTTATGAAAACTCAGTAAAATAATTGAGTGATACCAAACAAAAGTCGGCAATTCCAAATTTTTGGCATAGATACTGACAGAATAATTCATAATTCAATTATCTATCTGACACACTCTAGCGACATGCTCAAAATTTATGGCTCAGTATAAACTGTTTAATCCAAAAGTCAATTTGTAGTCCTTAGCTCTTAAGATTTTATCGAAGTGCGACACTGATAAAACAAGATTATATTTACCCACAAACATGAGAGGGATTCAAATTTTGTGGCTTTATTATGCGTTATATACGAAGTTCATAAGCTTGAATTATTATAAATTTCAGAATCGGAATGAGGGATATAATTACGTAAAACTAGTAATTCGAATGAACAAAGCTAGTTTTTTTTGGGACGTGTGTCTTCTTACACGATAATCGTGAACAATTCAATCATATTATGAGATAGATTAACGAAGAAGATCGTGAAGATTCAACAATGAATCATAAACATATGAAAAACCTAATAAAAGAAGATGGATATAGGAAGTAATATGGTACAGAATATAGCAGATATACAAAACTTATAGGCAATAATATATTCAATTGAATATGTAAGAGAGAATTTTCAGATAATTTTCCAAGTTGAATAATCTACTTGTTCATAACTGCTTCTTATTTCGCCCTGTTGAATAAGAGAACTTTGCAATCGCATTTTTTCCTACAATTTTTCGGAAAATGTCGAATTTAATTGATAGATTTCAGAAAAAATATGCATTTTTTTATAAAAACGAGCCACGTAACGAAATAATCATTTTACAATCTTATAAAGAAACTTTGAAGGTACATCTATCCGTATTGTTGGTCAGGTGTGCTTGATTATTACATGATTGGTGGATGCGCTGTATTGTCTAAGTCTGAATTATTCTTGAGGAATATTTAGAAAATTTTTTTAATGTTTGAACTTGGTGAGTAGCTTAGAATCATTCCAGTCTAACCAAAGAAACATGAACTGAGACTTTATCTGTTCCTGTTCTTCTCATCCATGATTATTTGATACGTTCACATGCTGAGAAAATATAACTATCACGTAAGCTTTCATAACTTCTAGATATATAAGAAATAACAATTTTGAAGATCAAAATTTTTTTGTAGAATTCGAAATGAATCATATCAGATACTTGAAAATCATCAGTACCGAATTCAACTTATTAGAGGCCTTTTCCAATTCGGACAATGAGCGGCTTGACTTTGACTCTGACCTATTTTGTTGGAACATATGAGAAAAGTAGATGAGTAAGTAAGTTCTATTCTTATTTCTTTAAAGTCACTTCGAACGAATTGATAGATTATATAATATGTATAGCCCATGAACGAAACGTTTTCAATGGTTTTAACACAGAATAGTGCATGAAAAATTCCATGTTGATTCAATAAAGATACTTCCAGGTTTGAGATGGATAAAATTGTTACTCTTTTTTTCAAAGATGTTTTTAGGTATTTATATTTACATTCTGTGAAGAATCAATGAAACATTAATTAATCCATGTTGAAGCATTGTAATCCTTTATTCGTTTTCATTTCATTTAGATGAATCAGTGTACTTCGCACACTACTGAATTTTATTTTCATACTAGCTGACTCGGCGAACTTTGTACACCCAGTTATTTTTCTCTAAATATTTTCCAAAAAGCCGGAAACACATGTTCTAGTATTTGTGCTACACTATCTTGTTTTTATTGTTTATCCCGTATAGAGCCAGGGACTTACTAACTTACGAAGGGACTGCAATACTTTCTGTTATTTCAAAATAATCGTGTTATCAAAAAATTCCTATATTAACTCGTTTGATGTACTGAAAGTGATTAACCTGGGCGTTCTATAGTTGAACGGCATGTTCCTAATTCCGTATCAAGTACTTGTCACATTATATCTCATCATTAATTATAACAGATTTACTGGATAAAATTAAAAATTTTCAGAATTCAGTCCATTCCCCGAAACCAATGATTATAGTAGCTCTGTTGACTGTACCAATAGCCTCTATTTGAATTGACTCTTCGCACAATATTTTGTAGCATCATTGGTAGTATTTTTGTATCAATAACAATGAAACTTTGCCTTGCAATATTGACACACAACGTTCATTGGTCCAATAGCAACGATTTTCTGTGAATTGTAATCTATTTCAACATTATAATTGAATGGAAGTCGATAGGAGTTAAAAACAACCTTTTCATATTGTTAATTTCGATTCCGTTCTCCTTCATTTCGAGCTTCACGTTGCTAGTTTGACTTGCTATTTTATATCTTTGACTTGCTGCATTGCGAGTTCTGCGACTTAAGTTTGTAGCTAGAATTTTTAAAAACGAAATTTCAACTGTAAATTAAGGAAAACTATGTATTCTTCTTTATAATCAAAAATACCACGTGCTATGTTAGTAACGTGTATGTTAGTCTATTCAATCTTACGAAAACTTTATATTAAATTGGAGATCAATATTAGTCGTGATAGCTCTGATCTAGATCGAGATGTGTTATGAGATATTTAGTTTTTTTACATCCTCTTTTTGAGACTTGATAATAATATTTTACTCATATTATTAATTATTCTCAATTTTTCTGATTTTACACGCAATGTTTTAATTTTTTTCCCTGGAAATAACAAACACAACAAAAAAAATAGTGAAATCGGTTCAGCCGTTCACGCGTAATGGCGTGACCAAGGGAGATAGGGATTCATTCTATATTATATAGGTAAATTAGAAATAATATTATCCATACCAACCATATTATAATATATGGTTGTTAAGTATTCTTCAAGTCTCTAATTTTCCGCACAATTTTTTCAATTTTCACTTTCATAGCAACCTTCTTCTGACAATAATAAACCCAACAAAAAAAA
Organism: Henosepilachna vigintioctopunctata; assembly: GCA_030704895.1. Classification (NCBI taxonomy): domain Eukaryota; kingdom Metazoa; phylum Arthropoda; class Insecta; order Coleoptera; family Coccinellidae; genus Henosepilachna; species Henosepilachna vigintioctopunctata. The sequence continues at coordinate 7,229,094 of JARQZJ010000031.1, forward strand.
TAGTGATTTGTTAGTCAACAGTGATATGAACTTTGTTGAATAGCAATAAAGTTCGAATTGACTCTACATTTTTGTTAGAAAACGTTTGAATGGGGAAAAAAGAGCTGTTTTTAGGGATTTCCCGGCAAATATTCGAATTTTTCTTGCCGTAAAAACCATCCTTCGACTTTAGCGAACAATTAAAATAAAGAATTGTGAAAATTGTTCCTGGCGTTGTTGAGTTATGCGTTTACCAAACACATTTTGCGATTCATTTTTATATTATAGATATCTGAACGTGCAGAATTTGGAATGTTGATTTGGAATAGCAAAAAGTGATTATGAACGCAAGAAGATAGTGGAGTCGGTACCTGTGGTTTGATTTTTGCGGAAAAAATAATTTTTCTCGGTAATGAATATCGATTATCGCTGGGTTATCTGGCCGTAACTAATGTACCCCTATCAATTTCGGACCCCTGCGAACGTGACCAAGTGGCCCAGTGGGAAAGAGACGTCTGCAAAATACGGAAAATGTAGCTTGTGCTTCATGAAATATTTTTATATATCCTTAATATTTCATAGACCTCTACAGATAAATATAAAGGTCAAATATATAAAGACGTAAAGGTCTATCCATTTTTTCACGTAGCCTAAAAATGATTGAATAAATATCGTGTTATTGATTTTCTCGTTAATATTTCTTTTGCTTCATGTAATATTTTTATATATCGTTAATATTTCATAGACCTCTACAGATAAATATAAAGGTCAAATATATAAAGATACACGATATGTTTGAATAAATATCGTGTAATTGATTTTCTCGTTAATGTTTCAAATATTTTTCATTGAGAGAGAAGTTTTGTGATCAACTCTGAAAATCAATTAAAAATTAATGCAATGTGAACAATAATGCACCTTTTGACAATTCGTAATGTAATAAGTATTGTTGAATATTCACAATGTGGTCACTTTCTATGAATGTATGGCTGGTTTTGTGTTAGTTCAGCTCGTCACGTTAAAATGGAATTACTAACTGCCTAATTTTGAATGGCGGAACCGTGGATCGTTTAGTGGCATAATAAACATTCACTGACCTCTTAGTGCCGATAGTAAACCCAATTACGGTAACTATGCTATCACCTCATCGGAATTTCTGAGCTAATCCATTATTCTCTTCGAGATCATTACAATGACTTTAACTTCCTATTAGATAAATTCATAACCATTGTCTAAACATCTCAGGCATTAGTGTTTGTTTTTATACGCACTATCTAATTTGATTTGAAAGAATTGATAATTTTTTAATTATTCATTACACTGCCAACTGAATACTCGTTTAAAAGTTGGTCTAAATGTACATACTACTATCGAAACTCTAGGCTTGATAGTAGGTACATCGCACAAAATACGAGGGAGGGGTACGTTTCCGGTCTAACCAAGAGATGGCGCCACAAAGTCTACTTTTGGAGCGGTGTCCTGTAGTACTATTCCTAGTGAGCTTGTATGTGAAGTTTCAGCCCAATCGCTTCTTTAGGTTGCGTTTAAGAGCATATTGCGCGAGGCGCTTCCGTTGTTTTTGTGGAAATGAAAAATTGGAGAAACGTGCTGTTATCAAATTTTTCTATTTGAAAGGTTTTACACCAAAACAAATAAAAGAAGAGATGGATTCAACACAAGGAGACTTCTCCCTATGATATTCAACTATTAGGCATTTCGGATTTTAAAATGGGCAGTGTGAGCACCTCTGACGATCCTCACTCAGGACGGCCCCTTGAGGTCACAACTTCAGAAATGATTGAGAAAACTCATCAAATAGTATTGGAAGACCGCAGATTGACAGTGCATGAGATAGCTGAGATCAGTAGGATGTCAGCTGAACCTGTGCGAAATATTTTGCACAACCATTAGAGCATAGAGAAGCTGTGTGCAAGATTGATGCCGCGTTTGCTAACGCTCGACCAAAAACTGATTCGAAAATTTTGGCGAGGTATAGGCCTAATCCAAATGAATTTTTGCGTCGATTCATAACTGTTGGTGAGACTAAGAGACACCACTACACTCCTGAAAAAAAAAAGAACAGTCAAATCAGTGGGTTGGAAAGGGGCAACCAACTTCAAAGAAGGTCAAAACAATTTTATCGGCCATCAAGGTTATTGCTACTGTTTTTTGGAATGCGAGAGGAATTATATACATTTATTATCTTGAAAAGGGTAAAAATATCACTGGTCAATACTACGCAGAGCAATTCCAACGTTTGAAGAATGAGGTGCAAATTAAACGACCTCATTTGGCCAAGAAAAAATTCTGTTTCATCACGATAACGCACCAGCGCATTCGTCAATTATTGCCATGTCCAAAATCCACTAATTGAAGTTTGAATTGCTGCATCCTTCCTACTCTCCAAGAGTAGACCGCAGCGACTATTGCCTGTTTCATAACCTCAAAAAATGGCTTGGCGTTGACAAATTTGAGAGCAGCGAAGAAGTTATCGAAACTATGAATCAGTATTTTGAGGAGCTTGACGAATCTACCTTCAAAAATGGTATAACTGAATAAGAACGCGGTTATGAGAAATGTATCAGTGTTGATGGAGAATATGTTGAAAAATAAAGCAAAAATTTCATTATTTTTCACCCCACCTTCGTATTGCTTGTAAACATGTAAACAGTTCACTTCGACAAATGTTTCGAGCAGTAGTGCCTTGTGAACGACAAGACTGGGCAGCGCTGCAGAAGAAAAGGCTCATTCATCATTTCATTGAAAACAATTAACATGCAGTGCTGTCAGACTCGAAGGGGCAATTCGAAAATTACTCGAAATTCTTCATTCTTCAATCTATATAAATATTTTTTCACTCTTCACAAAGAGAATTATCGTCATATCCAAAAACTCACAGGCTCATACACATAAAATCACAGGCTCCATTAGTCAAATACAGATCTTTGCCATATTTCCCTTCTCTCACGGAAAAACTGTGTCACAATCTCGGTGAAGCAGATGAGCTTAAACTTGCCGAATACAATTTCATTACTGGCAGAAGTGTTTTTACAAGACTGCAAGGTAAGGTGTCTCCATCTTTAATATCAGACTCTATTCTACATTATTCCTTGCTTGTAATATCTACAATATTTCTTGCTTGGATTGTGAATGAATTTATATAGGTCAAACATCGCAGACCATTGAAAGAAGAATAACTCTCCATAAATGTGATGTACACCCTGATAGGTGTACTTTAGCACTTCATTCTTCAAAACAGGGACATCTGTTTGATTTTGAGAATTTCAGAATACTGGATGTGCCTGGTGGTTACCAAAAAAGGATTTTCTTGGAAATGGTCCACATAAATAAAAATGTTAATAACATCAATAAGAGGACAGACGTTTCTAGACTGAGTTGCATTTACAGTTATTTACTTTCAAAACATTATAGATAATCTCCGTAAACCACCTATAAATTTTAAAAGGTGGTTTATTTTTAACACAGTTGCTTTATGTTGCTCAGTATGACATTTGTTTTTACAGTGGTTTACTTTTTTACCTTCTGTACTTTTTCGGTGACATTTTTCTGCGTTGTTGGTTAGTTTTTCATAATTTTTATATCCTAGTATTAATATCCAGTTTCCTGTATATATTATACATATATATTTTAAGTACACGCACTCCTGCTTATGGTGTTGGTCAAACATTTAACCTAGTTAACAGTGAGATGTAAGAATTTTTTATCATAATATTCATTAACTGCTGATGAAGATTATAATCATAATCGAAATATAGACAAGGTCAACAAATTGGTTAAAATTCATTCATAGTGGTCCCCCTATTTTGCCGATAAATCATAATAATATTCTTGTTTATATATATATATATATATATATATATATATATATATATATATATATATATATATATATATATATATATGGATGTGTTTTTCTGAGAGTTCAAGGTATTATATTTCATACTGGAAGCTCGATTGGAAACTTAAATTCAGAATGAAACATAATGTTTGATATCATTTGGAGTGTTTTGAAGTGAGCTCTTCAACTCTAATGTAATCAAGTCAATCATCTTGGAGGAACTACCGTTTATAAAAGCAGTAAATCTTTCGACGAGTGCATATATTTCACGGCAATTGACGTACTATTTGAATAACAAACTGATTGATTTTCGTGATATCATAATATTATACGAGTATTATAATCTAAGAACCAAATGAAATCAATAACGAATCGAAATCAGTATATAACACATGTTGGATAACCCAAAAAAAGTCCTTATACCAAAAGGTGAAGAAATTGCTATAGTATTTCATGTGAAATATTTGAGAGTAGCCAATGTGAATAACATCCTAAATAATACTACAGAAACACAAATATTCAAAATTGAACTGAAAGAAAGTCGAGGTAGGATTTTACATGCCGCATACAAAGTTGAAATAAACAGGGCACAAATATAATAATGAAGGTTTCAATGGATTTGATTTGGTTATATTTGTTCTTTTATGGACTTTACCGATCCAATACTGGAGGATATAAGGTTTTATAGCTCAAAAAAACATACATCACCTGGTAATATTACTCACAAACTATGTAGAATTAGAAAATAACCTAATCGTTTCAAAACAGCCTTCACATTACTCTTTTAATATTTCTGATACTTATTCGAACATTTTTTTTTCGTCTCAATTTATATTCTTTTTTTTTCTCTTTCACATAATTAGTCATGAGTTTCAACTGGCTTGTTCGTCTTCATTAATATTTCCATAGATTATTGTTGGAATAATCAGTTGAAAATTATCACTGATAGGTTGATTATTATGACCCTGAAAAAATAATTGAAAGTTGAAAAGAGTTGTAAGAAACATTTGAAATGAGGTGAAACTCATCCAGATAAGGTCAAACTATGCATCAAACATAAAACATCTGTGAAAAGTTCCTCCTCGTTTCAGATCTTCAGAATATAATTGATGTATACGTGTTTCGAATATTTCATACTTATGCATTGTAATCGGTGATTTTTTAAGCGTAGTTTTTTGTTGAATCGAATAAAACACTCAATTTGCATTATATATTCAAAAATTTTATTGAAATTGATAACTTTTCCTTTGCCATTTACATTTCAAAGATAACTTCGTGTATATGTTGTCCGCGGCTCCTATCAAATGGTCCATTCGGAAGGTCTAATTTTGCGTCACTTTTTCGAGTATTTCAGCCTGTATCCCAAGAATTACGCGTGTTATGTAATCATGTTCGGCTTGTACACACACACTAACGACTTTACATAACCCAACAAGAAATAATCCAGAGGTGTCGAATCGCATAATCTTGGCGGCCAATTCACAGGGCCATTTCGAGAGATAAGCTGCTCACCAAATTCATCCTTCAACCACACCTAACTGTCGTTTTTTCGGGACGCATCGGTAATTCTTGTATGGCATGTGGATGTTTATCACATATTACATATTCATTCACATATCCGATAAGTCAGAAATGAGCCTCATCGCTGAATACAATTTTCTGAAAGGCCAATTCATCAAAAATTAGACGTTGTGGTAGGTCATTCGGCTTCAATTCTTGCAGAAGTTGAATTTTATAGGCTTTCAAACCCAAATCAACACGTAAAGATTTCCATATGGTTGAGTAACACATGCCCAATTGCTGAGAACGGCGATGAATTGACATATCAGGATCCTCATTAACACTGTACGCTACGGCTGCAATATTCTCTTCAGTACGCACTGTACGCATGCGAGACTATGGTTTAATGTCCAAAAAAGTAAACTTGGTGCGAAATTTGGTGATAATAGCACGAGTTGTTGATTCACCAGGTCGATTAAGACGACCATAATATGTCGTAACAAACGATACACATTTTTCACAGAGCACGAATTTTGATAGTAAATTTCAACAATTTACAATCGTTGCTCGTTTGTGAGTATTTCCATGATGAAATGGCAGAGCATTCTGAAAACTTTTCACTTTGACAGATGACAGTTTGGATGCCATTACCAACCAGTGCGCCAACCTGAAAAATTTGACTCTTAAAAAAGCAACCGTTATAATTCGCGTATAGTTGAATCTTCTGATCCTCTCTAATTTCTTGTTCGTAGTCTCTAAGTTGAAATTGGAGAATTGTTTTCTTTCTTCGTCAATTAACGGTAGAGAACAAAATACCAACAACTAGTGTCACATTTATAAATGTAGCTTTTACCTTTCAATTTCCATATTTCCATAAAATTTTCGATATTTGTTTCCTTAGAATATTGAATTTGAATATAGTTTTTTTGCAACCTTACCGATTACCCAATCGATGAATCGAAAATATTGTATTTTTCAAATGAAAGAATAATAAAAAAATACATGAGACAGATGGGATCATGTCGTCAAATTTCGTGACACTGTTATGACTGACGAACACAAAAAACATAGTCTCATTTATCATTATGGCAGTGGTAAAATATATAGATTACCTATTTGAAGCAGAAGAACATTGCACATTTGGTTGAAATACCAGAAATACATGTGAAATAAGTAAAACTGTTAAAATTATGTTATAGGTACTTGATTATTACTACTGAAAAACTATTTTATTTTTGAACACAGATACTAGAATACTTGTAATATTTGGCACCATACCAAATTTTTGAAGAAACAGCTTTTAATAAGCCATCTTGACCACCATTCCGATAAAATGGAAAATCAATTCATTTTATTCAAATGAACAACATATAATCGAATTATTCATTATGCGTTCTCCAATAAATGAGGAAAGATAATTATCAAATATTAGATATTAGGTCGATTCTATTATGTTGACTCACTATGTTGGTTTCATGGCAAATTATACTTGCATAAATCATTCTTTAAAAATACTCGTACTTTATATTGTATGCACATCTCAAATATTTCAAATAGTAAACATTTAATGACAACGGCGTCTAAACTCGTAACCAAATATTTATTTTCATCAATGCCACATATTTTTAGATGCATCAGAAATCTTGAATAATGCTTAGTTGTTGTTGGTTTATTCAACCGAATAACATTCATTTCATGATCTATTTTTAGTACAAGAAATGCTTCTATGTATGTTATCTGCACATGTTTTCATTCATACCTTTTTCGATACATTTTCTATTTTTTCAGTAAATTGATTTCTATTTCTCATCTCGACATTTTTTTCACTCGATAGATCACGGCTTCATATCATTGAATTGTGTATATATGCACTTTAATAGAAAAAATAGACATTTGAAATAAAAAATTGCCAAATATTGGAGAGCTGGGGTTTTCCATTACAAACAAAGTTTTGAAAATTCCCAACGATTCTATGTGTGCTACAAAAGTTATTCGGGTCATGGTTGAAAATTTGAGGGGTTTCAGATTTTTCTCTCAAAACTGTAAGTTTTCTCAAAGAAAACCTCAAACTAAAGCTGTAGATCCTAAAATTCTCTATAAAAATGGTTTTATGATTTTGTTCCTAAGAGTTACCATTCGTGAGATATAGCGATTCTAAGAGTCACATTATACATAATATGCAATCATTTCCACGCCACCTGTGAAGTAGTGTACTCGGTGCGTTTTTTTTACCGTGGTTTCCCCTGTAGGCCTACTCCACTAACTGTCATGACAATTCAAGGATAATTTAAGGGAACAATACCCGTCAAGTTCTAGATATTGCCTTATTATTGATATTGATTATTGGGATAACTATTGTTTTGATTTTTTTTAGATATTTCAATCAGAAAATCATACTCTTGACAATCTACTTCAACAGTCATGCTTCTTCAATTTCTTTCTTCCTCTTGCTGGATGTTCATAAATTGTTCAAATGTGGCCGAGTCGTTGGTCTCTTCATTAAAATCACAGGAACCTTCTTCTATTGCAGTCAACTGGACATTTGAGCAAGACTGACATTGGCAATTGGTACACGCTGGAGAACACAGCAACCCGATTTTTTTACAGCCACATTTGGCACTACAACCTATTTTGCAATTGCAAAAAATAGTGTTGAGGAGTTTTTCTGGAGCAGGTGTGAGTAAAGTTTCCATCGGCTCCAGATTATTATCTATCATAATAAAACAATTGTTGAACTGATTTACACATATATTGAAAAGAATACTGCATGACGTACGTTTCGATGAGATTCACGTTTTTCAAATACTACTAATGACATTCATGGATAATTTGGAAAAACTAATTCATTGTCACCCCATTAGTAGTCAATTTATTTATTGGTATAGATATGTAGATGATATTACCCGTTGTTTCACTGGTACTCTTAGGCAACTCGACACTTTTCAGACATTCAATTCGTTACACCCTAAAATTACATTCACTTTGGAATTTGAGAAAAAAAACTTTATTAATTTTTTAGATCCTAAAATAATGAAACTGGATAACAAACATAGTTTTTCAATTTTCCATAAACCGTCACATACAGATAGTATTATACATAATACTTCCATGCATCCATTTCAATACAAAATGGCAGCTTTCAATAGTTTGATATATCGATTAGTAAATATTCCTCTTTCTATAACCAATTTCAACACCGAGAGAAATTTAATCAAGCAAATAGCCGTGAATAATAATTATAATCCTGAAATAATAGATAATATGATATTAAAGAAAAACTTCAAAAAGGCGATTGGTTTGGTTTATCCCCTAGTCAAAAACAATATCAACTATAACAGTTTTACATACATCGGTAAGTCCAGTGAAAAACTCAGATCTCTTCTTTTTAATTATAACATCAACATTGCTTACCGTACTGGAAATAACTTAGGCAAATATATCAAAAATAACAAATCTAAGGTCAACAAAAATAAATAATCAGGTGTATATAAAATTAACTGTGGTAGTTGTTATAAGTTTTATATTGGTAGAACGCTTAGAAGTTTTCAAATAAGAATTTCTGAACATAAACGTAGTTTTGATAATCAGAAGACAGATTCACATTATGCAAATCATTTGATTAAAGAAAATCATATATTCATTTTCGATTTTGAAATTTAGAATACCGCAAACAAAGGAATGAAGCTTAATTTGTTAGAATCACTTCAAATTAATATATACAAATATTCTGGCAACCTTTTGAACAACCAAATCGATCATACCTCAAGCCCCCTCCTCAATCTTTTCAAAATTACTTAGTTTACTATATAGTAGTTCAGTATGAATTGATCCCTGCTACCTGCTATCTACCTGTTTTCCTTGTATTCATAATTTTAGTTTATATATTGTATGTATTCGAGAAATGTCATTAGTCTGAACGTAGCATTTGAAAAAGGCGAATCTCATCGAAACCTACGTCATGCAGTATTCTTTTTTATATATGTGTAATCAGTTTAACAATTGTTTTATTATGTTTATCGATTCACATTAATTATCGGCCGCATCAATTATTTATTATCTATCAATTTCCAACCCCAGTCTTCTGGGTTTAGTTGAATGCCTAGCTATATTTGAACTTGAAATGTTAGTCTAGAGAACGAGTGTTCAGTGTTACTTTTGAAAATAAGGTAAAACTCGAAAAAGTTGTGAAGAAACAATATGATTTCTTGAAAATAAGATAATAGTTTTTCATTCCAATACGAAAAGTTTTTGGAGCAAGTGTAAATAATTTACAGTTATTCACTTGGTGCATTTCCAAGTGTTATGATCATAAAACGATTATTTTCCTAAGAAAACAAATAGTTCGGTTGAAATGGAACGAATCGCCTGTATCGATGGAAACGCGTGGGTTCTGATTATTAATATTTATTCAATTTTATGTAGATATATCCTATCAATCCAACGACTGCGAGCAAAAATAGTTTATAATTTACTAATTCGTTTTCTTAACATAGTTTTGGCCATCAGGCGATTTCTTAACGATCTGTGAAATAACAAACAGTCTCCAAATCATTTCGTTTCGAACTATAAATAACAAACCATCACGTCGGTAGGAAATATAAAGTCTGCGACTCAAATCCAACATATGACAGATGAAGGAAAGAATCAGTGGATCGGCTTAACAATGGATCAGCTGTGTGTGAAAACGATACTAAAATTAATTGTGTTTGTTTCTTGAATTAGGTACCTTTTAATTATGTGTTAAACTAATGTTTTATCGTCTATTAACGCAGAGGTGAAGATCTATTTATTACTTCTTGAATTAAGTACCTACCTATAGGTGCTAGTGAGCCATGGAAAAAAATTTTAAAAAATATTAGTAATGCTGGACAACATTCACAATTGTGAATGAGATATTGGCCATACGAGTTTACTGATATGGGAGTTAGAGATTTACGTTCAAAATAAAGGTGTATTAATTATAACCTATAATTGAAAACATTTAGCTGAATTTCACAAACATCGTTCAATACAATTGACGTACGTTTCGTAGTACTACATAATCATTAAAGGTTAAAATAAATTTGATAAGTAAAAATCCATCCAGAATATTGCAGTGTTGAGTAATACATGAATAGGTACTCCGTCGACTCTATAAAACGACTCAACTAATCAAAACTATAAAACGCCGAAAATATGACATATCCAGAAAAATACAGCCTTTTACGTCAAGAAAAAATGATGGGGAACCGGAGTGTAAGCAGAAGAAAAACAACGGAAAATCAACACTTGCTTCATAATGACGTGGGAAAGAAACAATAGATAATTTACTTGCTGATGTTTCAATATAGATATAATATTAGTAATGATGAGAGTAATCGAAAATTATACTTTAGTGTCACGTGACCAACGATCGGATGGTCATGATGGTAACGACACATATTATATTAAAGAAACGATTGACAGAATCTGGTTACATGGTTTGATATTCAGAATTAATGTTTTCTTATCTAACATAAAAGGAGATGTCTGTGAAAGTGAATAATAGTGTCTTAAGCTAGGTTCGGGGAAATCGCTTCGGGTGTCCCACAAGGATCGGTACTCGGCTTTCAACTATTTAGTATAAATATATTTGATATCCCACGACTCCCAAACACGAAATTAGTTTATTTGCCGACACAGGTAGGATATAACTTATGTTCGGTTTTGGCCTCTTAAATTTCTGGTTCTTTCTTTTTCACCCCAGTACGAAAATGAAATTTCTCTCCTGTGTGTTGGTGATGTCCTGCTTTTCCATGTTATTTTTTCTTCATAACACAACTTCAAATTTGAGATATTCCTATTATAGAATTTTGGATTCTATATACGATCGAGATTCTCTATAAAATTATCATCTAATTTGTTGGTGACATATGATGATTTATATAACTCAAATAGGTTATTTCTGGAGTAAGGGTATTCGTATATAATTAGTGACAATATTTTTATATTAACACAATGGAAAAAACATACGAATATTTAATTTTTTTCCATTTTAACATTTCGCTTCGTCTTAGTGCTTTAACTAACTTCAATAAGCTATTAATGAACGTGGTTATATAAGTGGCATAGTTCTAATGAATGATTTTGAAGTTAGACTATTGTATAGACGGTTCATGAAGGACGAAACAATTTGCACGACGAATTTCATTCAGAGTGTGTTGACCGATTAATCAATTAGAGAAATAGACTATGAAAACTTCAAAATTTGAAGGTTCAATAACACTGATATGACAATCACAATATATAATTGATACTTCATTTTGGCAAGAAAGACTAATGTGATTTACACGTTGTTACAGATCGTTTTTAACTTAGAGTAAGGACTTCTCTTTCGAACAATGATGTAAAGTACACTTGTAAATAAAGAAAAGGGCACACGTTATACAAACTCTATTGGCATTTAGTGGCAGTTCCTATAAATAAAAATTCAAAAAAACAATCAATCTGTTTCAATCAAAATATTTGTATATTTGTATATATATATATATATATATATATATATATATATATATATATATTCAAGATTCACTAATCATTCATACTATTAAATACTCAGACTTTCAATCGAAATATTGAAATATTTTAAATAAAACTCTCAGGGAGCTGTCTACACAAATGTTGTCAACGGAACGAACCTATCACTTTCAAGAGTGAATATTAAGTGCGCTTTGAAAGTACGAGTACGGGGAGCCTCACGTGCTCGCACTTATGTGTCATGAGTAGGAATCTAGAATGCTAGGTAGAATTTATACGTCTTTTCTTCGATAGAGGGAGCTCACGTGAATTTTCACACAGTGTTAATTTCCCCTCATTTGGATATAGGACCTGTTGGCGTTTTTAAAGTCATCGATTCTTGATTGATTGATTTAATACGGGCTGATTATTCATAATAAGGATAAAAAATTGTATCCTATTACGATTCAACAAGATCGATGATTTTTTCGAAGCGCACTTAATATTCACTTTCGAAAGTGATAGGCTCGTTCTCGTTGATAACATTTGTATAGACAGCTCCATGGGGATTTTATATGAAATATTTCGATTATGAGTCTCAGTATTTATTCTATATATATATATATATATATATATATATATATATATATATATATATATATATATATATATATATATATATATATATATATATATATATATATATATATATATATATATATATATATATATATATATATATATATATATATATTCCACCTATCAATAGTTCAATTATTCCAAACGTTTCTTGTGAAAATAGTTTTGAAAATAAAATGATGTTAGGTATGCAATGAAAGTCATACATTTCATTTTATTTTTTGTATCCCATAAATTTTTATGAGGTTCATTTATCACAACTATCCTGTTCACTTCACAATTATCCTGTTGATCAATATCATTGAATATTGTATTTGATGATTGGTTTGACTGATAGTCCACAGTAATACCTTCATATAATATCTTTCGTATTGAATAAAGTATACTGCTCATGAAATGAATGAGTCAGATATAATCAACCATTCAATTTGTGTTTCCTTTTGTTATTAAATGATTCGGAAATTTTTGAGTTGATAGAGGATGATATAAAAAGTACAGGTTTTGATGAACTAGTTAAAACCTATTTTGTATTTGTGGTATTCTATGTTTTTATCCTAGTGTTTCACCCTTCATTTTCATTGTCCGAGGCTTAAATCTTATTATAGTATGAAGAAAAAAATTGCCTTGGCTCATTTTATCCTTGTTTTTTATCCCTGAATTCATTAAGTCGCGATATAGGAATATATCCTGTTATCAAATGATTAATATAATTGTCAAGCCCATAGTTCATGAAGAAGAAAAGAACGGATGGATTAAAAATTATGTTTCATGAAATTTCGTAGATAGCTTAGGATGTCCATTATATGAAGTTGCCGCATCATTTATTTTGCAATATATTATTACATATTTTAATATTTTTTCAAGTTACACTACCATCATAAAATCATTTGGATATGATTTCAAACTCTTTTATTATCAAACTATTTCACATTATTCAAAGAGATATAACATGGAATTCAACCAACTTTAATGTTATCTCATATCATCATTGATCAATTATTGAATTTTATTCCACATCAAATATTGGATACCTATGATTAATTATTATATTGAAATAATCGCTACAAACATTTTCATTTTTTCCACTGAAATTCACGACACTGAGTGATCTATGTACGCTAAAAAAAGATTTCCTGTAATCCGTTTCAATGCTCGATAAAAACTTCTTAGAGATTCAAAGAATGCTATTCATAAAATATTCTGATAGATGTAGAGAGCCAATTTTCTCGAAACTATCACATAACTTTCGTTTATCATAATGGGTTAATTCTATCAAGGCTCGTAAACCACGATTCAAATTTTCACAATTCATATATCAGTATCTTTCGATTTCAACATACCGATGCATTTTTATGTGGGATGCATAGAAATACTTCAATACTCATTATAGACATTCTGTGATGTTTTATTTGTTTATTTAATTCCATGTTCGAAAGCTCCAGATACGCTCTGAACTCTAATTGGAACGTAGGAGTGACACCGGATTATTTACATCATGTCACCATTCGTGTATGTGAGATATCGAGTTTCTGTTTTTAATCGAACAAAGAGTATTCTAGAATACTACTGCTAATATTCGTTACTTTTTCGTAGTAACCGAAGTGATCGAAGCACGATCACTTTTTAGTGGAATATGAGAGCCAAAACAAAAAAAAAACGGATAGGTCATGGTGTATACTGAATAAGTACACCATTTTGCTGGAAAGCTACTTTTCCGCTGGAAAACTAGTTTCCGCAGCCAAAATTGGGTCACTAACTTTATGGGTATAACTTCGAAAATTATAAAGATCAACAAAAATATATTCGAATTGATGCGATTCAAATCTAACTCTTCTGCTAATACTTCTGAATAATCTATGTAGCAAAGGAGTGATAGGAATCAGTGACACGACTGCTCCCATTCCGCTGGGTTCCATGGGGTTAAGAAATTCCTCTCCCCGATACTTTTTTTTGCAAAAAAAAATTTTAATCAAAAATTTCTTTCAAAGAATCACAAAATGGCAGGAATATTCACCAAAAGGAAGGAGAATACTTGGCCAATGAATGAATTACTGAATATCTTGATTTTCCAGAAGAATAGTGGAAGATTCACTAGTTTAAGGTGAAAATCATCTATCATTCAATAATTTTGGAGTAAAATATAAACCTAGAGGAGTAGGCAATTCACACAGACGCACAAGCATATGTATATTCACAGTAATAGCTTTTTATTCGTGGGGTATACGTTCCAAAAATATGCCGCGAATACAAAAACCGTGAATATGGAATGGTAATTTATATGGGATTATGGGGATACGTTCCTGGGTGTATAAAAATATTAATTAATTATTTTTATTATATAGTGTTGGCGTTTACTTGATATAAATCCATTATAATTGAATATAAACTTGAATTCAAACACTTGAACTTATGATTTACACTTTATTCACTACATAGCATGGCGCGTTAAATACTTACAGAATAATGAATCTCAAGAAGTCGTTTTTAACGACGAAACGCATCATGCTATGTAGTGAATAAAGTGTAAATCATAAGTTCAAGTGTTTGAATTTAAGTTCATATTCAAAATTAATTCAAATGAAGTTTTTGATCATATTGATCAATTGTTATGTTTATTTATTCATTGATATGATGATTTATGAAGCCGATACTTAGAGAAAATTAATATCCATAATGAAACAATATTTAGAATTCTCTCATAATTTCAATACAAATACGTATGCCGACGGTTCGAAGTAGTACTTCTTCATCAAATGCTGGATTAATACTGAATCAATCCAGAATTTGATACAGAAGTAGTAGTTCGAAACATCGTCGTCATGGGTATTTGTATTAAAATTATGAGAAAATTCAAAATTTTGTTCATTATTTATTTATTTTATTTAATATGCACTGTTTTACAGGACAGGTCCTAATTTCAAAACAGGAAAGACAACAGATACTAAAAACAAAATTGGTAGTACGAAAGTTCAAAAGTTGCAATTCTATACTTTAAAACTTTATGCATACCAAGGAAACTTGCCTTAATATCAGTAACAGGACAGCTGAAAATATACACGTTGGCACCCAGAATATTGCATCGTTCACACATCACATATTTCAGAACATTAGTTCTACCTATTGCAAGATAGAACGTGAATTCACTTCTGGAAGAAACTCTTGGAACAATAAAGTTAAGTTTCTGCAATAATTCCTGACATTTCACTTTATTGTTAATTATTTTATGCAAGAAGATTATTGCATGGCATTTCCTTCGCGCACTGAGTGTGCCCACATTATGTCGACTTGTAAGTGTTATGCCTATAGGTTGATATATTCCAGCAATTCTGAAGCTCAAAAGTTTCAGGATCTTTCGTTGAAGAGACTCCACTTGATCAATATGAAACTGATAACCAGGCTTCCAGACTGTTGCTCCGTATTCAAGTTTAGAATGTTCAGGCTTTGGCAATGGTTTAAAGAATTCTGTACTTTTGTCTTGCTTGGCAGTTTTTGAGAGTTTTTTTCCTCAATTCAGACTGATATTCAACAATTAATTGAGCAAAATGCCTTCCAAAAATAAGATTCCGTTCTATAGGGGAATCAATTATCATAAATAAAATCATAATGCGCATTAGCCGTTTTCAAATCTCTATATATATGAAAATCAATTGCTGTTCTTTGGTCTTGCTAAAACTCGAGAACGTCTGGACCGATGTGGCTAATTTTGGTCTTGAATTATTTGTGAAAGTCCCGAGAAGGTTTTAAAGGTGAACAAATATGAGCATGCTCGGAATTAAATGAAAACAACACTTTTGTTTTTCCTTTGATTGGTCCCCCGTCGTTCAGAAATCAAATTGATAGAATAGTTTCAAATGAATCTATAATATAAAAATGAATTGCTGTTCGTAAGTCTCGCTAAAACTCTATAGCTAGAAAGCTACCATAATATTTGACATTTTACAACCAACTAATATATCGATATATCCTCTATGACATAGAGTCTATGTCGATCGATACCTCATACAAAGAGTGCATCCTTCTATCTTAGTGAGTGGCGATTACCGCTACGTGCCCAAGAACTTTATTTACTTCGGTGATCCTTTGTGATAGTGACATTTCAAGTTATGTGCTCTTTTTTTGTTAAACTTTTGTGATAGTGACAATTTATCTCTAAGTGCGCGAGAACTTTTCTCACTTTGATTAATTACAATTTACGATGCCGAGGAGAAGACGACCTGACTTAGGTCGTGGCAGTCAATCAAATGTGCGAAGAGCTACCTAATGATATAATATGTCATATAATAAAATGATGAAATAAAACATTTGGATTGAGTTTTACTGAGTGAAACTTAACAACCCTACTTAAGAGTATGTTCCGGGCGGTTATCCAATTATTAAGAGTAATAACTTAATTTCTAAATCAATTATGAAATTGACGAAATATCGAAATGCATCATTTCTATTTGGAAATTTCTGATTTCAAGTAGAAATTACGCTTCCTGAAATTCCAAAATTATTTCAGAAATTGAGGAAGTTCTGATTTAATTTTGAAATAAATTGAAATCAGGAATTCACAATTAGAAATAATGCATATTGATTTTACGTCAATTCAAAAATTAAATCAGAAATTCAGGTATTATTCATCATAAGGGACTAACCACCCGAAACATATGTAAAGTTGATAGTGTTCCAATTTCAATTTATTATTAATATACTGCAACTCAACCACTGGATTGACTTGAGTGAATTTTTGTATATGCATTCATTCGTTTATCCTAATAGCTTGGAATGTCATGGCAGGACAACGTCTGTCGGTTCCGCTAGTTTTTACTATAAATTTCATAATCAATGTCACGTTTCGCAAGCTTTTCAAGCCTCTTTCTTGAAGACTGTGAATTTGACATTTCTTCCAAGTCGGTTTCACTCGAATAAAAAGCTGGCGATTCAAGCAACATCTGAATGTCACTTGATTCTATCTGTTCAAACCCATTTCGTCCTGAATTCTTAGGACTTCTGCTTCATCCCTTTTGCCTCCCAAAAACGCTTCATCATCTCTTTCGACTGTTCATCTGTGCATTTTATTTCAGGATGGTGCGTTGATTTCTGTTCTGACATCTCGTGTGCGATTTTATAGCGACACTTAGTGCGATATTCGAGATTTCTTATATTGATCTGTTGGTGATATTTGTAGACCTCTTTTGATCACTCTGTTCCGCATTTACCCTCTATAAGTATATTGAGTAATTTCTTCGATATTCTGGACTCTTTTATTATGTAGACATGTGCATAGAATTTTGCTCGTCGTTTTTTGATTTCTTGCGTTATTTTATATGTCTTTTTGATAAAGTTCATCATGAGATCTTTTCATCCAAACGCTGTTATATATATATATATATATATATATATATATATATATATATATATATATATATATATATATATATATATATATATATATATATATATACATATAAAAGAGCTAATGTACTCAAATGCATTATTCCGTTACTTGAAAAAAATGAAATGATCTGATTAACATATAATCAACAAAATAACTCAATAAACCTTACGTTGAACCACGAAAATTTTCACATATACCACATGTGGTTTGCGATGATGATTATCAAGTGGAAAATAAGTTACAAGAGGATATAATTTCATCCATCGTGTTGAGTGTCCAGTTAAAGTATCTCGGAGCGCTTGCAATAAAGCTATAAATTCTCCCCAATTTATAATAAACACACCTACCTTACTATGTAGATGGCTAATTGATAATTATGAATGAATATGTTCGAAGACTTAATCCAATCTTGGGCAGAACGAAAAGTGATCAATCTTATAATAAAATATCTCTATTGTAATTAAATGAGGTACTCTTTCTGAATACATGCTGAAATTTAATTGTAGTACAACCAAACAGAATGCAATTGATCAGAAACATTCAATTACTCCTCTGAAATAACTTGTTCATCGAGAAAATGATTATTATATATATATATATATATATATATATATATATATATATATATATATATATATATATATATATATATATATATATTTTTTTTTTTCAATGTTTTTAGCAATAACAGGCTTATTTCAATGATAAAATCTTTATTTTCGTTGACGTTTCGTTGTATATCACAACTTTGTCAAAACTAATTTCATTGTACTAATTATTAATTTGGACAAAGTTGTGATATTAAACGAAAATAAAGTAGCAGGGTTTCATCAGCCCCATTAACTCCATTTTTTAAAAAGGCGACTACACAAATATATTTCACTTACCTTAGCGTGAAATTTTACAATTCATTGCCAGAAAGTTATAGATTGTACCTAAAGAATATAAATTCGATAAGCCTCATTAAAAATAAATTTGAGTTTTATTTGAGTTCTACTGATATAACGGCGGTTCATGATTTTTTTGTTCTATAAAAAGGAAATAATTGTTTTGTTTTGTTGGTTTCATACTAAGGATTCTATAAATAATTATTAGATTGTTAATTAATTAAACTCGTCTGAGGGACCAGCTTATACAGATCCATTTTCGACATAGTAAGCTTTTATCTAAACAATGATGAGTGATTTGTACTTACATTTTGGAAAGCAAATATTTTAATTATGTAACCTTTCAACTGAATAAAGGTTATATTGTATATATATATATATATATATATATATATATATATATATATATATATATATATATATATATATATATATATACATGGAACGAAAACCAAAAGATAAATCTTCTCTTATGACAAAACATGGTGAAATTCTGCAAGTAGGCCATTTTAAATACCTCGGGGAAGGTATACAGTCCTCAGGTTTAAACTGAATCGCTAATGAACAGAGAATAACCAAGCTCCAAAGGGCCTACAAACTAACATGGGCTCACTATAACAAAAAGTGCATTTCGAGAGGCGCCAAATTGAGGCATTATAACACAACGATTCTTCCAGAAGCAATCTACGCAGCTGAAACAATGGTTATTGGCGGCCATTCCAGAATTAGAGAAATAGAAAAACAAGAACGAAAAATTCTCAGAAAGATTTACGGGCCAATCAATAAAAACGGTATTTGGATGAAAAGACCTCAAAATGAACTGTATCAGAAGACGAATACGATAACGGAAGAAATCAGAAAACGACGAGAAAAGTTCTATGCACATGTCTACAGAATGAAACAGTCCAGAATACCGAAGAAACTACTCAATATAATTATGAATAGTAAATACGGAACAGAGTGGCTAAAAGAGGTCCAAGAGGATCTACAACAGATCAATATAAAAAATCTCGAAGATCGCACTGAATGCCGCTATAAAATCGCACATATAAAGTTCAAACAAAAAGTAAATCGTCAACCTGGAGTAAAGTGGACAGATGAACGGAAGAAAGAGCATTCAGAGAGGATGAAGCGTTTTTGGGAGGCAAAAAAGATGAAGCAAAATTCCTAATGATTGCGAATTCAAGTTCAGTCGCTCTCCTCATGGGGAACAATCGAAATAATAATTATAATAATATATATATATATATATATATATATATATATATATATATATATATATATATATATATATATATATATATATATAAGAAACATACGGTATTGTCCTGCACTTGTAACAACCGTTTACATATGTTTCGGGCTATTGGTTCTCTTCAGAACGTCATGTGGCATTCAAGAATTATATAATCATTGCAGATCCTGATTCTTCCACTATTAGGGATAAATTCAAAATGCTAACTCAGAAAAATTGTAGGAAAAAAACAGATATGTTCTTCTTCAAAATCATTATTGGTTTTCTAATGGCGCCTTACATTTTGTACGAAATTCCTATTAGAGTAAGTGGCAAAAAACTTCGAAATTCCAATAAGTTTCACGTACCTTTCAGAGGAATAAATATAACAACAAACTCACCACTTTGTGGAGTTCTTCCTTCCATTTTACATGTTATAATGTTATTAATATTTATGTATAATAATTATTTTTAAGGATAATTTTTAGAATTGGTTAATTTTTGTTTGATAAACATTCTTTTTTTCGAATTGATGATTGATGAGGCCGATACTTGGAGAAAATTAATATTCATAATGAAACAATATTTCAAATTTTTTCATAATTTATTACAAATCTATTACTAAATTTTATTATTTCGAAGTACTACTTCCTTATCAAATACTAAATTTTCACTGAAGGTATGCATAAATACTAAATATTGTTTCTTCCTTTTGTTTTGAGAGTACTCTTTTCGGCGCTGGCCTGTGTGTAGGTCCTGTATGTCATTAAATAAATAAATATATTTATCTGTTATGCGGGAGATCTGCGTTCAAATTCTAGGTCAGATATCGATGTCCATGTACGTCCTTGAGTTTTAAAGATACGTTATATCTGTAGATACATTGAGGGGAAAAAGTCTGAAAATAATTTGTAAAATGTTCATCAAAAAGTTCAATCACACGTGAGTGTCATGCTTAAGTGAATCCCACACATGACTTTTATCTGTTTTATTAATCTCAAATATTTAAAGGCCCTAAATAGACTTTATTTTGTACGATTTTCCAAGTGCTATCACCATTAACGATCGGCAGGGGATTACGGAATTGGTTGTTCAAGAGCATCATTACAGATAGGTACTCTAATTGGGTTGAGGACGTTCGAGACATTCAGAGTACTTAAAATTTAATCTAAACAATTTAAATGGCTCTTAACAGCTGAGAAATAATAAACCAGTGATGGGGATATTGCTTCGCTCCCAAGATATTTGAATTGAACTGTTTCTACACTTCATTTCATAGGCAGTGCTTTAATTCGCCTTCTGGTATATAAAATGAACATAAAGAAATCTTTCATCTTGAGACATTTCGTATTATCTAGAATTATATCATTTCTGTTATTGATGCTACTCACTTCCTTTCCCTCTTTTTGTAAATTGATTCTTTTATTATTACATGTATATTGTTGATAATGCTCGATGTAACTACTTCGAAAATTATTGTTCTATTTTTATTGCAGTAAATGTGAAGTAACTTGAATAAAAGTTGTGGGTTTGTGACGTTGTTGGGGGTATATTCTCAACCGTATTTGAAAATTATTTAATATATTTCAGTAGAAAAAAATACGGATCCCTACTAAAACTTCAAGTGTGAAACAAGGTATGAAAAAACTTGCAATAAAATGTCCCTCATCGGATCCGCTGCGGAAATTATGAACGGTTGAACCGAAAAATGTTCACAATGTTGGAGAACATATCGATATCTATAATAAACTTCGCGGTACCATATATTTAAGTACTGTATTTATGTCAAATTTTTGACATAAATACAGTACTTACGAATACTGTAACTGTGACGAATTTATAACAAATTTTTTGAAACAAATATTTCACAAAGCCACACCATGCCTTGAAGATCATGTTATTCATATCTTTGTATTCATATCTACATAAATTCTACTTCTTGAATTGTTGAAATCGGACATTGCATTCAAAATATTTTACCATTTCAAAAATGTCAATCAGAACAAAATCCAACTAATATTATAAACGAAAAAGTTTGTATATATGTATGGATCGATGAATGTATTGAGTGAGAAAAAAAAGACATGAGTGTTAAAAACAATACACTGTTTTCTTTGTTATGACTGTTTCTTGTGCCATAGTCTATTGAGTGATACTTCTTTTAGACGATTTTTCTATTGCCTTATCACCAAGGAAATATAATAAGAAAATAGAAAAATGTAATAACAGTTTGAAGAATCACTTCGAGTATTTGTTGAACTTCAATAAGACTGACTGAAACTTTAGTAAACTTCATAATAGAATATAAAATTAAATTCAAACACTTGAATTTATGATTTACACTTTATTGACTACATAGCATGACGCGTTTCGTCGTTACAAACGACTTCTTCAGATACTTACGGAATAATTCCATTATAATTGAATATAAACTTAAATTCAAACATTTTAACTTATGATTTACACTTTATTGACTACATAGCATGAACGCGTTTCGTCGTTACAAACGACTTCTTCAGATGCCGAATTCAGATTATTCCGTAAGAATCTGAAGAAGTCGTTTGTAACGACGAAACGCGTCATGCAATGTAATCAATAAAGTGTAAATCATAAGTTCAAGTGTTTGAATTTAAGTTTATATTCAATTATAATGGATTTACATCAAGTAAAACACTATTAAATATTTAAACTTCATAATAATTGATCATACAGAATTATATACACTTAGATGCTACCAGATACTATTTTAGGTTATAAAGACCTATATACTACTAGACCTATATCTTCAATGGAGTAGAAGAAGCTCTGTATACCGAGCGGTAAAGTAACAAAAAATATGTATTCGCTAAAGAAGCTGCTCTGACTCGTAGATTAGGAACTGTTTCGACAGGAGAATGAAGTGGAGTGGATTGATTCTACATCAATCAATGACAGTCGTGAGAGGGTGAGAGCGGTAATCTTTTCTTCTTCGAATTATATCTAAATATTCGAACGAAGGCGTGATATTTATACCAATGCTATGATTATGAGATTGTATTTATGTCGTTACGGTAATCAAAATCATCAAATAATTTGATGATTTCATTCATTTTAGCTGAAAGGTACCACTGCATGATATCTTTTGTTACGTATCGATTGTTAGGAATTACGAAGTTCGCTGGGTCAGCTGGTAATACATAAAATGCTTAAGTGCGTTTTTATGAGTTATTTATGAAGCTATAAATTGAAACATTCACTAAGTTCATGTTTTCATTATTTGTTTATTATCACACTCTTAGTAATTGAAAAATGAAATAACCTAACAATAACTTTCTGTTGCAATATTGTGCAGCATTATGATCTTTATAATGTTTAGGATATATGTATTTCTCATATATTCTAGATAAACAAAAATAATAGGTTACAAAAATGGAGGTATTGCGGTTACAACGAAGACTTTTCAGGATGTCAATTTGTTCATAATGAAGTTGATTGAATATTAGCGGATTCTTGGTAAACATTTTTTAATACATTCAATGAAGCACTTGGCTTAGTTTCACAAAATTATATCCATTGATTTATAATTATTTCGGAGTGTTACCCCATTTTCAGAAGCTAAACTGATCAATCTGCACTAACTATATTCGCATGATTGGAGAGAAAAAAGGGACGAAGACCATTATTTGCGGTTATACTCGTAGATCTGTCTTCTCGAGAAGGGGAGAGTAGACAGATCCGACTCAGTATTCAGGTAAAGAAAGTCAACTAAGTTTTGAAAAATTCGCACAAAAGGGATTCAAATAAGGAAATTGAGGTCGAATAAAGTAATAATGAGGAAAAACTGAAGGATTGATGATCATTTATTATTCTTTTTGTCAAATAAGGAAATTGAGGTCGAATAAAGTAATAATGAGGAAAAACTGAAGGATTGATGATCATTTATTATTCTTTTTTGTCGTCAATACAAATTGAAAATATTCGATTTTCAGAATGTATAGGCTTTCTCTTTTCATTTGTGGGTCCAGAATTTCACTTTTGTATTTCAAGTTTGAATCTATTAAGTGCTTTGTTGAAAACAATGTGTTGAAATTGAAATTGAGTTTTTATTAAGTAATATGGAGAATTCACGTTCTTTGATTCTGGTTTCGATACTTCAGCCTATGTAATATGCATAATAACAATAAGCACAATTAATTTGATACGCTCCACTTTTTCCTTCTCTTGTGTGTTTCCCTTTATAATTAACTAGAAATTAAACTAAACTTATTCCCTTTGTGCTAATAGTTTAAATATTGCGCTTTCCTAATCTATTGTCGATTCATCACTGAGATTCTTATTAATATGTGGTGCATTTGGAACTGGAAAAATTGATATTATCATTCGTATATGACAGTCTTACAATCTATGAAAATATGTATTTATTATTATTTATTAGAATATGTATTATTAATAACCTGAGTAACACACTTTGAAATATGCGATTTTAAGTCGTACATGATTTCTTAGTCAAGGAAAATACTTTTACAATTCGCTATTGCTTTTTGTCGTGGTGAATTCCATCAAAATATTGAACCACATTTAACTGACAACTGAATGAAGGCGTGATATGCAGATGAAGCAGCGTCCAATCCTACATATTCGATTAAAATTTTCAGGAGAAAACAATAGATTGCAATTTTGAACCTGACTTTCCCAATATACTTTCCATTCCAACCAATTCCATTCCAACCTTCAATCCATTTTTATATTCTGAAAAGGACATAGCATTTATATGAATGGAAATGAAGTTATGTTTATCAGGTGTAATTCTGCAACATGTACCTTTTTCAAACTAAATGTACCTACAGTTTAGCGGCTAGTTTCGAATAGAAAATAGGCTTTTAATTCATATACTTCACAAGTAATTATTTTTCATCATAGTACATAACTTATACTCGAACACCAGGCGATTATAAAACATTTGTCCTCTACTCTCATTTCAATAAATAATAATAATATCTATAATTTTTTGATTTTGTAATTAATGAATAACACAAACAATCATTCCTTCACAGGACTTCACACAAATCCTGCTGGCGCATTTTAGTCTTGTCAAAAATGAAGTATCACCACCACACACAAACCGTTATTGATTTGTATATGTATTACTTAATAAGTTAGTACCAATATCAGCACGTTCGGCACACATCTGACAAACTACTTTATGATTAACTATGAATATTGAATAGTGCTGGCGTTTACTTGATGTAAATCCATTATAATTGAATATAAATTGAAATTCAAACACTTGAACTTTTGATTTACTCTTTGTTGACAACATAGCATAACGCGTTTCGTCGTTTCAAACGACTTTTTCAGATGCTTACAGAATACTTCAGTATTTTCAGCATATTACTCCAGTATATTCTGTTAGCATCTGAAGAAGTCGTTTGTAACAACGAAACGCGTCATGCTATGTTGTCAATAAAATGTAAATCAAAAAGTTCAAGTGTTCGAATTTCAGTTTATATTCGATTAACTATGACATGAGAAAAGAAAAGTCGTATTCTTGATTCATATATTTTCTTTAAAAACTAACTGACTGGCTGTCAGTTGGTGTGAGAATGAAAGGTACGTCATAGATGTATAATATATATATATATATATATATATATATATATATATATATATATATATATATATATATATATATATATATATATATATATATATATATATATATATATATATATATATATATATATATATATATATATATATATATATATATATATATATATATATATATATATATATATATATGTCCCACAATTCAATTGGTAAACACCAGATTTATCTTGTCTTTTAATTTTGCTTTTATTGTTTTTGATGTGACTCGATTAAATATTGTTTGTTCTGAATGAAATACTAAAATTATGTTTCTGCAAAAAGTTTTGAACTTTTTGACTTGGTGTTCCAAAGTATGTTAAACTATTATATTCCGATTTGATAAGGGAATACTAATCAGATTGATTAGAAAATACTAATCCTACAGCTTTCCGGTAAAGTTTTTAGTGGAGAATTTTTGACATCCGTTCGCTCTCATAATTATTATTAGTTTTTAATAGCTTTCAAAATACTGAAGAGGTTACTCATCTTCTTGTCTTGGACTGCAATGCCAGTTAAACACTGAAAATGCATATTAACAGGCGTGAAACATTCAAGTATTTAATATATATATACAACAGAAATACCAACCTATAAAAAACAACAGAAATTGAAAAATGATCTAGGATATAAGACAGTCGAAGAGATTAATGAATACAACCGAGTTTCAGGGCTCGCTTGACTTGTCACACATGTTTTGAATAAAGACTCAGCTAAAGGTTGCGAATCTGTTAACCCCGAATCCAGTCCCCTGTCAAATGTCGCCGGATGCCCTACCCTAGATATAAACATTGATCTAGGGTACTTCAACGCAATGCCTCGCCTTGCCGCAGATAAATATTTCATATTAAAAGAGAACATCGAACCCGCTATTGCTATTGAATTTCTTTTGTGCCCATTTCCTGGATTTGATGAGAACCTCCTATGCCCTTTACATGGATCAATTGGAGAGTATATCATGCACCATCAGACTGAAATAAAGGCACTCATGCCCAGTCAACTTCACGATAGAGCCATAAAACCATTCGAATATGGATAATAACCCATTCGAATGCATTGTGACATTTATGGCTCGTTCAGATTTCCTTTTTGTTGCCAGAATAAAAATAGGCACATGGCTATCTCGACAGTTTTAAGATACATATAGAAGGACCACATGCCATTATGTAGGACGAGAGAACACATTCAGGGAATACAGCGTTATGCTATGAAATAAAGTGTTTCGACTAAAATACGAGTAATTCTGACATTTTCAAACCTGAAAAGGTCAGTAGATGAAACAAGATTGGCTCCTAGACGGCTGTGATATCTTATGATATACAGTGGGTTGCCAAATTAATAGGGACAGTCACATTTTTTATCATATTTTTTCTTTAGACGCGTTTGACTGCTATTTCAAGTGGCGTAAGTGGTCCTGGAATGTATTTTTACGTTCACAGCACCTCTACAAATCAACTTGAAAGTAAATTTCAAGTGTTATGGGATTTGTTTATTTTGTAAAAATATTTTATTATCAGGAGAGACGCACAGTCCTTCACACGTGTAAAAGTGAAATACGTAAATAATTATTTTTAAAAGTTATTTTGTGATTTAGTGACATAATTATTGACTGAAGTAAGTATTACTTTATTGTTATTAAATTTAAAGTATTATGGGGCTGATTTTAGGATGAAAATAATTTATTTTTTATTTTTACAGCTTTTACTATGGGTCGAGGGGTAGATTTATCTCCAAGAAAAAAGTCTGAGGTTAAAACCATTCTTTTGCACACAAATCATTCCCAGAGGAAGATAGCAGAACTGGCTGATGTTTCTGAGTCTGTAGTGAATGAAATAAAAATAAATCTGGATCAAGATCAGCCACTTTCGCCCAAAAGAAAAGGCAAATGCGGAAGAAAACGGATTACAACACCACGGTCCGATAGGAAAATCCGGGATATCTGTTTGCAAAACAGGAAGAAAAGTGCTGGATTGTTAACACAGATGGTACAGGAGTCTGGAATACAAGTTTCCAAGAGAACTGTACAGCGAAGGTTGGCAGAGGAAGGCCTGACCGGTCATCGTCCAGCTAAAAAACCGCGACTGACAGAGGCGATGAAGAAGAAACGACTTGCTTCGGCTCGTGAACACCGTCTGATGAGTGTTGAAGACTGGAGCAAGGTCAGTTTTAATGTAAATTTATATTTCATATTAATGTTGTGATATATTAATTAAAAACATTTTCATAAAAGTTATAAATACTTTTTTTTCAGGTGTGTTTCTCAGACGAATCAACTTTTGAGATTCTAGCCGATAAGAGCAATTTTGTCAGTCGGCGCCCAGGCGAGAAATTTCACCCTGACTGCATTGTGGAACGCGTTAAACACCCTGTTAAAATTATGGTATGGTCTGTCATAAGCGCTAAAGGGGTTGGGTGTCTCTACATTGTCCAGGGAACCATGAGACAGGACCAATACAAGCAGGTCCTAGACACTCGCTTGTTGCCGCAACTCCGGGAATGGTTCCCAGAGGGGAGGAAATCATGTTTATGCATGACTCAGCACCATGCCATAAAGCAAGAAGTGTGACGAAATTTTTAGCAGACCACAATATACCAGTTTTACCTTGGCCTGGCAATTCTCCAGACATGAACCCCATCGAAAACTTATGGAAAATTACCAAGGCGGAAATTGCCAAGGAAATGATAACCACCAAGGTAAAACTGATCGAAAAATTAATAAATGTGTTACCACAACCCTAAAATAAAGGAGAGTGTCAAACAGCGCATAGGAAGCATGCCAAGGCGGATCGAAGCACTCATTCAGGCTAAAGGAAATGTGACAAAATATTTGCAATATCTCATTGCCATTTTCATACTACCTGCTAATATTTTTTAATTACCTACAGATTAATATTTTTTTGTTTAAACTACTTATAACATATGTGTCTAATATTATTAAATGTAATTATAACTTAAAACAACGTTTTAAATTTGTTATGGACCAATGAAGTGTAAAAAACCAATATTTTGCGACTGTCCCTATTAATTTGGCAACCCACTGTATAATGAATCATATTTTAAGGTGCATTTGACGCGATACGAAACGAAATCACGAGGTATATTCATATATATATATATATATATATATATATATATATATATATATATATATATATATATATATATATATATATATATATATATATATATTATTTCTAAAAGAAGATATAAAAAAGTTGAATCATTTCGAAGTATTTGTTTATGTTGTTGATTGGGCGCCCTCTTCAACTTGTGCAGAACAGAGAATATACAAGTTAATTGTAGTTACATGTTATTTAGAAGATTTTATCGTTTTCATAACATCTCTGAGTTGACCTAACATATAAAAATCTTGCACAATATACATTGTTACAAGTTAATTGTAGTTACATTTTATTCAGAGGATTTTATCGTTTTTCCTGTTCCGTAAAATTTGTTCTCACTGTTTTTTTGAAAAAGCGAATAGGGTTTTGACTAAATCTTGGCCAATTGGATAAGGAAGAGGTTGAAGTCATATACATTATCGCATCCCAATAACATAAACCTTTCTTATTGAACTGTACGGTCGATAATTCATTAAATATATAAGATATTTGAGATTTATATATAATTATTTCCAATTCCACAAAATGGTGGATGCATTAAAGAATGAATGAAACATGGAAGAATAAATGGAGAATGGTACAGTTTCTTTACTCAATTTTGCCGTGTTTTTCGAACTAGAACTCATTAATATATTAGAACAATTAATAACTAGTATAGTTTTATAGTTAGTATTACTACTACTGAGTAATTATTTCTAATGTTTTCAAAATCTATTTCTTAAAAATATTTATGTTTCACTGAAATTTTGTAAAAAATGTTTGTTTGATTTCCCATTTTATTTTTATGTTCAACAAAATAGCTCAGATTTTTCTGCCTACCTTCCCTATTTAATTCGTTTTGCAATGTTTAGATGGCTCAGCATACGAGTACAATAAATGCTTTATTTTATATTTGCATATATGTTTGTTTTGTCCGTTAGGTAGCTTATTGAAACCGGTTTCAAGACCGTTTTAAATAGCTGCTCATCAAATCTAAGCTTTTATTACGAATATTATAGGTTTATAATTGATAAGTTTAGTGAGTTAATAAAACTTACATAATAAAACGCGGAAATGAATCACTACACTAGTAGCATTGAACTACCATTTCAATTTGTCTGATTCAGTGACTTCTGTGATCTCATACATAATTATTGTTTTCATTCCAACACAAGCGATTCAATTTTACACAGAGAGGCTGATGTCACAGCGGCAATGTTCAGTGAATTCAATAATTATGTTGTACGGAACGGAGGTCTATGAACGTCTTGATATCACAGATGAAATATTTATTTTCTCGGAACGAATGTTCTAGTTTCGCGAATCGGTTTTTCGAATTCTTGATCGTTGACAACACAGTTTCTTTCGAATGAGAATATCAGTAATAAGAGATAGTTTCACTATTCTGCAATTGTTTATGAATTCTTTTTATAGTTAAAGTTTGTTATTCTTTGTTTTAACAGATATGTAGCGCAGTTTTGCAGCGTCGAAAATTATACTGTATTGCTTGCTCCAATATGGTATTATCGTTTAATAGAAGTTATTGTCCATTATCGTTTTTTATATTTTTCGAAAATTTTATGATGAGGAATAATAATATAATAATAATGATAACAATAATAATAACAGGTATAATATCCAATTACAGAAAATAATAACATAAAGTTAAATAATAACTAAAAAATTAAAGTGAAAGAGATATAACAAAGAGCTCAAAAAGAGAAAGAAAATAGTTAGTAATAACTAAATAATAGCATCGATTGAAATACTACAAAGAACTCAATCTAAATCAATTCATTTTAGTCAATTCCCTTTTTCACATAACTCCTAATAATACCTTCGATTGAGTCAAAGTGAATGCCACAATTATTGGCAACTCTTATGAATGTAGACTCCATAAACCAAATAGGAAGCATTGTATTAGGGAGTTGGTCCTCGGAGTCTCTAGGTGAAATTATTCTGTATTACGAGATTTTAACCTAGGAACACAAAATTTCAGAGCGGACAAGAGAGGAGGACATACAGTACTATTGTGCAGGAAATTGTACAAAAATTTGAGTGATAAAGTTTTTCAAGTGCTCTGCAATAAGATAAAACTAAATCGACTCCATAATTCGTTATGGTTGACTCGTCTCTGTGGATAAACCTATCCTCCCTCCAACCTAAGAATTTCCAGAACATTCTCTGAATAGCCTCAAGATGGCGTTGATTGCAAGTGTAAATAGAATGCCAGATCATGCTGCCATACCCCAACTTGCTACGTATTAGGGTATTAAATAATCCTATGAATGTTGAGGAATAATTAAAATATTTGCCATTGCGTTTTACGAATCCATATATTTTCAAGGCAGATTAAATGAGTTAGGTGTGAAACAAAGGGAAGCTTCTGATCGAAGGCTACATCAAGATCTCTCACCTTATCAGAACGAGAGAAAACCCGATCATCCACGATATAATCACACACAATTCGGCTCTTTTCCTTGTGAAAGATACAACATTACATTTTGTTACATCAAACTCAAATGATGGTCCTCACACAAGTAGCAACATGGTCCAGCGCGAACTGAAGTCGAACACTTGGGATATAATGTCCTGTGATATAATTTCATGACATAGTTTCAAATCATCTGCGAACATGAAATATGGAGAGTGAATATTATCCATCAGATCATTTACGAACAGAATAAATAACAGTGGTCCAAGATTGGACCTTTGGGGTATTCCAGAAGTAGGTATGAACTCAGACGACTGTATACCCTCCAGCTGTACGAATTGACAACGGTCAACCAGGTAAGAATGAAAAAGGTTGGTGAGGTTATCAGAGAATCTAAATTTGTTGCGTAATTTCTGTACAAGAAGCGCATGAGCAAGTTCATCAAAAGCTTTCTGAAAATCTGTGTAAATCACATCAACTTGACCGGTAGAGTCGAATACTTCAGAAACGTACTGAGAAAACAGCATTAGATTGGTTGAGCAAGATCTCATTGACATGAATTCATCAACAGCTCAATCTTGATGCTGTTTCTGACGACTAGATCTACAGCATTATAGACTACAATTTCGAAAAGTTTGGAAAAGTTTGATAAGATGGATATTGGCCTGTAGTAGTTTACATCAGAAGGATCACCTTTTTCCAAGAGAGGTTCTATTTTGGCAAGTTTCCGTATTTTAGGAAAAGTTCCGCTGCTTATTATGAGATTAAATATATGTGTTATTGGATCCGAAAGTGCATAAATACAATGTGGGAATGAATAAAGTCCATAAATACAATGTGTAATAAAGCATAATAAACGAAAAAAAATACAGAAGGAATTCTTGTGGCTCACTACTACAGACCGGATTTTAAGCAACAAGTTATATTCATGAAAATTGTTCCAAATTTGCATGAAAGTGACAGAATATGCAAAATAGAATGATGAATTTTAGGAACTTAAAAAAAGAAGAAAGGTAAGTGGTAATTTCAATATCAGCATACAATTATTAAATTATCCTTGGATAGTTGATCATCTTCTGTAACATTACACAACGCCGTAACAAAACATGACATAGCCTCGGTGGCTGAGTCGGGTAAACACCCGACTATGGCGCGGCAGGATTCGGGTTCGAGCAACGGTAAAGTCATGGCTGTGTGTGTGTTTGTCTATGATTTGAGTACTTCAATGATGATAATAAATGTATAATGATTACACTGATTACAAACAAGCCAATAAGCCGTACAGTAAAACCCGAACCGGGGTTATACTGTGGGATCACTGAATTAAAAACAAATTATATGATATTTTTGTAAACGTGAAAAATGGAGTAGTGTTTCAAATGTTTCTTCGCATTCACTACGATAACTGGGCAGAATTTGAGCCAGGGGCTATTGTAGCACTCAAAATTTCTTACACTTCTCCTGTCCCTATATAAAATTTTCAATTTTACATCAACGTTTAAAACCTGGATTATTTTTCAATGTTTATAATTTTTTCTTGAAGTTTATGCCATTGAGAATATGGTGTTGATTTAGGGAATTTTATTCAGTGTTTGGATGGATCCAATCAATGCGAAAACGTGACTTCCAACCTTTTCAATAACTTCAAGTATTATTCAATAGACCTTATATTTTTTAATAATTTGGTCGGATTTGCGATATTATCACTTTTATTGCATTTCTGAACCCAGGAGAGTGCACTGTACTCTGAAAATTATCATTACTAGATTTCAGACAAAATATGCCTTTACCTATGAGAATGACTTAAATATGCCAGTGCGTAGGTATAATCCGTAGACATATTTTTAATTTTGACTGTTTTCAATATGATTGGAAAATATTGGTTTATAGGAATTATTTCTAGTAGTTTTAACTATTAGTTCATTATTGGTGTATTAGCTGATTAGTGAAATAAGTACATGATACCACTGTGTATTCTTTCATTTGGTTTAGCTTTCGTGGCTCACGACTAGGTCACTGTTTACTCCATAATCATCAAAGCGGCCCGCCACATTGAAAAGTTTCGCGACCACAGCTCTTAACATGGTCCTGGTCATACTTAATTACGTACAACAAGATTTGTCAAGAATATTCCTTGCCAAGGTTTCGAATGAAATGTGTCTTTCTAGCGTCAATGTCAATCGATCTCTGGTACAATACGGTGTAAGGCATGAATAAAATTGTGAAATCAAATCTTGGCTGAATGCACAAAATACTCAGAGAGCTCATATAATATAAATACTCGTAAATTTTGGGTAACTGATTGGGCAGCATAAATACAACTCTAAATTTTGGTTACTAACCTATTATTAGTTCATTCAAGAGTTTAATATTGTATTAAACACATTTTCCTTCAAATCATTCGGTCAACGAAGCACAGAGTATCTTGGCCTCGGATTTACAACATCTTTCCGGTGGAGATTACTTGTATTGGAAATATTAGGAATTTTACCAGAACTGTCAGAATTTCAGATCTCTTTATTTTTGTATCTCTGGATCGATTTACTTTTTTTATAGTGTTTGAACCTGTATTATTAATAAATGTGAATTGATGAGTAGACCACAGTTTGGATGCATTTATATTGGGGAACTGTCAAAATTTATTATATGTTTAGATTTTTTCAATCGTATTTTTTTTAATACATATTATCATTGTTTTATATTGGTTTATATTTTTGCATGTTATGGTTTTTTTTGTCATAGAATAATTCAAGTTATTTGAAATCATTTTAAATACTACTGTTTGTATTGGCAATGAACTTATTTATTATTTATTACTTATTACTGTTTATGTGTTTAGTGAATGGTGATGATTAGTAGCACGAAACATTTGTTGACTCTATTGAAGATTTTCTGGAACTCATCCTAAAATTTCAATTATAAAAGACTCTTTTCATTTTATTGCAAGTGTTCAGTATAGCGATTTTCAGTATTTGTACATGCAAGTGTTTTTTTAAAATAATAATAAAACAATTGTTAAACTGATTTACACATATATTAAAAATAATACTGCATGACGTACGTTTCGACGAGATTCACCTTTTTCAAATGCTACGTGCAGACTAATGACAATTTCTCGAATACATACAATATATAAACTTAAATACAAAGAAAACAGGTAGATAACAGGTAGAAGGGATGAATTCATACTGAACTACTATATAGTAAACTAAGTAATTTTGAAAAGATTGAGAAGGGGGCTTGAGGTATGATCGATTTGGCTGTTCAAAAGGTTGCCAGAATATTTGTATTTATTAATTTGAAGTGATTTTTGAACCGCCAAATTTTTCATAGCCAAATCGATCATACCTCAAGCCCCCTTCTCAATATTTTCAAAATTACTTAGTTTACTATATAGTAGTTCAGTATGAATTCATACCTTCTACCTGTTATCTACATGTTTTCTTTGTATTTAAGTTTATATATTGTATGTATGTATTCGAGAAATTGTCATTAGTCAGCACGTAGCATTTGAAAAAGGTGAATCTCATCGAAACGTACGTCATGCAGTATTCTTTTAATATATGTGTAAATCAGTTTAACAATTGTTTTATTATGTTTATCGATTCACATCAAGTATCGGCCTCATCAATTATTAATTTTAAAATAATATTGTACTCGTGCTTTGCTGGACGTTCTTGAGAATGAAACGAATAAAAAATAATAGGGCTGAGATAATCCTTGAAATACTTGACGATAAAATTCGTCATATTCACAGTAACTGCAGTGTTGGAAAATATCTCATTGAAAAATATCCGATTATTTTTTCGCGAAGAACTTAAACACCAACAACTGCGGTAATTCATTCTTGCATTGGTTAACATGATAGATATATGAATTAATACTCTTTGTAAATCTATTTCAAATGTAAGGTGTGCTATAAAAAATATTCCAGAAAAATGCAAAATATTTTTAAATGAGAGGTAAAAATAAATACCTGTCTAAAAGTAACTGACTGAACAATTCTTGTTTCGACTAGTTTAGCATAGAGGTGGAGGTTTCCAAATTATCAGGGATTTAACAACAGGCAGTGGTTTAGGTCTAACTGGTCATTGGAAAGATTATATTTATCGGATTTTTTAGGTTTATTTATTTCCATATCTTCCAGGTAGTTCATTTTCATACCTTTTTCACAGTAATGGAGAATATTAGGTTTAAAAAAAACGTGAGATCTTATGTCCTGTCGACTCTAGATATTCCCGAAAAGTAGATTGTCCGTTTTTACTTGTTCTTTCAGCCTAGTTTCAAAACATCTTTCGGTCTGGTCAACCTATGACGACTTACATTCTTCACAGTCCAATCTATAAATTCCAGACTTCTCGATTGGCTCGGATTTGGACAATTTTTTATTGAAGATCATTCTATACAATCTGCAAGTACTAATTATTACTTCTCATTCAAATATGAACTATCACAGAGTTGATTTATCGTCCATTGAATTTATTTCAAAATATATCCGAAAAATTTATCCGAATTCCATAAAATTAATGTTATTTGTTTAAGTGATGCGTATTAACTCTCGAAAATTGATCAGCTGCATAGAACATGTAATGAGTACATGGATTAATTTTTGTCATCCCAGTGTTGCATATTTTTATCAATTATTGCTCAGAAAACTATTCGAAAAGTCAACTGACATTATTAACAATATATTTCGATGAATCCAATTGCAGTAGACGGTGAGATCATATAGATTTGATAAGGACAAAACAGAAAATCCTCGGAAATTTAATCTGAATGTGTATTCAGATTTAATGAATCTTTAGTACTTAACCTCAGTTATTAAGTTTCTCACCTACCGAGGCAAAAGTAAATGCTGTTCAATGAAAAGTAATCAGGTAAACAATATTCTGTTTAGGTCTCACCTTCTATGGCATAATGCACTTATATAAATTCAATAGGCGAATGACGTTTTCACATGTAGAGACATTAATTCAAGAATGAAACTCTAAAAAAGAAAATGAACATTCCCATAGTTATTTCGCTAACAATTGAATAAGTTAATTCAGTAGTACTTTTTCTATTAGCCTCATGCGCTGTTAACGTATATTCTAACGAGTTAAATGTATCGGAGTTATAACTGCTAAACTGCATGGTGTCATTATCTGGCAATGGGCAAGAGATGTAGCGGAACATTGAACAGTTTCGTGAACGTGCCAAGTTGAATAAATACCGTGGCGCCTTCGGACTGCTATCAACTATTACGCGCTTTTTACTTCCATGTGTTTGATATTGCACGTGCTTAGGAATATTATAGACTGAATTACTATTTGAAAAAAGCAGGGTCGGGGTCTTCAAATTGAAGTATGAAATGTGAAGTATAAATGCATACTCTGCACTTCTAAGACAGGTTTTGAACGGTAATAAAAACAAGTAGAAATGATTTTCATTTAATGAGATCGCTCCACGGTTCTATTCTATAAAATATCAATACGCAATGAGGGGCCATATAAATTCTGTCACAAATTAATAATAATAATAATAATAATAATAATAATAATAATAATAATAATAATAATAATAATAATAATAATAATAATAATAATAATAATAATAATAATAATAATAATAATAATAATAATAATAATAATAATAATAATAATAATAATAATAATAATAATAATAATAATGATAATAATAATAATGATAATAATAATGATAATTATAATAATAATAATGATAATAATAATAATAATAATATTTATTTTAGCATCAGCTATTACAAAATCATACATACATTCAAGTTCAAAATAATATTTACAATTATATGTTTAAAACGAACTTAGCTAATTTACGCTTGAATACACTAAGGTCACTAATTGTTTTTATGGAGCTAGGCAATTTATTAAATGCGTTGAATCCTTCATAAAATATACTATCCCTATGTTTAGAATGCTCACAAACTTGCATGTAGAAATTGTCAGCATTTCTTGTATTATAACTGTGCACATCACTAACACATGTTACATTTTTCATTACTTTATATGGGAACAATTTGTTTTCAACTTTAAATATAAATATGTATGTAGCAAAAAGTTTTCTTTGTTCAACTGACATTAATTCTCAACAATTTAGCATGTTTTGGATTGGAGTATATCTATTAAATATAAACTTAAATTCAAACACTTGAACTTATGATTTACACTTTATTGACTACATAGCATGACGCGTTTCGTTGTTACAAACGACTTCTTCAGATGCTTACAGAATAATGTAGTCAATAAAGTGTAAATCATAAGTTCATTTGTTTGAATTTAAGTTTATATTTAATTATAATGGATTTACGTCAAGTAAACGCCAACACTATTAAGTATATCTATTACGTTTCAAAATTGTTCGCATAGCTCTATTCTGTAACTTTTGTAACTGTTGAGTTTTTTCTTTACTCAATCCCAATAACATAGTGGAACAATATTCAAAGTGTGGCATAATTATGAACTAAAAGAGCAATAACTTCATATATGTGGTCAGATTTTTTCCAATTCTTTTGAGAAAATTGATTTTCTTGGAGATTTTAGACGATATCAAGTCGACATGATCATTGAAACTCAATTTCTCATCTAACATAACGCCTAAGTATTCAACAAGTTTTACCCTTTCAATGTTCTGGTTTTCAATTTTAATACATACTTATATTATCATTACTAGTTATCTTAAGAATTCTACTTGTAGCAAAAACTGTAAATTTAGACTTTACAACATTATCATAAACTGTTTTCGCTTAACCATTCATTTATTGCTGCCAAGTCTCTATTGATCCATTCTGCCATAGTCTGGATATTTTACCACTAACAAAAATCATAGTATCATCTGCGAACAATCGTATAAAGCATTTTTTACATGCAAAACAATATCATTAATGTATACATGTATACAATAGCAGTGGACCTAAGACCGTACCCTGAGGTACGCCAAAATCAACTGCAATGCTGTCCAAAATAACACCATTGAATTTAACTTTTTGAGATCGCGAATGATAGTAGGAATTGAACCATTTGTTTATTAAGAGTGAAGAAGGAGTCGACGAAGTTCGACATTATGTGCCGAGGGGATGTTAGAGGTCCTTAATTTCGTGATTTCACATTTCGAAATCTACGTGTTGAAGTAGACGTACTTTGAATTATTAATGAAACACTCAAGGACATTTGCAACTCTATCTGAACCCTGAAGGTAAATTCGCTGCATTGTTACTTAAGCGCTAGTTTTGATCTACGAACGTCTCACATTTGAAAAGATTCATATGAAGCTAATGCTTCAGTGTCGAGGCATGCTTGTTTAAGCAATTTGTGGCTTCTGTGCATCTTAGTAAGTAGCATACTTTGCATCACACAAGGCCTCTAATCAAGCAATCACATTAGAGTCAACGAGGAGTTCTACCCATCGTGAAGATTTGTCAAATAATTGATGCTAGATATGTCAGAGAAATTCTTTGTTTGGATGATGAGGATGATGCTCTACGCTTTGCTGTAATAGATGTTGACACATTGAGAGTTCTTGACATTAACTACCCAAAACGGGAACGAAATGACTGCTGTACCAGTTAATAATAATTGAAAGGTGTTCAGAGTACATGAACCGAAGATGATTAAATTTTCTACGATTAATACAAGAAATCGTTGTTTTTTTGTTATTTCCTCAAAATGTTAGTAAATTTGATGTAGATTTCATTGAAAAATAATTCGAATGAAAATGAACCTGATTCCGAACTAATGTTTCGATTCAATATTCATGATGTAAAATTACAAAATATGTGACATGCTAGGATTGGAGTCTCACAAATGTGACCAGCTGTGACAAAGAAGGAGAAATGGTCAAAAAATCATGAAACTCGTTTAAAAAGGATGGCACTTTATTGTCGATCAACAATGATGAAATCAAAATGAATTCCAAAAATGAAGAATATATGAAGTTTCATGTGGGCATATAATTTTTTTTCACAAGTAACTGAAAATTACGGAAGTATTCTGCTTCTTCTATAATCACTCTTTTATTTGTTGGTGTTCCAATTGAAACTTCTGCACAACAATGCATAGGAATGTAGAGCTCTTTTTCCCTTTCCTTTGGTATTAAAATAGCATTCTAAGATGTGGAATTTCAATAAATAATAAAGGAAATTCAATATGAAAGATAACATGCTATTCTATTGATTTGTTGAGTTCTTCGCTTCATTTTGCTTTACTCTATCAACGATCCATTCATTTGTTTTTCGCCTCCCATCTCTCATATAAAACGGCCCCAATCTCCATTAACTATGTGAGTTGTTCTGTGGGGAGGGTGTAGTTGAGTCGTATCTCATCCAATATCAAAAAAAGAGAAGAAATTTCTCACAAAGAGTCACTCAAGGAAACTATCACGTAATTTGGTAAATTTCTTGTATGGTGATAAGGTTGAAATAATGCATAATGCAACAGCATTGTATTGTTACAAGAAGATTCAGTAAACTTCTGTGCGCAACTGCCGACGGTTTGAGTAACGGTATTGAGAATTTTCTCATAATTTATTACAAATACGAGTTTGAGTAACGGTATTGAGAATTTTCTCATAATTTATTACAAATACGCATGACGACGTTCCGGAATACTACTTCTTTATCAAATGCTGAATTAATACAGATGGTATTAATTTATCATTTGATAAAGAAGTAATACTTCGAAACGTCGTCGTGCTCATTTGTATTTAATTATAAGAAAGTTCTAAATATTGTTTCATTATCATATGGATAATGTTTGTTACTATAAGCGCTTTTGAGGCATTCACAAATCTTCATAGACTTTGACTTCCATTTCTTGTCTAATTTTATCATTGTGAATCAGAATTGCAATTTAGGCAATTTCAAGTATTAGTTTTAACTAGCCTTGGATGAATACATGAAAAATTGTATCTTTCAGAAAAAATCAAGTACTGGAAATACAAATTACGTGAAATATCACCTGAAATTAAGAGAAAGGCTGGAAAACACGTCGAATCCCATGAAATCTAATTTAACATTTAATTGAGAAAACATGATATTTTTTACGGAGATGGTGTGATTATGAGTGGAAGCTGTTAAAAAGACCTATTATGTTCGACCTGGTAGAATTTGAATTACGTTTCTGTAAGGCTGAATTTGTCATTAGTGAAAATAATACGAAAAAAATTATGTTTCATACCCATTTGCAATATCCATTAGGAATTTGTTATAACATTCCATATTTTTACATTTTGTAATACAACAAGTTTTCTTTAGCCGGTCTCCGTGACTGCACCATAGTCGAGCAACCCTCGACTATGGTGCAGTAGAACTCGGGTTCGAGCCGGATGAGGCATTGGTGTTTGTGTTTGTCCCGATTTAAGTAGTTTAAAAATGATATATGCTGGATAATGTATATTGATTACAAGCCCAATGTCCGTTCGGAACCGGCGTTAATCTGTAGGTCCACTGAATTGAAAAAAAAAAAATTCCTCTGCCTAACCGGTCATGAAGATTCATTAGCAATAATCATTAAATTGTCGATGATCTATCGATCTACCATCTCAAAAGTTTCGCTTGAAATTTTCAAGACTTGGGGTCTATATAAGCGAAAATTCTCGGTTTTACGACTTCATGAATTACCCTCGTAATTCATTCTTCTGAAATGAATCCGGACCTGTAGTCGCGTTGAATCTATGTCCGAGTGGCCGGACAGAACATAAAAATGCTAACTATGTAACGTTGATAATTAATGTCTTGAATGAAGATATAATTGTGCATACCTTGTCTTTGAAATAACGGCGGCATCGCATTCTTTCGCGCGTTCAACATCTCGGGAATGATACGTCGAATGTCGCTTTTGTTTCAGCGTAATGAAAATTCTTAATGAATGATTCAACTGATGTAATTCACTGAGAAGTATGCTGTAATAGCTCCTCTATTGAAATTCGAAGAGTTGCTTCCGCCTTGTAGATGAGACATTCAGATAAACGGAAGTCCGTTTCAGTTTTATCAAGATCGATGTTGTTGTTCGTATCATATTCTACGTGAAAAAATTATTGTGGGACCTAACACCTTTTGAATTACACACACACACACACACACACACACACATATATATATATATATATATATATATATATATATATATATATATATATATATACCTAAAATACACAAAAACGATTGCCCAATGCGTCCAATTGTTTCATATATCAATGCACCAGCACACTCAAAATATATATATATAGTATATATATATATATATATATATATATATATATATATATATACTTGAAAAATTTTTAATTCTTGAACCGTTTCAGCTATATTCTAGAATTTATGTTTTCTTGGGAATGCTGGTTCAAAGTAGTAGTTAATACTCCATGAAAAAACTTCTTATTTCAAAACGTTTCGAGCAACACATGTAGTCTTCTTCAGTTACTCACAAATATTACAATCTACGGAAAAACTTACAGCTTTCACAATAAAATGTGGCAAAATTGTTTTTCAAGAACTCACCAAAAAAGGAAATCTCCACTTCGATGATTTACATTTATTGGACCTTCCAAAAAAAACATTAAAACAAGATAACTTTCACAAAAATTAAAATTAGACGTTAAACCTACAAGTCTCGTTTATATGGTTCATTCACAGCAGCTTTGCTTCGACTGGATTTAATTATTCGGAAACGTATAAGGTATGCACACTTTCGGGTTTTTTTGGGCGAATTCAGTTATTCATAAATTATCATGTGTTCGATCAAAACATTCGGGGACCTTTCCTTTCCTTCCTACCCCTCTTTCCACAAATTTTAAAACAATTTGAAATATACTTGGTTCAGATTTTTGATGTCCGTTTTCCCATTCACACAGTTTGGGTTTTTCTTTATATGGACCATTTCAAGGAATTCTCTTTTATTTTTATTGCTTTCGGTTGTAAGGATTTTCGTTTATTTGAAAGTGCATTTGTGTTTTTTTCTTCTTCATGATTTGTCAAAGCAGTTCTGTTTCTTTTGTCATATCGGTGGCCATTTAGGCGGTTTTGAAGGTATTTTGATGTTTGTCCAATATATACACTGGGGCAATTCAGACATGGTTTTCATATATTGATTGTTTTTTTCTTTGGTGTTTTGCTTTTTAGTCGGCTAAAAAGTTCATGAATTGTATTATAACCTTTATGACATAATCGTAATTTTGTGCTTCTTAAATAATGATTCAAAACATTCCGATAGTTCCTCAATGTATGGTAATGGCATGTGATGGTCGTTTTTTCTTCGATTATTTTCAGTCCAGCATAACGGCCATTGAAAATAATAAAAAAAAGGCGACATGCCATTATCATACATTACAAGTTCCCCATGAGGAGAGCGACTGAACTTGAATTCGCAATTATAAGGACTTTTGCTTCATCTTTTTTGCTTCCCCAAAACGCTTCATCCTCTCTGAATGCTCTTTCTTCCGTTCACCTGTCCATTTTACTCCAGGTAGACGATTTGACTTTTGCTCAAACTTCATATGTGCGATTTTATAGCGACATTCAGTTCGATCTTCGAGATTTTTTATATCGATCTGTTGTAGATCCTTTTGACCTCTTTTAGCCACTCTGTTCCGCATTTACTATTTATAATTATATCGAGTAGTTTCTTCGGTATTCTGGACTGTTTCATTCTGTAGACATGTGCATAGAACTCGTTTTCTGATTTCTTTCTTTGTCGTATCTGTCTTTTGATACAGTCCATTCTGAGGTCTTTTCATCCAAATGTTTCATCCGTTTCTATTGATTGGTTTTGATCGTTTTTGTTTTTTAATTCTCTAATTCTTGAATGACCGTCAATAACCATTGTTTCAGATGCGTAGATTGCCTCTAGAAGAATCGTTGTGTTATAATGCCTATATTTGGCGCCTCTCGAAATACTCTTTTTGTTATAGTATATGTTATATATATTTAGCTTATAATATATATATATATATATATGTCGATTATTCTTGGGAAGGCAGCAATAATAAAACACCGTACTCTTTTTCTTCAGCTTAAGAAATTTTTTTATCTCTTCATCAGAAGCCCTAAACACGCATTTGGCACATTGAACACTCCAATTAAAATTTAACTCACAAGTGGTGAGGTTAAATGACAGGTTGTCAAAGGATTTACAAACATGGTTAGAACTTCCTCTATGAGAGTGGACTATGTTGGATGCACTTTCAAAATCACAGTCTTCAATGTTCCCTATCATTTCGTTTTTACTAAATTTTATAAAATGAACGTTGACAATAGATGGAAGTCAATGGGACTTATTCACTTAGTTCTTAAAAGGTTCGCTTCATCGCTCTTGATAGTATTGGGAGGCCTCTTTTGAGATATTTGTCAACTAGCGAAGTACACAATTGAACGACGCTGTGTGCACACAAACCCAGAAATTATATACTGGGTAAAACTGAGATCATACAAGGCAATACACGTATTTTACAGGGCAAAATAGAAATCATACGGATATATCTTTCATATAAAATTCTCGTGTCACAGTTTTCTTTCCCATACTTCTCCGAAACGGCTTGACCGATTCTCATGAAATTTTGTGAGCGTATTGAGTAGATCTGAGAATCGACCAACATCTATTTTTCATCCCCCTAAATGTTAGGGGTAGTCCACCCCTAAATTTTTATTTTTTTTTTTAGACAAAATTTTCAATTTTTCATTTTTTTATGATACAAAATACAAAAATACATAAAATCCCAAATTTTTACCCTTCTACGATCAACCCTTATTTTTTATAGCTGCTTATTTCTTTGACAGCATGATGATGTTGTTGGCAGGCGATTTCAGGCAGACGTTGCCAGTAATTCCCCGTGGAACGCCTGCAGTTGATTTGAATGCTTGCTTGCCTGAAGGCATCACCTTCATGGAATAACGTAAAAACATTATCGCTATCCACTAATATGAGTGTTCAACTTCAAAATGATCAAAGTGCTGCACAATTTTCCAAACAATTGTTAGCTGTTGGAAATGGAAAAGTCCCAGTTGATGAGACATCTGGATTAATTACTCTTACCAACGACTTTTGCCATTTCTAGACTCCATTAGCTCTTATTGAAAATGTTTTCCCAAACATTAGTGAGAATTATCAGAGTTATGCTTGGTTAAGTCAATGAGCAATTTTTGCCA
Source organism: Henosepilachna vigintioctopunctata (assembly GCA_030704895.1). Taxonomy (NCBI): domain Eukaryota; kingdom Metazoa; phylum Arthropoda; class Insecta; order Coleoptera; family Coccinellidae; genus Henosepilachna; species Henosepilachna vigintioctopunctata. The sequence continues at coordinate 7,273,359 of JARQZJ010000031.1, forward strand.
CAAAGAATAATGATGTACACGCACTGAATTTCACCATTCAATCAAAAATTGCTGGCGATTTGGTGACATACAAATTCGTTATTTCCGTAATAAATCCCGATGATGTAGTAAATTATCCAACGGAGTTTTTGAACTCTCTGGAGTTACCAGGGTTTCATAACTTGCAACTCAAAATTGGTACAGTTATTATGATATTGCGTAATTTGAATCCACCGCGACTTTGCAACGGTACTCGACTTTCGGTAAAAATACTTATGCCGAATTTGATTGAGGCAACCATTATTAACGGAAAGTACGCAGTTGAAAATGTATGTATTCTTCGAATATCAATGATTCCGAATGATCTTCCGTTTGACTTCAAACGATTGCAATTTGCAGTTCGCCTTGCGTTCGCAATGACAATTAACAAGTCGCAAGGCCAATCGCTTAGTGTTTGCGGGATAAATTTAGAAAATCATTGTTTTTCACATGGAAAGTTATACATTGCGTGTTCACGAATTGGGAAACCATCCGCTTTGTTTGTGTTAACATCAGACCAGAAAACAAAAAATGTGGTTTACCAAAGAGCACTTCAATGAAACGGATAATTTGCGGACACGTATAACGCTTCGATTCAGAATTTACTTTGGATTTACTTTCATTTACTCAGAGAAGTTCAACTAAATAACACTTCATTTTTGTAATCGAAATGAATTCATTACTGTTGTGAATTGAAATAAAATTTATCCTTTTCAAATATAAAACAAACAAAAAAATTTTCTTCATCTTTTAATCACCAAACGAAATGTTACATAAAACGGAGCCATCTGGTGGCAAAACGGAGTTGGCCGGGTTTGCTAGTATATATATATATATATATATATATATATATATATATATATATATATATATATATATATATATATATATGATAGTATTCACTACTATACTGAATGATAGTTTTATCAAAGTACAGCTATAAAACCTATTGCCGCGACTCTTGTATTGAATGACTAGCGATTGTGCTCGAAGAATCATGCCGTAAGGCCAATTTCGAGAGTAGATCTTATGTAAAGTTCAATACAAATAGACTTTTGAATGTTTAATCGATATCGCCAAAAATAAAAAAAACAATGGCTGAAATGTCAGTGCACTATCATCATTGTTTTATGTTGTATTGAGCCACAATGGTGCTATTGTTGTTTCGATTCCTTCAGGATATGGTGGCGTTCCTAGACATTGTCACTGAACGCCTAGCGGCAATAGCAGCATTTCTCATAAGAGATAGCCGGAACTGCATCAGCATCAATAGATAGGTGGCCATTGAAGTGATGGTCTGAAATAGATAATGATGATTTATCTGTTCTTCTCGAAGTGTGGTAAATTCTTTGTTGAGAGTATATATATATATATATATATATATATATATATATATATATATATATATATATATATATATATATATATATATATATATATATATAATATTGAATATATTTTCGACCGGAACAATTCAACATTCAAGAAGTATTATCGGGAAGCGGTCAGTGAAAATTGAAATCTCAATTATTCTCAATATTTCACCATTTATTTTATGGCTTTTTCAGGAGAAGCTACAAAGTATATTGTAAAAATAATAACATAATTTGTCTGCATAAGCTTTCAATACTTAAAGAGATAACTAACTTCAACAAACTCTAAACAATAAAACATCGACAGCCAAATATGACATGACAACGAATAACCCGAAGAGACCGAACCAAGTGTTGAATCTTCTGTAAAATGTTACAATAAATGCTACTTAGTTGATTTGTATCCGTTTTATAATTTATTTTGTAAATTATTATTTGTGTTTTACTGATGTGATACATTTCAAGAAAAAGACGATTCCTGTAGTTTTGGTTTTCTCCCAAAATCTTCACATCTCCGAATCTGAAGGTATGTCCCGTTTTTAAACGGCGGTCTGAAAGAGCACATGATCCCTTCCTTATTTTACAGTCACTTTTGTGTTGTGTAACTCTTTGTGTCAACCACTGACCGGTTCGACCTATATAACATCCATTACAGTTGGAACAGTCTATTTGTAGATAATATTGCTTTTTAATAGTGCTGGGGTGATATCTTTTAACCTTGAGAATAGATTTTCATTTGTCAGTGTATTATGTTTTATTAAATTAATTTCCGTATATTTATTCAAATGTGAAACCACGCTATTTGTTAGTATATCTACATTTGTTAATTTTACGTATTTTTTTGGTAGGCTTGTTATTTGTTGGTCTATCGAAAACTTTTGTGTTATAAATAAGACGTCTGAGAATGTGTGCAGGGTATCCATTATTGATGAAAATGTCAAAAAGCTGTTTCAAATTGGCCTGTAAAAATCTTTCACATTATTGATGAAAATGTCAAAAAGCTGTTTCAAATTGGCCTGTAAAAATCTTTTATCACTTATGTAAGTAATCCTACTTTTCATGGCTATTACGGTACATATTCAATTTTGGATGTTTTGAATGATTCCAGTAGAAGTTCAAATAACGACCAGAAGCTGTTGATTTTTGATACCAATCGAGGATGATAAAACCCTCATCTTGTCTTGTTACTCTTGTATCCAAAAATGGAATGCGTTTTCTTTCTTCCCGTTTCATCGTGAATTGCTTCCTCCATTTTAGTTTAGAATGAGAAAGTTAGTTTTTAGTAGTACGGTCGAGCAAAAACAAAATAATTTGAATTATTACCGTTGTGTTACCGACATATTCGATACTTAAAAAAAGATGAATCTTTTGGAGCTAATTTTTTTGAAGAAATTTCGCTTAAATATTCAGAGCTAGCTTGGGCATCAACAAAAGGGGCCGGAGGTTATAAATAAAATGAACTGGTGTAGAACAAAATGATCATTTTTGTGTGATAATACATGTGACTTCAAAAATCGCTCCCCATTTTGTTATATTGGACACATATATCAGTTTTAGAAGAATTTCATTAACATTGAATATAGTTTTTGGTATATTATTGCCTCAAAAATTGTGGTTTTCAAAAAATGTTTCGAGAAAACTATCAATCTCGATACGAAACGTTGAGAACTTGTGAAATATTGATATAAAAAGACTTTCAAACGGAATTTTTCATTATTCAATCTATGAATGGGAAGACATGGAGCTTTGCACATAAATTCTGTGTTATATCTTATATGATATAACCTACCGATGTCAGAAGTTCTCGGTTTATGTTAGCAAATCCATTCAAATTCATGACAGGTGGGTTTTTATCCAACGCTGTCAAAAACATATGCACTTCTTCCCGTGTTCTATGATCTAGTGCTGTGAGGTGTACGTTGAGCAAAGATCCTTGAATTCTGGTCCCATTTTTCTAGAAGCATGATGAGCTTCGTTGCAAATAATATATAACAATGTTAGACAATAAAAAGCAATGAGAAATAATCCTGTCTCTTTGAATGAGAAACCATGGTCGAGAATCTCCGTTAAACAACCATATGTAGCCACTATGGTTGTAAGGAGGATAAGTATGCAATATAAACCGTACATTCCACAGTAAGCTCGTCCAAGTTGTTGCATCATATGGGATAAGTCAACCTGTAACAACAATTCTATTGAGAGAATATGAATGTTGACATCATATTACAAAAAATTACGATTTAAATTGGTTCTTATTATTCATTAACATGTTGGTTATATAAAATGAATAACAAACGTTTAAATGAAATAGAAATAAATCATGATGAAATCTATAGTTGTAAGGATATCGAAAATTGATTGCTTTTCATTTGAAAACTTCTACGTGATACCTTGAATATATTCTCAGATTGATTATGTGAGTGTTGGAAAAATTTTATAATAAATTTGATATTTTGCTGCAGATGAATATTCTCATTGCTAATCACACATCAATTAGTGATTAGGTGTGATTAGATTCAGGTGATAATAATCGCAAACATCTTTCGTATGAATTATTTTAGCTAAAAGAAAAACATCCATGGAAAAGAGAAAATATAATCTCCTGAAATTAATATTTCAATTACTTCTATTAATTCTATTAAGGTTGCTTGAAGTTTAACATTTGAGAATGGGTCAACACCGCGGAACAATTGTCAAGTATTCATCATAAATTTTGTCAAACCAAGCCATGTGTTTCATTTTCATTCACTAGCTGACGCGGCCAACGTTGTTTTGTCATATGAATTATATATATATATATATATATATATATATATATATATATATATATATATATATATATATATATATATATCACTACATATTATAAAACAAAGTCGCTTTCTCTGTAAATTTGTAATGCCTTCGAAAATATTCATTTAAATCATATGCTTCAATAAATCATATCATTTAATTCATAAAGAGCCATTTAAAGGTATTTAATTGGATGCGGATTAATGCTGTATTGGTTAAAATCGCTTCGAAAATTAGCCATTATTCGTCGTAAAAGGTAAATGACAAATAAATATTATTGTGGGATATACTAAGTATATTATTTTGATAAATCTCGTAGGGTGGAGCCTGCGTTTGCAATGTAAGCGGAAAAAATGTAATTATTAACGACAATACATTAGAAACCTTAAAGATAAGGGTATTTCTCCACTATTTAATGGGTGTTTATTATACATATTCCTTCCTCTTCAATCACTCTATCTATTAAAAAAAACACAGAAAAATCAGTGCGGTACTTTTAAAGATTTAAGCATACATAGGGATGTATGGACAGAAAAAGCGACTTTGTGTTATATATATGTATTGATATTACTTCTGTTAATTTTATAGAAATGCATAGAAGCTGTATTATCATTTGAAGTACTTCAATGGCTTTTCATTGTGCCATTAAATTTTCAAATCAGTGGACCTACAGTTTAACGCCGGTTGCGAACGTCCAATGGGCTCGTATTCAATGTACATTATCAACAATTATCATCATCATTAAACTACTCAAATCATAGATAAACACATACGCCATGCCTTCACTGGAGCTCGAACCCGAATCCTACCGCAACACAGTCAGATGTTCTCCCGACTAAGCCACGGAGACCGGCATCGAATTCATTATTTATGATTTGAAATCGACAATTGGATGAAAAGTTGATAGTATTTGTATTGTTTTGAGTTCATAATTTAGGTGTATTATATTTGTAGAGAAAAGAAGAAAATTTCCTTAGTCGAACCTCATATTGACTAAGTTTTCAAGTTTTCCGAATGTTTCTCATAGCTCGATTAAGTCGCTCGACCGATATTTGGAAGAGGTGAAGGCGTTCTAACTAGATCTCCATATGAAAATTAACTTCAATGTATTTCATAAATAACTTTTCATATTTCAGCTTGACATATAAAAATGATGAAAATGGCATATGAATGATGAAATTTAAACTATGAACAGGTTACTTTTTCAAATATTCATCAAGGTGTTCTGCCATTTTCATCAGAGCTTTGCAAAATTGATGAAAATTCTAAGAAAGACACATCCAAATTGATACGATTCTGCAGTTCTGACTTGAATTCATCTATGACCATTCGGTTTCGCTCTGTAGTCCATAAACTTTTGGTGTGAGTTTGTTCGCTAATACTACTCTCAAAAGACATTTCTTGTTGCAATTAAAAAAAAACAAACTGTGTAATTCGTTGTAAGTTAATTTTGTTACAAAACTAGTACGTTTTCGGAATTCGCGACAATCTGGTTACATTGGACAAGATGCAAAATTCCAGGACCATCCCCTATTACCTCTATCTGGCCAACCTTATAGTACGATACAAGACTGTAGAATTGTGCATTCATCGAGAGTGTTTGCTAGAAACCAAATTTAGACGCATATTTATGATCAGGAGAATATATATCTACTAAGTTGCCTATCAAAATGTGGCCGCTAATATTTTCAATTGAATTATTATTATTTTTATTATTATTATAAATTATTATATGAGATTGTGTTGAAGCTCCCGCTTTGAACTATAATTGTTCTTAGTTTCCCTGTGCTTATATCTCTGTGTTTATATATCTCTTGTATCAATAACTGACATCATTTTATTACTCATTATATACATATTTGTTCTGATGAGAAATGTAACGAGTTTGCGGAAAATTAATTTAATCGAAAGCATTACTAATCTGAATAGTTTATAATTCAGTTAAAAAACTGTGATTTCAAAGCTACAAGTATGCAAAAAAAATTATGTTGTCTAGATGCCGACTGTCACTTCCTGGCATCAACCTCGAAAAAAGATTTATAATAATGCGATGACAAAGTGCAGGAGAGTGTCTCGCCATTGCAGATGATATGTTATCCGTTAATTACGTCAGATTCGTCGGTTTGTTATAGTGTATATCTTACAAGGTATACCAGATTAGTTAAGTGTGCATAGATTAGGATTCATAGTTAGCGGCAGAAATCTCTTAATTGATTCATTTGTTTGATAGGTTGATAAGTCAAATAAGTGCCAATGTTAGAAAAGTCTAACATACTGAGATATCGAGTTCTGCCTTTGTAATATCTGCAACCTCCAAGTCAGCAGCGAAAAACATGACTCATTCACTTTACATTTTAACCTATTTGCGAGGATTATCAGGTTGATGTAATCAATTTTCAAACTTACTGCATTGAACAGGCTTTCATGTCGTCTTTAGGATAAGCGGTGAAACACTGTTTCCAAACCTTGTTTGTGCCATGCCTCACATTACAGTCTTGAAAATGAGCTCACGCTCAAAACATGTTGACAAATTTATATTGTTAAATATAATCGTGAAATATTCAGCCAAGAGTTTAATTTAATTTAATGATAAGAAGAATATAAATCTATTAAGCTGCCTATCAAAATGTGGCCGCTAATATTTTTTAATTAAAATATTGCTAATTAATTTTTCGGAAAAACTTTCAGTCGCTTGTTTGTTAAATAAAATATCGTCCATTTTACGACAATTTACATAAAGACTCTGAAAAATCGAGGTTGTAGTAAACAGGTAAGATTTTGATAAATTTATACATTTTTTATTTATATATCAAATTGAAGCTATTTTTTTCTGTTTATTATGATATACTATTGCTTAGTCAAATCTGACCGCAAATAAGGGTTGCTGGCTGTTAAAGATGGTAAATATTTAAGATTGAGTGAAAGAGAGCTAGCGCGTAACATCTCTAGTCAGATGATGATAGCGATTGCCAGCTGTACGACGTTTTAAAGCGTCATGTTTTCAACTGAACAGCTGTGGTTGAAAACACTAGCATTCGACGCATGCGCAATGGCTTTAAAGCGTCATACAGCTAGCTCGGCTGACTAATGATGTTACGCGAGAGCGCTCTACACTCTATCTTAAATATTTATCCGGCAAGAGGATATAGCCAAACGGATCTATTTGGCGCTAAAACACTTGAAGTTGGCAGGAACCTGTTATCTCTGAAGTTTCTGTATAATTTCTTGCATGGTTATATAGACTGTCCTGCCTTCATTAGTTCAATTGATTTTCACGTACCCAGACAATGTTGAAGATCAAGTCAATTTTTTTCATTGGGTACTCCGAAGTCTAATTCTCTCATACAATCAACTATTATATATATATATATATATATATATATATATATATATATATATATATATATATTTCTTGAAATTGATTTATTGCCTGTTTGAGGTATTTATTTTGAAAGTTTTTAGCATTAACAGGCTCTTTTAATATGAAAAAGTTTATTTCTGTTGACGTTTCGTTGTTATATTACAACTTTGTCAAAACTAATGAATAATTGAATTTATGAATTACTATGGATATCAAATGTCAAACTTAATTTTTTGAAAAATCAAATTAGTTTTTTTGTATATTCACTTATTGATTTTCATTATCAGAGGAATATTTCTGGCTTAGCATTCGCTTCGGAAGTTTTAGTCTTCTTCACCATGAGGAAACCTCTGAAAAACTCATGGTAAGCCAGGTGATTCTTAAGTGTGATTATATTTACATATATACAATTACATATAGTTTTTTATATACTTATCCAGAATGTGTATATTGTTCGTTTATGTGTGTGAAATTGAAGGTAGATCTGGAAAGAATGAGTTGTGAGATGTGATGTTTTGTGATTGTTGTGTGTTTATTTTGCGAGTGTTATTTGTGAGGTTTATTAAGTTGTTGTAGATAGAATTTAGATGTTTAATGTCCGTTCTTTCATTGACTGTGTTTTCCAAATTTTTACGAATGTGTAACATTTCTAAAATTTCTCTACATTTTTTGTCTCTTTCAGTTGCCAAAATTTTCGTATTTTTGTAATCAAAATCATGTTTTTCTGTTATTTTATGTTTATTTAAGGCTGTGATTTGAGTTTTCGCGTATTTATGTGCTTTGATTCTTTCTTCGAGATTTTGTGCTGTTTGACCGATATAGCTTTTATTGCAATTGTTACACGGAATATTATAAACTGTATGAGTTTTCTCTGAATTACAGTTTTACTTTTTAATTTTGTATATATTTCTTTGATTTGATTTTTGGCAGTATGTGCTATTCTTAAATTATAAGGTTAATATTTTAGCAATATTTGTACTTAGTTTTGGAATATATGGTAAGGGAATGTAATTATTTTCGTTAGATTCATTTCTTTTTGAATTTAAAGTATTATATAATTTATGAATTCTGCTTTTCATGATTTTGTTGATTAAATTTGATGGGTAATTATTTTTCATGAGAAGAGTACGAACTTCTTCAAGTGTTTCATGTCGTAAACATGGTGATGTTAATTTTAGTGATCTATCTATAAAATTAATTATTATACCTTTTTTCTGGGAATAATGATGATTACTTATATAATTTATGGTTCGTTGCGAATTTATTTCTTTTCTGTACCATCTTGTAAAAATTTTGTTATCTTTTCTTATAATTGTTATATCAAGAAAATTTAATTTTTCATCTTTTTCTTCTTCAAGTGTGAATTGTAATTTATTATGAAAACTATTGAAACGTTCTAGTATATAAAGATAAATATATATCTATATATATTTTATATATAGCAGATAAAGATCAAATTGATAATATACTAGAACGTTTCAATAGTCTTCATAATAAATCACAATTCACACTTGAAGAAGAAAAAGATGAAAAATTAAATTTTCTTGATATAACAATTATAAGAAAAGATAACAAAATTTTTACAAGATGGTACAGAAAAGAAATAAATTCGCAACGAACCATAAATTATATAAGTAATCATCATTATTCCCAGAAAAAAGGTATAATAATTAATTTTATAGATAGATCACTAAAATTAACATCACCATGTTTACGACATGAAACACTTGAAGAAGTTCGTACTCTTCTCATGAAAAATAATTACCCATCAAATTTAATCAACAAAATCATGAAAAGCAGAATTCATAAATTATATAATACTTTAAATTCAAAAAGAAATGAATCTAACGAAAATAATTACATTCCCTTACCATATATTCCAAAACTAAGTACAAATATTGCTAAAATATTAAAACCTTATAATTTAAGAATAGCACATACTGCCAAAAATCAAATCAAAGAAATATATACAAAATTAAAAAGTAAAACTGTAATTCAGAGAAAAACTCATACAGTTTATAATATTCCGTGTAACAATTGCAATAAAAGCTATATCGGTCAAACAGCACAAAATCTCGAAGAAAGAATCAAAGCACATAAATACGCGAAAACTCAAATCACAGCCTTAAATAAACATAAAATAACAGAAAAACATGATTTTGATTACAAAAATACGAAAATTTTGGCAACTGAAAGAGACAAAAAATGTAGAGAAATTTTAGAAATGTTACACATTCGTAAAAATTTGGAAAACACAGTCAATGAAAGAACGGACATTAAACATCTAAATTCTATCTACAACAACTTAATAAACCTCACAAATAACACTCGCAAAATAAACACACAACAATCACAAAACATCACATCTCACAACTCATTCTTTCCAGATCTACCTTCAATTTCACACACATAAACGAACAATATACACATTCTGGATAAGTATATAAAAAACTATATGTAATTGTATATATGTAAATATAATCACACTTAAGAATCACCTGGCTTACCATGAGTTTTTCAGAGGTTTCCTCATGGTGAAGAAGACTAAAACTTCCGAAGCGAATGCTAAGCCAGAAATATTCCTCTGATAAGAAAATCAATAAGTGAATATACAAAAAAACTAATTTGATTTTTCAAAAATTAAGTTTGACATTTGATATCCATAGTAATTCATAAATTCAATTATTCATTAGTTTTGACAAAGTTGTAATATAACAACGAAACGTCAACAGAAATAAACTTTTTCATATTAAAAAAGCCTGTTAATGCTAAAAACTTTCAAAATAAAAATATATATATATATATATATATATATATATATATATATATATATATATATATATGTCTTCCCTATTTGAGGACGTGCTTGACAAATGCTGAATCAACAGTGACTGATTTGCTTTCATTAGTCGGGTATACTTAGAATCTATTAATATGTTATATAATTATATTATTTAATTTATAGAATTTTGATGTATAAGATATTATATTAATTTAGTATGATTAATTACTCATTATTATTGATTCTTTTATTGGTTATTCTTTATAAAAAGAATTTTATTTATAATAGAAATTCACTTATAATCTTTTGATGTATATCAAGATATCATTAATATATTGGTATTATCAATTACTCATTATCATAACTTCTTTCATTGATTATTGTTTTTTAAATGTTTTGTATTATATTATTGAAGGTTAATACTGTATATGTGTTTTGAAATATTTCCTGTAACTGGGTATTTTTACCTGTAGAATAATAAAGACTTATTATTATTATTATTATTATATTCACCATCTTTAACAGCCAGCAACCCTTATTTGCAGTCAGATATAATTAAGCAACTGTATGACATACTAAACAAAAAAAATTTGCTCCAATCTGATACATGTTTAATAAATGTATAAATGTATCAAAATGTCACCTTTTTATACCTGGCTGCGAAAAAGTGCGGTCAAGTGCGCAACGACAACCGTGATTTTTCATGGTCCTTATGTACATTGCCGTGAAGTGGACGATACTTTATTCAAAAATAAAGCGAATGAAATTGTTTCGAAATATCAATTAGCAATTCAATTAAAAATATTAGCGGCCACATTTTTATAGGCAACTGAGTAGAAATATATTTCCCTAATCATAAGTATGCGTAAAACTTTGGTTTTTAGCAAACACTTGATGAATGCACAATTCTGCAGTCGGATCTTAGACTACTAGTTCTATAATATCAAATAGGATTATCTGCAGTTGTCTGGTTCATGTTGAAAATATTAATCGTTCGATGAGTTGGCATCCTTGGATGGAAGTCATAAAAAATTGAAACATATATTAGATATATTGAAAGCAAATTTTTTCAATATATCGATTGAATCATTAATTTACTCAGAATTAAATAGTGAAGTATTGAGTACAACTCACCCATAAATCTCTATAGTCTGCAAGTCGGTCAGCTGGGTTTGGCAGCTTCAGAGCATCTTCAACATTTCTTGCAAGCCACCCTGCTACACGTCCTTTTGCGGTACAATTTATGAACCATAAAGAACACAAGCAATTTAACATTGCCAGGATATGGAAATATGCAAAGGTATGCCATAGTTTCATGTCATCTTGTAAATAGTATTGAGCTAGCATGATAAGAATTCCAGTAACCCAGGACACAACGCAAAGTGAGTAGGTGATCAAGCCCAAATTGTGGAATATTATTGGCGTACCGGTAACTTGGTAATATTTCAGCTGTGGAAATATTTCAATGAGATATTATCAGTATATATTCGTATTTTAACTTTTAAAATATTTAATAAATGACACGGAGGTTTCGCTTATCTCTTGGTGAAACATTATGTTGAAAATAATTCAAATTAACACAGTTGACGTTAAGTTTCACTGAATATATTGAAAACTCTTCATATGTTTCGGTTAACCCATTATCAAGAGAATACAATATTACTGAATCCGGTTCATTCCTGCTCGAAAGTCCGGTTGTTATATAATTAAATATTATTTTTAATGTTTTTAGCAATAACAAGCTATTTTCAATGTTGAAAACTTCATTTTCGTTGACGTTTTGTTGTATATCACAACTTTGTCAAAACTAATGAATAATTGAATTTTATGAATTACTATAGATATCAAAACGTCAAACTTATTTTTTTGAGAAAAATCAAATCGACTCTTTTGTTTTTTCTGTATTCAGAGAAATATTTCTTGCCTAGCATTCGCTTCGGAAGTTTTAACCTTCTTCACCATGATAAAACCTCTGATAAAACTCATGGTAAGCAAGGTGATTCTAATAAGTGTGATTTATATATACATATATACATTCATATAATTACATATTGAGTTTTATATACTTATCCAGAATATGTATTTTGATTGGTTTATGTCAAATTGGTGGTAGATCATGAAAGAATGAGTTTTGAGCAATGATGTTTAGTGATTGTTGTGTATTCGTTATATGAGTGCTATTTGTAAGGTTTATCAAATCGTTATAAATAGAATTAAGATGTTTTATGCCTGTTCTTTAATTTCTCATACATTTTTGTCTCTCTTAGTTGCTAAAACCTTTGTATTATTGTAATCAAAATCGTGTTTTTCAGTTATTTTATGTTTATATAAGGCTGTTATTTGAGTTTTTGCATATTTATGTGCTTCAGTTCTTTCTTCAAGATTTTGCGACGTTTGTCCTATATAGCATTTACTGCAATTATTGCAGGGTATATTATGAACAGTATGAGTTTTTTTCTTAGCTATAGTTTCACTCTTTAACTTGGTATATATTTCTTTGAAGGATGATGTTTTTCGGACATAGGAATTACCATACAAATATAAGAAAATTACAAGAATTTTGACGACTCATGTAGTAATAGTGTCGTTTTATCACAGTATATATAAAAGTATGCCGTAAAGTTTGACATTGCCCAACAATAATATAGAAAGAATGTCCTGTTATGAGTTGATGCGCACCTACAAACCATTGAATTTCGAAGAGCTAATTGTATGCCTTGTTAATACCGGAGATTTAGTTTTACAAACAATGGACTCACACTTCTGGAGTGCTGGAACTTAAAATAATAGGCAAGTCTGTATAAATTATATCACCATTGACATTGATGTAAATTACCGTGCAAACTTCATGACTGGAAAAATATTGAATAATAAAAGAGATGGGATTTTTATGGTGCGTGTTCAATAGAAAGAAATTATTTCCATGTAATGTTTGATGTCTGAATGACACCGCCAGCGTTGAAACATTATTAGATTAACACAATTTCATGATACTTTATCACATAGTTGAAGATTTTAAAAGAGTGGGAAGTTTCAAAAATATCATCTTTATCGCGTTTTGAAAATGTTTCCAGAAAATATAAACCAAAACTTTTGTAGCAATTCTGCGAAAATTATTCAGTTTACTTGACATATGTCAAGCTTATTCATCAATCAACTTATGATTGTCACGTAAGTTTCACTTATCATTTGGTGAAGCATTATGTTAAATAAGAGTGAATTAAAATTAAAACACTTGGCTTGAATTTCATGGAATATTTTAGAAACTCTACATAATTGATTATTTGATTGATATGTTGAGTAAAATTGTTGAATTATCTTGATAATGGGTTAAGCACTTGAAACATATGTAGAGTTGTTAATATATTTATTGAAACTTAACGTAGTGTTTAATGTCTTAATTTTATAAGTGTTAATTTGAAATTACTATTGTGCAACTCTCATTGTAAGGAGTTATATCATTCAAAACTTATAAGAACCTATCTTCATCTTTCTGTATGTCAGTAATTTATATTGGAAATGCAAATGTGTGCACTTTCCTTACACAATCCAGTAATATTGTGCGTTTTTAATATAATTCATTGAGTTGAATTTTCATATTCAAACAATTCAATAATTATTCTGCATTTATTCAAATGAACAAAACGGTAATTTATGAATAGGGATATGGGATTGTGTTGAAGCTTCTGCTTTGAAGTATAATCGTTTTTGGTTTCCTTGTCTTCAGATCTGTATTCTGCTCAATATTGATTTTCAAGACCGCATGATCTAAAGTTTCAATTTATATACTACAGTGTTCCAAGGAGAGTTTGTATATCTCTTGTATCAACTACTGACATCATTTTATTACTTATATACATATTTGTTATGGTGAGAAATGTAACAAGTTTGCGTGAAATTAATTTAATCGAAAGCATTACTAATCTAAATTGTTTATAATTCAATTAAAAAAACTGTTATTTCAAAGCTACAAGTATGCAGAAATAATTATGTTATCTAAACGCAGACTGTCACTTGGCATTCTTTCAACCTCGAACAAAGATTTATAATAATGCGATGACAAAGTGCAGGACAGTGTCTCGCCATTGCAGATGATATGTTATCCGTTAATTACGTCAGATTTGTCGGTCTGTTATCGTGTATATCTTACAAGGTATGCCATCACATATTGGTTAAGTCTGCATAGATTAACATAGACAGGTTGATAAGTCAAAAAAGTGCGACTGTTAGAAACGTTTAACATACTGAGATATCGACTTCTAACTTTGTAATATCTGCAACCTCCATGTCAGCAGCGAAAAACATGACTCATCCACTTTACATTTTTACTTATTTGCAAAGATTATAAGTTGATGTAATCAATTTTCAAAGTTACTACACTGAACAGGCTTTTATATCTTCTTTAGTGTTTCCCAACCTTTTTTGTGCCATGCCTATCCTTTCTGAAATTCTTATGCTCCCCGAAAACAGTGAGGGAATTTGAATTAAGAAGTGCGGAAGCGAAAACCTCGTGTCCATTTTAGAATTCTTCCCCTTAAAAATCGAATTTTCTCCATGTGAGCCTGGGCTCCACATTGGGAAACACTGCTGTAAAGACTATGAGTTGGGATGTTAGTGAAAAATTTCTTGTGTCTTTCATGAAAAAATGATTATCTACATGTGATTGAGTTTACCTGAAAGTGAGTCCACATATTTTTGAATATTGCAACTTCAGATCCGTTTGTCCAGGCACCTACTGGTAATAGGAAATGTGGTATCATTATACTCAAAAAAATTATTCCATAAATATATTCATCGAATCGTTTTCCGCCTTGCAAAATGAGCATTATTCTTTCTTTGAATACAATTCCTACAAAAATTGTTTCCGCGCTGTAAATGGTATACGCCCATATGGCAGCAGCAGAAACCCATCTGAAAAATCAACAATTCATATAGTAAAATGAAAATTTACTTGTTAAATTGTGTTTCTTCGAAAAGGAAAATGCAATAAAATCTCGAAACAAACTATACATATTGTTTAATTCGAAATACAAAAACGAAGTACAAAAATAATGCTTGAGGAATTCAAAAATCCAAAAATAATACCAAAAATTTACAACAGTCTATCTGATGTTTTGGACTGAACGATTTTCATTGGACGATTTTCACTAAAACTTATTCTCCCGCTAAAAAGGAGCTCAGAAAACAAGTTTTAAATTAATAAGATAACACCCCTAAATAGTTTTCAAGAAATTGATATAATTCTGTGAAACTGAGCTAAGTGTTTCTCAATCAATAAATTTTTTTATCGGAACGGAAATATTATGCTCTTATGTAGCTCAGGTTCGAAAAATTATTGTAAAGAAACTTATAGATTTTTGCATGTTGAAAAAAAGTAAACGTCGTGTTTTTGCAGTTTTTTCGTAACTATGAACTCGGATCTCACAAGCAGTTTAGTTCCAATTTTTTTGTGATATATAATATTATTTCGAAATGAAAATCCGCAATTAAAAAACCATGGAAAATTCTCATTGTATGAATCTATGAAAATACACATAACTTTACCGGTATGTTGTCTTTCCTTTGCCAGATCTCTCAATAGGCATAACTCCCATTATCTGAAAGAGCACCAATAAACTCTTCGTTGTGTGATAGAAACTATCATATTTTTCTAACGCTTCGGGATCAGGATCCTCCTCAGCTCTTTTTTTCTTAGCAGAAAATGATTCTTTTGTAATGTTTCTACCATAATTTTCGGGATTTTGTCTATTGAGATTATTATGCCGATTGTACACTCCTTTCTCTTCTTGGTCATATGGAGAATACATGATAACAAATTGCTGAAATGAAGAGTGAGTAACAATGTTAACTCACTTACGGTGAGAAACATTGACGTGAAAACATCAATTCAAAGACATCAATTCAAAGATGAACTATTTGACATAGGGAACAACTGAAATGCCCAAACAAACAATTAAGTCCACTCAGAAATTAATCAAATCATTTTGAGAATAGGAACTGATATATGTGTATGACATTGTTGCAGTTTCTCTACAATCAAGAATTTCAAGGAAAAGATCCCAGTGATCCCAGATTTCAGTGGAATATTTCAGGGCCATAGATGAAAATTATAGTTTCAATTAGTATTTACAATGAAAATTTCAATGAAAATTTCATATTATATTTCAGAGTTTTTCATATACATACATAATTTAAATGAAACTAAGTGGTTTTGTGATTTTCACTATAATTAATTTCAAACATGACAATATTGTTTCGCCAACACATTGGCTTCATCAAATGTTGATGATAAACTGAGCTTTTACATTGTGGACTGCTTGCATTTATCCTGAAGTGTATGGAAATGAACATAGAACATTGTTCTTTTGAAGTTGGGAAGACTATAGAACATATTTCTTCTGAAGTATGGGGATGACCATAGAATACTTTTCTTCAATTGCCTTTTTACTGAAATAAATTTAATAAAGGAGAATTATTGATTGAAACTTGATCATTTAATAAACTATTTGATTTCTTCCTCTTATTAATTTCGATGGCTTCTAACAGGGTTAGTTTATAACTTTTTGTTTCGTATACAATATTTTGAAGTGTTGTTGAAGACATGGTTCTCTTCTATAAGATGTGTTGCACACGTAGAATCAGTTTTATTTTTTTAAAGCATCTTTGGTGTTCAGATATTCTAAGGTTGATATTCCTGCCAGTTTGACCAACATATACTTTGGGACAGGTATCACAACTCAATTCATAGATACCCAATTTATCATGAGGCGAAATTTTATCTTTCGCATTTCTGATGTGCCTACCCACGGTATTCGGTGTTTTGAAAGCTATCGTTGAATTTCTATCAGATAAAAACTTCAAGATTTTAGATACAGGTTGCCTAAATAAGTTTATGTTCTGAAATTTTTATGACTATCTGTTACTTGAGGATATACTTGAGAAATTGCCTTATTATATAATCTTTTCCTTAAAATGTTATCGACGAAACAATGATGATATCCATTGTTTTGTACCATCTGTTTAATGATATTCAATTGTACATTGAAGAATTGAGTATCATTAATCTGCTGATAAAGACACATTTATTAATCTGTGTATCATACTGTTGAACGACGCTGATTTGTGATGGAACGGATGTGAGGACGAACAATGTATTGTTTGATCAGAATGTGACGGTTTGCGGAAAATTGAAAACCATGTTTATTGTTAGTTCTTTCATTGTAAGGTCCAAGAAGTTTATTGAGCCTTCCAATTCTATTTATTTTGTGAATTCTATATTTGTGTGAAATGAATTAATGAATTTAAAAAATTTCTTTTATATATCTATTCTTCATTTAAATGCTGTAAATTTTTTTTAATCAACGGATTTTGCTCTTATTTGCAATCTTAAAATATTTGGCTTGTTGAGCACATTTTTTCCGTATGTAAATATAGGTACGTTTTTGGTTATTTCTTACCATCATGATAGTAGAGGTATCCTATCACGTTCTTTCATCTGTTGTATATTATTCCACTCACTGGAAAAACTAGTTTTTTTGCTCTATCAGTAGTAAAGTTTTCACTAAATTTTCAGAAGATGAATCCTACACCTGCTCTATCAGGAGTGAACAGAATGCGTAACTTGCAATATGTACCCTCATCTAATTTTGAATATCTATGTTAGCTACTTCCGCGATGCAAATGTCTGAAATGGTAAGAGAAACCACTTATGAAATTGATCACGCTAGCGTCCGACGTGTTAAGTGGCACTCTAGTAGGTCCGTGAGTACTTCCTATGTGACACTCTGCTTTCAACGCGGCGTGACAGATGCCAAGGCTTTACTCCAGCGCGACCGAGCTGAAGCCTCCACAGAGTACCTATTTCCCCAAGGTCTCAGAGGCAAATTTTTAACCATTCATGGCATGGTAGCCGCCCAGATCGCCAGCACCGGTAATTGAAACAGTCTTGTGCTGGACGACGTGCCGGTTTAACCGAGACACCTCAGGTTACCGGGAGTTCAGACAATGCTTAGTGATGCACAATCCAAGATCTGCATAGACTATCACTGACCTACTTCCTATCTTATCCTCTACCCGTACGAGTCCAACACAAATGGGTTGAAGCAGGTGTAGCCAACACTCACCAGCTTGGGTCAACCCCCATACTGCTAATTTCGCGGCCTTAGTCTGCTCTCCAGTGGACCTTAGACGGTTTCCCGTCCGCTACCATTCAGGGGTTGACCTTGGGCATTGCTTAGTTGCCCTAGAGGTAGTCAAGTGTCTGAATGTTATGGCAGGGTGAGTCGTTTCCTATACCAGACAGGAGTCGCACTTTATGGGACGTGAAGAGTCTACGTATTTCCACTTGCTCGACCCTACCGACGGCAAAACAAGAACTCACCTGGAGAAATCACTTCCCTTGAGGTACCACAAGGACTGTAAGTAGTTGAACTCAAACTTGTTTTGCAACTCGGTTTCATATAACTAATATTGTTCTTATTAACCAACCGTTACGTTCGTAGTTCATAAATTCTGCATTAAATTCAGAAAACAGAAATGACACGGGGAAGAAGTCTGTGAAGCGTATCACTGTAAAATACCGTCTCCTAAAACCCAAATTTTGAAACGAATATTGGTTCTTTACAGGTCCATGTAAAATTTTTCGCTTCCTCCAAAGTTCAGAAATTTTTGTTTGTTTCGGATATCACTTATAGTAGATGGTAGCTATAAGTTTTCCTCTATGGTGTGAAAAACAGATACTGATCTCCTCACTTCCCTTTTTGAATATAACTCTCAGAAATCACTGAACAAACAAGGTACAATTTTATCTTCATACGTTTGATCAAACTGCATTTTCTCGAAATTCCAGACAACTTCCATTGTGGTATGGCATACAATTGTTGTATGGTATAATTTGAAAAAGGCCACAGTGACGACTGAAATCTTATTTTACTATAATATAACCATCCAAATTGAAGTATTAATTAATGAACCACACAACCTGTGAAAATATATCTATATATATATATATATATATATATATATATATATATATATATATATTATATATATATATTCAACTGTACAGGTCTATGTCACTGACTCCTCCTAAACGGCTGCACCGATTGTGTTGGAATTTTGTATGTGTTTGATTCAGTCACTACCATAAGACCGATAGAAAATATAGATTAATATAACATTCTAATATATAATGAATTAGTAATAACAATTTTTAAGTCAAGGGTGGCTGTAACCCAAATACATACGTCCTCCTTCACGCATTTCAGATGTTACCATCCTCGAATACTGTAAATATCGGTCGTTTTTTTTCAGTCCTTGTAAACTCTCGTAATATAAGTCGTCTTAATGTAAATATATTTTGCCGGTATATTCGATCAACTATTTTCTCAAAACTCAACATTATGAATGTGGTTGATTTGATTAAATCAGTTTAAGTATATTCCATAAATGAAAGGTGGGAGTGAAGATCCAGCAATGGAATATCCAGGTTCGAATCCTGGGCGAGACATGAATAAATATGTGATTATTTCTCGGTTAAATGGTAATAAAGTATGTTTCATGATGGATGAAGTGGGTGTCTTCAAGTCCATAAAATCCGAATGAAAAAATCAATAATGCAATACCTTAATGATTTAATTTAATTCTTTTTAGGCGTCATAACGCGAATAACATATAGCGCTCATTGTTTAACAAGTAAGAAGATACCATCCGTTATAAATTACTGTAGTATAATAAACCTTACCCTTATCAAATTATTTCACCGAACAAAATACCCCGCTGAAAAATCGAGCAATAATTTTCCCGAACAACTTAATGCTTGCGTGCTGTACGTCATTACCAGGGTGTCTTATAATAGTACTGTACTTAATTATTTCTTGGATGAAAAATGGCCGAGACGATTAATCTTATCAATTATTACTTGGATTGACTTATTGGTCTACGCCCTCTCGAGGCGATGGAGACTGTGAACGCTAATTAATTCTCGAATGTATCAAAAACAATGAGAATGAACTAAGACTAGTCTGGTAATTGTTGTGAGAATTGAATACTCTTGAGAATGATAGGGAGCATATAACATTTCCTCTCTAATATGTCAAATATAAGTCATATAGAAGCATAGAAATGACAAATGAATATTTGTCTTGGTGTTTTTATTGCTTGTACAATAGTTTCACTTAGAACTACATTTAAATGGAGAAGAGGACTTTTGATTTGAATAATATACTATTACCAATTTTCATTCTACTCAGATTGTAGCTTCTTCATAATTTTGAAATCGATCACCTTTTTATTATTGAACAATATTCGTGAAATTCAACCCAATATTGAACTCGATTATTAGGATTAAAAGAATTGGAAATATTTATGTTCAAATGACATTCGGTTAGAAATTGTAATATTTTAAAAAATACTTCAAATCAAAGTACCAAGCAGCTGTCACACATGGTAACTTTAGGATAATTCGAACATTTGAATTTGATTTACATTTTATGGTATATTACGTGATCCTATGGTTACCGATTTCTTCATACGCCCCTCAAAATCGTTCAACCCACATTAATTGTTAATTGATGAATTTTATATTTATGAATCTTATTATGTGTATAAACCCGTCTTTATTGATAAACTAATCAAAAATGAATAGAAAAAGATACTATTACAAAGAATTTTCTCTATTAACTCAGAAAACAACAAACATATTCCGTTCAATTAATTATATACCTAACTTGAGCAATAAAATTTCTAGAAGAATATATAAAGATAACGTGAATACAATATGCACCAACAAAAATAATTTCGGTTCATTGTTGGTAAATAAAAAGTGCAAACTTGACTTATTTTCGAGAAGAGGCGTTTATAAAATATTTTGCAGTGAATGTGATAGTTTTACATAGGTCAAACTGGACGTTCTATACAAAAACGATTGGATGCATAGAAGATCAATACTGTTGAATAAACCTAATACGGGTTTTTAAGAACACTGCGTTAAACATAATCAATTGGATCCCAGGAAGACCGAAATAGTACACTCAGGTAGTAAGGGCAAAAGATTAGATACCCTTGAAATCTTGGAAATTTCGATAGCCAAAAAAAATTTTGTATCTATTTGCAATGACCAGATGGATTTTCCGTGAAACCAGTGTTAAATTCTGTGGTTTAGGATATATAAGTGAACGTGTACATTTTGAAATTCATATTGTAATACTGTATACTCTTGATAATGGGTTAACCATTAAACATATGTAGAGTTTTATATATATTCAGTGAAACTTAGGTCAACTGTGTTAATTTTAATTCATTGAATCTCATTCCGTTAGCATCTAAAGAAGTCGGTAACCAGATGAAACGTGTCACGTTATATACAATGAGAGTGTATATCAAATCCAAATGATTGAATTATCCTACAATTATTAGAATGAATTTGCAATAATTAAATGTCAATATTATCCGATACACAAATGTTAACGAAAACACAACCCAATGCATTCAAGATTGAATATTCAGTGCATTTCGAAGCACATAGAACATGTTGAAAATATGCTGCCTCATCCAATAATGGGAATCATCAGTGGTATGCATCCAAACAATCAAGTTTTCATGTTATTTCCAAACGCACTAAGGTCCTATCTCTTCAAAATGCGAGAAATATCTAGTGAACTACTCTGTAAGCTCCCGCTATTTAAGAAACAAAATATACCCTCTCGAGTATGGTGGAGTGTATTCGTGACTAAATCAGTGCGTACTTTCATACAGAGATGGTAGCTTTATAGACCAATTCATCTAAATACCTCAGAGCTACCTCTGTAAATGTGTAAGAATGTTTATATGCCTTATCGCTCCACCTAGTCTACGATAACCAATTTCAAGTTCATGAATCCTTCATACTAGGTCTAAGCTTTGATGTTTTTATCGAAATATCTCAAATGATCCTCTCAGAGACTTTCATTGATTGGCGAATTAAACGTTGCGTTGTAAGTTATTCTATAGGTGTTTCTATTATCTGAAATTCTGTGTAGTTTCGGTAACATTGTTGGAGGCGGTAGCAATTTCAGATACTAGATAGTATAGATGTATTCGCTTACTTTTTATTGGGCAGGTTGGTGGGTGGTAGTGGTTTTCTAATACTCAAGCGATTTTATAGGTTCATTTTAAAGTTAGTGACTCCCTTTTCAAAATCTCGAAACATTCGATTGCTATAATATTGAATACACTTTTGGAACTATATTGCAGTCAATTCTGCTGACAGTTGACCTCACTTTTCCTATTATAAGCTCGTTTGCTATTTCCTCTTGAGTTCCTTCGCCCTGGAAATTTTGATTAGATATTAAATGATTTAATCTAAGAAATTTCTAGTTTGATAATTTCTCTAAAATATGGTTGTATATATCGAATAAAACATTTGGCTTCGTCTCAGAAATTTATATCAAATGCTTGACAATGGTTTCAGGGTGTTTACCCATTTTCAAAAGCTAGGTTGTCTAGCTGGCTGGACTGTCTGACAAAAGTTACAGTCTAACTTTTGAAAATGGAGTGACACCCGAAAAAATTGTTGAGCAAAATCTAAATGTAGTTCTTGTAAAAACAACCAGGTTTTTTGTTCATTATATTCAACGTTGTGTCATCAATAAACCAGCGAACAGTCAATCAACTTCATAAGTATGATTCTGTTTGTTATATGAATTCTAATATTTCTCACGTATTGATCTCTACATAATTGAAGTAATGTAGTAATCAGTGAACATTAAACTACGAACCTTTCTTTATGATAATAAACATTTTAACTTCCGAAGTTATGAAATTATGTGATCAGATTTCGAGGAAAGGTTCATTTACTCAACTTATGTTTCAACTTTTTTCCTACTTCTGATACACTATTTATGTTTTTACTATTTAACCAAGTGATTTCCAATCTTTTATACCTCTGTCCCCCTTCAAAAAAAAATTGTTTCACCCTCTCAATTTTTCTAACAATCTAATTTCATAAATACTTAACTAATATAATCTATTTAATGAGCTACAAAATAATATACAATATTATGTAAAAATATACATGAAGAAATATTTATTTATTATAGGAAATAATATTTTAAATGTAATAAAAACAAATCTTACCAAAATATAAAAAAAGAATATATAATTACAGTTGCATGCCCCCTTGCTACAGTCCGTCCCTAGGCGTAAACCACTGATTTAACTCGTATGGAGTAGAGTTGTCAACCCATGGACTAAGGAAAAGTTACATTTTCACTAATTTCGAATCAATCTAATTTTCAATAATTTCATACGTCCACAGAATTGATATAGGTATCGAAAGTGATACCTAACCTAATAGTTATATAGTTGAAAGAAGGTTTCTTACTTCGAAGCAGATACTTATTTATTAAATGACACGGAGGTTTCGCTTATCTCTTGGTGAACATTATGTTAAAAACAATAAATTAAAATTAACACACTTGAATTAAGTTTCACTGAATATATTAAAAACTATACATATGTTTCGGGTGGTTAACCCATTATCAAAAGTATGCAATATTTCTGATATAGTACTATAATACTGGTATATACTGATACAATAATATTGTATACTCTTGATAATGGGTTAACCACCCGAAACATATGTAGAATTTTTAATATATTCAGTGAAACTTAAGTCAAGTATGTTAATTTCAACTTATTGTTTTTTCTTATTTATTATTCATTATAAAAGGAATCCTAAAACAAAAAAGAAACTACAAAAGTAATTTCGTTGAATATTTGAATATCTTCGATGAAAACTTAATTTGAATAAATATATTTTTCGTCGTTATATCATACTTTGCGCTTACAATAAGTTGACGCATCATTAGTGGCATTTTTATCATGAACAATAAATAACACGACTATAAAACTCTAAATACACATCAACACCCAAGCATTATCGGTTTTTGTTGACAAAAAACTGAATATGAAGTACTATCAATTCATCCATACCGTCAATATTTTTAAGTTATCAATTGTTGCCTGGAAAACTACGTTGATCTCTAAATGTTTCCTCCCTATATTGAGTATTTCTGAAAGTCTGCTGTCCCATTCACTCACTCATTTTACAAATTTTGAAATTTTCGCAAAATTTCCTCTTGAACGAAATTTCTTTTCTCAATTACAAAAAGGTGAGGATTCTCCAATTTGGTGAAGTCGTTCGGAGATCGACTGCACACTGGAGAGTCGTGCGCACAAATATTACGGCGATTTATACTTATTTATATGAATTTATGATTTTTCTTATATAACATGGGCAATTTAATCGATGTATACGTTTCTGCATCCAATGTTATTATGATCGGTTCTACACTCATCCCATTCACAAAACATTGTTTTATTGAACGTTTACTTCGTTAAGCCATTTGCATCGGAGCACCTCGAAAAGAATGCGTTCATAAAAGAAAAATACCGAAAAATTCCAAAATCGATGTCTCAATTAAGCCAGTCCATCGATGTGCTCATTATATATTAGTGAAAGACCTTTGACATAGCGGCGCTGACTCAAAGACTGTTTTATGAGGTCGCAACGCCTAATTTTAACGCCCTCAAATCTCTTGTTGAAAATTGTCGTAAACCTTCTCTTATCGTATAATCAATATTTCCAATATGTAATCATAATAAATTGGTTATTTTTTGGTTTCAGGGTGACAGCCGTTCTGTTTTTGGCTACAAATTGCTACTCCGACGACATATCAACGAAAAAAATTCAGCGTTCTGGTAAATATCCGCAAAAAGTGAGTAAATCTTTTGTTTGATACAAGTGTTTCGGGCTAACTGAATATACAGTAATACTCTCCTAGATTATTATTTTGGTTGAATTTAGCTTGAAACAAGTGAAATAACTGACAAATTCAAATTGAAATATAATGGGAAAAACGTTATATTTGTTCAGTTTTATGAATGTTTTTCTTCAAATCGTTTTGGCAACTTTCAAGAGTTCTGTTATGTTTGGTATTGGAAGCATATCATACCAAGATAGGGATTGTTTAAATGTGTTGGGCAAAGCAGATTCTTCACTATATTGTCAGACTTCCATTCGTTATAAATTTAATTACAAAACCTGAAAAAAACTATGAATAAATGATAATTGAATGATAAAACTGATTGAATTGAAGAGAAAATCAAGAAAGATCAACAGTTATCGCTATAAATTTAATTACAAAATCTGAAACAAACTATGGAAAAATGAAAATTGAATGATAAAACTGATTGAATTGAAGAGAAAATCAAAAGATCAACAGTTATCGTCTTGACAGCTGAAACAGAAATATAGTGGGAATAAAAATAAAATAAAATTAATCAATTTTTACCGCCGATTAACAGACGGATGGTCGAAACAAAAATCGAATTCACACGACGTTTCGGTAAGTGATGTACCGTCGTCAAGTGAAAACGTTTCCAAATTTCACTTGAGAACAGTAAGAGATACTGAAAACTACCGAACTAACTGAAACGTCGTGTGCGTTCGATTTCTGATTCAACAATACGACTGTTCTATGGCAAGATTTCATTAACTTTATTTTATATTAAATTATTTTATTTTTATTCTCTTTTTATATTTCTATTTCAGACCACAGGGCATTGATAATTAATAGTTTCATTTGTCAGTTCAATCCGATTTGTTTCACCTTTTAATTTTCGATTAATCAAAGTTTTTTCAAGATTTGCAATGGAATTTATAGGCAATGAAAGTCTGGAAAAATTGTGAAGTTAAAAATATCCCTTATATTTTTACTTTCTAAATCTTTTCGAGAATAATTTGGAAAATTCATGAAATATTGATAATTATTTTGTTGCTGTTCCTTATCATTTTTCGCTAATATCTAGTGAAGATTAGATGGGATGAAAGTAGAGGACATAACGGAACAAAGGTGAATATGAAAATTTTTTTTGGTAAAATTGCAATCCAATGGAATAGAGAAACTTCAACCATAATAAATAATCGCTAAACATATTCTTTAAATAAGATTACGTATATTATTTAACGTAATCATGAATATATTACGAGTATCAAAGTAGAGAGAATGTATTTCGTTTCAAGTATGAAAGTATTTCAGTTCTACAAGTATTTTATGTGTGAAGCAAATGAAGCAATCAAAATAGTAATTAGAAGAAAAAAAAATTAAAATTGAAGAAATTTGTCACATCTTTAAAATTCGTAGGTGCAAAACATGAACAACATACTTCGGTAGACGCCTATATTCGAAAATTTTTATCAACAAAAATGTACTCTTCTCGGTAATTTTTGAGTAACTGCTCTTGTAGTCTGCTTATTCTAAATACAAATGAAAATTAAATTATATGAACTATTTTTTGAAGCTCTCAATACCGTGGTAGACTTGCATCTTCGAATGTTTTCGAAGGTATCAACAAAAATATTCTCGTCTCGGTAACTTTTGAGTAGCTATCTTGTAGTCTGCATATTCTAAATACAAATCAAAATTAAATTAGTTGAACTATTTTTTTGAAGCTTTCAGTACCTTCATCTGGTATACTCGTATCTTCGAATGTTTTTCATGGTATCAACAAAAATGTTCCCCTCTCGGTAATTTTTGAGAAACTACTCTTGTAGTCTGCATATTCTAAATACATCTCAAAATTAAATTAGATGAACTATTTGAAGCTTTCAGTACGTTCATCTGGTAGACTCGTATCTTCGAATGTTTTCTTTCGAATGGTATCAACAACAATCATCTCATTTCGGTAATTATTGAGAACTACTCTTGTGGTCTGAAAATCAAAATCAAAATTGAATGAGGTGAAATATTTTTGAAGCTTTCAGTATGTTCATCTGGTAGACTCGTATCTTCGAATGATTTCTTTCGAATGGTATCAACAACAATTACCTCCTTTCGGTAATTTTTGAGTATCTACTCTTGTAGTATGAAAATTAAAATTAAATTAGATGAACTATTTTTGACGCTTTCAATATCTTCATCTGGTAAACTCGTATATTCGAATGTTTTCCATGGCATCAACAAAAATATACTACCCAGGTAATTGTCTGAAAAAGTATTCTTGTAATCTGCCTATTTTAAATATAAAATATTTTTCGAAGATCTCAATAGTTTTATCTGATAGTTTCCTATATTCAACTGTTTTTTATGGTATCAACCAGAATGTACTATTTTCGGTGATTTTTGGAGTAACTATTCTTGTGACTCTCCCTATTCTGAATAGAAATCGAAATCAAATTATATAAATTTTTTTTAGCTCTCAATATCTTCACTAGGATTTCCAGATTGAACTCCGAAACGTCATGACTTCAAATATGAGAGTTTCAATCATAAATTTGATATTTGCATCGATAGTTGTTTTCTATTTCCGAATTATTTCTCAGAAATAAGCATAAGATTATATTATAAGATTTCATATTTCGTGAAATCTCAAATGTTTCTATATAAGAAAGACGTTTCTGAAAAAATTACAGGAACAACTTCGATTATATATTGCTACAAATTACAGCTTATCTGATCACATATTATAATTTCATGCAAATATAATGCAAATCAATCAAGCGCAATAATTTAAAAGCTAATTCAGCTTCGTAACATTTCGATTTAATATCGTGATTATTTTTTTCGTTGTTTTTGAATACATCAAGTATTATTGAATGTTACAGTTTTTTAAATGGATCGATTTTAATTAATACTCTTCGAATTCATTCAGTTTCATAACGATACTGAAACGATTATGATAATTAGGTACGATGAATGAAGCATTTCTCATTCATTGGTTTGAATTAACACTTCGGCATCAACGAAATATGCTAACAACATTTTTGATGTATCATGCAGAGAACACTTAGCGAATTTCGTTGTACGTTTGAATTGAAGTTGCAGAAAACGACGGTATTTTTTCCGCCGCCAGAGTTCGAAACCGTCGAAATAAGTTATAAACCGAGAGCTTGCTGCAAAAAAGCTGGCCTATCGAGTTACTGGGTGAAGTTTTTTCAAATGATACCACTTACTGTACCTATTGAAAAAATCATTTAGTGACACGGTAAATATGGTTTCGGATGAGTAAAAAATAGTTATCAACAAGTGCCTGGTTGAATCTGGTGCTAACCCCATGGCACGACACTGATTTTTTATGTTGTTGCGTTACCATATCTATCGAGTAACCGCTTCAAACTACAATCAAATTGAAGTTTGAGCATTTCTTATTGAGAAAATACATTAGTGTTTCTTCTATTCTGGTGTCAAATGTCTGGCACGATACTTTATATTTCTTCAAGTCCTGTACGATTACTCTTCATATAGCGGAGCTAGACAAAAAATATTACGCCGATTTACTGATCACATACCACCAACTCAAGTTGATGCAGATTTAATTGATGACTTGTACTTTAAGTACAATTACTTTTACTTGATCATTTAGGTCCTTTAGTTCCTCAAACGTTCGATCAAACAGCAGAGTTATTATTACCAAGCATTTGTAATACAGTTTCGTGTGAAATTCACATAACTTGCGATCAGTATTTTATTGCTTCCATTAATGATACAGAAAATCTCAAAATTTCAAAATCTCAGAAATCAGAACTTGCACAGGAAAGGCCCAGTGGTTTTCATAAAGCTTTGAAGAATATTAAATTTGAAAAAGTTATTAGAGTGGGCGCCGACAGAAATTCACCGTCAGTTCAATTAGTTACCTATGTGATCAAATGTCTGACTATAATTACGAGTAAGTACATTATTCTCAAAATTTGCTGTTCACAGGAATTAATTTTTGTAGAGAATTCGAAAGAAACGAGCTACGTTTTAATATTTCAATTATTCATAAACACTCAAATATATAGGAAAGCTCTTAGATAGTTAGAAACAAAATAAGAGTAATCGTTGGTATTTTGGAATCTTTCAGAATTATCAACGTTTTCATCTAATGAGGAAGAGAAGAAACCTTTCTACGGAGGCTCTTCGTAAAAATACTTCAGGAACGCTGAACCAATGTTCTCCATAATGTTTTACGAGGAGGCCATTGATAGCAATTTTATCTTGTTTCTGTATTTTCTCAAGTGGTAATTTTTCAGAAACATTTGAAGAAAGACGAAAGATTTTTTTACAAACACTTTTAGCAATCCCCACCGTCGATGTAAAAATGGGGTTCTCTTCGAATTGAAACATTATGTAAACTTCAGGTGTGTTATTCTTTTACGTGAAAGATGAAACGCTTTGTCTCAATAAATTCAAAGTGCCACGAACCAGGCAATTAAATGATTCACTTTATTTCTGTAATCTCTGTTACTCCAAACTGATAAGAAATGCAATGAGAAAATTAAAAATTCCACAATTTCAGAGGAAAACACCTGTTTCGTTGCTTCACATGTTGGCAGCGAATCAACAATTTGATTGATGGCAGAGTAAAGAGCGAATTCTGCGAGTGAGACGTCAAACCAAATAGCCTGTTTTGCATGTAACCGATATTTTCTTGATACTATTCAAACGTTGAAGAGACAGTTTTGTGTATGTTTGAATTCACTATTCGAATTCTCTATAAAATTCGAATACATTTGTGGAAATAATAAATTTTCATATTTTTGTCGGTTAGCAGGTTTTCCAAATAATAAGCTCAATTATAATTACACATAACGTGTGTTTACATACATTTTTTTCAAGTGGTACATTCGCTGTGGTATACAAAATACCACTAAGCTGATATTTTCATTTGCAAGCGATTAAAAAAGAATATTTTTGATCTTTTTCTATACAAATGGAATATTTTCTTATTGATTTTCTCTACCACAAAATTTTTTCACCATTACACAATACTATAAATACTTAGGGAAATAACCTTTGGAATAATTTTATAGAATGTTCCCAATCGATTCTTTCACAAGTGCAAATGTTAAAAACAATGAAATTAAATTTCGAGCTTCGAGAATCATAGCATTATTTCAACATTTGAAATTTTCTCAACTTAAATTAACTTGAAATTGTTCTTGATTCATAAGGAACATTTTCATATTTTCATTTTGATTTTCTTTACCACAAGTTATAAATTTTTTCACCATTACACAATACTATAAATACTTAGGAAAATAACCTCTGGAATAATTATATAGAATGTTCTCAATCGATTCTTTCACAAGTGCAAATGTTTAAAAACAATGAATTAAAATTTGGAGATGCGGGAATCATACTTTTATTTGAAACATTTGACATTTTACTAACTGAAATTATATTGAAATCGGTCCTGAGCTCCATTTTACCGAATTACCTTTTGAACTTGCGTTACTTAGTGCTAGGGAACTTAACGGAATTGAAGAAATGATATTTGATATGGTATATGTTTACTCAATTTTCACACCTGAAGCATAGTGTCAAGTACAGAACTAATGGCTAGTACTTAGATCAGAAGTAATTCTCAAATAAAACATTTCAAACAAACCCGAAAGGTTAGATGTGAAAACGATTCAGTCGTGTGGACGTGGTTATGAATTAATTTACGATGTGCTTGAGGTCCCAGTTTTTATGAATATTTCATTGGAACAACTGTGTTTGTGACTTGCATAAAAAGTAAATAAAGATGGTGTAAATTAATTCGTTCTGATGATTTACGGTCGTTTTATTTAATGATCCACACACATAATTTTCTGATCGTCAAAGATTTGTGTGGTTTTATTGTAATACTCGGCTTTTTTGAGAGAAAATTGATTATTGCTTTTCTGCAGTTCTTTCATTTTACATTTGTAGAAAAATGGGAGTTTTATGAAAGTCACCCATGTTATACTCAAAATCGACACCTCACTTTGATATTAATAATAATAATAATAATAATAATAATAATAATAATAATAATAATAATAATAATAATAATAATAATAATAATAATAATAATAATAATAATAATAATAATAATAATAATAATAATAATAATAATAATAATAATAATAATAATAATAATAATAATAATAATAATAATAATAATAATAATAATAATAATAATAATAATAATAATAATAATAATAAGTCTTTATTGTCCTACAAGTAAAAACATGCAGTTACAGGAAATATTAAAAAACATATATACAGTACTAACACCTGAAAATATAATGCAAACATTCAAAAACATGATTATCAATAAAAAAAGTAATTATAACAAATAATAGACAATGAGAATATGGGTTCAGAATTCATTATACATGAAAAGAGTCCAAGTAAACCCGATTGTGAAAGAAAATGAGTGATTGTTGATATATAGAAGAGCCAGCAATCCTGAAAGCTCCGTGATTACACTTTCTAAAATTTTCAATGGAAAATGAAAGTTAACACTTAGACGAATAAGATTTGCTTGGTCGGCGTAGATTTAATTAACCGAAAACATTATGAATAAATTGAAGATTTTCAAATTTTCGTAGTTTTTTTCCGTCATCACGGATTTTGTCAATCTCATAGACAATTTTGTGGAAATGTAGTACTCTTCAACAAAAAATCCGGCCGACCAATGATTTTTAGCCGGAAAGGTCGAACATTCCTATTTAAATGGTGTGATAGGGGGTAAAATTTATCCATTATCCATTTATCCATGCTGGAAAACCTTAACGCAAAAAATTTTACGCACCATTTTTGTAAACGCAAAATGCCACTGAAGCTACTTGTATTTTATACGATCCAACGGAATGTGGATGGCAATTAAATGAATCCAGTAAACTTGAACCATTGTGGTACATTGGCCCATCAGCACCTTTAAAAGTTGAAGAAATATTAAGTTGCAAACAGAATGAGGAAGAAAGCGACGAATTAGAAGAAGGGAGAAATTGTAATTTTGATGATGATGATGTTTAATGGTAGATGATTATTAATAAATAAACTTGAATTCAACTTAAATTGAAATTTCTCCATATTTCTTTTTTCCTATATGAAATTTTATTTCCAATGAACTAACTAGAGGTAGAAGAAAGCCATTACTCCGAAAGAAATATCTTGAACGGAGTAGGATCTATGACAGTATAGTCTCTGACCACATTATAAAATCTGGTATACATAATTTCAGAGACAACAAGATCCTGCCAACTTCGAGTGATTTATCTCTAAAACTGTTTAGCAGATCAGTTTGGCTGTAATATTACCTATATCCTGGAAAAGAAGGATTTGAAAATTGTGTCCTATTCAATACAAACTAAGAAAATGCAATTTTCAATCAAGAACAATTATTTTCATTCAATTTGAGTGTAATATAAGACATTCACATCTGATTTTGAAATATTTGATTATTATATATTATTTGAACAATGAATTCATAATTGAATACTACATCACAATGCCCAATGAGCTAGTAGTAATCAGTGTACATTACCCAACAATTATCATCATTTGACACCTTAAATCATGGACAATCCACAAACTCATGCCGTCATCGGGGCTCGAACCCGAATCTACCATATCATAGTCCGGTGTTTTCCCAAACGAGGACGATTAATTTAATTAAATACTTCACACATATTAATTAGTTTATGTAAAAGCACACGTAATAGACGAATTGCAAAATTTATAGATTAAATGACATACTTCTTACAAAATAGTAGGTACCATTTGAAGACCAACTTTAGCATTATGGGTACTAATTTGTCGATTCAAATATCGAACTTTTCCGCGGCTTGATGATGAAAGTTGTTGTCCATTTTAACGAAATCGCTGACTTAAATTAATGCGATAAAAAATATAATAATAATTTTCGAACATTGCAGATTTTATCAAAATCTGCAGATAAAATTTTATGTGGAAACACCAATGAAAAAATTTTTGTCATTGAAATTTTTATGATAACGAAACTTAAACTTTCAGCTAGGCGATATGTTCTGAATTCAAACACAAAATAGATCAATTCTATAAATGCAAGAAATTGAGAAGTTTAACATAGATATTGAGTTGACGTCCAATCGAGATATATACTACGCAACAAAATTAATGTCATGAATACATAATGCTTATGAGGGGAAATTAATTTCGAGCTCTTAACCCCTGTGGCTTCTCCACCTAACACATATTTATAAGTTCTCAACAGATCTGAAGCCATTCAATATCATTTGTTTGACCATCAAGCCCAACTTATGTCATCTGCCTCGAAAATATATGAATTCGTTATACGTAATGGCAAATATTTCAATAATTCCTCAATATTCATAGGAGTATTTAATTCCCTAATCCGTTGCAAGTTAGAGTATGCCAGCATGATCTAGCATCCATTTACCCTTGCCATCAACGCCATCTTGAGGCTATTCAGAGAAGGTTCTTGAAATTCTTAGTTTGGAGGGAGGATAATGTTTATCCACAGAGAGGAGTCAATCATAACGAATTATTGAGTCGATTTAGTTTAATCTCATTGCAGAGCAGGAGAGAAAGTTTATCATTCAAATTTTTGTACAAATTACTGACCAATAGTATGGATTGTCCTCCTATTTTATCCGCTTTGAAATTTCGGGTTCCTAGGCAAAATTTTCGTAATACAGAATTATTCCACCTAGAGACTCCAAGGACCAACTTGCTAATACAATCCCCCATTTGGTTTTTGGAGTCTACAGTCAATAGAATTGCCAATAATTTTGACATTCACTTTGACTCATCAAATAAATTCATTTAGATTGAGTTCTTTGTAATGTTTCATTCAATGCTAGTTTGTAATGTAATGTAGTTATAATGTAATGTAGTTATAAGTTACAATTTTTTCAGATTAGATTTTCAAATTAGATTCAAATTAGAATTGTTATTATTTTATGTAATTGGGTGTTATACCTGTTGAGAATAAAGAACTTATTATTATTATTATTATTAAAAAGCACAATCAAAATAGTCTTCAAATGGAACTATGCTATTTTCTATAACGCCAATTTATTTCTGTAATCAGTTCGGAAATATGTAGGTAGTTCAAATACCTCAGAGTACATCAGAATCTTTTGTGTTCTTCGGTTGTATCTTACAAGATAGTAGATTTCTACTTTCGTACATTCTAGGACTGATTGAAGGTTCTTATGATACAATGCATGTAGACTTAAACTCCAACATTCTTTAAATAAATATTCATTCCTTTCGATTTGAAGATGCATTGAATATTTTTCAGTGGGTACTCAGCACATGAGGAAGTATAGAATATAATTCAAAACATATACAGTTGTATTACTCAACAAAAAAATTGTATCTGATACAATACAAACGTTTGGATTTCACTGAGTATGTTGTCACTCTTGCAATTTTGCTGCTACATTAACTATAATTTGAAGCAAGACTTAACTTCGATTCCCTCAGATTCAACAAACACTGTGTAATCTATCAATTGATTACGTCTTACATCTTATCTTTTACGTTGATTACTATTCTCATTCTTTCATTTTAAAATTTCTGAAGATATCTTGATCAAAAAATGTTTTTTTTGTGAAACAGTCCAGTGTTCAAATGAATTCTGTCTGGCGATGGTCGGTGACCGAGATTGGAATACCAGTAAAATACTAATACATCTAGTTTGGCCGTAACAAACATAGAAAAATTCAATTAATCGTCTTTCATCATCATTGATTATCACCCAGTTGAAAGAACTCATTAAAGTCGTATGCATTATATATGCATAACACTTTGCTGTTTATTTCTTTCTTCGGAGGAGTAAGAGGATATTAGAGAAATGAACTGAGGAGAGCCTGGTAGCTCGAAACAGTGACTGTCCTGCTCCAACATCAAAATCAGTGGCCCCAATAAACGTAACACCGATTTTAATGCTCTCTAACATATATCCCTTGAAGGATAATGGAGACATCAATATAGTTAATGTTTCACATAGCCAGCTCTGCAACAATATTCTTTCGAATAATTTGAAAAAAATTGTCGAAAAAAAAATTATAGTATACTTTTTTTATGTATTATTTGAAAGTGCGATGATATGAGCATGATAACTACAGAATTCCTCTTCTTGTAGACGATTCTTCATCGATTCAATTTGTGATAGTGCTAAATGAAACAGATATACTGAATTATTTGAATCAAACAGAAAAATTTGATCCAATGGTTCATCCAACATAACTCTTGTTTAATGTAATTGTTCGAACTCCTGGCAATATATTTGAAGTCCGAAGCATATGTCAATTCAATTGAATAGTTTCCATTGTATTTAACCATGTGCTTTAAATTCAATTTCAATATTTCTACAGTATGTTAACTGAAAATACGGACATAGATATGTGTTGATTTTAAACGGAAAATCATGCGCTGCAGTCAATTTGTTGATTTTTTTAGAAGATATATGTATGTCATTCATTATTTTGTGGTTCTGGCGTGTTAACGGTTGGTTTCGCAGTATGCATTTCGAAGAACTGTGAGTACAATTCTTTCATTAAGATAATACTAACTAATGGATTGGTAAAGCTTGCACAATACCTTTGAACGTTGTCAGTAAACCGAACTGGAGATTAAGGTTGGTCGTTTATAAACACAATAGGGCGTCAAAGGTGTCTCTCTACAAATATTCGAACGAAATCTGAAATTATGATACTTTACCTCTGACAGTAATTACGTCCTGTCATTCAAACTGCTAGATTTCACGCACTGAATATATTACAGCATTTCTAAGGGCTGCTATATGCTGTCTTCGTTTTATAAAACGTTTCTTCATCTAAGTTTGGGGTAAGATTTAACATTTGATTTCAGTTCTCATTTCAGTTGAGTACATAAAACTGGGTTAAATAGGTGAAACCTAATTCTGCTATTGAAATAGTTGAATAGTTTATTGCAAAATTATATATTGTGATGCTGTTAGTGAAAATTTCAGTTTTATTATGTTCTTTTTCGATTTATGGCATAGCCCAGGTAAGTGATCAAACAAAAAAATCTTTTGAAGGTATATAATTAAAAACCTCTTTCTTCTATGTTTTTCATCCAATTCCATTCTTTTATCATTCATAGATTTCTAAGTCATACTTAGAAATTAGTTCTGAAAAGAAACTTTCAGTATAATAACTGTCAAATTCTCTTATTTTCATCGTAAGAAATGATTTGAGAATTGATCTTCAATATCAGAATTATCTCGAATTGAGAGAAAAGACTAAAATATTATTATTATTATTATTGAAAAGATTATTCTCATTAGGAGGGCTATTCAACTTCAATTTGCAATTCTCTGGGTTTTTTCTTCAGTTTTTTTGCTTCTCAGAAAAACACCACATGTTCTCAGAATTATTCCGTTCATCTGTACATTTTGTCTCAGGTTGGCGCGGTGTTTCTTGCTCAACTTAGTTCTTTATAATAACGTTGTTATGTTATCGAGTAGTTTCTTCGATATCCTGAACTGCTTCATTCTGTGGACATGTGCATAAAGCTTTTCTCGTCGTTTACCTCCGTTATCGTATTTGTCGTTTGGTAAAGATCGTTCTGAGGCTTTTCCAGCTGAGTAAATTGCTTCTGAGAGAATCGTTGTGTTTTAATGCCTAATTTTTGCACCTGTCGAAATGCACTTCTTATTATATTACGACCATGTTAGCTTGTAGACCCTTTGAAGCTCGTTAATTCTTTGTTCGTTAGCAATTCGGTTAAATCCTGAGAACTGTATAATTTTTTCGCGGTAATTGAAAGGGTTGAGTTCACATATTTTGTGATTGGAGGATATTTAGTTTTTCGTTGTCTTTCCATGTATTTGGTTTTATTCGTAATTCGGTTTTCTGCGCACGAAACTTTTACCGGTCTTATTAAATATATATAAATTCCAATATAAGAGTTTTTTTAGACCTTATGAGCTATAAGTACAAAATCTTTTTTATGAAGCCAAGAAAACTTACAGAAAAAGGGTATTCAAGACAAATGATAAGCAAACTCCTCTATAGCACAAAAACCACAAAATGAACTGGCTCAAATAATAACAAACAATGAACAAATCAGTAATAATGAGGAAGCACCATAAAAGTATTGCTCCCTACAACATAAAATATTTATCAGAAAAACTAATAGAAGATCTACAACATTATAAAGTAAAGATTGCTGAAGAAACTTTGGAAATATTTCAAGATTTTACAGAAACTTGAAAGAAAATTAAAAATAGAAGAACGATCAAATGTGATCTACAAAATTCCATAGGAGGATTGTAACAAGGAATATGTAGGCTAGACTTCATAGGCTTCAGTGACATTATCCATCATCCAGAACAATGTGCACTGGCAGAACACTTTTATAAAGAGGATCATTGTATGGACTTTAGAAACACAAAAGTTTCACAAACATCATAAAATAATATAAAAAGAAATTTTCTTGGGATATTTTATATCAATAACTTAACACATCCAATAAATGAAAAATCAGATACTGATAAACTCAGCACAATTTATGCTCACTTGATTCTACAGAAGACTGGAGAGGAACAACCAACGAAGAAGAAGAGTAAAATAAAAGTAGGGTTGAACGTAAAATTGTTTTGAAACCGTGGGAATGATAATTGGCCCTGTGTATGAAAACTTGTCTAGATTAAACCAACGATCCTTTATAAACTTATAGTCCATAAGGTCTAAAAAACCCCTTATAATGGAATATATATATATATATATATATATATATATATATATATATATATATATATATATATATATATATATATATATATATATATATATATATAAGTTTGTTCATACGACTGTACCAAAAATTCTCTGCAGAAGTGCTCTGTGGATTGAAAAGAGCGTTGATAATTGTGTATTATTTCTGAGGGGGTGATTTTGAAGGGGACAAAATAAATATTGTTCAATGAATAAATAATTCTCGATAAAAATGAAAGACATCGTTCCTGTTGACCATACCTCGTAGGTAACGTTTGACCTATAAGATTCAACTTAAGTGTTCAGTTCACAGAATACGAATAGTTCATAAGAAATACTAGTAATAGAAAATACAAGTTGTATTTTTGTTATTCTTCTTACAGCATAAATTCATCAAATTACCTAAACTAAAGTACCAAAAGTACTAAACTTGAAGTACCACATCCTTTGAATGAAGTTACTACTATCACTAACAACTTATGGTTTAACGAATTTAGTGCAAATCACGAAACTATATTTCATTCAACATTCCCAAACGATATGTTTGAATGTCGTTGAAAATTGTGCAGGACAGAAATGCCATCATCTCACTCGTCTATGTTTTTTTCCAGTAACTATATTCGAGATGATCAAACTGAATGCGTGAATTAATGTGAACATCAGAAGTGTACGCTGTCTTTTCTGATCGTACGAAAAGAGTAATCAATATTCCCACAGATCCGAAAGTCTATCGAGACATTGACATGCATGTAAATTCAACACTGTCGAGTAGAATAGAATTGTACGTTATCAATGGACGTTGCAGCATGTGACGTATATGCATTATTCATTTCTTCTATATACGAATCGGCGTTCAGAGAAATCTCTGCTCAATTTGATGGTAATTGAATCATGCAATCAGGCTGATATCATTAATTTTATAGTCGATAATCGTTTGATAGGCAGTGCCACACAAATCTTAACAAATCGACCAAGTATACTGGAGTAATGATCTTTCAAGTCGCATGCGGTCGAACCAGCCTTTGGAGAACAATGAAGGTAAATAGCATGACAAAATAACAATGCTCCAGTGAAATTGTGATTCGAAATGGACATTTGTTCTATCTTGACGTTGACAGAAAGATCGAGGAAGACTATAAGAATAGTTGAACTCATTAATTAGCAAATAGCCATTACTGTATTAAATATGCATCATTGAAATTTTCATTTTAATTTTCCCCTTCATTTTAAAATAGCAGGTCATTTCTCAGTTGGGTGAATCATTGATGCGCTCAGCTAATTCGTGATGGGAATTAAAATCAACGGTCATTCTGTGTATATGGAGAAATGGGAAGTATGTGTCATATGATTTTGATGTATTGTAGTTATTGTAAACGTACATGGAACAATGATTAGTATCGTATCAGAAGAAAACTTCAATAAAGAGCTGAACATCATTAAACAGATTGCGGTTAATAATAATCATGAAAGCGAACTAGTGTCGAAAATTCTTCACAAAAAACTCTATCGGAAAGCTCTACGATTAGTATTTTGTTATCAGTCGGATAGAAATCGTAAATATAATACTTTAACAAACTTTGGAACCGTCAGTCTTAAAGTCGAAACCTTTTTTAAAAAACATAATTTTAATATTTAATTCAAAACGAACAACCATTTATCGATACACACTAGGAACAATCGAAACAAAATTAGAAGAGAAGACAAATCAGGTTTTTACCAATTGAATTGTGGAACATGTCCCGGTATATATAGGTAAAACTAGTAAAAATTTCGGTACTAGAATACAGGAACATAAATATAGCTTCGAGCATAATAATAATAAGATAAATTTATTGAGAAACATTCCTTACATTGTAAAATTACATTCATTTCAATTGATAAAATAATTACAACTAAGAAAAATGCTCTCAAAAGGACCGAATTCAGTTTGGAGTCTGATCTTCCATTCAGCCCTCGAGCAAAAATATTGGTTCAAACAAAAATCTTGGTTTAATTCATATTTACAATAATTTACAACCTTGATTGAAAAGAAAAGAAAAAAATTTCCTCAGAGATATTGAGCATTTGAGACAATTTCACATGGTGAACAACATTTGTGTTAAAAAAATATAGTCACAAACATATGATACAAAAAATTGATTCATACATTATTGCCTACATCCGAATCATCGAAGTACTCTGCCACACTATAGTATGCCTTTGTTAAGAGAGCAGAGATTTAACTCTCCTCTTAAACAAATGAGCTTTCAGTACTTTCAAATAGCATAATAAAAGTAATTCGAATTATGCTAACTATTTATTAACAGGAAACCATACTTTTGATACGAATTTCGAAATTTTACACAATATACAGAAAAGTAGTCAATTATATTATTGGGATATAGTGGAAATAAATCGGCGTAAAAATTCTGGAAATTTGCAAAATGAACAGATAGAATTAAACAATTCACCCTTGTCAAATCTTTTCAGGTAATAAAAAAAAATTAGATGTCAAAATGGAATATCTCACGTAAAACCCAAAGTCATAGAATCCCAAATTCCCTGCTATTTATACCTATGTTTTTCAAAATGTTGTTGTTATTCTGTAAGCATATGAAGATAGCATAACGCGTTTCGTCGTTACAAACGACTTCTTCAGATGCTAACAGAATACTCCAGTATTTTCAGCATATTACTCCAGTATATTACAGTATTCTGTAAGCAACTGAAGAATTCGTTTCTAATGACGAAACGCGTCATAATATGTAGTAAATAAAGTGTAAATCATAAGTTCAAGTGTTTGAATTTAAGTTTATATTCAATTAACTTTTTATGTTGGTGAATCCAAGTCAGATCCGAACCAAACATTTACTACTCCCTCAAAGCCAAGTTTATTCAGTTTTTTTCAATAATATTGATCAACATTACGTTTAAAAAGCTCTTCTAAAATGCAATAATACTCTACTATAACCATTTCTCCTTTATCTATATCACTATACCATTCCTCACACAAACATGTAATATGGCAAGTAAATTGTTGAAGCAATGTTCAAACGTAAGTTTTTGCCAACAACGATCACAATCTTTACTTCTGGAAAGTGTAATTTAGATTCATGGAATTTAATTTCATTCATCGACTTAATGTAGTGATTCAAACAACTTCAAACTTTAATAAAATCATTTTTATAAACATATCGAAACATTTTTATTTCCAACAAGCAACTGTATTTTTTCTTGTCCTATTCATTATATTCATTGAAATTTTAATAGAATAACCTTTAAATATTGAATATATTACATTTGGAACTAGGTTAAAAATCAATAAGTTTTAGGTAAAATGTGCCGATGGATATACGATTGCATTTAATCATGAATCTGAAGACTGACTAGTTACTATTAACTATACCTACTTTTTAACTAATTCCATCAATTTCTAATTTCGAAATAGGATTAACTCCAAAGATTGTCAAAAATTATAATATTCCATATTACATATTCCATATTATTACAGTTATTACATGTTCATTTTCCTTCAATGCGCTGCAAGTACTATAAAATCATTTGCTCTTTTGAAAATCTTCGGAATGCGAACATACAAGCGTTCATCAATCTTATTGTTATGTAAACAGAAACAAATCTGTCTACACTCCATGAATTTGAGAAGTTATTCTCGTTAATATAGAGTACATTGCAGAATGCATTAATGTTCATTATGTTGTCATAAAGAATTCACTATTCTCAATAGAGGATTTTAATAACCAAAGCAAATTCCATTTGAAACAATCACGGGCAGTTTATTTGAATCTTTTCATCTTCATATATTCTCATCGATAGAATTGTTGTATGTTAATCACGATTTGCAACATGATCTGCTAGATTCATCTCTCATTGACCCCAATTAATTATGAGTGACAATATTCAATGACTACACGTGGCAATATGCCATAAATTTGTCAATTTATATAAGTCCAAATCGTTGTTCAGTTACACAAAATAAAAATTATACTGAATCTTCCATTACTTTAGAACAAAACTTGTCGTGTGTTAACAATATCTCTCGATTTTATTGAGAGATATATTCTTTATATATTTCATATATTTTTTCACATTCTTCGATAAAAGATCATCTTCATTTTTGATCGATTGGCAAGGAATCGCCTGAAAACAGAACAATTTCAAATCGAAACAATTCTCTAGGCATTGGATGTTTGATGATATTTTGATACTCGTGTAAAAAGTATGTTTTTCGAAGGAAGTTTGAAACTTCTCATAGAATGTCAATATATACATATAGAAAAAATTAAAGAAACTACTTGTTCAAGAAAAAAAGAAAAATATCTACTTTTTGAATAGTCCAAATT
Organism: Henosepilachna vigintioctopunctata; assembly: GCA_030704895.1. Classification (NCBI taxonomy): domain Eukaryota; kingdom Metazoa; phylum Arthropoda; class Insecta; order Coleoptera; family Coccinellidae; genus Henosepilachna; species Henosepilachna vigintioctopunctata. The sequence goes on from JARQZJ010000031.1 coordinate 7,315,549, forward strand.
ATATACCAAGGGTGTCTGCCGAATTGAAGTCTGAATATATAAGAAGACTTCAATAAGACACAAATTACAGATCTAGAGGTCTAAGCAATTGTATCGTAAATTCAGAATAGAGAACTCTAGGAACAGATCTAGAGAGTTATGGAAGATAGTGAGTGAGCAGGTAGGGTTTAAGGGAAAATCAGTCTCCATAAATCTGAACTGGAGGGGATCCCTGAAAACTGAGAGTTCAAAAGTTGCTGATATCTTCATCATAAAATATTTTTTATCTGTGGGACGCACAAAGTGGTGTGATTATTTCGGATCTAATATGATTCTTCCACCCACAACATGCGATTTTTCATGTATATATTTGTTCTTGAAACCCGTCAATGAGTGATCCGTGCTTCGAATGTTAAATGATATGAAGGTAAGCAGCACAGTTTGTTTGGACGACCTCAGTACCAATATTATTAAGCTCATTTCGGAGAATATCGCCGGTCATCTTGTTAATTTGATAAACAGATCCTTTAGTGAAGGCATTTTCCCTAATATTTTGAAGCAGGGTGTAGTGGAATTTCTAAAAAGCTGCTGAGTATATTTTCTATGCTCAGGTTAACAGAAAAATACTTTAATGTCAGTATGTTGAAGTATATATTACAGCTTATATGTACGTTAGTCAAACCTGTTAATATTTGAAATTCTCAAATAATCAAGCTCCATAGAAATTTCAATAAATTTTCAAATCAACGATATCTTCACATGGATTTCACTTGAGGACAGAAGATGATGGAATTTTCAGTAGATAATCGAAAATGAAAGTGTGCAAGTAAAGGGGACTCGAAAATGCATTTGTCGAAGGCTCAAGATTATAGAATATGATGGATTATAGAAAATTATCAAACTATAGATAATTTTGAGTTGAATTGTATCTTTCTCGTACTTTTTTTTGATTGCTGTGTTTATGGAGCAATATAAGATTGCAGTGGTTTGTTTCATTTATAAATTTCGAGAAACATGCGTAATGATTTTTTCCTGAATATGATAACACAAGAGCTATCGCAATATCAATTTGGTAGTCATATTCGATATAAATTGAGTGCAATAAAACGATCGATCGCTAGACACGGCGTAGGCACCGCTCTAACCACATCCTTCTTTGAGTGTATCATTTGTGCACCGTCATCTGATGAATTCTTATCCACCTATCTGTCGGGATCGTTAACCACAATGAATTCAACACATTTGCATCAGCAGCAAGGCACAATCGGAATTCATTTATCTCAATCATCGTTCTGTCACATTTAAAAAGTGCATCTGCGTTAACCCTGATTGCAGGCCAAGAGGTCGAATTTAACGATCTGGTTTTTGTAGTCGAGCTCCTAGAATGAAGAAATGGTTTATCATCATTTCCAATGCATTGATGTTAGACCATGTATGAAACCAAGTGCCGAGCCCGCTTTCAAATCTCGATGCGATATTTATATGCAATGATATATATATATATATATATATATATATATATATATATATATATATATATATATATATATATATATATATATATATATATATATATATATATATATATATATATATGAATGAGATTGAATTCTCGCTCAACTCTTAGTGAAACATAATTGAATTTTAAAATAAATTGAACTCTTGGCTTAATGTTTCACGATTTTTTTAACAATATGTATAAATCACATCCATTTTGTAGATATAAATTTGTTGTACGTTTCTTATAGTAGTTTAGTCTTGAAAATGAGCTAACGCTCGAAACATGTTGACTATACATATTGTTAAATAAATCGTGAAACATTAAGCCAAAGTTTAATTTATTTTAACTGTTTCGTACTAAAAGGCATTCATCAGTTACGCCACGTCAAACAAATGAAAGGCAACGACAATCGTCAAGAATTGAAGAAAGAAAGTTAGAGTATACTTTCAATATTGAATATTTACAAGCACCATTATATAGCACGAAAACTACAGAATTCTTTTTCTTGTAGTAGATTTCTGTAATATATATATATATATATATATATATATATATATATATATATATATATATATATATATATATATATATATATATACTATATAGTGTAAGGGATTGTAAACGGATGGAAGAAGAGGCCACTTAGTGTACTACCTTTATTTTCCGTCAACGTTTCGGTTAAAAAATCGTAACCATCATCAGGACTCTGCAATATGAGCCGATGTTATAAAAATCATTACTAAAGATCAAGACTTACCAAATAGTTGAGATTATAAAATAAGTTACTTGGCAAGGAACAAAAGAACTGAATTATTTCTATGTTATCAATAACTAAAAATGGATACAACCATTACTGAATATACTTCTAAAAAAACTCTCAATTACATACAGCAACAAAGCATCAACAATTAAACTTTATACCAAAATCTTAACTCTAAAAATTCGTATTGTCAAAAACAATTATGTCTGTCAAAGGCGGAATAAGTAAGGTTAGCTCTGAAATTGTTTGCTTCCTGTGAGTGTCAAAGAACCAAAATGTCTAACATGTTCTAACATGTTAGAAGTAAAAATCATGACATGGACTATGAAAATACATCAATTCTGGAGTATGAGAAGAATTATAAAAAAAGATCTTCTTTGGAAATGTTCCACATTAAGAAAAATCCCTCTTTAATGAATTCTCGTTCCGACATCAATAATATTAGCAAAATCTATTCTTATTTGATAAGTAATGATAGCAATGAAATAAATCATACATTGTAGCCATGAATAGCATGAGAAGTATTTTTAAGAAAGAAGAAGCATTGACATTTTGGTTCTTTGACACTCACAGGAAGCAAACAATTTCAGAGCTAACCTTACTTATTCCGCCTTTGACAGACATAATTGTTTTTGACAAAACGAATTTTTAGAGTTAAGATTTTGGTATAAAGTTCAATTGTTGATGAAATGTAACAAAAAGTTGCTGTATGTAATTGAGAGTTTTTTTTAGAAGTATATTCAGTAATGGTTGTATCCATTTTTAGTTATTGATAACATAGAAATAATACAGTTCTTTTGTTCCTTGCCATGTAACTTATTTTATAATCTCAACTATTTGGTAAGTCTTGATCTTAAGTAATGATTTTTATAACATCGCCTCATATTGCAGAGTCCTGATGATGGTTACGATTGTTTAACCGAAACGTTGACGAAAATAAAGGTAGTACACTAAGTGGCCTCTTCTTCCATCCGCTTACAATCTCTTACACTATATAGTGATAATACGGAGGTATTCTTGTCAGTTTATATATATATATATATATATATATATATATATATATATATATATATATATATATATATATATATATATTAACGAAAATAATAATATTATTGATAAATGATATTATTATTCTCAGTTTCACGATTCACAAATCATTCATACTAGAAAATACTGAGGCTCTTTATCCAAATATTTCAAATGAAACTCTCAGAGAGCTGTCTACACAAATGTTGTCAACGAGAACAACATATCTCCTTCGACAGTGAATTTTCGAAGCGTACTTAATATTCAATCTCGAAAATGATAGGTTCGTTCTTGTTGATAACATTTGTGTTGAAAGATACCTGAGAGTTTTATTTGAAAAATTTCGAGTTTTCGATAATAAGTCTCAGTATTTACGAGTATGAATGATTTGTGAATCTTGAAACTAGCTATCTTTTTGCCCGCCTAGGCGTAATCTGTGGGGATTAGGCATTGGACCGTTCTTACACATTGCAGACAAAGCTCTGTTATGTTAGAATGGAATGTCAAAGCCTCTACTTACACTTACTAATGTTGTGATGAGTAGGAATCTAGAATACTGGGGAGAGTTTATACGTTTTTTCTTCGATAGAGGGAGCCCACGTGAATAGTTCACGAACTAATGTTGTCTTCATTCGGATATAGGAGGCGTTTTGAAAGTCATCGATTTTCGATTAATGATCAATAAGACTGATGATTCATAATAATAATGAAACAATTGTATCTTATTATCATTCAACAAGTTCGATGATTTTAGGAAGCGCACTCAATATTCACTTTCGAGAGTGATAGATCGTTACCGTTGACAACATTCGTGTAGACCGTTCCCTGAGAGTTTTATTTGAAATATTTCGATATTTCCATTAAGAGTCTCGGTATTTACTAGTATCAATGATTGAATATAACTTAAATTCAAACACTTGAACTCATGATTTACACTTTATTGACTACATAGCATGACGCGTTTCGTCGTTACAAACGACTTCTTCAGATGCTTACAGAATAATGTAGATGCTTACAGAATAAGATGCTTACTGAACGAAACGCGTCATGCTATGTAGTCAATAAAGTGTAAATCATAAGTTCAAGTGTTCGAATTTAAGTTATATTCAATTATAATGGATTTACATCAAGTAAACGCCAACACTATTAAATATAGTATGAATGATTCGTGAATCTTGAAATTGTTTTGTTTTTGTGTGACATCTGATACTTGAAGAATTGTTTTTGCAGGTGCACACCCTATTTCAAAATCGATATGGAAAAAGATTGCATCAAAATGGCATCTGGTCGGCGTGGGGAGCTTGGTCAGAATGTTCAAGAACTTGTGGAGGTGGTATTATGGTCCAAACAAGAAATTGTATCAATAGATCGTCGGACAGTAGGTACGCATAAATAAATATATTTAGCTGAAATGTTTGAGACACTCTTGTCTAATTTTATGAAATGTGATTTTCATAGCGTATTCTCGCTTTCATCTTTGAAAGATCTTTTTTTTTATTATACTTGAAACATTTTTTCAGTAACAACTAAAACAATATTAGTCCGTATATCAATATCAGTTGTATTGTTATTGAAATACTTTATTTCAATTTCAATATTCAATGAAAAACCATTTTTTTAACGTCTATACATAAATTGAAGCACTGCTTTTATTATTTTACAATTTGTAATAGAAACGCTGACTACAATTGAGTTATTTGATTTGTGCATATATATATATATATATATATATATATATATATATATATATATATATATATATATATATATATATATATACAAATGAATTATTTTTTATAGTGAAAATTTGAGAATTGAAGTAACCCCTAAAAGTTTTTTGAACTCGACTGGGATTCGAACTTAGGTCTTCATGTTTACGCCCTACTGCTTTTGACTGCTAAGCTACCGAGGTCTATACTTTGAGATGCAAATTTCAAAGACGACAATCCGAGCGTCGAATAACTAGCTTGACGGATGCAAGAGTGTTTGATATGAATTGAAGTTGCAGCTCGAAGTATAGACCTCGGTAGCTTAGCGGTCAAAAGCAGTGGGGCGTAAACCTGAAGACCTGGGTTCGAATACCAGTCTAGTTCAGAAACTTTTATAGGTTACTTCAATTCTCAAAATTTCCCTGTAAAAAATAATTCATTTGTTCATATACGCACGTGGTGGGTTAACACGAATAAAATTTCTGTACTATATATATATATATATATATATATATATATATATATATATATATATATATATATATATATATATATATATATATATATATATATATAAAGTGTAAGGGATTGTAAGCGGATGGAAGAAGAATTGCCCTGAAAAATTTCCTTAATTTCAGATGAGAAATTAAGAGATTCAAAGAATTTCAAAGTTATATGATCTTCATAAAAACCCCGAAAACTCTACTCTCGATAACTCGACTTGAGTCTTACGTCCTGAAAATATTTGAGTATTTGGAAATAACTACTACAATACTATAGCAATATAGTCATACAGTAATAAACTAGTACTATTATTATTGAATTGAACATATCTATATAATTTTGTGATTTCACAAAACATACTATAACTGAAAAGTTTTTCAAATTATTCATGGACTGAGCCCCCTAAACGAATTTTTGAGGGGTCTCCGACTCTCTCAGGCGCCATTATATATATATATATATTTCTATATATATATATATATAGAAAGAATTTTACTGTCCACCGTACTATATGTTAAAGAAAGCGATAATATCGGGAAGCGGCCCGTGACAAAGAAAACTTATCTGTTTATAATCTCAATATTTCGTCAATTTTTTATTGACTTCTTCAGGAGAAAATCTACAAGCAAATTACATGAACAGTTAAAAAATCGTACAAAGAACAATAGTAATCTCTACCTACTTACAAATAATTAAAGTCAGTCACTAAAAACTAATAAAATCAACATTCTTCATCAAAGTTCGGAACAAGACTAATCAGACAAAACTAAACATCTAATGAAACGTTGAAACCACAGATGGAAAACGAACAAAAAAATTTGTATAAAGTATAAAAGCAAAAAAAATATATATATATATATATATATATATATATATATATATATATATATATATATATATATATATATATATATATATATGAATGTAAATACTAAACTGTATAAATAGTATCCTCTAGTAGAATGTTTAATTTAAATCATTTTTGAAATATTACAATATATGCTACTAAGTTGACCCGTATCAGATTTGAAATTAATAGCATTTTTGTTTTTGTTTATGTGGTACATCTCAAGGAACAGTCTGCTCCTGTAATTATTTTCCTGTTCCAGAATCCTCACATTGTCGAAATCAAAAGGATGGCCGGTTTTCTTATAGTGTTCTGCGGCACAAGAATTCTTACCTAGTCGGCAATCACTCTTGTGCTGTGTGAGTCGTTGTTTTAGCCACTGCGCAGTCTGTCCTATATAACAACCACTACATACCTGACACGGGATTTCATAAATGATGTTACTGTGGTAGAGTAAGGGTGTCTTATCTTTAATTTTAGAGAACAAATCAGAATTTTTCGTGATGTTGTATTTTGCAATTTTTATATGTGAAAATTCTCTGAAACAAGTCACAATCTGTTCTGACAGTTTATCCACATAGGGAAGTTTTTGAATTTAAATTCAATAGTGTTCTTTTCAGTTGGTGTGTCGAACTTATTTGAATTATATATTAACCTCTTGAGGATGTGCCTAGGGTAACCATTATTGACAAATATGTTGAAAAGGGCTTTTAAATTTTGTTTCAGTAATGTGCTAGGCTTATGTGTGTAACTCTATTTCTCATGTTGATTACTGCATTGTATTTCTGGTTCTTTGGATGATATGAGAAATAATTTATAAATCTTCCAGAAGCTGTGTCTTTCTTAATATTATATATTAACCTCAAGAGGTTAATATATAATTCAAATAAGTTCGACACACCAACTGAAAAGAACACTATTGAATTTAAATTCAAAAAACTTCCCTATGTGGATAAACTGTCAGAACAGATTGTGACTTTTTTCAGAGAATTTTCACATATAAAAATTGCAAAATACAACATCATGAAAAATTCTGATTTGTTCTCTAAAATTAAAGATAAGACACCCTTACTCTACCACAGTAACATCATTTATGAAATCCCGTGTCAGGTATGTAGTGGTTGTTATATAGGACAGACTGCGCAGTGGCTAAAACAACGACTCACACAACACAAGAGTGATTGCCGACTAGGTAAGAATTCTTGTGCCGCAGTAGAACACTATAAGAAAACCGGCCATCCTTTTGATTTCGACAATGTGAGGATTCTGGAACAGGAAAATAATTACAGGAGCAGACTGTTCCTTGAGATGTACCACATAAACAAAAACAAAAATGCTATTAATTTCAAATCTGATACGGGTCAACTAAGTAGCATATATTGTAATATTTTAAAAATGATTTAAATTTAACATTCTACTAGAGGAGAGAGTATTTATACAGTTTAGTATTTACATTCATATATATATATATATTTTTTGCTTTTATACTTTATACAAATTTTTTTGTTCGTTTTCCATCTGTGGTTTCAACGTTTCATTAGATGTTTAGTTTTGTCTGATTAGTCTTGTTCCGAACTTTGATGAAGAATGTTGATTTTATTAGTTTTTAGTGACTGACTTTAATTATTTGTAAGTAGAGATTACTATTGTTCTTTGTACGATTTTTTAACTGTTCATGTATTTTGCTTGTAGATTTTCTCCTGAAGAAGTCAATAAAAAATTGACGAAATATTGAGATTATAAACAGATAAGTTTTCTTTGTCACGGGCCGCTTCCCGATATTATCGCTTTCTTTAATATATATATATATATATATATATATATATATATATATATATATATATATATATATATATATATATATATATATATATATATATATATATATATATATATATATAATATATATAAATATACTTTTACATAGTCAACGAAATAAAATGATTCAGATAACGAAGTATTTCGATAAATCAAATCTAGTTGTAGTTCACATGAAATTACACTACCCAACTCGTAAGACCACTTAAGTGAGCATATTACACTCATATGACAGATATCTTGATTTATATGTCCATTTAAAAGGCATGTTGGAAATTTTCTCAACAGTTATCGTGTTATAAATGGAATGCCGATGATGCGAATCAATCGGAAGAATATTCATTGAATGTGAGTATTGTATTGCCCACATTTATATTCATATATTCAACGTCTATTTGTCAAATATCTACGCGTAATTGGTTTATTGAAAAGCAATCAATTTCAACTAGAATCTAGATATCACTTTCGCTTGATTGGATCTTCCAAATTTATATTATTGCTTTTTCATTGTATCGATGGGGTGACAGCGGGTCAATCTAAGAATTAGGTTAGAATAATTTGTCAGTAGCATTGACAGTTGGTGACTTTTTATCATTGAATTATTGCTCATCATAGAACGAACCATAATTGAATCTGTAAAATATTAATCAATGGAATTGAAACCTCTTTTTATCGTAAGATAATATTGGGAAAGATTTTAAACTCAACAACAAATGCGCAATCGTTATCTGTTAATAATAACTGAATTAGTGCGAATTAAAACGAGAATTTTCTTATTATTTTTTCATGATGCTGAATATTTTTTTAAATGTTCTCATTTTCATTCAAATTAACCACTCATTGTATGTACTGATATAATTTCTTATCTCACCATATTTATTTAAAAGTGTTGGCGTTTACTTGATGTAAATCTATTATAATTTAATATAAACTTAAATTCAAACACTTGAACTTATAATTTACACTTCATTCACTACAAAGCATGACGCGTTTCGTCGTTACGAACGACTTCTTCAGATGCTTACAGAATAATAACAACATTTCGAAAAACACATGTAATGAATAAAGTGTACATCATAAGTTCAAGTGTTTGAATTTGAGTTTATACTCAACATGTTTGAGAACTTAACACAGTAATGAGTGCGAAAGAAAAGGCTCCTTGAAATATGCATAAATACAGCTACAGAATATTCTATTTACTTTATGGAAGTTGACAACACTTCCGTTTGAGCCAAGCGTCAATTTAGGTACTAAAAAAGGTGAATTGCCAATATATTTGCTTGTGAAATTTCATAAATATCATCCTCTAATAATATATATTCATAAAAGTTTCAATCAAACTCTTGGCTTAATGTTTCACAAATATATTGAATAATAAAATTTTATTACGACGTTGAGTCGACATGTTTCGAGCGGTCAGCTCATTATCAAGACTCAAGTCTTGAGAGATGTCGACTCAACATTGTTATATTTTTTTATTATTCAATATATTTGTGAAATATTAAGCCAAGAGTTTGATTAAAATTTTTATTCAATCATGTTTCACCAAAGAGGTAACCGAGAATTCAATCTCAGTAATTAAATATTCGTATACCATCAAAAATTCTCATAATATAGACATACAAGTTTTCATATCGAAAGTATATATCTTTCTGTTGAATTGAATGCTATTAACTATAATGGAATGGAAATTCTTTATTTAAATCGTTCAATAAAATTAATACACTTTTATATTCATACCTATAAATGGAAAAAACAAGTGAAACTTCTATATCTTACATTCATCTGCTTATCCTGGAAATTAATTAAGAAAACTATACTCACTTATTTTTCATGAAAATTTCGAATGATATTCAAGAATATTCATGGTTTATTCATTTAATGCATTCATATTAATATTAATATGAATGCATTATATGAAGTAATTAAAAGTACAAATGTCAATTTATTTATTCATATGTTTTTCATTTTGTTTCACAATAATACCGATGATGTCAACAAATAAATCATTTTCAAGAGAAAATAGAAGGGAAAATGATAGTACATTCTCATTATTTCAAAAATAATCAACATTTGTTTCAAAGACGTCTGATCTTTTTGTGAGATGAGAATTCGGCCCCATTGTTGGTATAAATAAAATAGCTTGCTGTTTGACAGGAAATCCCTGTCGGACTTTTGTCTTTATTAGATCTTCACTACTTTTTTCGATAGAGTCTAAAGACCTTTACAAACAGTCTTTATGTATTCCCAACATGTCCACACTGACATTTACCTAATACGATAATATTAATTATATAAAGTAACTCAGTATTAAAGTCGACGAACAGTGATGCTGTACTAGGACTGAATTAGAGCATGCTAGACAGAACAAATTAGGGCATGTATGATTATAGTGCTACCGTTAACGATGAATTTAGCGTTATTGAGGAGGTTTTTATTCAGTCAACTGATCCACTTGTATCAAACTCATTGACCTCATAGATTTGCGGTCACTGTTGGCCTTCAAACGGATTACCCGTCTGCTAGGATGTAAACATCCCAGGAGTTGCATGTTTTAGTGTAATCTTTCGTAGTTCTTCCTACGAAAAGGAGGATCCGGACGCTACGTTTTGCACTACCTTTTCTCCGCATAATTCAAGATGTTGCAACGATAATTCCCTAGGAACAGCGTTACCAGATGTTTCTTGTTTTCAAGTCAGGATTTTGGAACTTTTCGAGTGAAAAAAGCAGACTTTGTCGGTTCAAAGCGGGACATAGTGAAACTTCTATACTCAAAAGCTTTAAATATTCTTCTTTTCATTCCAGTTGAAATCACGACTACGCGACAAAAGATAACAAAAATAGCCATTAAAAATTTATTTTATAAATAATATATTTCGAATGGGGTTCGTTCTATCGTTTAATAATGGAGTCGCATTCATTTTCTGAATGAAAAAAGAACAGATGAGTTAAAAAATTGAAGTTCACAATAAGAACTTAATTATTCATAAGAATAACTTATACGTGTACATTAGTACTTTACACAGGATAGCTGTAGATTAAACCGAAGGAGCATTTTGCACTCACAACATTTACGGATCATTTATTTCTGGCGTACGACAATTTCATATTCATCGGAAAGAAACGTATTCAGGAAAGCAGTTTGATATCGGGATACTCGATATGAAAGGCACTGGTTCAAAAATATTCGGTGGTTTGGTGACAATGGTGTCTTTGCAAGTTTATTTATATTCATTTTTTTGTCCTGCCGAAATCGGGACATATGACAACTCTGGCTACAGAGGATACATGTCCTTGATTTGTGCGACATGTGGACTGACGCTCAGTTTCTGATTCATTTTGTTCCTCAGTTTGCTGGGATTCCGTTGACGTGTCCGATATAAGGATTATACCTAGTAACTATTATAATCTGCACGATAACTAAATTAGTCCTTCGAGAACTGCGCACTGTGGAGAATTGTTAGATGTAAATGAATCTAATGGAATTCGTACTACCGAAGCATTCCAATCCATCCTTCTGGTTCATAAGACGACATACCCAAATTTACCAGAGTCGTATCTTCCACTACTATGCCAGATTTTTTCTAGTTCTGATGATTTCCCTGCAAATAAGAGGAATCTAACGATATAACTGCTCCATGCAGGCGCTGTAGAAAGTGCAATCATTTTTCATTACGTTTGAGCAATGCCAAAAAGAAGGTTTGTACAAAACGTAACGTCTGTACCGGCCTTTACCGATGATTCAGTTTTGGATTTGATTATGTTGGCTGAGCTGATATTCGATCCTATTTTCAGAATGATTATCTACAGTGACGTAGTTCCGTATGTATTAGAAGCAAGTATGCGGAAAATTGAAAATTTATTTTTGTTCGACAAAGTATCTAACTATTCGAAAATTCACATCATTTGGTGTTCTGATGACGTAACATCTTTGAGAGGGAACTTGGAAGATCAACGAAAATTGGCAATCGGTTTTTATGTAATATACTGAAGCATCACATCAAGTTTCAATCATTCGAAAAAAAATTGATTAAATAAAATTTAAAAAATGTGTGAATTGGTTGAAATATACTATTCAATCTAGTATATTTGAAAAAACGTTCAAATTTTGCAACTTTTTCGGAACTAACGAATAATTCAGTTTTAGAAATTGCTATCAAACATAAAAGATATCAAACGTCTATTGTCACTTTGATAATCAACTCGGTTCATTTCCATTTTTGATATTTAGAGGAATGTTTATGGTTTAGCATTTGCCTCGGAAGTGCATAAGTCTACTTCGCCATGGAAAAACATCTGAATAAATTTGAGAGCACTCAGAAGGCACAATTTAAAATTAAACCAGAGCTTCTGCCATTCCGCGTTTTGATTTATTTTAAGATGAATGAGAAGTACTATTATGCATTCAGAAGTATGGAAGTTATAACTGTATTTCCCAATCCTAATTGCTATCTTAGATTAAAGGTTGCACAGCTATGAGTTATTACAAAATCCATGATTGCCTCTTAGTTTAGTTGTCCACATTATTCGAATAGATTTATTTCATCAGTTGATACAATTATTTCTTTTCATATAACATTTTATAAATTGAACTTTTATGCAATGAATGTTTCTTTTTGTAAATTTCAGTTGGTTCATAATCATTGGATTCAATTTTAACAAGTTGGGAAAACGAAGTTCTTTGTTGTATATTTATCTCATAATTCGAACATCTATATTCTTCTTTTCATTGCTCTACAATTTTTTATTTTGTCTACGTAAAATTCATCAATCGGAGTCATAAAATTTCATAGATTCACATCGATGTCACACCTGGTGGAAGCACAAAACAGCTGTTTTGTTCCAGAAAGGAACTCGTGAGTTTTATCATGTCTATGCAAATGGAATAACGATTTCGATTACCAAACATTTTATGACTTCAAGTAACGAACTGTCAAGTGATTGATACTCCACAATTCCATCCATCTATAGGAATCAATAGAAAACATCAGATTATATACACACTAAGCATTTAAGATCCACGCGTCTACACTTACGTATCAACTATATTGAAACGTCTATTTGATAAATATCATCGTATGATATTTGCGCATATCAACAGGTTGCGTTAGTAGTGTAATATGTATGTAATATGTATGTATATAGTTTAAGATTGACTTGGCACAACAAACGAGTTCCTTGTTTCTGAGATATGAACGTTAGATGTTTGGTGTGTCTATGATCTGAGAGTTGTTTTCTATTGATTCCTATAGATCGAGTTGTGAAGTATTTATTACTTGACGGTATTCCTTTTGGAGTCATAAGAAGATGCTTGGGGATTAAGATCGTTGCCTCACTCCGATGGACGAGGTGCAACTGACACGTTCCTTGCAGAACGAAACAGCTGTCTCGCACTTCCATATGTGTGGCATTGATTTCGATATTTCAGTAACATTTATCCCTTGAAGGATAGTGGAGGCATCACATCATACACGTTCACATATCTACACCTCTGCTGTAACATTATTTCGATTAATTGGAATTTTTCGAATATATCTAGTTCTAGTATAAATTTTCTTAATTATTTCATTCAGCATTCAGCAAATTTTTCATAGCATACGAACTTCATTCCCTATATATATATATATATATATATATATATATATATATATATATATATATATATATATATATATATATATATATATTTAATATAACGGTACAGAATTTCAGCAATATGCAACAACTTTTCAAAATGCTTTCATTGTTGTATACGCATAACAATGCAGAGAAACGGTATCAAGTGACTGTAAAAGATGACAAAGTGTAAAGCATTCATATCAGACGGAGTCTGATTAATACTTTATTGTTCTGGGGCATTGAAGTGCGAAAGGCGTGAGGTTGCGTCACATCCTACCATTTGATCGCTTCGTTACGCACTAATATCATGTTTCACTATCGACACATTTTACCATTCGAAATTTGAATGATATCAAAGCGGCGTGTAGCTTGGTAGAAAGATTATCGAGTTACATTAAAATTCAATGTAGTTTTGTTATATTCATTGAAAAAAAAGTCACAAAGTGGTAGTCGTTATCAAGTTTCAATGTCGAAAAAGTTTTGTTATGGTTGCTACAATAAGCATCATTCGAGCGAAAGCTGCTAATCTTTTCGAAAATGGATGTTTTATGGATCTTCGTGTATTCTTCTGTCTGAAATGTTGTCTGAATGGATGATGTAATGTATCATTAGTCTAAAATTTTAGTAATTTGAGTTTCAACTGAATTGTTGCGTTCTCCTGTAGGGTTTAGAAAAGTACTAACAGTGATCATATTATAAGGACCTTCTTGTGAATAATAGAATGAATAACATAGGTACATTCATTCCTATCATATTGAAAAGATCCGATTACATTGAAAAATTTACAATCAAACAATGAAAAAACAAGAAAAAAGAGATCAAAAGTAAGTGAATATATTATATTATAACATGAACAATACATCATAATATGAACAAAACAACAACAGAAAAAAAAAAATATTAATAACTACATATTATAAGCATATGAAATGAACAAAATATAAAACAGCTACTACTGCTTAATCCCATATATACAAACAGAAGCGAATAAAAATATCACAATAACCCATTGTAGCTGTTCTGAAACAAAACCCATTTGCTGTTTCAAAATCACTGATAGTTGATCAAGAAGGCATCGCAGTCACAAAAACACCCATGATATAGAATACACATACAGCTGATAAGAGAACTTGACATGATATTCAACAGAACATTTGACAGAAATTGAAGAATTGATTGAAAAAGGTTTTATAATCGAGCTACAAAAAATACGTGTTATATATTTTCGGATTTAATTATATTGTCACATTTTATTTGATTGAAGAAAATAGACTGGCAACTCTGTTCACAAACCATAACTCAACTCAGGAGCCACTTTCTG
Source organism: Henosepilachna vigintioctopunctata (assembly GCA_030704895.1). Taxonomy (NCBI): domain Eukaryota; kingdom Metazoa; phylum Arthropoda; class Insecta; order Coleoptera; family Coccinellidae; genus Henosepilachna; species Henosepilachna vigintioctopunctata. The sequence goes on from JARQZJ010000031.1 coordinate 7,330,636, forward strand.
TCATTATTATTTTTCCAAGATCACTAGTCATGTTGGAATCGAAGAAATCAGTACCTGCAATGCATAGAAAAGGCTCCAAGAAGATGCCAGACAAACATAGACGTAAAGTGTAACTCAAATAATAATAAGATATAAGACAAATATTCAATTATAATCTTGTCCTGTGTTATCTTGTTCTGCCTCTCAGTTATTGCCTGTTTTTGAGTAACCAGGCAAAATCTTGGGTAAACTCAAGTTGAAAACAGATGATGAATGGCATCGTTGGTACTTCGAACAGAACCACAAATTTGAAAGCAAAAATATTCTTATTAGCAATATAGGCCAAGCAACAGAGCATCACAAAAGCGTTTTTGCGACATTAATAATACAACCAGCAAACCGACTGTGCCATCATGTTAAAGGTACCCAATAGTTTAATTGTACCATGTTTTCGACTACGAACTCGGATTTATAAATTTATTATTTATAAAATAGACCGAAAATTATTGATTTTTTCATATTTTTATTTGTAACTTTTTAAATAATTAACAGTCTAGGTAGTATCAAAACAAAAGTTGTAGACAATTAAATTACGAAAAAAATGAGCCGGGAAAACTCGTGAAAACCGGAAAATTTTACAATTCACAAATAAACTAATAACTCCGTTAATTTTCAACTCAGGGATCTGGGACTTGAGTGGAAGGGAAGAGTGGAAGCCGTGGCATAAAAATTGTCGTCGCTATTGCAATTTCAATTATTTAATACTGATTAATTGTAAAATAGCTGTATGGTCGTGAGGTGTTCCGATGTTAATTATAAAAAATGATTTTGAAAATTCACGAAAAGCGCAAAAACGTGTATCTCTTGGTTTTTCGATGAAATGTTGGGAAATTCACGAAAATTTCCGTGAACAGAGCAGGACTCCAAGCGGCCAAACGCTGGAAAGTGGCGAATTTTTGGGAGAAAATAAATGGAACTTTCCAGAGTTCGGCCACTTGCAGTCATGTTTGCGCCCAATTTTCTTGAATTTCCCAACACTTCATCGAAAAATCAAGATTTACACGTTTTTGGGCGTTTTGTGAATTTTCAAAATCATTTTTCATAATTAACATCGGAACACCTCACGAGCATTCAGCTATTTTACGATTATTAGGTAATAAATAATTGAAATTGCAATAGCGACGACAATTGTCGCGCTACAACTTCCACTCTTCGCACATTTGAAGATTATTATTAATTAGTCGTGTACCAAGTTCCAGATCACTAAGTTGAAAACTAACGAAGTTATACTTTCCGGTTTTCACTAGTTTTTTCCGATCTCATTTTTTCCAATAAGTCGCCTGACGGCTCATTGTTTTCGTAATTTAATTGTCTACAACTTCTGTATTTATACTACCCAGATTGTTAAATTATTTACAAAGTTACAAATAAAAATATGAAGAAATCGCGATTTTTCGGTCTACTTTGTTGATATTAAATTGATAAATGCGAGATCGTAGTCGAAAACATGGTAAAATTAAATTATGGGGTACCTTTAACATGATGGCACAGTCGGTTTGCCGGTTGTATTAATGTCACAACAAATTACCTATTGCTTGGCGTAATATTGGAAATAACATACCTAGGTTCTGTGGTAAGCTGCATTCAACAGAGACTGATAACTACAATATATCAGTAAGAAAACCAACACCAAAATATCGAAGGAAAGATGTATTAGGTATCATCAATACATTAGTAACATTTTTGCAATAATAATTCACGAAAGGCGAATGAATGACCTCCGAAACGTCGCTCCGATATATTGGTTATAACTTACTTCTGCTATCTAGTTCTAGATTTGTATACATCTTCGATCTCACACACACAAGATGTATACCTTCGATTAACCTCTGGTACAAAACCTAAGTGACTAGTAAGCGAGAATTGAAAGTTAATGAATTGTACCACACCACAGTTAGCTACAGTGAAGATGGGGTGGGTTAATTAAGTAAGAAAAATTTAATGCCAGGCGCCACAGGTTTGAAAGTTCTCGGTACAATTCTATTGGTTTTCTGAAGGATCAAATCAAACTCCACCAGATCTAACAGTTCTTAATCTTAGTTCTCCCTAACAGTAATATCCACTTTGTTCAATATGATGATATGATTATATATATATATATATATATATATATATATATATATATATATATATATATATATATATATATATATATATTGAATATAAAAGAAATTAATTCTCTCTTAGCTAAGAGGACTTAATCGTCACAATGAAAAAAATATATATAATGAATGTTTAAATAAAAAGGAACATTTAGCATGTAAATTGAACAGTTATTAAATAAAGTAAACTCAAGGTTAGTTAAATGAAAATAAAATCAAATATCAATTGTCTCTTCAAACAATGTACTGGAATACTCTCACCACACCAAGCGTTCTCAAACTTTCAGCTTTAGGCTCAAAGATCTCCTACCAAACCTTCTCCAGATGGCGATTCTTGATAATTCCAGTACTCAACAACAAAACGGACAAATCCGAAAGGAAACGTACAAATGAAAATAAACATAAAAACAAAAAAAACGAAAAACCCTGAAACAAAAGCCTCCATGAAACAAATAATAGAAACTAAAATGAAAATACCTGGACTTACGCAAAGATGTAGTGTGCGGTTTACTGTATATCAATAACAAGTACTTTGATCTCCTGAAGGGTACTTCTTTTGGTTACAAATTCCGAATAACTAACAGTACCAGAAGAGTTTAACGATCATCAAATAATCTCAAATATTGGATACTTATTCTTTTCTTCAAAACGTAACTCCATAAAAGAAAAAGTATATGATTGATGAACGTCTCAACACGTCTCCTGTCTTGATAATTAATATCTGATCATTTTTAAAAAAAAAATACCAGCCAACTTTTTTTTCAGTCAGGTTAACTTTCCAATCATCTTACAAACAACACAACATGAAAATCAGACCTACTTAACATTAGGACGAAAGAGTACCAACCTAACCTCACAAAACTAAACTCTGACGAAAATATATGACCCTAATGACACTAAAAAAAATTATAACGTTATATGTTCATAGTTATCAGAAAATCTGAGTAGTCCTTGCGATTCCTTTTTCTATAATGTTCAAAACCACTACAGGTGTCGTTTCAATGAAGTTCGGTCTTATGGTGAAGTAAAGTTGACCAATTAAATTTGTTCTGTCCTAAAGTTCTCCAAATTATTTTCCAAAATCTGAGATTTGCCTTCAACTTGAACCTAAAAGCTAATTCACCTTTGTAGAAACCAATAATATACCAAGTCGAGAAAAATAACTGTACATTTAATCCCAATTTAGTCACGTTTATAACTGCCATAATCAATAAAAATTCGAACTTGTTTAGCCTAATCCTACAAGATCGTGTCAAATAGCTGTTGTATAATCCAAGTTAAAATATAATTTTATCGTAAATTAAAATGTCAGGCTAAACACTTTCGGTATGATGATTACCTGGGAACCTGATATAATAACATATCACAACTGATTTATTATTGGAGATATTGTTCCTGATAACGATGACCATGCTGTGAAGTGAAGCACCTTAGCATCGAAGTTATTCTCGAATAAATAATCCAGCTTTCCGTATAAGATCACCGTAAATTTTACGGAGCTCCCCATCAAATATTACAAACGGCCGCTCAACTTGGCGGGGTTCATAAAGAGAACTACCAAATTACTAGGTTCAAGTGTATCTCTTAGAAAGAACTTGACTGATCAAATTATTTCTAAGTGGGAAAAATTATATGTATCTAATACTCGCCTCTAAGCATACTCTTTTAGCCATTTAATAATTTGAAACCTGATATCTATTATATAAAATAGATTCTGAAATTTTACTTGCAACACGTGTTCGGATTTTTATAATTGTAGGTTCAACTATTTTTTATGAGGATATGCCTAAAGTAACTTGACTATCTAAATGTTTTAACATGAAAACAACATCAATTTTTCGTCAACTATGTTATTGAATTATAAATAAGATATTTCTTAATGTTTATCGATTCGATATAATTTGTGCAGCATAATTGGAAGAATATTTACCCAAAATGGGACTTTTACTCTAACAATCGAAAATATTTTGAAAATCTGAAACACGTCGAAATCACATTTTACATCAATGTTTTTTTGGTAACAGAATCATCCATATTTTTATAATCGATTATTGAACCACACAAAAAAGTGAAATGAAAAAATGTATTATCAGAAAAATTATATATATATATATATATATATATATATATATATATATATATATATATATATATATATATATATATATATAAATATATATATACATATATAATAACATACAATATATAATACGCTATAATAATATTATATCGTACTAAATATAACAAAAAGTGCATTCTGAGAGGCGCCAAATTGAGGCATTATAACACAACTTCTTTTCAAGAAGTCAAAAACAAGAACGAAAAATTCTCAGAAAGATTTATGGGCCAATAGAAACGACATTTGGATGAAAAGGTCAGAGAATGAACTTCATCAAAAGACAAATATGGTAACGGAAGAAATCAGAAAACGACGAGCAAAGTTCTATGCACATTACAGAATGAAACAGTCCAGAATACCGAAGAAACTGTTCGATATAATTAAAAATAGTAAATGCCGAAAAAGTGGCTAAAAGAGGTGGCTAAAATAAGTCCAAAAACATCTACAACAGATCAATATAAAAAATCTCGAAGAGTGTCGCTATAAAATCGCGTATATGAAGTTTGAGCAAAAGTCAAATCGCCAACCTGGAATAAAATGGACAGATGGACGGAAGAAAGAGCATTCAGAGAGGATGAAGCGTTTTTGTTTGGTAAATCCCATAAAATTTCGAATTCAAGTTCAATCGCTCGCCTAATGTAAAATAATCGTTATAATAATAATAACACATATAAAGTTGTATAATTATCAATTATGTGAATAAATACTCTTGGGGTCGGACTTGGCCTCGGAAAAAATGTAGGAAGTTTCTATCGATGCGTGATCAGAAAATAAAATTATTTGATATTTTCATCTCAAGTGAAATACTTTATTTTTGGACTTCGATCGGCGATTCAATGTTATCTTCATCTATAACAGTTCATAATTCTATGGAACTATGTGCCCTTATGTGTTTCTATTTAATTTAGATAGATGAATGCGAGAATATTCAATGATATAATACTGAAATTGATGTATGATTCCGTTGTATGTATCTTCCTTTTCCGAGAGTTGCACTTGACGAAATTAATATCCTGTTTCTTTTTCACAGATTCATTCAAAAACACCGGAAACGTCGCTTCAATTCAACGGCACATGGCTGCATAGGACTGTATAAAAGAATTCATCTCTGTAATGCAAAGGTAACTTTAACTGATGATAATATTAACAATATTTATGTTGATTTATCCCGTTTAGATTGTAAAGGAAAAGTCAGTATTTGAGCTCATTATCATCTGAATCTATAATAAGCTGTAATAAGCTATAATAAGCAAGAAGAGAGAAAAATAAAAGAAACACTCCAACAACAAATTGGCAAAAATGTAAAAAGTGAAAATGAACTAGAATTTAAATTTTTTATTTTTTTTTCGAATGAAGGTGTTCAGGTAACATCAGGTACGAGTATAACTGAAACTCGTATCTTTTGAATACAGTTTTTGAAACAGAAATATATTAATTTTTTGCGATTCACAGCCTTCAGATTGAGTGGAACCTAGCATATCGCGCATAATACGTTCTTTACTATATCTCGTATTTCGAAACGATCGTTAATATAAGGGAAAAAGTGTCTTGACAATATAAATTATTATAATGTCTCACATGCAGAAACAATATTGAAGAAAAAAAACACTATTTGTAAATTTCATTCGAAGAAAAATATATATGAATAAAGTAGGACCGTTATTCAGCTTCATTTTTCTTTCATCACGATATGAACTAACTCAGAATGAGAATTAGAATGAAGACATAGAAAGAATCGAAATAATTAGTAACATAACTAATTATTTTCAATAAAATAATTATTCTAAGAATTATATTCAATGCAGGCAAACTAAAATTAAGTAAAAGAAGAAACTTACGTTGAAAACCTACACATTTTTTTTTTTTTTTTTTTTTTTTTTTATATAACAGCCGTTTACATATGTTTCAAGGTTATTGCCTATCGTCAGAACGGCGTAGTTCAAGTTAAAGATGAAAGTACTTGAAGAGATATATAAAAAATTAATATATAAAACACGAAACACAGTTTCGTACACGTTTTATACACCCAAAACATTTGGGAAGAGTCAACACAACGTTGCAGACGACAATGAAATACCGTCCGGCTATTATGAGACTTTTATAGTTTCTGGAACTACCCAGATAATCTTAACAATAAAATAATTATTCTAAGAATTATATTCAATGCAGGCAAACTAAAATTAAGTAAAAGAAGAAACTTACGTTGAAAACCTACACATTTTTTTTTTTATTTTTTTTATATAACAGCCGTTTACATATGTTTCAAGGTTATTGCCTATCGTCAGAACGGCGTAGTTCAAGTTAAAGATGAAAGTACTTGAAGAGATATATAAAAAATTAATATATAAAACACGAAACACAGTTTCGTACACGTTTTATACACCCAAAACATTTGGGACAATAACTAAAATTATTTTCCACTAGAAAACATACTTTCCACTAAAAAAAAAATGTCACTAGAAAACAATTGATATCTGCCGACTCTTTGTCGGCAGATTTTAGTTAGAAATATTTAGTATAGAATTTGTTATGAATGCAACACCGCATTATAATGCAACAGATTCATAGCGCGCATAGCCACCCCCTTATTAAGGTGATTCTCAATGTAAGATTCACCAGTTTCCCAAGGTGAAATAAACAATTACAAGACGTATAAAATGAAAATAAAAACCTGCAGATAATGTCTGAAACACACTCAGAAAAAAGTGCGATTCTATCGACATGAAGATGCCAGAACGAAAAGTTCTGAACACATATCGATGTGTCATATTGACAGTGTTCCTCGTATCCATGTTGCTACTTATCACAACCAATTTATTCCTCAACTTTTTTTTGCTCGTTATCTTCCAACGAAATTCATTTTCAAAAACATATTCACTAGAAGAACTTGATGTGAGGTCTACAATAAACCTCCTTCCCCATGTGGTTTGGCTATCAAGTTGTTAAGATCATCTCCACTTTTTGTATCAGTTGCTTAATCAGAGTATTTACTAGTGTTGGCGTTTACTTAATGTGAATCCATTATAATTGAATATACACTCAAATTCTAACACTTAAACTTATGATTTACACTTTATTGACTACATAGCATGCGCGTTTCGTCGTTACAAACGACTTCTTCAGATGCTTACAGAATAATGAGGTAGATTATTCTGTAAGCATCTGAAGAAATCGTTTGTAACGACTAAACGCGTCATGCTATGTAGTCAATAAAGTGTAAATCATAAGTTCAAGTGTTTGAATTTAAGTCTATATTCAAGTTAAATCAGAGGCCTAATAAAATGAAGAATAATACCAGGGATGATTTTATACTCTGCGAAATTGGTGTTTCCATGATGAAAATTGGATACATATTCGGTTTTATATAATGAGCTTTTGTAGCTATGATAATATTCTCTTGAAAATACCCCTGAGTTGAAGAACTTCGAAAATATATCATTTGTTGTTTGTAAATCGGAAACTGAAACCGGATTCTACGTTATTCTTGAGAGCCAAATGCAATTCAATAACGCCAACCAAAATGTTTTTCAATTTCATACTGTCCATCTAGATAGAAGTTCTGTACTTGTTATGAGAAAAGAGTTCCTAGAAAACTATTTTTGCAACTACAATCGAACTATTCATCCTCCCATCACCATTCATCATCGAAGAATGACTTTCTTTTTCTTCCTATTACAGTCTACGAACATTGTGGGTGGGCAGACGGAGAAAATTACTACTGCTCCTATATCTCTTGACAGAGATGTTGTTACTAATTGGGCCTCCTTAATTGTGTCAACGTCAAACCAACCATTATAAATTATATCTATATATAGTGATATATCAAGCTAATTTTTCATTGCGTTAATTATATATTTCTTAATTTTCAGGAATGCCCATTCGGTACCCGAGATATAAGAAGTGAGCAATGTTCAGCTTATAACATGAGGAAATATAAAGGAAGTCATATATTTGGAAACCATTCCTACAAGGTATGTTAACTATCTGAAAAACTGACATAAATATTCGATATATCGTCACAAATTTTTCAATACACTCGACCTGTAGGTTTCGTGCTACTAAAGCATTATCAGTTCAATACAACTAATTTGAAGCTGAGAGAAACTATCTGTATCAGTGACAGGCAAAAAAGGTTTTGTTACATCATCGCAAAATGAAATTTAAAAAAAAGTGATTTCGTTACAAACTTGAAGACCTTTCTTAATTATCTACATGTTTTATGTTAATGGACACCAATTATTGTGTCTGTAGTCTGTTCTTCAGATAATTACATCTGGATCATTGAATTCGATGGAATTCTTCTTTCAGAGCATATATATATATATATATAAGAAATTCACTACAAGAAAAAAAATTCTGTAGTTCTTGTGCTATATTATCGGACTTGTATATATTCGCTATCAAAGTATACTATAACTTTCTTTGGATAATTTTTTTGACAAATAATTCAAAAGATCATAATAGCAGAGCTGACTATGTGGAAGAAGATACTACATTTTACAATTGTAGTTCACGAACAGATTCATCTAATTCGATGAACTAATGCCATCTATGTTACGGTAATAGACGCTCGGTATCACCGTTCTAGAGACATGTTATCAAGAGATACTGAAAACATGGAAATCTACCAAAAGTAAATGAATTTTATAGTAATTGAGCTCATAACATCGCACTTGTATATTCCATATTAAAAGTATACTATATTTCTCTAATATATTCTCTATCGATAAGTTACGAATTATTCAGAAGAAAATTATGGCAAAGATGTCTATGTGAAACACGGACAATGTGCTTACTGTATATATATATATATATATATATATATATATATATATATATATATATATATATATATATATATATATATATATATATATCAGGTTCAACTTTACATATAATTACCTAAAAAGTTGGTATAATCGGGACCACAGTCGAGAGAAAAGCAGCGTATGATGTGATATTTAGTAAAATGTCGATAATGAAAACAATATACATTACTATGAATGAAACAACATCAACTGAGGTTAATTTGATGTTGAAGGTTTCGTATATTCAAACAATGTTGTCTGAAGAGTTAAGTTCCTATTTTTCTCAAGTAAAATTAACTTATAATCTGCCAGTAAGTTTTTATTTCCCGTTTTGTAATAAAAACGCGATTTTTATTGGAATCGAAATCGGAATTGGAATTGAACTTTTAAAGTAGTCCCATTTCAATTGTAGTCAGGCCTTCTGTTAAATATTAAAATTTGAATCGTCATCTGATTTTCTTATCCTTTTCGAAATTTTTATTTTCGATTCGAGTCTTTGATAATATTCAGGTTACACTCCAAAAACGGAGGTTTTAAGCTTCTTGTTAAGTTTTTTGTACTTTTTTTTGGTACTTTGGATGACATATCCAGAGAAAGTAGATAATGTGCACTGCATACGTGAAATAATTCTTCATGAAACATGTTCATTATTGAATTGAATGTGTTTCAATCACGACCCCCTTTACTACAGGCCATGAAGAGCGTAGTCCCTCGGTGTTGCCAAATTGTGCTTAGTTGTATACTATCCTAGTCGTATGTTCCAAGCTTTCAAGCATTATTTCAACTATTTTTGTATATTGTGAACAAACAATGAATATTATTAGTATGTATAATATATAGAATATTATTTTGGGTTTTCCCGTGTCCGGCTTCATTATTTTTTTTGTCTAATCATTCAATAAGATATTCGAAAAAATGGAACACAGCATGTTCAGAATATTTTTATCGTCTTCATCACATAAACAGCAACAACAAAAATCTTTAAGGACTCATCCAATGACACTCTTAAAATAGTGAGATTACACAAAATTGCTTTCTGGTGTATGTTATACAAAAAGGCACGTTCAAGAGAAATACCTTTAATAATTTTTTCAAATATGGAACACATGTGAAATAAGACATTTTCTGTAGGTATATTCAGTCCTCCCCGTTGCAAATAATTAAAATATTATCAATAATAAATAAAATCATAGCTTCCAAAAATTCTGATTTGAGGAAAGTTTGGATTTTGAAAGAATGTGTTATTGTTAGTTAGATTTGTGAATAGCGATCTGTTTATTCGATGGTTATCGGTAATAAATAGGTTAGAAAATATACTTATTACTATAAATAAACTCACCTATCCCAAGCTTGAAATTTACTGAATCATCTACGGAATACCTATCCTCTACATTACATTTCACAAACAAATTATTTGTAAGTAATTCGTACTCAAAACACAACACAAATTCGATTCGATTAAATCGTTACACACAAAACACTTCGTTTTTATAATTTGATGTTACGTTATCCACAAACTATCAACACTAGCACGTAAATAACACTATAGAAAATTAATGAATAGAGGATTAGAACTGAAATCGTAAAATATTAACTTCAAACTACGAAAGTCTTGAACAACACAAAATTGATTTCGTTTCACTGATATTTGTAAACAAACTAAACACTTCGTTTTTTAGTGTTTGATGTTGAGATTTCAACAAATTATTAACATCAACACTTGTAATACACTGTACACTATTGATAAATATAGAATTTATACCAAAAGCTCAAATTATTTAACTTCAAACTGCGAAAGTTTTGGGAAGCGTCCTGTTTGCTTTAGTATACCACTACAAGAAATGGCGGGAATATTGGCAATCTTATGACATATGACAGATATTCATTTTATGGCCTGTAGTAAAGGTGGTCGTGGTTTCAATCATTACGTTACCCTTCTGGAAATCGTTACTAATATATATGATCAGTGCAACGTTAAGCAAGTTCTGCAACCAACCATACGCTCTAATGCATTGAAGCTAACTATAACAGACTTCTTGAGTTACGCAAAATGAATTCAATTCCTTGCAACGTCTCGTTGCATTCGCCAGTTTCCAGATGAATAGATAATCAAACTCGGAAATATAATCCTTGTAGTGAAACTTCTTGATGCACGGTACATTGAACTGATTTTATTCGGCTGAAAGCATACGCCGAGCTGTAGCTTTCGAGATCATATGATTCCTTATGAAAATTTCTCTTAAAATCTTAATCATCGATATTTTATTTTCCAGATATAGCACTATTTAATTGAGTAAAAATTCGTATTTAGATAAGAATGCTTTCGTAATTCGTTGTATGTTCATTATGCTTGACAACTTGTCTTTGGATGTATATTTGGGGATATACGATATAAAAAATTGGTTTTTTTTCTTATCAGTAAATATGTATCAATTGTTCAAGTTGCAATGAATATTTAAACAATACTAATGTATAATAATAATTCAAGCCTTAATCATAGGTATAAAACTTTTGAAGTTTTACTAAATCTGAATTTACTTTCGATTTGTAACAATACCACAAAAATTAAGTAATTTAATAGATATTTTTCTGTACAACTGACAAAAATGCGACAGATTACAAACAGAGTCGCATAATAACACTCCTTATCATCAATGAAATATAGTTGTTTTTCAATATAATTCAAAAAATTTAAATGCAGAAAATATAAAATCATATTTGATACAGATATATAAATCATATCGCCTCAATAAGTTGATAATATTATATATATTGATAATATATAATATTATCGAATGGAAACCTAATGAGTAAAATACACTATATATTATAATCAACGTACATTTTACAATCGCTTAGTTACTTCAAAGAGTAGCTTCAAAAATTGATTCAGAAAAAGAATTTTAATTTTTCTTCAAATATTACGGAAGAAAATTTTGTAAAACGTTCAAACCTAACCTAATCTAACCTAACCTAATAAGTTCAAAACATTATAACAGATTATATTATGATGAACGTAGATTTCAACATCGAGCAGATACTTCAGATGAAGGATTCGTTTTTTTCGAATTACAAAAGAACATTTTGTGAAGCATTTTAAATCTGACCTTACCTAAAAAGTACGATACTTTTTATATTATAATCAAGGTAGATTCCAACATCGGCTAGTTACTTCAAAAGTGGCATCAAAAATTTCTTCAGAAGAAAGATTTTAATTTTTGTTTCTTTTATATTAGAAAAGAACATTTTATGAAGCGTTCTCACTTTCGTGACATCACACATCCTCGTACCTGTCTGAGGACTCTCTCATGATGGATGTTATGTTATTGGGCATGCAAATAATTTGATACTATATCATTTGTCGCTTCCTCCATATCTTCCGCGTTTGGCAAGTGCTGTCAGAACTGATAAAGACAAAGGAAATCAAAACAACTTCGGAGCCGAAAGACAAAAATGCAGAATTGATATGATTTGACTTCACTTTGTCATCCAAAATGTTTTCTGGTGTTACAAATTTGTTTGAAGTTGAAATTTTTTCAAATTTACGGTTTTACAATGTTCTTCGTATTTTTATACGTAATTTGGGTTCAATGGGATTTGAGAGAATCTTTAGAGGAAATATTGTGTGTCAAAAATTCACAAACTCGTGCAACAAAAACAATTTTTTTCAACTAGTAGGTCGTTTTAACGTTAAATAATAGGACTTCTACCGTCACGACAATATGACAATTTGATAGCCGTTTTTTCATATAATTGATGTCACAACTCCTCATCAAATTGAAAATGCGAAATTTGAAAATTTTTAAAAATCTATTGGATATTTAAAATTTTTTCGAGCAAATTTTCCTCCTTGTCGTCTTAGCTTCAATGATTGGACAAAGCTATACTTTCTCTAGTTACGATTCATTCACAAGAAAGCATTCGTTTCAATTCCCCGAAAAATTTGAGAACATCAAAGTGAACATTTTCTAATTCTTCAAATTATTTCACCTTCACCTAAACCAATACTGATATGATGCTTTATCGTCACAAAAATGCAAAACTGCTGTTTTCACGAGATAAGGGTGCGTAAAACTATTACTTTTATTGAAATTAAAAAATGATTACAGTGGAGAATAAACATCCTATGACTCAATTAGAAAATTTCTGAACATAGTGTACATCATAACATTGAACAAACAAAACTATCATAAAATGTCACCAAAAAATCAATTTGATATAGATACCGAAATTCTAATGTCAATGCTTCAGGTTAATGCTTATGACACTGTGACACTGAATTATGCTTACATAAAATATGGCTACTTTCAGTTACACTGAAGAAGTAACGATATTGTTGCAAAAATTTTGAAGGCAACGATTTAGAAATACGGGAATGTAGATGAGCTTCAAAGCCCGCACAAAACATGGGCATTTTGAAAAATTCGAACTGAATTCGAACCTCATTTATTCGAATAAAAATGCAATATGCATGAAGATACATACTTTGAAATGAAAGAAATAGACGTCGGAGTGCCACAGAGCACTGTAGTGGGACCTGTTCTCTACTTGATACACACCAGCAACATTACTGAACTAGGTTTTCACTGAACATTACTGAACAACATTACTGAACAATGGGCACTTCAGCATATGACAGTCAATACTGGCAATGGACACTCACGAGAAGGCAGCCTGAAGTTTGCAAGAGTCGTTTAATGAAGTGAAGGATTGGTCAAATAATGGCGCATCAAATAGAAGAAAGTAAATAAACTCATTTCCACTCACTTCATAAATGAACAAGATCAATATATCCCTATCAGTATAAATAATGTATAATTACCATATGTGAATACAGCAGAATATTTGGGTGTTACTCTGAACGCTAAGCTGCGCTGAAAGACCCATGTGAAAAAGAAAAGAGAGGGAAACTAGGTTTGAAGTCCGAGAAAATGTACTGACTACTAGATAAACATTTCACTCTATGAACATACAACTAATAATTGATGTATATAAAGATTCTCCAACTTTGAAACAATATTTGAAATTTTCTCATAATTTTAATAAAAATACGCTCGACGACGTTCCGAAGGACTACTTCTTTATCAAATGCTGGATTAATTCTGAGTATACTCAGTATACTCAGTTGACTGAGAATCCTCCTTGATACTTTAGAAACTGACCTCCATACAGACTTGGAAATCAAAACGGTTGAGTAAGCCATGCAATATTTGACCAACAGACATGAAGACAGAATACTCCTTTATGTCAATTTCGATATCTCCACAATCTGAGCTCTGAACAATACGAAGCTAGTCAAAAGACTCGAGGGTACTAAACCTCTCGAGTGTAAGTGACAATGTGAAAGCATAGTGAAGTGCTATTAGTGTACAGGCTAACAGAGTGTTAATTATCTAGAATTCTAGAACCTGAGGATCACTACCGAGTTATGTCTTTTGTAGTAATAAATTAAGTTGGAACTAGGTTTTTCGTTTATCATTCCTGATCAGATTGAAATTATAATGTAAATAAATGAAAAATAAATAACAGAAAGTTGCAATATCCTGGAAAAAGTGAAGGTACGGTGAACAAAATGCCAAAATGCAAAATACGGAGAATTGTAGTAAAAATTCAAACATTGAGCGAAACAAATAAACCAAAGTTAGAGTTCTTAAAAAGGCTGAAGAACATGAGGTAATCTAGAAGTTCAGGCAAAGATATCGAGTTGGTCATAAATGGGGTCCATCGCGTCCTATCGATGGTGTTATTAAGTTGTTGTAAAATTACAAGCTAGCTCAGAATGTGGATATACCATTGTGGTCAAAGTGTATAACACTTTTTCACTCGGCGTGGTCACTGATTATACAACTTGGAGAATTTCGTACGGTATATCTTCACTTACCTTCAGTAATTTCAAAAATATCAAAATCTCTTATGTCCCTGTAGTCATTAAGAGAAATGACTAAGATTGAATTCTCGCTTCTCTTGGTGAAACATAATTCAATATTAAAATAAATTGAACTCTTGGCTTAATGTTTCACGATTTATTTAACAATATGAATCGTTTTCAAGATTAATCTACTATAAGGAACGTACAACAATTTATACAATGGATGTGAGTAGGGAGGATAATTGAAAATCTACTTGTTCATTTACGATTTCTTCTTTTCTCTTCCACGTAGTGCTTATTTCAATTGCTTCCAAAAGGTCTGAACGTTTCCCCTTATTACCTGCGTGTAGGCATTTAGTTTTTTCAAAGTCTATGAAGTGGTAAGAGTTAATGCAATGTTCTGAGAATCCGGTTTTATTAAAATTATACAAAATCGACCTTTTATGTTCGTCAACCCTACTTTTCATTATTCTATCTGTTTGGCCGATATAAAACGATGGACGCTTGGAAGAAAAGAGAAGAAATCGTAAATAAATAAGTAGATTTTCAATTATACTCCCTACTCACATCCATTGTATAGATATAACTTTGTTGTACGTTCCTTATAGTAGTTTAGTCTTGAAAATGAGCTAACGCTCGAAATAGGTTGACTATTCATATTGTTAAATAAATCGTGAAACATTAAGCCAAGAGTTTAATTTATTTTAATAATAAAAGAAATGGTTTCGTACGGTGTATCTTCACTTACCTTCGGTAATTTCAAAAAATATCGAAATCTCTCATGTCCCTGTATTTCTTAAAGAAAATGGATAAAGGAAATTTAGAAACAAGAAAAAATAATGATTATAAATCGAATACCAATCGGATACTAATCCAATACAGTACCCAAATAAACTGAACTGAATATAGAATCGAAATCATAACATGAATGGAAGCAATAAAAATAATTCATACCATTACATGTAATTATCAAATATAGTTACCAGTTCAGTTGTATAGTTATTATTCATTACTATAATCATCGTTAATTTAATATATGGGCATATTTTTTCTTGGTATTTATCATTTGCATTTTATATCAGTGGGAATATTTCTCAACGAATACTCTTACTACGTAAATTCAGACTCCTCCCTGCAGTGTCGAGAACTGGACCATATCCTCACAACTATCTAATTATCATTGAAAATGAGATGAAAAAACGATTTTATTACTCCTGTCTCCAGTGGTACAGATTGCGACTAGGCAATGTGTTCCTATATGAAATTCCACCGTCTTGATCTTGACTTTCAAGATCGAAGCTACGAACACGCAGTTGATTTATGTACCAGAAACATACCAGTTTTTCTGATTATTGATTATTAATGCTGAAGCCGTAGTGATGAAGCAAATTATCGAGTCACTTCAAAGAAGACGCACTACTGATATAATGACCGTGAATTCTTGGTGGTCATCATTAAACTTCAGAAGTATTTTTATAGGTCATATGTTCATGAGCCGATATAAAAATAAATGATTCGGGAATATTTTTAAATAGAATAAGTGTCTTGAAATTGCCGGCGCCTCAGAGAAATTTATGATAATAACGAGACTCATAGGAAAATAAATACCCCAAACTATTTGAATCATTTTATGGTTAGGAATGATTGATTTGGTTTTTATTGATGCTAATTTTGCCCAAAAGCAACCTTTCGTTTGATTTTTAGATTCAGTTTGAAATTTAAAATCATCAGTAAAGTTCATTTCCGCATATAAAATTGATATATTAAATAAAAATTGGCTTTGTTTCACAACATTTATAGTAAATACTTGACAATTAATTGGGAGTGGTACCCCATTTTCAAAAGTTATACTATTTCACATTAACTTTCTCAGGTTATTTTTTTTAAATGGGGTACCACCCCGAAACAATCGTCAAGTATTTATTATAAATTTTGTAAAATCAAGCCGAGTTGTTTTATTTAATATATGAAACATTGTTTCACCAAGAGATCAGCGAACATTCAATCAACTTTATATAAAACTAGCTGACCTGGTGAACTTTGTACGCCCATTTATTTTTATCTGAATATATTTCAAAAAGCCGGAAAGACATATTCTACTATTTGTGCTACACTATCTTGTTTTTAATATTTATCCCGTGTGGAGCTAGGGACTTACCCACTAACGAAGGGACTGCAATACTTACTGTTATTTCAAATCAGTCGAATAATCAAAAAATTTCTATATTAACACGTTTGATTTATTGAAAGTGATTAACCTGTCCGTTTTATAGTTGAACGGCATAGTTCCTAATTTCGTATCAAGTACTTGTCACGTTAATTATTATATGAGATATTTGCTCGACATAAGTCAAAAAATGTTCAGAATTTAGTCCATTCCCGGAGACCAAAGAATATAGTGGCTCTGGTGGATGTAATAATAGCGTCTATTTGAATTGACTTTTCGCGCAATAAAATGCCGCATCATTGGTAGTATTTTCTTATCAATAAAATTAAACTTTGCCTTGCAATATTGACACACAACGTTCATTGGTCCAATAGCAACGATTTGAAATCTATTTGTGAACTGTTAAACAAAACCTTTTCAATTTATTTCAACGTTTGTCAGTTTCACTTGCTGTTTTATAACTTTGACTTGCTGCATTGCGAGTTCTGCGACTTAAGTTTGTACATCTAATTAATGGCTATCATTTTTGAAAACGAAATTTCAACTGTAAATTAAAGAAAGCTATGTTTTCCTCTTTATAATTAAATATACCATGTGCTATGATAGTAACGTGTATTTTAGTCCATTTACGTGTATTTAAACTTACCAAAAGTTTTTATATTAGTCGTAGTTATTTATGTCCTCTTTTTGAGAATTAATAATTATTTCTTACTCATATTATCAATTGAGTGTTCTTGAATTTTCTGAATTAACACGCAATTTTTAATTTTTTTCCCTGGCAATAACAAACACAACAAAAAAAAGTGAAATCGGTCCAGCCCTTTACTATATATTTCAGTTAGAAAACTTTTGCATGGGAAAAATAAATGGACTGCTTTTAGGTTTTTCTCGTAATCATTCGAATTTTTTTTTCTCGCCGTAACAACCATCCTTGGACTTCAATGACTTTCATTCTAAAAAAATAATTGGTCCAGGTGTTGTTGAGTTATGCGCATACCAACACATTTTCCGATTCATTTTTATATTATAGATTAAGTGCTCCTTTTTTCAGTTCACAGTATCCAATGAAATTTTAGTCATTTGACTAGAGAGTAGCTTATAATTATGATCAATTTTTTCACATCCAGTTCACTGAAAACAATTGTTTATCTCATTATAAGAGATAACTTTAATTTGTATGATTTCTTCATGAAGATAATAATTTGTTGGATCTTATAACTGTGAAATATACCTGTTCCGTACCAAGCCATGTATATTTCTCTATAACTTCTTCGAATATTGAAAATTATAAGGTTAGAAATGTTATCAGATCAGTTACAATGAAATGTCTTTGTTAAATCTTATATTCATCATTCACGAAATTAAAACCACCAATTTCGAAATAAGTTTATGATATACAGTAATACCCTGACCTTACTCCATGGGTCCAAGCGATTGCAGTGTAAGTCGAATAGGGTATTTTACTGCAATAAAAATATAGATCAAAATGTTGTTAAGTTGATAGTAAATATTATTTTAAACGAATATAACCATTACATCCTTTTGGAACGTATATGATTTTTGAAATAAATGAATAATAAAATAATTAAAATTTCATATTTGATCACGTGATTGAAAACGCACTGGGTTGACTAAATCGCGAGTGACGTCACCGTGCAGGAAACAAATCCAACAAAGACTAACGTTCATTTCTCTGATGTCTTCGTACGTGTGTGTTTGAGTGTTTATTTCCTGGTTTTATTAGCTATTCTATTTGTAAGAGACAAAACAGAGAAATTATTTTGAAAAATTATTAATATATATTGTGTAAGGTACGATGGAGAACTTTGAATCGTCAAATAATGTCAATATCACTTCAGTGGAATATGTGAGGGATCTGTTGAAAATTCTGTCAATATTTTGGATAAATCACATTTATCCGATATTGTTCCGTACAATTGACATTTAACATAATAAAAAATTAATATTTGCAATGTTTTTTTGTTCATTATTTTAATTTTCCTATAAATTATGTACTGATTTTGCTAATAAAAATTCTGAAGTTTTTACGGAATTTTTTGTCAATATTTTGGATAAATCATATTTATCCGATATTGTTCCGTACAATTGACATTTAACATAATAAAAATTAATATTTGCAATGTTTTTTGTTCATTATCTTAATTTTCTTACATATTATGTACATACTGATTATGCTAATGAAAATGCTGAAGTTTTTATGGAATTTTCTATTTCCAGGACAGACTTTTACAAATAATTCTAACATATTTACAGATATCTCACTGTGTAAGAGACAAAAATATTAATAACAGTGCATTACATAATTTATAGATTTTCTGATTGAGAAATAATTATGAAAAATACTGAAAAAATAATTTATGAATTTGCTTCATTTATTTTATTAACGAATCTTGTAGATTTATCAAAACATAAGCTATAACAATACAATCATCAAGTACTCTAGTATTTTAGCATTTACTACTGGATGTTGTTTCAACATGTGAAACTCTCAAATACGCCTTATGACCCTTTCTACATGTATTCGTAGGCTAGCTATTACTTTGGTTTGACGAACCTCATCCTTTGATAACTTGGAACTTGTAGTTACACTTGGTGGTCTAAGTAATTTTATGCCCTTTTCAGCCAGCATTTGTTCCACATGTTTAAAACCCCTGTCAGCTAATACAAAAATTCCAAGCTCGAAAGTTTCCAAAAATTTGCAATTTTCTAATATAGTAATATCACTTACTCTGCCACGAAAGCCAGATGAAACAAAATTAATCAAATCATTAGGTGTGCAAGAAACTAAATATTTAACTGTATTCGCTTTTTTCATATCAAGTTAATGCTTGATGAATTGCTTTCGATGGTTTCTGAATATCGATCTCTAAGCAGTCTAATATACAGCTTACATTGTAATAATTTTGTCTGAATGCTATAGGTTAAGTATTTAACGTAGATTGTTAATTCAACTTTACAATGAATGAGCGTAATACTATTATTACTATTATTATTAGTAATACTGCCTATTTAAGGTATATTTTTGAGATATAATTAACTGCCATACGATAGTGATATACTAAAATTATCCTCCAATTCAGAAAATGTGCTGTTTAATCTGATTTTTTTCAAACAAAGTGAAATATGTTCTATGGGAATCTTTTTTGGGAAGAAATTAGCTTGATTATAAAATAACAATATTCTGGTATTCCTACATACATTAATTGTTTTTTACAAATAAGATACAACATATTCTTTAAACATTGAGCTTTTTGTCTAACTATGTTCGTCTCTATGTCAGAATCTGAAGTAATTGATGACGAAAAAGCTATAACTGATGGAAGGTAGGTAGAGTCATTATCAGATTCTTCTCTATTGAGAAAATTAATTTTCTTTCTAACATTGACAACCTGGCCTGACAGAAAAGATCTTTCATCACATTCAGTGATTATAAATGGAGATGTCATAGTCGAAGTAGTAGGAATTTTAAATGGAGAAAGGCAAATATCTCTTGTACTTGATTTTGTTTGTACGGCCTTGCAGACATTTCGATATTTATATAAGACACTTCGATATTCGTTAAAAAATTAACCACTTTTTCCGAATTTTAGTGTTTGTCGGAAGGTTCATAAACATTTTCTGCGGGGTTTTAATAGATGTGTTTGTACATTGTGGCACTACGCACCATTTATAAGACATTTTATCGCAGTAACGTTATGAAATCGTCAACAATAACTTAATTTAACAGTCGATAGTCGTATTACAATGTGACGGTTACTGCGTTTATTGCATCGTGACGTCATCACATTAAGTAACCTGTAGAGCTGTGTTTTGGCGGGTTTCTTATTCATTCGAACTTTCGCTGTCATATTCATAAAAATTTAAAGAGAATTAATCAAATGGGTTATATACAGCTATAACGAATAATTTGAGATATTTTTGTGGAAACAGTCAAATACCCTATTCGCGTAAGTCGGGGTTCAACTTTTCATATAAATACATATAAAGTATGTTTAATTGGGACCAGATTTAAAGAAAGCACTAATTTAGAAGAAAAATGTTTAATGAGGTGTAAGATA
Source organism: Henosepilachna vigintioctopunctata (assembly GCA_030704895.1). Classification (NCBI taxonomy): domain Eukaryota; kingdom Metazoa; phylum Arthropoda; class Insecta; order Coleoptera; family Coccinellidae; genus Henosepilachna; species Henosepilachna vigintioctopunctata. The sequence continues at coordinate 7,351,819 of JARQZJ010000031.1, forward strand.
ATAAAACAATTTACATTGTTATGAATAAAATAACCTAAACCGAAGTTATTTTGATGTCGAAGGCTTCATATATTCTAACTATGTTGCCTGACGAGTCAAGTTTTTCTTCTTCTAACACAAAATCTCCTCGTAGCATACCAGTAATTTTTTAATTCCCCGTTTTGTAGCAGAAACGCGTTCTTCATTAGAATCTATATATTTTTTAAACATGTAATTGAGTTTTCAATTGAATTAAGCCCTTCTGTTAAATCTCTTATTCATGCTTACGCATTTCCATAACCTCCTCAATTGTTACCTCTTGATTGTGTGAATAGAGCAATTCTTGAACGTCATCACGACCTCTAAATTTAATTGTTCGGCGATATCGAGCACTTCTGCTATTATGCTATCGATTTTTTCAGGATCTGAAACTGATTCTCCTTAGGTTTTTACCATTCTCTTTCATAGTGAAAAAAAAGATTGCAAAAAATGGACACAGTTTTTTACAGACACCATTCAAAGCTTTTTGTGAAAACTCATTCCAAGATTGTCCAATAAATGTTACATTGTAACATGCTATAAGAATTTCTTCCGAAAGTCTTTAACAGAAAGTTCATTGTCTTGTCTCATAGCTTCATGTAAATGTGCAAATGATCGCCTTGTGTAGTAAGGTTTAAATGTTTTAATGACTGCCTGGGCCATTGGTTGAAGCAAGCTGGTAGTGTTTGGTGGCAAAAATACAACTTCCACTCGTGGATCAAAATTAATTAGAGTTCAGGGAGGATGACCTGGTGCATTGTCAATTAGTAGCATCACCTAAATGGGATTTCTTTCAATTGGTAGTAACGTTCGATTTTAGGAATAAAATCATGGCCAAAACAGTCTTCAAGAAGAGCAGCTGTCGCCCAAGCTTCACATTAGACTTCCAAATGACAGGCAAACCAGCTTTGGAATTGTTTTCGAAGGCTCTTGGATTTTCTGAGCGATAAAATAAGCGAGGTTTCTCAAATTGTAAAATAATCAAAATGAAAAACCGCTAATCTCCGAATTCGCGTAAAACGGGGAAGCGTAAATCGAGGTGTTACTGTATTGAACTTCGCTATCAGTCATGATTGTACAGTTCTTCTGACGAATTCGATGAAGAAAACTTGAACAAATCATCTCGTAAAGTAGTTATCACAGCATATTATCGATAATTGAGTTAATGAGTTATTTTTCAAAATTTTTGTTTTCAGCTGAAGAAGAGTGTGCTTTGAATTGTCGACCAATGGGGATGAATTTCTATGCTAGACTCAACAGAACTGTCATAGATGGTACTCCCTGTACTCGCCCGAAAACATCTACAGGAAGAGATGCTCCTCACGGAACGAAAGGGGTTTGCGTTTTTGGTACTTGCAAGGTAAGTCTTTATTTGATATTGATTTTACCATTTGAATTGAACAGATAGCGCAAAAATTTGGAAAAACCCATAACCAATTCTTCAAATGATCAACAAACACTGATATCTGATTGTTATATAAATTTTCTCAAGAAAGTTTTGAAGAGAAGTCACATAAAATATAAGTTATAATATTTATAAGTTCATACACCCTTTTATATTTTTGTTGTGTGTTCCGTGAGGTCATAATCTCATTTTCAGCAGGTAAGAACTTTTCTTAATAAGAAAAAAACCTATCTAATGCCAAATTTTTTCCTGTCAAAGTGTTTCTTTTATTTCTATTTTACGCCTTCTTTACATTATCAATAATAATCATGTCTTCAAATACCATTTAATAATTCATATATTGAGCCATGCCATTCGAATTCTGAGCTTGAGGATACAGAGAATCATATATTCATTCGAATCGGGAGAAGATGAAACTCACAGAGAAACCTACAAGTTGAAATTGAAAAATTTTAATAGGAAGAATGAAGAAAGTAAATCAGAGATTTGACGGTAAAAACTACTAGTTATTTGACGGAAAGGTACTAAGAAAAATTTAACTCCACCTATAGAAACATTCAACGGTGTATTACTGATCGGTTTCCAAAATTTATTCCAATCAAAAAGGCCCAACTAATTTAGAAAATATGGTGTTTTCTTGAATAATGATAATGATAAATTGTGTATTCATCGGTATTATCTTCTAGTTGTAATGCCGACTACTGCCGAATATTTCTCTATAACTATAGAAATTTGAAAAAACACATTCTTTCAGATTTCCATGAAGTTACCTACGAATACAGTTTGTTTTCCTTCTCAAATAGAAGAAAAACAAACAGTTGAGCATATCGATTTCAGTTCCTGAAAAATATGAATGCCCTTTATTTGAGAAACGTTGAAAGGTTATTGTACTCCATGAATAATGCATTTCACACTACACACTGCAACTAATCATTGCGATTAAAACATCTTCATACTTATTAGTTGATTGTTATGAAATGAATGTGTGACTTGTCGGGATAATATGGGCATGCAGTATCGATTTCAGTATTATAATATTTACTTTCAATTTTCCTTACTTGAAAGTATTGATGTTTCCTTCCATCGTTAAGATTCATCAAATATCTGCAATAAAATATTAGTTTCGTTTTATATATATATATATACGAGTATATATTTGCATCATTTCGAAAATAGGACTGTGGCGCGTTTGGAAAACATTAGAAACCTAATTGTATGGATGTGTGTCAGTGGAAGTTCTTTATATGGATGGTATTTTTCGCTTCAACAAGTATAATGAAATACCTTACAAGAGGAATTTTGGTGGCTCACAACGTATTTATAGACCTAAGTCTATTCAGTGTTTATTTTTTCAGTCTATCATTGGTGTATTAGCTAATTATAATTACAACTGTGATTAATTAGTGATTATAATTTACATCAACAAAATGATTATACCCTTTGATACAATTAAAAAAAAAACAAAATAATTATTATAAATGAATATAAAATAATTATAAATATTTTTAACGAATGGAAGTTCGACAAAAATCAATAAAATTATTCGACATTTTTTCCAAGTTACTAACCAACCCATTGTCGATTATTTGATCAGTTTCAGCGACTTTCGGCAAAAGGTTTACAGTCCGCAAAAACTGTTGAGTGTAATGAAAAATTTTCGTTAAAAAACTTATCAGAACGTATCAAATTTGTTAGTATGTCATTAAGAAAACCATATGCTATATCGATAAAAAGAGCTTTTGGTAAGGAGCTTTCTCAAAACTGTTAATGAGTGATAGAAAGTGACAAAAGACCTTTCTACTCTAAAGCATTTCTTTTGTTCGATAATTTATTATTGTTCACTAATTTAAGTGTTTTTCAATTTTCACTTCAACACAGTTTTTCGAATTGGAATGGTTCCAATGACTCTATATTTGAAGTTGTAATTCGAAAGTCTAAATGGTGAACGTTTTGTTTTCTCTAGATTTTCATTCAACTACTTATTCGTAGTAAACAATTTGTAAAATAACCATACACTTGTTCTCCAACAAGTTCTTGGGGAAGTACTCTGTATCACAACATAGAGTTCTGAAGTTGAATATTGTCATCTTATATTGAAGGAAGTCGGTAAATTGGTTTTGAGCTAATTTCATATAATTACAATATCATGAACATAACTTGTTCAGTATAACTTCTCTTATATTTTGTCCTTCAGATTAAACATAGAATGAATTGATCACTCTTGTCTCTACGCAGGACAGTATTGAAAAGTGATTTTCATCGCCAAAAATTGGATTTTAGTTCAAAAGTCATGACCGAATCATTTTTTATGACTTCTAATTATTCGTAAATTATTCGAAAAAAGCATTATTCGTTATTTTTTAATTCAACTAAGAAGAAACGAAAAAAAATGAGAAAAGTGGTTCATTGGAAAACCAGTAGAACCGTTTGGGTTGAAGAGATGAAAACTGGCCTGTATTATTTTTATATAGTACCAGAATGATGCATCGAATGAGAATCAAGAGAGCCTAGAGCGCAGGTTTTTATGCTCACTTTATACCCATTACGATAATATCAGACTATTTCAGAGAGAAAATATACTTCGTATTATCACTAATAAATACTTATCAAAATATTTATTAGATTGCCACTGCAGTTTCGAAGTATACTACATTTTCAAGAACAATGAAAAAAGGAATTCGATTGTTTCAATACAAGTACAAAGTTGACCAGCAATAGAGTTAGCATTCTCGTTCTTTTCAGTATGTTCTACACCACTGTGTCTTCTTCTTCTTCTTCTTCATAGATCTTCAAAGAGTGCTGAAACCTTTCACCACTGTTCGCCAGGATATCTATTTGATCATTTGATGAACTGACAGTGCTTTTTTTATAATGTACATAAATATCTATGGATTCTAAAATATCTAGTTTTTTGCCTTTCGAAGCTGTATGTAACATCTTTGAATTATCTGCACCTGGAAAGGTATAATCGGAATCTAGACTATATTTGGTGAAATTCGAGTTCCAAACATATTCTATACTCAGGTAATATTTTTTCAGGTGCAGATAATTCAAATATATTACATTCCGCTTCAGAAAAAAAAATAGATAATCTATAATTCATATGAGTTCGCAAACACAAAAAAAATAACATCGTCAGTAGATTAAATGATTAAAAATAACATCGTCAGTATATTAAATGATTAATTAGGAATTTCTTTATGAATGTGGTTGGAAATGTAGTAATCGAAACTGCACTGGCAGTGAATGGGGCACTCGTGAAAAAGTTTTTTCGCAAACGAGTGACGGTACAGGATTCTGTCTGACTGAAAATGATGAAACAAAATGCCGATATCAGACAATAGTAGTATATTTTCAGTATTTCATCCTTCGTTGCGATGTCGACCGAATCAGGTGGTCCCGCGTCTGGCGGAAATAAATCTAGTGAAAATAAGTGCAAATATTGTAGTAAATTTGTTTCAAATGACGTGATTAGGTGTTCTTACAGTGAATGTAATACACTTATTCATCCTAAATGCTTTGATAATCTCAATAAAATTGTCAAAATTGATATTGGCGAGTTCAAATGTAGATATTGCCCAGATACTAAAAATATGACCTCAATAGAAACAGAACTTGTTATAGTGAAGAAAGAGGTTGAATGTCTTATGAGAGAAAGAGATTTGTTGTTGAAATACGTTTCTGAATTAGAATACAACGCAGGTTTATTGAAAGAGAATTTTAAGGTTGGCAACGCGCCTTGTTTATCATATTCGGCTGTAGCTGCAGGAACAAAAAAACGTCTTACTTCCATCATTGGATCCGAGAGGAGTGTAAACAAATATGTGAACACATCTGGCACTGAGGCGACAACTGTTCTTTTAGTACGTTCTTCTGATGGGAATTCCACTAATAAAGATGTAGAACATGTGGTCAAGGCTCAAGTAAGACCGGCCGAAATAAAGGCAAATGTACTGAATACAAAATTAATAAAGAATGGTATTCTCATAAATTGCAGTGGCAAGGAATCTTTGGATAAAATGAAAAATAAATTGCAACAGCGATTATCCTCTAATTATGAGGTGACTGAACCGAAGAAGTTCAATCCTAGAATTCAGGTACAGAATGTGAATGGCGAGGCGTTGGAGAGTAAGGATTTTATTGCTGAAATTATAACTTTTAATGATCTTGATTCAATAACTAGTACTCTTAAGGTAATTACGAAATCTAAATACAGAAATGTTTACAATGTGGTCCTTGAATGTGATCCGCTAACATTCAAGCGGGTTATGGAGAGAGGATTTCTGTGGATTGGTTGGAATAGATGCTGGGTTCGAGAGCATTTCGGCATTTTTAAGTGCTTTAATTGTTGGAAATATGGTCATATAAAAAAAATTGTAAGGCTACAGGTCCAGTTTGTCCTGTTTGTTCGGGATCACATGAAAAACGTGAGTGTACAGCTGATGCACCTTGTTGTAATAACTGCAAAGAACTAAACAATAAATCAAAAACAAATGTAGATACTTGTCATAATATAAATAGCAGAATGTACTTATATTATAAATAGACTAAATTTTTCAAATCTAGAATACAGTATGAATCCTAAGTTTGGTAAAACTCTCAAGATAGGGCATTTGAATGTCCGATCCTTGGGTTCACGTTTTGATGAGTTTAGAGGTTTAGTATTGGAGAATGATTTTGATATCATGTGTACGTCTGAAACATGGTTGAGGGAGGATTCGCCTACTGATTGTTTAAATATTCCAAATTACCATTTCATCCATCAACCTCGAGCTGGACGGTTGGGGGTGGAGTTGGAATTTATATAAAGCAGCATCTAAAGATGGATCGTATCTTGTTGGATTTTCCGAGCATTCCCTCTGTGGAGCAGTTATGGATTAGGGTTCACCTTGGCGGTGATGAGGTGGTTATAGGTACTTTTTATCGTACACCTACAAGAACAGGAGCGGTGCCAAATACATTGAGCAGTTTTTATGATTATTTCGAAAATGTATTGTCCCATATTTCTCCCCTATATACAAATGTTTTCATTCTTGGAGACTTCAATGTTGACCAGTTGGGCGACGACAGGTTGCCTGACTGTGCGGCGGCATATAATTTTATTCAACTGATAAGAGAGCCCACTCGTGTCACTGATGTGTCTGAGTCAATTATCGATTTGATTTTTACAGATGCTTCTCACCGTGTTATTGATGCGGGGGTGCTCGATAATGCTACTTCTGATCATAGGTTGATTTACTGTTCTGCAAGTTTTGTAACGCCCAGGATGGCACCGCGATTGGTTACGTACCGAGATTTCAAGAACTTAAATATGGATGCTTTTCTTGGGGACCTCGAGGGCACTCCATGGAATGATATTCTATATGAAAACAATGTAGACAGAAAGGTTAATTTATTTAATGATTTTATTCTAAAATTGTTCGATGAGCATGCTCCTTATATTTCTTCTTTGGTCAGTAAGCCTTTTGCGCCTTGGTTGACAGATAATATTAGACTCATGATGAAGTTGAGAACTGATGCCTTTCGTCGCTACAAGGGGACCAAGGACATAAATGCCCTTATATATTACAGACAGCTGAGAAATCTCACAACTGCAGCTGTTCGTGCAGAGAAGGCAGCATACTTGGAGCATCAGCTGAAAACATGTGGGAGCAAATCATTTTGGAAAACCGTGCGAAATTTTGATCTGAAATCAAAGAGATCGTATTCGATTCCAGATTTTCTGAAGAAGCCTCATGAAATCAATTTGCACTTCGCCTCTGTTTACAGTTCTCCTGATAGTTGTGGTGAATCGTCTACATTTTATGATTCGAGATTGTATAAGGAAAACCTAAAATTTAATTTCAAAATGGCATCTTTGGATGAAGTTTCTAAAATAATTATGAGCCTTAAGTCAAATGCTATTGGTTCTGATGGTATTAGCGCAAAAATGCTACAGTTATGTTGTCCAACAATTGTTCCTTATGTATGTCACATAGTTAACTGTTGTCTTGAGATTGGATGTTTTCCTCTGTCTTGGAAGCATTCTCTGGTTCAGCCACTCGCAAAGGTCCGTAATCCTCGCTCATGCGATGATCTGCGCCCAATTAGTATTCTTCCTTCCTTGTCGAAAGTTCTGGAGAGGATTGCTGTGGTTCAAATGTACAATTTTGTTTTGGACAGTGGTATCATCTCCCCGGCGCAGTCGGGTTTCAGAAAGAATCACAGCACCACCACTGCCCTGCTGAATATAACAGATGAAATTATTAGATCCTTGGATGCCGGTCTAGCATTGGCATTGATTCTTCTTGATTATTCCAAGGCTTTTGACTTAATTGACCACGTTTTACTGTGTGCAAAATTGCGTTTTTTGGATTCGATGTCACCGCTCTTGCCTTCCTCAGATCATACTTGAGTCTGCGCACACAGTCGGTTGTAATAGATAAAATTTCTTCCAGTACTTTGCCCATAACATCTGGAGTTCCTCAGGGGTCAATTTTGGGTCCGTTGTTATTCATCATCTATACGGCTGACATCTTCGATTACGTTAAGTATTGTAAAATTCAGGCTTTTGCGGATGACACGCAAGTGTTTCTTTCTTTCAATCCTGGGTCAGTTATTGCGGCAACATCTTTCATCAATGAGGATCTGGAGAGCATTGTGTGTTATTCGGGGAGACATAACTTAAGGATAAATCCATCAAAGTGTAAACTTCTGTTATATGTATCAGAATCAAGAAGGGCGGATATCACGGGTAACCTCGATGTGGTGTTGAGTGGTGATAGAATGCCTGTAGATGACAGCGCAGTGAACTTGGGACTGACTTTTGATAGGGATCTGCGCTTTCGTAGCTATGTAATGCAATTGGTCAAGAAAACTTTTGCAACCTTGAAAGTCCTATATGTCAACATAACCATATTGAACTTTAAAATTCGAAAAAAACTGGTGGAAACGTTAGTGTTGTCAATTTTGAACTATGGTTTACCTATAATCTATCCTTGTCTGGACCATTCTTCTCGAATGCGGCTTCAGAGGATTCAAAACGCGTGTTGCAGGTTTGTATGCCGCTTGAGAAAATATGATAGAGTCTCGAATAGAATTCAGCAACTTCGATGGCTAAAGATTGAGAATCTCTACAAACTGCGTATCTGTTCGTTGGTACATAATATCTTGCTGTTTGGACGGCCTGCGTATCTCCTCGAAAAGTTGATATACAGGGGGAACTTGCATGATGTGGCTGTAAGGCATGTAAAGCTTCTGAATTGTCCCAGGTTTCGTTTGGAACTATTTAAGCGTTCGTTTACTTACAATGCGGTAAGATATTATAATGAGATAAAATCAGAATGGAAGGATTTTCAAATCGTCAAATTCAGGAGGAATGTGGGAGCGCCTTGCTTCGGAACCAGGGAATGAGTATCAATCCGGTTGGTTGTTTTTTTGACGTATAGTTGTATATCTTTTTATTTTTGTTTTTATGGTGTGGCTCTCATATTGCTATGTACAGATCTGTTCATGTGGTTGGGTAAGAGTAGCATAGGCTGGACTTAGTTGTTTATCTAGATGTATATTTATATATCTTTTTTTCTTTTTCTTTTCTGTTTTTTATGGTGTAATTTCAATATTCTTCATTTTCAACATTCATTTCAATATCATGCATTTTGTTAAATTTTGTTGTTCATTACTTTATTACGTATATATTCATAGGGTTAAGTAGGAGTAGCGTAAGCTAGACTTCGCCCGGAAAAATAATTGTACTGATTGTACGTTTAATAAAGGCATTTATTATTATTATTATTATTATTATACTAGGTTATGTACAAGACTGTAATACACATTAATAACACAGTTTCTAGGTACGATGTTCTCAATTCTAGAGATTGCAAAACATTAGTTACTCAATTTTTTACATAAGACCTCAATGTGTGATGTCCATCTCAAATTTCTTTCTACATATATTCCAAGAAACTTCGTTGATTGGGATGATGATATAGTGTTGTCCCCATATTTAAAATCCAAGGTACTAATTCCATTGCCCTTCAAACAAAAAATATATTTAAACGAGAGGTAATAATAAAAACTTGTCTAAAAATCACTGACTGAACAATTCTTTATTCGACTAGTTTCGCCTTTTACAGCATTATTAAGAATGAATACATATTACAAAGACAACCTATAAATATTTTGCAGATCTGTTCGGACCACCTTGAATTTCGTCATAGAGATGGGGGTTTCCAAATTATCAGAGATTTAACAGCGGGGAATGGTTTAGGCCTAACTGGTCATTAAGAAGATGGTATTTATCGGATTTTTGAAGTTTATTTATTTCCATGGCTTTCAGGCAGTTCATTTTATTTCCTTTTTCACAGTAATGAAGTATCTTAGTTTTAAAACAACTTGAGATCTTATGACCTGTCGACTCTAGATGTTCCCGAAAAGCAGATTGTCCGTTTTTCACGTGTTCTTTTAGCCTAGTTTCAAAACATCTTCCGGTCTGGTCAACATATGACGACTTACATTCTTCACAGTCCAATCTATAAATTCCAGACTTCTTCATTAGCTCGGATTCGGACAATTTGTTATTAAAGATCATTCTGAATTCAGAATGATCTTTAATAACAATTTTATCTGTGAATTTTAAAGACTTGACCTGTGTAAATACAATATGTATATCTAGCGCCAATAAACTTAGTACTATTACTACTGCAGTCGCAGTATTTTTCGTATATTCAGTCGCAGTATTAGTCGTATTATTCTCTATAATGAAGAGATGAAAATTGGACTGTATGAAGCTGCAGATTTCCATAAAAACCTTATTATACCCTTTAACGGTAACATTCGACTACCTATATTGCGTCAAACATATACACACAGTCGACCTAAACAAGCCCATGATGAACTGGTAATTTGTACCTAGTCTTGATGGAATTATTCGATTTCTATGTAACACAATTATACGCCTTCGTGTATTGATGTCGACTTTATAATAAGATCACTCATGGAAGTTAAGCTGAAAAATAGTATAACAAAGCTATCCACGGTATTATACCTTCAAGTTATTTATGATAACCCTGGTGGCTATAAGTAGATGTTTTAGATTCATGGTGATTAGAAATTTGCGTGAGTTGCAATATATATACGGTGTGTTGTTTTCAGAACTACGAAATATTCATATTGAATAATGGATGATCGTGTAACTTCCACAAAGATAACATTTTTTTTTCATTGTGCTATTTGAAACATTTGATATTGCGGTATTTTCGTAGTACTGAATGATGAAAATTACATTTGGAAATCGAAAGTTGTCTTAAACTGACATGGAAAGCATAGATTAGTTATGAAACAAAGACTTTCATTATTATTTTATAAAAAATCAGTTCACAATGACAATTAGTTCATTATAACAATAATTCAAAAGATCTGTTATTCAACAGATCGATTGCGAAAGCCTTGCTGCTCCAGATTGATAATGGATATCAATCTAGATCTGATTGATCTAGATCAGGGCTTCTCAAAGTATGGGTCGAGACCCAAAATGGGGTCGCTTAGCAAAATTCTGCGGTGGCTAGAGATTTTAATGTCAAATTTTATAATCGAGAAAATTCATTGTAAAACTTTCATTGCAAAAATTATTGTAGATCACTTGAAAGCGCTAGAAATACAGTTCCGTACATATTTTATATTTATACATATCGATGTATTTGCCACATTTTCCGTTAGCGAGTTATATCTGTCATTATTGCAACTGAGAAGAAAATACTCAAAATACATCATAATAACATACTTATTGATTCTCAGAAACGTTTTTCGATATTGAATGTGACCATCAAAAAATTTGAATTTATTTTTCTTTATATTTAATATGGGGTCGTCAAGAAACTCGCGATCATAAATGGGGTCCTGAATGACAAAAGTTTAAAAAGCCCTGATCTAGATTGATATCGCATAAGTGAAATTGACTGTTATATTCCTCTCAAACGTTCTTGAATTCAACAATTTTGTTTGACAATTCTTTTTTGATTTGAGAGGAGCAATTATAATATTCTTGCAATATCGATGTATTTGCCACATTTTCCGTTAGCGAGTTATATCTACCAATATTGCAACTGAGAAGAAAATACTCAAAATACAGCATAATTACATACTTATTGATTTTCAGAAGCGTTTTTCGATATTAAGTTTTTTTATTTATACTCAAAGGGTTTGTGACCTTAATAGATTACCCATTAAATTATCATTTATCGTTTACCAAATTGTAGGACGTTTCCTCGACTGAGCCACTAACGCGAATGTGAAGTTTCTCAACGTAAGTGACACAAGGTTGAGTAGGTGAGAATCGTCACGTAACGAAAATGCGTAAAATTGACCGAGCACTACAACATAACTTTGGTATTCATCGCTGCATATAAAATGATAAAAATCTTCCGATTAACTTATCAAATACAAGTTTAAGTCCTGCACAATTATCTCTTTGTTTTTATTTCGAAACAAATTCGACATTTTTTGATTTGTCATTCACCTGAATTATGAAATGAGATAAACCCACAATTAAGGAAAAGAACACTCATCTCAAGATACCAAATAAAATATGTTGTTATGAGACAAAATTATATAATGAAATACAGTTTTCAAAGTATTAATAGGAAAGCGAGGGGAATTAACTGTCGAACACTGTGCAAGTTTTTCATTTTTCATAATTAATGATATGATTACTAACTTAACCTAACCTAACCTAACATAACCTACAATAAATGAAAAGAACACTTATCCCAAGATATCGAATAAAATATGTTGTTAAGAGACAAAATTATATAATAAAATACAGTTTCAATGTGTTAATAGGAAAGCGAGGGGAATTAATTAACTTTCGACCACTCAAGTTTTTCATTTTTCATAATTAATGATATGATTACTAACCTAACCTAACCTAACATAACCTACAATTAATGAAAAACCAATTATCTCTAGATATCGAATAAAAGAGACAAAGTTATAAAATACAGTTTTCAAAGTATTAATAGGAAAGCGAGGGAAATTAACTTTCGACCACCGTACAATTTTTTCATTTTTCATAATTGATGATATTATTTAAAAACGTTATATTGAATATTCCGCAAACATCAAGTGTTTTTTCCATCATTTGAATAAACAATGTTTCAAAAAATAATCAATACAGTTTGAAAAAAGTGTTATCTAAAAATGTGTTACACTTTACTCGATGAAAGCAAGAAGTGTATGAGGAAAGGGTTTCGTCTGAGGTAATTACCTGAACAAGTTATAAAAATATCGAATCCTTTCGAAAGAAAAAAATTAATATGTCACATTAAAGTTATTTTTTTCAGAGCCTGAGTGTTTTTCGCACCATTCATATGGCTTTATACCCCATAACGAACACTCCAAAACAAAGTATGATATTCCAAAACACAAAAATGCTTTCTTCTACGCTAAAACAGCTGTACAGCCGTCTACTTTTCAATTTAATTGATATTATATCACATGTTCTTCAAATATGCCAATTTTGATAAGGTACTCAATTTTTCAACGAAACGCAATATAGAATACAATTAATATTCATCGATAATAGCGGACGAGATGATACTCTGTATTATTTTAGAATAATCTCTCATCTATATGTATACATATATATCTTCATCACAAGGTATTTTCAGTTCTCCTTTTGTAACTAGGGGCACTGAAGCATAATCAACTTACTAGATGTCTCGACTGCTTTAAATCATATAAGAAGTATGATTGCTTGCAGTAGATAGGTTGTTATAAAGTGATGCAAATAAAACACTGAATCTATGTGACGGAATAAATGGGAGTAACTAGTTTATAACGTACTCCCCTGTAAAATGTTGGTGATATCACGGGCTAGCTCTAAAATTTTGGGAGACGTACTATATAAAATCTAGTGAAACTAGATAATCAATAAGTGATGAGGCCGATACTTGATGTAAATCGATAAACATAATAAAACTATTGTTAAACTGATTTACACATATATTAAAAAGAATACTGCATGACGTACGTTTCGATGAGATTCACCTTTTTCAAATGCTACGTGCAGACTAATGACAATTTCTCGAATACATATAATATATAAACTTAAATACAGAGAAAACAGGTAGATAACAGGTAGAAGGGATGAATTCATACTGAACTACTATATAGTAAATTAAGTAATTTTGAAAAGATTGAGAAGGGGGCTTGAGGTATGGTCGATTTGGCTGTTCAAAAGGTTGCCAGAATATTTGTATTTATTAATTTGAAGTGATTCTAACAAATTAAGCTTCTTTCCCTTGTTTGCGGTATTCAAAATTTCAAAATCGGAATTGAATATATGATTTTCGTTAATCAAATGATTCGCATAATGAGAATCTGTCTTCTGATTATCAAGTTTATAAGTTTTCAAATAAGAATTTCGGAACATAAACGTAGCTTTGATAATCAGAAGACAGATTCTCATTATGCGAATCATTTGATTAACGAAAATCATATATTCAATTCCGATTTTGAAATTTTGAATACCGCAAACAAGGGAATGAAGCTTAATTTGTTAGAATCACTTCAAATTAATTAATACAAATATTCTGGCAACCTTTTGAACAGCCAAATCGATCATACCTCAAGCCCACTTCTCAATCTTTTCAAAATTACTTACTTTACTATATAGTAGTTCGGTATGAATTCATCCCTTCCACCTGTTATCTACCTGTTTTCTCTGTATTCAAGTTTATATATTATATGTATTCGAGAAATTGTCATTAGTCTGCACGTAGCATTTGAAAAAGGTGAATCTCATCGAAACGTACGTCATGCAGTATTATTTTTAATATATGTGTAAATCAGTTTAACAATTGTTTCATTAAACTAGATAATTTTATTTAGAATTTCTATTGCACATCTTTTTGATTCAAGATTCAAAAAAATTTAGATTGAAGATCTCTCTAAGCTTGAATCGAGTTATTCTTTCTTCTTGATCAGATCGCCTATTTTCAGTTTCTACGTGATAGATAGAATCCAATTCCCACAGAGCTACTCGAGATTTGGTGGAACTCCAGGGGAAATAGTGAAGCCTCAATTTGAAACTCCAGGGATATGTTTTAACTCCAGGGGATATGCGCTTACAAGTGCACTCGCAAATCATAAAGATGAAAGATATATTCAACAACCAAAAAACTAATCAGTAGCAATATTCCCTCAGAATCCAATATCGGAAAGAATGAATTTATAACCCGAATATACTGTGTACTTGCATCGGTGCATTTTGAACTACGATTATTTCATGAGTTGCGGTCCTAAGAATTATTTCTTCAACCATTGAAAAGTATTTTAAAACGTTACAAGGTAAAATATATGCATTCCTTTAATCTTCCCTTATGTTCAGTTCAAAAAATCCCCGAATTAAAGCCAAGTTTAATGCTTCTGCTTTAACATTATTCTTTCAAGAAATGTAGAAATACGGAAAAACGATGCAAAATTTCAATTGCAAAAATTGAAATACAATTTCGTCATCAAAACGGCATAATGGGATATTTATATATCACGCGATTGAGGTAGTAATTTTCATTCTTGAGGCGGGGTTATGACTTAATAAGAGTGAAACATTGCCAAACACTGGATTCCAGAATATTTACGTAGTTATTTTTGTTGCATTGTAGATAAATGCAACACCCCACTTGCGTACCGCTTTTCCGTGTGATAATTTTCAGTCAATATGCCATATTTAGCAGCTTTTAAAACGTCCGTATGTTTGATAGTTCGCACACTTCCATTCGTCAATAAATCGATATTTTTGCTGATTTTCTTCAACATTTCTGGTGATATGACTGGTCTACTGAAACGATATTCGTATTTTAAGTCCGCTGTTTAATCTCATATTAATTATTGTGATGAAAAGAAAGGTTTTCTCCAGAATAAAATCGATATCTACTTAGATGTTAGTTATAATATGTATATAAAAGACGATGGAAATTTTTTTTGTGATTTAAATTTCAACAAACGATTCGTTGACAGCTGCCAAACAAATAGTCTATACTTTTTTCTCTCTCGAATTCCATAATTGAACATCATAGTTTATTTTCTATGATATTTCGAATCTATAGAGAAACATTTCCAGGTCCGTATTGTAGATATCTACAGAGTGAAAGATCTCATAAGATCTCTCAAAATTCTCTGGATTTTATTGAATCTAATAACTATATAGGTTATGCTATGCAATCTGTAGATTACAATGAAGTATAATCGCACATTGTTATGAGAAGTAAAAATAATATAATAAAACAATTGTTAAACTGATTTACACATATATTAAAAATAATACTGCATGACGTACGTTTCGATGAGATTCACCTTTTTCAAATGCTACGTGCAGACTAATGACAATTTCTCGAATACATACAATATATAAACTTAAATACAAAGAAAACAGGTAGATAACAGGTAGAAGGGATAAATTCATACTGAACTACTATATGGTAAACTAAGTAATTTTGAAAATATTGAGAAGGGGGCTTGAGGTATGATCGATTTGGCTGTTCAAAAGGTTGCCAGAATATTTGTATTTATTAATTTGAAGTGATTCTAACAAATTAAGCTTCATTCCCTTGTTTGCGGTATTCAAAATTTCAAATAAACGTAGCTTTGATAATCAGAAGACAGATTCTCATTATGCAAATCATTTGATTAATGAAAATCATATATTCAATTCCGATTTTGAAATTTTGAATACCGCAAACAAGGGAATGAAGCTCAATTTGTTAGAATCACTTCAAATTAATGAATACAAATATTCTGGCAACCTTTTGAACAGCCAAATCGATCATACCTCAAGCCCTCTTCTCAATATTTTCAAAATTACTCAGTTTAGTATATAGTAGTTCAGTATGAAGTCATCCCTTCTACCTGTTATCTACCTGTTTTCTTTGTATTTAAGTTTATATATTGTATGTATTCGAGAAATTGTCATTAGTCTGCACGTAGCATTTGAAAAGAGTGAATCTCATCGAAACGTACGTCATGCAGTATTATTTTTAATATATGTGTAAATCAGTTTATCAATTGTTTTATTATGTTTATCGATTTACATCAAGTATCGGCCTCATCAATTATTAATTTAAAAATAATATGACGTTACGATACACAAAAAGTTATTTCTACGAAAGGAGAATACAGATTTTTGTTTGAAAGATTGCAAATGATTTTTGAAAATATAAAAGGAGCTATACTCTATAAATTCCTAAGAGTTATATCGAAAAATATATAATCAGTAGTATTACATCCGTAGAAGATGTACTTCGAAACGCGCGTCATGCTATTTGTTCAATAAAAGAGAAAAATTTAAACATTGTTTCACTAGAAAAATCCATACGCTGTAAGTTATTATATGTCGAAATACAATAGCTGCCTTTTTTGAATTTGATACTTGATAACAATTTTCTTCTGTTTCAATGTACAGGCGTGCATTTTTCTCTGTACATATTTTGTTATGCATTGCATATTCTCTTACGCATTGCAATTTTTATAGACATAAAGAATCACTGATTTTGGCAGTACTAATGCTAGTTATTCGGAAGACCATTTCAAATTATTTTTTATCGCTCTATTCACTATAAGAAGCTCCGTAAAACTTTGTAGACAATAATCCTTCCGTTAAAGTATTTGCCATACACAAAACATCTGACCAAATACTCCATGGGGTAAAATCTAATAAAGACAGTAATAAGAGAAATGAGAGGCACAAGCGTTCTTACAATTGAACATAGTTAATCCCTTTCGATAACTGCAATATTCATGTTAATATATATAATGAACGAATGGAATGAATTTTTGAGTTATTTTTCTTTCTCTTCTGAAAATTATGTTTTTTTTGCTTAATAACAGAACTGACTCAATCATATTGGCAATTACGTCGCAAAAATCAAAAGTATTTGCGTTGGTGCGAAATAATTATTGATTCAAAAGCATTCATCAATTGTTTCATATAAATGTAATGTCAAATCAGTTCTCACACAATATTCGGAGAACTCTTGTTGGAAAAGTATCTGGAAAACACTCATTACATCTGAAAATTATGGATATAAAAATAATTTCGGAAATAAGTTTGAAGAAAAATGTTGACTATTCTGGAAATGAATTATTATTATAACTCCTCATGAAAATTAATATTTCATAGGTAATAAGCCTTTTGCACAATATTAATAAAATAAAATATGTATATATATATATATATATATATATATATATATATATATATATATATATATATATATATATATATATATATATATATATATATATATATATATATAGTTTCAAGATTCACAGGTAATTCAATACTAGCAAATACTGAGACTCTTAATGGAAATATCGAAATATTTCAAATAAAACTCTCAGGGAGCTGTCTACACAAATGTTATCAACGAGAACGAACCCATCACTTTCGAGAGTGAATATTAAGAGCGTTTCGAAAAATTCGTCGATCTTGTTGAATGATAATAGGATACAATTGTTTCATCATTATTATGAATCATCAGTCCATATTTAATCTATCAATCAAGAATCGATGACTTTCAACGAACATAGGTCCTATACCAAATTAAGAGAAGTTCTAGAGAGTGAAATACTCACGTAGGCTCCCTCTATCGGCGAAAGGACGTATAAACACTCCCTAGCGTTCAAGATTCCTACTCATGACAACAAGAGTGCGAGTGGAAGGCTTTGTAGATATTTCATTCGAACACAACAGAAAATTGTCTGAAATGTGTACGAATGATCCCATGCCTAATCGCTCCAGATCACGCCCAGGCGGGCAAAAGTGTAGCTAGTTTCAAGATTCACAGGTAATTCAATACTAGTAAATACTGAGACTCTTAATCGAAATATCGAAATATTTCAAATAAAACTCTCAGGGAGCTGTCTACACAAATGAATTGATGAATTTTTACACAGATGAATTTTTCGAAACGCTCTTAATATTCACTCTCGAAAGTGATTGGTTCAGTATTTCCTAGTCTCAGTATTTACTAGTATTGAATGACCTGTGAATCTTGAAACTAGCTACACTTTTGCCCGCCTGGGCGTGATCTGGAGCGATTAGGCGTGGGATCATTCGTACACATTTCAGACAATTTTCTGTTGTGTTCGAATGAAATATCTACAAAGCCTTCCACTCGCACTCTTGTTGTCATGAGTAGGAATCTTGAACGCTAGGGAGTGTTTATACGTCCTTTCGCCGATAGAGGGAGCCTACGTGAGTATTTCACTCTCTAAAACTTCTCTTAATTTGGTATAGGACCTATGTTCGTTTTGAAAGTCATCGATTCTTGATTGATAGATTAAATATGGACTGATGATTCATAATAATGATGAAACAATTGTATCCTATTATCATTCAACAAGATCGATGAATTTTTCGAAACGCTCTTAATATTCACTCTCGAAAGTGATGAGTTCGTTCTCGTTGACAACATTTGTGTAGACAGCTCCCTGATAGATTTATTTGAAATATTTCGATATTTCGATTAAGAGTCTCAGTATTTACTATATATATATATATATATATATATATATATATATATATATATATATATATATATATATATATATATATATATATATATATATATATAATGAATGAATGTTCTCTCGTAACCAATTTTATTTATTTCAGGATTTTGTTCCAATTTTTGTTTGTATATACGAAAACCTCGAAAAACACTCTCGAATCATTTGCATCCAATTCGTTTACAATAGATAGTACTTGTTGGGTAGACCGTTCAGAGCGACGAGTTGAAAAATGTGTTAGTGTTCATCATTCACAGTCGTCAAGATAGATCATATCGAGAATTCGAACAGGTTCTTTTCATTCGTAGAAATACATATGAATCTGATTACTTACCTCATTTATCAGATTGATGTAATTATAACCTTTCATATAGAATGTAACAAGCCGTAGGGTGAGTAATGCAGTGCGACATCTATAATTAATTTAATTATTGAATGATGACATTTTGGAATTGCTGACTTCATTACATCACATAACAGAAAACAATTGGGGACATTTCTTGGAAATGTGGTTACTTATGAATATCATTATTATTTTTAACAACTTTTCTACAGTGGGTTGAAAATAATTGATACACCTCGATGTTATTTATACTCTGTTATTTACTCCATTATCGAGACTGGTAATGTGCTGACTGTTCGAAACATGTTGTCTCAACGTTTTTAATAGTGTTGTCTCATTTTTCAATACAATCTTGTAACAAAAAGCTGAGGGTTTAATATAAATTGATTGAAAACTTATTATATTGTTAAACTATGAGGAGCAAGCAAAATAATAGAAAAAAATGAACGAAAGAGGGTTTATTAAAAAAGAAATCATAAAATATAATGAAAAAGTTACCGTTGGTAAACATTGCGTTTGAAAGTACAATAACTGTTGATATGTATTCCAAGTTTTATGGCTGTCATCAGAAGGGCGTAACACAGTTGTATAAACTTTCAGTAGCAATGAACATAATTCTTTGCAAAGAACAATTCAAGGACCATTTTCAGCTTCCGCTGGATCTCTTCGGCTTGGAATAAAAATATGCTCTACACCCTTTTTATCTCTATGGAATATAAAAATCCAGAATCCGAATTAACCCAGGAAAATTTGTTCTGGCAAGAACCATGAAACTCAATAAAGAAGTTTTTGGTATAACAAAAGTTACAAACGTTACAAATGTAATATATTGTTGAGCGACAATCGTATGTTTATTTGCTGAAAGGGTCGACAAAAGGACTAACAATTAATGAATTTTGCTAAAAAATCAGACAGAAGCAAAATTAGAATGTCAAAATACTCCTTGAAAGTCTCAATTAAGTTTTAATATGAAACTAGACCAAAATAGAATGAACAGTCGAAACAGACAATGAATCAATTAATTACATTTACAAAAATAAAAGACTATGCAAAGAATGTGTAAGCAAAGACGACACGAAAATTAATAATGCTACAAATGATAATATCAATCTAATATCAATCAAACTGCACAGTTGAAAAGGGTTTTGTGGAATTCAGTGCATCCTATTGATTCTTGTTCACATAAAATTTCCATCAAATTTCGAGGTCCTCCAGTCCTGAGATACCAATCATTTTTACTGAATTTCATTCCTTATTTATTTAATATCAACTGAATTAAATTTCGAATCCCCTCTTAACCTTTATACGTATTAATTTCTTTTGGTATTTTGGTTTCTCCAAATTGGGAAGCAATAACTCCTTTTCGACTATGTCTAGGTATTTACACAATCCTCTGCAGATAATTTGTTCTCAATGATGGTGGTCTAGTCCATACATATTATAAATTCTTCTACCATTATCTTCAATTAGAAATCAAGAGTTTTTTTTCATTGCAGACGTTTGTTTTTTATTGTCACGGAGAAACAATGAAATCTCAAAAAAACCTTTATGAAATTAAACTGAAATTGAACGCATATTTGACAATTAAAGCTCAGAGATTATTCTAATGATTTATCTTTCAACAATCAAGAATAGTTTAAAAATAAAGGTCTATCAATGTTCGCTTTATTCATACCTAAGCTCGAAATGTTTGACTATTAATATAAATAAATACATCTGCTTCAATTAAGAGAACTTAACTGAGACAGTATTACTTCAAACAAAAGCGTTTCCAGTGAAAATTATAGCTTGAATATTGAATTTTTCAATATTGTCCAGACCCACTTTATTGTAAGATAATAGTGTGTTTTCGTTCTAATGATATCATTGTTAATACCAGGTATAAATCCTTCGAATAACTGGATGTATTGCTGTAAACAAGAGTCTTATATTATATATCTACCAACATGTCAAATCAATTACCACTAAATCCTGGTTATTTACCTTGTCGCCCATTATATTATAATATATTAAATCAGCACTTTGTTCATGACATAATTTACCGTTCTTAAGAAAAGACATTCTATTCCCGTAGTGATTTATTAGTTTGTAATCGGGAGGTCTCTAAATACTATTATTAGTGTTACTGGCTTTCTTCATTGTTTTAATGGTAAGTTGGCAAAACCTTATATGTATAAATTCTTATGGTAAACATGTTATTCAAAATACTTCCTTGTTATGATAATTGGCAAAATAGTTCAGGAATGGGTATCGACATAGTAAGCAATGTAGTCGTGCTACATCACACCGATGAAATATTCAGCTTTTTACCATATTCAAACGCCACTTGTTGCTATTAAGGTCCGCACACATGTCACCGAAATTTTATTGCTTATTATATGAAATGCGTATAAACGAAAGAACACATTTCAACAGTGTCAACATTTTTCGTAGATTATATATAACTCGCTTTGACTGAAAAACTTTTAGTTCTTAATGAATTCTTCGTTACTACATGATAATTTATCACGAGGAAGAGCAAACGATTTGGTTTCAGTTCGACTATTTACAATGAAATATAAAAACATTTTCCGATATTAGATTTTTAGATTTGTCCTGTTAGTAACGGAATATATAGAAATCGAACTGATCGATCACCCAAAACAAGAGTCAAGGATCACAACAACAATCTCTATTTCTTCCACCGAAAAATAATCTCAAAACATTCCCAAATTTCCGAAAGACATGAAATGAAATTATACGAATCACTCAAAATTTTCATAGTTGTCAATAATGGAAATGGCAATCAATTTGAATGAGAAGTTTGACTTGATGTATTCTGCTTCATAATTTGAATAAAACTAAGTTGTTTCGTTTTCCACTATAATTTAGTCAAACATGACAATACTTTTTAGCGAACATAATGGCTTCATCAAATATATATGATGAACTGATGAAACCACTATGTTGGCGAACCATTACTGTCATTTTTGACTGAATTATAGTGAAAATCACAAAACTAATTCGTTTCATTTAAATTATGTTGTTAGATTTTCATGAAGTATCGGCCCAATCAATAAGTATTCTCCTTCATTTGATTATTTTGGAACATACTATAATCTCAACGGATGTTTTTCTTGAAAATTCAATGTTTTTCATTTTTTCATCGCTTCACATTTCGTTTTGACTGAACTAGCCTCATTTTGGAAATGTGTTGATTCGTAATAGGAGAAGAAAATAATAAATTATAATGTTATCCTTGTTAATTGAACGTAATTAATCAAATTTATTGAATTTTCGCTGATCTCTTCACGAAAAATTATTCAATACATTAAATAAAAACACTTTTCTTGGTTTCACACAATTTATAATGAATACTTGACAATTGTTTCGGGGTGTTGCCCCATTTTCAAAAGTTAAACTGAACAACATTTTTTGACCAACATTCTTATATATACTAATAAAATATATACTAAATAAATGCATTATAATAATAATAATGCATTTATTCATTTATTATCCAACAGATATACATCCAATTACAGAGAAAAAATTAAAAAAAAAATTATTTTTACAGAAAATTACAAGACCTTCTTTGTTATTCCATAATTCTTAGATAATTTAATACTTTTACATGTATAATGACCTGTCCCTCTACTTGGGAGACATCGACTTCAGCTAATTAAAAAAATCTTCAGTTAATCAAAAAAACTAGAATAATAACCTTAAGAGGTAGACAGAAAGGTTGCAAGTTGTTTTGGACTGATATAAAAATATGAAAGAAATGCGAAAAACTTTTTTGTAGTATACATGAATATAATTTAATTTACAATGTCCTCGGACCACGGATTAGCAAGACTTTCTGCAACACCAATAACTGAACAAGCATCTTGCAAGTTAGTTGTAGGCAAAGTGCTCTGTTCAACATCGACATCGGTTTCATCAAGCCACAACGGTAAATCAAGGTCACACTGCAAGCCGCTTTCGAATTTGTACGTGTTTGTCGAGAAAATAAATGTACGTGATATATTACTACACCCTCCTCCTTTTGATATTTCTTAATTTTTTCAAGGACTCCTCCCAGTTCAGTTAACTCTTGAAAATGGGGTAATACCCCGAAACAATTGTCAAGTATTTACTGTAGATTTTGTGAAACCAAGCCAAGTGTTTTTATTTAATATATTGAACATAATTGTATTATATTTGTTGCGAATAATCGATTCCAGTCTATTTACTTGAAATTAAGAAAGAATTGAAAGGATATATTCTGCTCCACGAAATTTTCGAAATTACGCTTCCTGAAACTTTCTGATGAATGGTTCCAGAAATTTTCTGTTTCCTTATGAAATCCGAAAAGATATAGTTCGCCTTATTTTTCAAGATATGCGGTTGTTTGATATCCGATTGCTACCGAATCAAAGTTTATTGTAATTTTTCAAAGAGCCGATGTCAGTCAGCCGATCGAACTTATAGTTTAACGCTGATGCCAAACTCTTCAAGAAAACGGTGGGAATTGAACCCATCGGCACCACTATGCCGAAAGCGTATAGGGCTACTATGCCGTTAAGCTTATGGCTGTAAGTTGTGAGCATTTTTGAAGGAATATGGAGCGGTATTGTAATAAAAGTAAAATAATGCTTCATGTTCACTTCAAAATACGTAAAAAGATGATATATGAATATGCCTATTGACATAATTGTATAATATAAGTATGAATTATAATATTGAATGATGCATTTCATTTTATATATATTTTCAAGTATAGATATTCGAAATAAAATACAAGGTAACAAGTTATATTGTAGAGTTGTATAAATTCTACTAATACTCCTGCATATACTAAAGAATGCAAATTCAATAAGAATTTAAAAACCTTCCAATAAAGAAATTCAGAAAAGTTCGTGAAGAAAATTCAGATTCTTCCTATTTTTCCATATGAAAATGAAATAAATACTAATGCGGAATGAGATTTGTAGTACCTAGAAACCTTCAAAACCAAATAAATTTTCCTTTTTTAAATAATTTAAATAAAACCAAGTATTACTTTTTCGATTTTCACTATAATTAATTCAAAAACATGACAATCTTGTTTCGCCAACATAGGGTTACCAACATTTCTTCGGCGAAATATAGTATTTTAAAAAATTTGCTTTAAAAAATATAGTACACTTGTAAAAAATATAGTATTTAATGGAATAATAAAAAAATAGACATTGGTATATTTGTTACTTATTTATTTTTTATAGAAGCTATATTTTTTGCACTTCTTGCATTGTTTAATAATTTTTTATCTATTATATTATTATTATTAATATTATAATGTTATTATTAAGTGTCATATGCTTTATTACATTCAATAATTAGATTAATGTAAATCAGAAGCTCATTTTTTATTAATGAGATACTACATCTGTTTCTTTCTTCCCGCCATTTCGAATTCATAACCGAAAGTATCCTTTCTGTGAATGCCGAAGTGGCAGGAATAGAGCAGGAATGACACTACTTTAAGTAAACTGGGTAAGTTATTTTCAGTATTTTTCAAAATATGCTGCCATTTTTGCCCTGTAGTTTTATCAGTCAACTCAATAAATCTTTTACTTTTGCTCAGATCAGAACCAAAGAGAAAGGATTATAGGTGCGTTCGGATTTCGGATACACGCGAGCCTCACTCAAAAGTTAATGTTAAAATCTCGTTCATAAGTAATAAAAAAAATAGATAATTTGTTTGTTAGATTTCGTTGTGAAAATATAGTATTTTTGCGTACTATATATTACTTTAACAGTATATAGTACGAAGACCCGAAATATAGTACAATACTATATATTATAGTACGGTTGGCAACCCTACGCCAACACAGTGGCTTCATCAGATGTTGATGATAAACAGTTTATCATCAACGATATTGTCATGTCTTTGAATTAATTATAGTGAAAATCGAAAAACTACTTAGTTTTATTTAAATTATGTATTTAGATTTTCATCAAATATCGGCCAAATCGATTAGTAAATTTTCCTTGTTTTGAAAATCATTTTTGAAATGCGTTTTTTGCGCGTGGAGAAAAATTGGAATAATGTTTTTGCTTTCTCAACAATTACTGTTGTGCATGATGTAATTTGAAAGTGTTCTGCAACAGTTTCCAATCAATCCAGATATTTTAACGAACGCAAAGCGAAAATAATATCTGTCACATTCTTGAGATGTTATGCTCATTATTTCCAAATAAGGACAAGTGAAGCGTGAACGTAGAAATTATCACGGTCTTTCTGAGAACCAGCAAAGCACATAATAATATCCATTTTCAATTTGAATTCATCTGAAACTAGCTACAAACTGATAATTATAGTCTACGGGTAGTAACCTACTATCGCTTGTTTAGATTGCACCGTTTTCAAATGATTTACAGAAGCTTGAAGCTGATAAGAAGGTATGATAATGCAATCTATCTGAAGTAATATACGGTTAGTCATTGTTTGTAGCCTATCGTACCATAATCAGCAGAATAAACTAGGGAATAGTGCTCTAGGTTGCATAAAATGATCTACTACATCTGTTCTATGAAAATTATTTGAGATCGTTTGCGCCTTTTAATCGATTTGCCAAACAGGATTAGAGAGTTTTTCCTATATTTCGAATATGACCTGTATTCGTTAACACAATTTGAGTACTGAAATTGATGTTTGCTCCATATTCAAAGAATTTGGTTCCGTGAAAAGAGAACTTTTGGTGAATCCTATGGATAACACTCGAAACACTTTCTAAATTTCACCAAATTTTTTGACACACGCGAAATATGTTTGAGTTTAAAACTCGAAAATCAAAATTGTAAACGAAAATAACAAAGTTTTTCGAATTAAGAATAATTGTATCATCAATATATGAGCTTCTTTATTTATATATATAGATATTTATATACATATATATATATATATATATATATATATATATATATATATATATATATATATATATATATATATATAACTCAACAACGCCTGAAACAATTTTGCCAATTTTTTTTTTAAATTGTTCGTTGAAGTCCAAAGATGGTCTTTACGGCGAGAAAAATTCGAATAATTGTCGGGAAAAGCCTAAGAACAGCCCTTTTCTTTTTCCCATCAAAACGTTTTCTAACTAAAATGTAGAGTCAGTTTTACCTTTATTGCTATTCAATAATTTTCATTGTTGAACACTGTTGTCTAACCAATCACAATTTTTTTTGTGTTTGTTATTGTCAAGAAAGGTTCTTAAGAAAGAAAAATTTTTAGAAATTGCGCGGAAAATTAGAAAATTCAAGAATACTTATTTAATATATTAACAACTATATAATATAATATTATATCTAATTTACCTATATAATATAAAAATTAATCCCTATTTCCCTTGGTCACGCCATCACGCGTGATCGGCTGGACCGATTTCACAATTTTTTTTTGTTGTGTTTGTTATTGTCAGTGAAAAAATTCTGAAAACTGCGTGCAAAATTAGAAAATTCCAGAATACTTAATCATTAATATAAGAAAGAAATGATTATTAATTCTCAAGAAGAGGATGAAAAAAACTGATTATCTTATCACACGGTTAGTTCAGAGCTATCACACTAATATTAAAACTTCAATTTAATAAACAATTTTGGTAGGTTTGAATAGACTAACATACACGTTACTAACGTAGCAAGTGGTATTATAGAGAAGAAAATACAGAGTTTTTAGTTTACAGTTGAAATTTCGTTTTTAAAAATGCTAGCTATTAGATGTACAAACTTAAGTCGCAGAACTCGCAATGCAGCAAGTTAAAGATATGAACGAGCAAGTCAAACTGACGAGCAACGTGAAACCCGAAATGAAGTAGAACAGAATCGATGGAATCGAAATTAACAATATGAAAAGGTTGCGTTTAACTCCTAACGACCTGCATTCAATTATAACGTTGAAATAGATTACAGTTCACAGCAAATCGTTGCTATTGGACCAATGAACGTTGTTTGTCAATATTGAAAGGCAAAGTTTCATTGTTATTGATAAGAAAATACTACTAATGGTGCAACAAAATATTGCGCGAAGATTCAATTCCAATAGACGCTATTGGTCACGCTATGACAGTCACCAAAGTCATTATGATCATTGGTTTCCTGGAATGGACTAAATTCTGAAAATTTGTTGACTTATATCCAGCAAATATCTCATATAATTAACGATGAGATATATGGGACAAGTACTTGATACGAAATTAGGAACACAACTATAAAACGGACAGGTTAATCAATTTCAATATATCAAATGTTCAAATGTAATATAGAAATTTCTTGATAATTCGACTATTTTGAAATAATAGGAAGTATTGTTGTCCCTTCGTAAGTGAGTAAGACCCTGGCTCCACACGGGATACATAGTTAAAAACAAAATAGTGTAGCACAAATGAAAGAACATTTCCGGCTTTTTGAAAAATATTCAGAGAAAAATAACTGGACGTACAAAGTTAGCCGGGTCAGCTCTTAATATATATATATATATATATATATATATATATATATATATATATATATATATATATATATATATATATATATATATATATATATATATATATATATATACATGTAGGGTTAGTCACGACTGACTAGTGTAGACATAAATTAGATATTCGTGGGATAACAGTCAGGTGGTGTGAAATAAGAAGACTCCTTTTTCCTTAACTTGAGCTTTCAAAACTATATTGTTCCTTCATTAGGAGTGCTACAACGTAATATTACTAACTATCAAAATGGTAAATCGAACAACAAAAAAGGGTTAACTTATGAAATTGAGGTTCATTCTAAAATGTTGTTCAATAAAATGAAAGAATTTATTTATTTATTTAGCGTATGGCAAACATGGATTTAAATGAAAGAAATTTGTACCAGACCGCATGGTTTAGCTCCAATTGATAACCCACTGAGCAGGCTATGTCTGATTTTCACAAAACATTGACAATGACATTATTAAAAGTATTCTGTACTTTGCTGTCGTTCTGTCGAACCTGAAATAAGGATGATGATTTGATGCCACACTTTATGAAAGCACAACACAGACTGCCAAAATCATGTGATATTGGCAATAAATTTCAGAGTTTAAATATATAATTAGACTGTTGGAGTACTATATTTTATAACGGGTAATAACATTCAATTTTGTTCTAAGAAATGAATTAATTAACTGAAATAAAATAAATAAATATTGAAGTTTCGATTCTGCAAAAAAACACAGAAGGGACAAACAAAAACATTGTATGTATTCTTGTATGACTGTTCGTACTTTGAACTACATTCCATCAGACAGATATCAAGTGGAGAACCCGTAACTTTTACTGAAACACATTTTACATTAAGAACATTGAATAACGAAACTGCCTGTCCCATAATTGTTTTAATTAATACTGAATCAAAATATTCATAGTGAATTCATAGAAGAATTTAATATAATTAGTACTAGAGTGAAGTACTTAATGATAGTTCGTTTCCGAATATAGCTCTGGAAGCTGAAGCTTGTAAGTAACAGATAACAGAATCTACGATTCATCAAGAATTACTTTCTCGGCAAAAAAGATGATTTCTCAAATGATGTAAGTTTTCGTTTTGTACAATCACTCATAATAAAGCACCCCAAGAATTTCGACGTATGCTGTTTTTCCGGAAGAAAATCATTTCCTTTCGAGTTGATTGATGCAATGCCTTATTACTTTTTTCTTGATATGAATGTTTATAAATAGGTTATTTCCGTTTTCATGACTTGTTGATGTATTTCCATATTATGAAAAAATTCCTCATCAATCTCGAATTTTTCAACATAAATATAATAAAATAACAATTTTCTATATAATAATGATAATAGAATAAATTTATTGAGAAACATTCTTTACATTGTAGAATTACATTCATTTCAATTGATACAATAATTACAACTAGGAAGAATGCTCTCAAAAGGACTGAATTCAGTTTTGAGTCTGATCTTCCATTCAGCCCTCGAGCTAAAATATTGGTTCAAACAAAAATCTTGGTTAAATTTATATTTACAATAATATACAACTTTATTTGAAAAAACAAGAAAAGAATTACTTCAGTAATATTGAACATTTGAGACAATTTCACATGGTGAAAAACATTCGAGTTAAAAAAAATATAAAAACATATGATACAAAAAATTGATTCATACATTATTGCCTACATTCGAATCATCGAAATTCTCTGCCACACTATAGTAGGCCTTTGTTAAGAGCAGAGATTTAACTCTCCTCTTAAACAAATGAGCTTTCAGTACTTTCAAATTCGATGGTTGGATATTTTAATACTCTGATAATAAAGAGACTGTTCGAATTTAGCTGTTTTATACATAGGAATAAGTAGTACATCCCTGTTCCTTATTGAATACTCATGATTACTATATAATTTAATAAACCTATCTTCATTTTCTTTAACATATAACAAACATCTATTAATATATAAACACGGTAAGGTGAGTATGTAATTATTAATGAAGATAGGTTTACAAGACATTCGCTGATGAATATTGAATATTAATCGAAGTATTCGCTTCTGTGTAATAAACACCCTACTTATTTCTGTAGAGCAGCCCCACAGCAGAATATTATATTTTAGATGACTATATACAAGACTGTAATACACATTCATAACACAGTTTCTAGATACGATGTTCTTAATTCTAGAGATTGCAAAAAATTAGTTACTCAATTTTTTACATAAGACCTCAATGTGTGATGTCCATCTCAAATTTCTGTCTACATATATTCCAAGAAACTTTGTTGATTGGGATGATGATATACTGTTGTCCCCATATTTAACATCCAAGGTACTAATTCCATTGCCCTTCAGACAAAACTGAACACATACAGTTTTGTCAACGTTCACCATCAGATTGTTCATTTGATACCAACTTACAAACTCTCTCACAATGCATTCAAATGCCTCAGAAGTTCTTCAGGAGTCTTGCCAGAAACGACCACCGATGAATCATCCGCATATAGTATCACCAAAAACCGGGACAACTTCCCAGGCAGATCGTTTATAAACAATATGAATAGAAGAGGTCCGAGCAGAGAGCCTTGCGGCACCCCAAGAGCAATGTCATGTCTCTGATAATAACTCTCTCCTATTTTCACTACCATTGTTCTTTCTTCAAGTTAACTACGTAACCAATTCAGAAAAACATTTATCATTTTCATAAAATTTCAGTTATAGTTCAACATTATCCGGTTTGAGATTTTGAGATATTAATGTATCAGCAGCAGTAATGACATCATTGATAAGATGTGAACAACTACATAAAATATGTACTTACGAGATGAAAAAATGGTACAGAGCAAATAAAAGCAATTAGTTGAGGCTCTATTCGTTTAATGAATTTCTTTTCCTAGTTGCTGACGGTAAAAACGAAAATATGGATAATTCGTGATTCAATAGTTCGCTAAGTTCATCTCAAGTTACACTTTGTGAGTCCCCAATTATTCCTATTTATTTATTGAAGTTCATGTTTTCTTTGAATTAATGCAGTATCGTTATATTGTCATATTTAATTTGTTCAACTAACTTTTGTTTCAATGACAAAACACTAAGAGATGGAGTATCAGGATGAGCAAGCATGAAGTTCGATATGATATCAAAAGAGTTTTTTCCCTCTTCATTTCAATTTGGTCATTCATAATGTCAATAATGTAATAAATAACGTTGATGTTCTGTGATTCTCTTGAAAAGAGAAAATTCTATTCGAAACTTCTCTTGTAAAGTTTTTGTGTCACAATAATATTTGCGTCTTTGAAATTTAGACGATGTCCAGTTTCGACCACTAATTTTCTGCCACCAGTCCCTGTAAGTTGTCTATTGCACATACCAATGTTAATTTGTTTCTTGAGCTGACCTTCAGAAGTAATCTGGTTTGTTCTCCGCAATTTTTCCCCATTGTTTTCAAAAATATTCGAGAGATGAGTTTCAATTCCATCATTGATCTCATAACAGCCACATAAAATGCGTGATCACAAACATGCAATCATTCGAAAAGTTAATCGTTACTCATATTAATATGGGTGAGTTAAAATTAAATATTAGTTGAGTACAAACGCACCTAATTCAAATAGAATTGGATGTAGACTGTATAGAATATTAAGTGAACAATCCATCACTCTTACTGTCCATTTTTGGCGAATGAAACCTTTCCTAGAAAATTGATGACAAATTCAAAGCAATTGATCAATCAAGCAATTACATGTCGTCCATCACTTCTCCCTTAAGTGATCAAATAATGAGAAATACAATTTTCTGTATTTCTACATCAAAAGGTCAAATTAAAGGAGTTGCCGTAATTTTGTATAACAGGAATCTATTATTCTCATTAGAATAGGTACCTTACCTAATTCTGTTCACTGCAATATAGCCTCGCTTATAATATTTATAATGATTCAGATGGAGTCATCGCCGATTCGTGTTTGGTGAAATAAAAATAACCAGGAGCAAGCAGTTAGCTTGCTCCTAATGCTTACATGACAATGGAAATTATCGATTTTTCCGTATTCATAATATAATATGAATTCTAGAGGAACGTAATCAACATAAAATTCTCAATCAATTCAGAAATAGATTTGAATGTTTATGGCTTGATGTAAATTTCTTTCAAAATTTAAATGGTACCGAAAGATCCTTTTCCGATGTACACCTTTTTTTATTAATTTATAAAAAAATTAATCAATTGTGGCGTACTTTTCGCTATTAAAATAGCTCTTTGGACTGACAAAATATTTGAGTAACTAAATTACATATATAAAGAGATGAATAAAAACTCAAACTAAAATATTACGACGAATTTCAACGATAGTTGAATTCAATTAAATTTAGTTCAACTTCAACACCTAGGAGTATATATTTCTCGGAGTTTTCATATAATCATCAGAAAGTAGGGTAAACAA
Source organism: Henosepilachna vigintioctopunctata (assembly GCA_030704895.1). Classification (NCBI taxonomy): domain Eukaryota; kingdom Metazoa; phylum Arthropoda; class Insecta; order Coleoptera; family Coccinellidae; genus Henosepilachna; species Henosepilachna vigintioctopunctata. The sequence goes on from JARQZJ010000031.1 coordinate 7,384,058, forward strand.
TGGAAATATACTTAGTTCTAGTTCATCACCTTGTAAAATAACTTTTTTAAATTTTCAATATTATTCATTAACAGTGATTCCCAAAAATTCAATTGTAGGCTCTCATCCCAAAAACCCATTCAACCCAATTAATTCGAAATTTGAATACAGAAATTGGTAGCTAGTCGATCATAACCTATTGACAATTATTCTATGTTGTGATCGTACATAAAACTCTGAAAACTGTCAAACTGGCAATCTTCAATAGACAGATTGGCGATTTTCAACTGTCAGATTGACAGTCTTCAGAACTACAATTCAATGCAGGTTTAGATCAGCTATTGGATTGTAATCCATGAGCTCTATACGAGGGTGCGGTGAAAAGCCTCCGGCTTGACTAAGCAAAACGATGTTTTAGGAATTTTTTTGCTTCATTTTCAACATAATCTTCATAAAGACTGATACATTTCTCATAACGGTGTTCTTATTTAGTTATAACAGTTTTAAATGTAGATTCGTCAAGCTCCAAAAATATTGTTTCATAGTTTCGATAACTTCTCGTTGCTCTCAAATTTATTGCTTTTTTATTGCTTTTACTGACAAACCTGTTTTTGAGGTTAGAAAACATGTGATGGTCGCTGGGAGTAAGGCAACAATCTGGAATAGTAGGCAACAAATGACGAATGCGCTGGTGAGTTATCGTGATGAAACAATTTTTTTTCTTAGCCAAATGAGGTCGTTTTATTTACACCTCCTCCTTAAAATTGTTGCAATAAGTCTGCGTAGTAATAGTCTTTCACTTTTCAATGTATATAATTCCCCTTGCATCCCAAAAAAACAGTAGCCATAACCTTACTTGCCGATAAAATTGTTTTTGCCTTCTTTGGAGTTGGTTCCCTCTTTCCAACCCACTGTTTTGACTGTTCTTTATTTTCAGGATTGTAGCGGTGAACCCAAGTCTCATCAACAATTATGAATCGACGCAAAAATTTGTTTGTATAATACCTATTCAGCTCCAAATTTTCGGTAGAAATGTTTTTTTCAAATTAGGTTTTGGTCGAGCGTTAGCAAACGCGGCACCCATATAGCACACAGCTTTTTCCATGCTCAAATGGCTGTGCAAAATATTTCGCACACGTTCTGCTGATATCCTACAGGTCTCAGCTATCGCATGCTCTTTCAATCTGCAGTTTTCCAATACTATTTGATGGATTTTCTCATCATTTCTGAAGTTGTGACCTCAACATGCCGCCATGAGCGAGGCTCGTCAGAGGTGACCACACAACCCATTTTAGAATTCAGAAACCCACTGCTTTATAGTTGAATATGATAGGGCAGGTCTCAGCTATCGCATGCACTTTCAATCTGCAGTCTTCCAATACTATTTGATGGATTTTCTCATCATTTCTGAAGTTGTGACCTCAACGCGCCGTCCTGAGCGAGGCTCGTCAGAGGTGCTCACACGACCCATTTTGAATTCAGAAACCCACTGCTTAATAGTTGAATATGATAAGAAGGAGTCTCCTAGTGTGGAATTCATGTTTTCTTTCATTTGTTTTGCTGTAAAACCTCTCGAATAGAAGTATTTGATGACAGCACGTTTTTCCAATTTTTCCATTTTCGCGAAAACAACGGAAGCGTCTCAATCAATATGTTCTCCAAAAGTAGACCTAGTGGCGTCATCTCTTGGTCAGCCCGGAAATTTTTCACCCTACTCTCGTATCTTCAACAATAAATTTTTTCACTACTAGACCATTAATATACATGAATAATCCATATCTCACTTGCGTTTCGAACTGAAATCAAATGTCTGTTGAAGCTAGCCACTAAGACTTAGTAGGGTAGGGGTAAGAGCCTCCTTGTTGCATATTAATATATTCACTAGCTATAATTTTGTGGATGCAGAACACAAGTTTTGAGATAAATTATTTCAGCTTTTAAAGATTAATTATATTATATAGTTCTTTCACGCTTACTATATATAAAATCTGTACAAATGTATTCATTTTTGAAAGTGAATTAGTTTTTTTCTCACAGTTTCTTTCACAACATTACTGCATTTTCATCAGTTCAAGTGCTTTCGAAAATGTTGATAAATATTCATACTCACTATAGGTCTAGGTATGAATAATTGGTCTAGCGTCAAGCTTTTAAAAAAAAACTGGATGTTTTGTAACGGTTTTTATATTTTCAATTGATTTTAGGGATCAAATAACCATTATGAAACGCGATTCATCAATGACAATTTCATTGTTTTTGAAAATTTATTTTTTCTATTGTATATTCGAACAATAAAATTCTGCTTCGACCTATTATTGGAAGTTGCATGTCTGTCTGGATCTCTGCTTTTTCATACTAGGTATAATGAATTTATCCATTTTGTTTATACTTGAATGAAAACGACTTGTATTCGAGACCATATTCGAAATAATGGAGACATAAAAAGTAATATTCTGTTCGGATTATGTGACTATGCATAATTAAATGCGATGTTTTTCGAATGATGCAAATTTTTTTGTATGCGAATGTAATGTTGCTGTCAAAAGCAATGTAGGGCAGGAAATTCGTAGAATGGTCTTTCGTTTTTTATCGCACTTAGTCCGTTGGTATGGTGTAGAAACATCTGTAATATGACACTGTATAAGCCATTCGTTAATGCCAGTCTATCAATCAAAGCGCTAAGCGTAAATGACTGACTGTTTCTTTGATTCCGTGGTTGCACCGCTTCCAGGGCCGTCTTCGGTGTATTTAATTTTAAATGAGACGTGTACTAGTGAATCATTTGAATATATAATCAAATATTTATATTAACTGTATTTTTTCTCTTTTCATCTTTTCCTATTACGATACATACCTATTTACAAAAAAAGATATATGTAGATTCGAAAGCGTATAAAATTTTTTCAAGCTCAAAATTTGCAGATAAAGAAAAAGCTAAATCAGTAAACGGAACCCGTAGTGCGCCACTCACTGACACTGTTTGCATTTTATTTATGAAAATCATCTTACACTAGGTTCTATTTGTCAAACAATGTTAACATTTAGCTTTTCGTTATTTAATTTCGAAAATTGGAGAATTTTTCAAAGACAAAATTTTCTCCAAACTTTGCTTACATGGAATTATTGCTCTTATTATTGCTCTACACTTGTAGCTCCATAGTTACAAAGGTTCGAAAACTCCGGCATCAGAAGAGGCTACATGTATTTGGGTATGTACTTCCGCAGCTGACCTGGAGAAACTCAGTTCAATTTTCTGCCAGAATCAGTCCACTAGTTACACCCCAATTATCTGTTTTGCTATAAGAAGCAATCCTCACAGTTAAGTTCTCAATGGAAAACGATTAACGATTTCAGATCAAACACCACCGATATATTAAAAATATGTCAATACATATTATTGAGCTTTTATAAAAGTCGATGAAGATTGATAAGATACAACAAAATTGAGAATGATTTTTCAATTTCAATAGTTTTTGTTTTCATAATTTCATCTCGTTGATTTGATATTCTTCTTCATGTACCGTCCATTCTATGAAACTTGACTACATATCACGCAATTTTAACTTTTACAGCTTCAGTTTGAAATAGATCGAATGATGATCTTCCAGACTATGCTCTACTCGTTCTAGTATTATTAACAGCTATTCTCTCCTATGTTAAGGTGCCTTCTTGCTGTTAACTTCACCTTCAGTTATCAGTTGAAATAACTGGCACCTGTTTCCTCACATGATCCACAGTACCCAATATTAGTTGATTAATTATTTTAGAAAACTTAATGCTGTGCAAAATGTTTTCTGCCTGAGATGTTGAAAATTCGAAGAAAAAATTCTTGCATTTTGTGTAAATAAACACTAGTACCAATCAAACCAGCATGGAGGTAGTTATTGAGATAATCACCCTCGTTCACTATTGGGAGCGCAGTTTTCGACACAAAATTGCATACCTGAAGAGCGGACATATTTGACGATACCCTCGAAGAATTAGTCGCAATGATAACTGACAGGGAAATTTCGCTTATCACTTGGTCGAACATCGTGTTAAAAAATAAATTGAAATTAAAACACTTGGCTTTAATTTAATTTAGTGTGTTTCACTGAGTATGTTAACAAATTTTACATATGTTTCGATTTGACGTAATACTGTTATTACTCTTGATAATGGGCTAACCATCCAAAACATACGTAGCGTTCTCAATATCCTCAGTGAAAATTCAGGCTAATTCTTTCAATTTCTATTTATCATCTAATGATGAACGATTATGTGCGTTTGGCCAGTATGGCTCCATTTTGTTTTAGACACACATGAAATGGATTCAAGGAATTTTCATCTGAAATAAATCATGAATTTTCATCAGTCATAAATCCTATAAATGAATATTTATAGGAATATATGTCAATCGGCCCAAAATTTCAAAGCTTCTGCATGTCAGTTGAATAATGACCTAGAACAAGTTCAATTCTAGTTTAAGCATAAGTACGGAAGAAAAATTCATGGATTAGAAGAACACATTATGAGACATATATGAATATTGAATTGTGTTTGTAAATTATTTTGGTACTTGTATTTGTAGAGTACATGTTTATTTAATAGTGTTAGCGTTTACTTGATGTAAATCCATTATAATTGTATATAACTTAAATTCAAACATTTGAACTTATGATTTACACTTTATTGACTACATAGCATGACGCGTTTCGTCGTTACAAACGACTTCTTCAGATGCTTACAGAAAGAAGTCGTTTGTAACGACGAAACGCGTCATGCTATGTAGTCAATAAAGTGTAATCATAAGTTCAAGTGTTTGAATTTAAGTTATATTCAAATAGAGTACATGAATAATATATCAGATTTCAATTTATGAAACTGTTAGGATTTTTTAAATTCATTTCATGAATAGTATTATTGCATATATGGTGAAGATAGAAGTCATAATATAATTTGCTGGCTATGAAAAAAACATTTTCGTACTTTATCCTTTGAGTCCATGATATCCGCAGGATGCTGCGACGTGCTCATTTCTCAAAGACATCAATCCCTTTGCTCATTGTTACTGTTTCCGTCCATGTTTCTTCACCCTATGCAATCATATGTATTATTGGTGAATAAAATTTTGATGACGGTCCTGACCCGTTGATATCGGAGTACATACAGCAGTGAATGAGGAATGTTACTTGTCTAAGAATCTGATTGTTTACTCTAGAGCGAAATGTGAAATCAAACTAATTTCTCACACGTGTCATGAATATGGATATGAAAGGAATCGATGTTTCACTTGGATTTAAAATCGTCGAAACATATTACAATTTAATGAAATATGACGGCTATCGACAAATGGAAAGACAAAGGAATTATTGTCATCGCAGAGATTGTTTCTTTCGATTCGAATGAAATTAATGAATCGGCGGCAGCAGTCATTCGCACAATTTTCAATAGCAATTTAATCATGTTTCGAATCCGGAATACGAGATGCCATACCTTTCGAAAAACTTTTCAGTTTCGAATATTACCCATACACCAAAAGGATAAACTAGAAATTTTCAAGTCATCACAATTGAACAACTCGTGGAATTTTCGAGAATTGTGAATGGGTGATTCAGAAATATTAAAACTTGCCTTCACATTTATACCTGCTTCACATTGTGGCACGGCTATTTAATTTTCCTTCCGTTTTAACGATGACATATCACACTTAAAATCCATATATAGTACAGCAATGATCGAACAAATGTTTCAGCCGTAGGATGCTGAACATAAAAAAGGAAGATTTCAGCAGATATCCTCTGATGAGATAGCTTCGCTTAGGGGACGTTCAAGTATTACGTAAGCACTATTGGGGGCGTGGGGGTCTTTGCTTCGCTTATTTTGGATGACATGGGGGGTAGGGGGGGTCTAGATGATGATTAAGTCATCAGATGTTATTTACTTTTTCACACATATGGCAACCCTCACCTTGTCTTTGCTTGAAAACTAAACGCATTTTCTGGGATTCCCTCAAATAATTCATATGTTGTAATTACCGCGAGTAAAAAGTGAACACGCACACTGATAGCAAAGTTAGTAGTCGTCGTGCTAATGAACTGATGTGCATTATTCAAAATTTAGAGCACGATGATGTTGAATGACTCCATGAAAATGACGTAGACATTCCAAAATTGGATGAAAGTGAGCAGACTCACAATGCTGAGCAGTAAACATCCAATGTCATCGAAAACTTAGAATCATGGATTCGGGTATCAGGTCTGAGGACTGTTAATTTCAATAAATCTGTGTAAACAATTTTAAGTAAGTTTTTATGTTCGTAATATTACTTAATATTATAATATTTTGTACCTTACTCTATGTTGAATACCGCATCAGTAAAATCTAATCTCTATAAAAAAACTATTTTATTATCTTTAGAATTATAACTTCTGCTCATGAATCATTAAAAAAATCAATATATAAATTTAAAAATGTTTACGTATTCATGTGAGGGAGGGGGTAAGCAGTTTGCTTACTTTTGCTGTCAAGGGGGTTGGGGGTAAATAATTGTAATAAATCTGCTTACGTAATACTTGAATGGGCCTTATTCGTGTTTTCACTTTCCACTGATTGAAAAAATGCGACCCAATTCCTATATTCGCGTCAATAGATTTCTTCATTCACAGATCTTATCGCTATTTTTGTGACTGTTTCCGGAATTGTTTTGTTTCGGAAGTTGAAATTTACCTATTTGAAAAGTAATGAATTTAGACTTTAAAACATATCTAGTTTTGGATAATGCACCAAGTCATCCTCGCGAACTTGAAATTCTGCATCCAAAAAGTGGCACTTTTACTTCCCAAAACGAAGGCTTTGCTTCAATCTATGGACTAAAGGATAATCCAGGTATTTAAGCTCTATTACATTAGACCAACCTTCAAAATCATATTGGATAATATGGAATGTGATCCTGATATGAATGTTATGGAATGCTGGAAGGATTTTGGCAAAACCAAATGCATAGTAAAAATAAAAGAATCATTGGAAGAGCTGAAACCATACGCATTGAAATCATGCTGGAAAAACTGTTGTCTACTCTAACTGCGAAAAATGACGAAAAATCTGTGCACATTCAAACTTTGACTGCAAACATAGTTGAAATTGCCGATAGAATAAGACGAGATGGGTTTGAGCAGATAAATCAAGTGAGATTCAGATGTTGCTTGAATCGCGAGATGAAGATTCGACTGAAACCGACTTGGAGGATATCTTTAAATCTAGCCTATTGAGGAAGAGGCTTCAACGAGCACGAGAAACCTGACATTTAATTTGAAAATTCTTAGGGAAGGTTTAAAAATGGCTAATGAGTAGTATGATTTCATTTATGAACATTTATCCGTCTATGGAACGAAGTCTTATTTTTGAAAGGCAAATTGCTAAGTCATTGAGGAATATAAGTCTGAATTGAAGGAATTGAAAACTGCCCAGCCAAAAAATTTACAAAATTCTTCAAACCATTTTCTAAGCCTGAACATAATAATTAATCCTTATGATCAAAAACTTTATTTAAATTAATTTTTTTCTATACTTTTTTCATTTTGTCACCCAATCACCTATAATCCCATATAAATTACTTTTCCATATTCACGGTTTTTGTATTCGCGGCATATTTTTGGAACGTATAACTCTCGAATAAAGAAGTTTTACTGTATTTAAAAACTTCCACAAATAATATTATGATTTCGGTTCATACGAAATGTACTTTTATTTGAGTGCAAATTACAATGCAATAATCCGAAACATCGACAAGATTGCTGAAATGTTGAAATGAAAATAATCAAGCTCAACTTTCATATTTTATCGAAATATGTGAAAAATAATGACTTTATCACTGTTAACAGTACAATGTTCGCGTAGAAAATATTGATGTATACAAATAGTGTTATCCTTCGTAAGACAACACACCTGTACACGGCCTTTATTAGTATTCAGAAAGGTTTGTTTAACGTGAAGATCTAATGTGCATACCTACACATTTACTTCAAATAGTTTTGAAAAACAAGGCACAAGATACTTCGATATTGTTGCGAAAAACATTATGTAGAGTAGACAAATCGGACATAGGTCCGATTGTATGAAAATCAAACTCGTATATATAACGCTTACTTCCATGTATATACTGGAGGTAGCTACACTAATCCACAAAAGTCGAAAACATTCTATTAGACATAGTGTCCAACACCAGTATGAAACAAGACATAGAGATAATCTTGTTATGCCAAACTATAAATTCAATATTGGAAGGAGATCACCAGTGTACATGGGTCTGGAAATCTATAATATAAAAATGAATCGGAAAATGTGTTGGTAACCGCATAACTCGACAAAATTGGACCAAATTTCGAATTTATGCAGGGAAAACACTATAAACAACCCACTTCTTTTTCCCATGAAAACCTTTTCTATCTAAAATGTAGAGTGAACGGCTGGACCGATTTCACACTTCGCGGTTCAGAGCTATTACCGCTAATATTAAAACTTCAATTTAATATGCAATTTTGTTGAGTTTGAATAGACTAACATACACATTTTTTACATAGCGCGTGGTACATCTGATTATAAAGAATAATACATAGCTTTCTTCAATTTACAGTTGAAATTTCTTTTTTAAATATGATAGGTCTTAGAGGTACCAGGTCGGAGAATTGAAGTTGAACGGGATCGATGAAATCTGAATGAACAATATGAAAACGTTGCGTATTACTCCTATCGACCTGCATTCAATTATAACGTTGAAATAGAGAACAGTTCACAGCAAATCGTTGCTATTGGACCAATGAAAGTTGTGTGTCAATATTGCAAGGCAAAATTCAACTGTTATTTATAAGGAAATACTACCAATGATGCAACATACTGCTCGAAGTCAATTCAAATGAACGATATTCGTACAGCCATTAGAGCCATTATATTCTTTGGTTTCCGGGAATGGACAAAAATCTGAACATTTTTTGACTTTCATATTCAGCAAATATCCCATAAATAATGATGAGATATATGGGACAAGTACTTGAAACGAAATTAGGAACATGCTATTCAACTATAGAACGGACAGGTTAATCACTTCCCATACCTATGAAAAAAATCCTATACTAACACGTTTGATGTACCTACATCAAACGTGTTAATATAGGATTTTTTTGATAATTCGACTGATTTGAAATAACAGGAAGTATTGCAGTCCCTTCGTAAGTGAGTAAGTCCTTGGCTCCACACGGGGTAAATATGAAAAACAAGATAGTGTAGCACAAATAACATAATGTGTCTTTCCGGCTTTTTGGAAAATATTCAGAGAAAAATAAATGGGCGTACAAAGTTCAACGGGTCAGCTAGTATATAATAAAATCGATACCGAAATTAAGCACGCTATTTCGGTACCTAGTTTCAGATCTAGATTGAGTTTTTAGTTGTTGAATATTATTTCCGTCTCAATGAGTTCTTGTCAGAGTAATGTTCAATTGATTAATTAGATTTATTCATTAACTTGGTGCTGATTTGTAAACCCGTATATTTTCTTTCTTTTGTTCTTTTATATGACCAATTCTGCAATATATTTTGCATTCAACAGAAATGAACTATCTCTCTTTATCCAATAATAGTTTAGATCTTGAAGAATCTTTGTATTGAGTAAGAATCAATAGTAATCATGAAAATATATTCATTAGATATACCTATATGATTTGTTCGGAAAAAAGGTTTTCGAAGCGATTGTATGCTCGTACGATTTCAATTCTCCGGGATTCTTGTAAATTGAACAAATGTAAATAGAAGTAATGCTTTTTTTCTTGAAAAGACGGTAAACATCAAGAGCAAATATCATAATTCTCTTGCACACATCAATTGTAACACAAGGTCGAATGTGAAAAAAATGCAATCAATCGTTGTGAAGTGTTTATGCAAATAGTTGAATAACGCATTAGATATAAGTTAATTTGTTCACATGCAATTAGAATGCGATTGCCAGATGCCTATAAGCAATCAAATATCAAATACCAGAAGTTACTGCGTCTGTTATATATTTTCATTTTGCACTTCTCTTGTTCAATTTTTAATTTCTTCGTAGATAAATTTGTTTTTGTGTTTCAATGTAGTCTCACTGTTTGTTCAATTAGCCACCATAGAAATATTATTTCTGTATGGTAATTTTAGTTTTTCACTAATAACTGGAAACTGAACTTAAATGGAACGAGAAAATACTGAAAAAGAATCTAACTCATTCAGGGGTGCAGTAATGATCCATGTATGGTATTGAATCCCACTAAAATTGAAATAATACACCTCTATTTAATTTAGGACCCTCTCTGCTTCACAATATTTTTCTACCCTTCCTCGATGACAAGTCGTAGAACAGTCGAACACTTCCAAGATTTTTAATTTTCACATAGGAATTAATAAATATAGTTTTTATCAATACTGTTTATTCACTTTGCTTCCTAAGCATTGATGTTATTGAAGATATTATGTTATTTAGATAGCGCATTCACAGTTTCATCTTGATCTACGAATCATATTCATCAAATGAATTTATGGTATTTCGTGAAAAATAGGTTCTTTTCTTTTGACTTACCTATATTTTATTCAATGCAATACTGTTTTGTAATGTGAATAATTGTTGAGATTAATAAATATTATTATTATTCTTATTATTATTATAATTTTTTCCGAATGATACATTGAAAAATATATAAATTGACCTCATATTTATCTCTATTAATACAGTTCAGGACGTGTACTGCATTGAACAGAATGTGTGGATATCCACAATAACAAGTTAAAGAATTTACTGAATAAAGAGTTGTTCAGTTTGTGATTTTCAGACAAGTATTCTTCATTACCTCTCATTTAAATATGAACTATCACAGAGTTGATTCATCGTCCATTGAGTTTAGTAATATAATGATAAAAGGGAAATTATTTCGAATTATAAATGCAGAAAAAACTCGGTAAACCACTGAGGGATTATGCCAAAAAACATTTTCTGTGCGAGATATATCGATAAAATTTAATAAAAATTAAAGTAAAAGCGAAATAATGAACGGGACATTTTTTTGATGAAAGTGTGTAAATATAGGAAACAGCGCGTTCTCGAAGATTTCAATTTTGAGATCGTCTACATCAAGAAACGGTCGTGAACGTTTAAATTCAAAAAGTCTTTTTGTAAATAACACCAACTTTGTTTTGTGATTTTCACTTTACTCTGTTGAACATATGCTTCAACAATATATATATATATATATATATATATATATATATATATATATATATATATATATATATATATATTATTAATCTAGAATTTGGCTCTTTTAATGAATTCAACCAAATTAAGGGTTTATGATCTGTAAAAATTGAGAATTTTGTTCCATACAGATAAGGTCTGAAATGTTTTGTTGCCCATACAATGGCTAACAATTCTTTTTCAATCGTAGAATATTTTATTTCCGGCTCGGTTAGTGTTCTGCTTGCATAAGCTATCGGTAAATCAGAACTAGGGACTGTGCCTTGAGATAAAATGGCTCCAATCGCATAATTAGATGCGTCAGTAGTAAGATTGAACGTTTTTGTAAAGTCAGGATATATTAAAATTGGGTGGTTCATCAACAAATTTTTAGAAGTTATGAACGCTTCTTTGTAATTCAAATCCGTGACGTCGATTTTTGCATCCTTTTTTAGATATTTCGTCATAGGTTTCGTAACTTTAGCGAAATTAGGAATAAATTTTCTGTAATAGCTCAGCATTCCTAAATATGATTTAATTTCTCTGAAAGTCTGTGGTAATGGAAATTTTCTGATTATTTCTATTTTTCTCTTATTAGGTTTAATACCTTCTGGCGTGATAATATGTCCTAAAAAATCAATTTCTGTTCTGAAAAAATTTGATTTATCTAATTGAATTTTTAAATTTTCTTTCTGTAGTAATTCTAAAATATTATGAATATCAGCTAAATGTGATTCTATTGATTTTGAATATATAATTATGTCGTCCATATAAACATAGCAACATTTTCCAATGAAATCTTGTAAAATATTATTCATTAAACGTTGGAAAGTACTTGGTGCATTTTTCAAACCGAAGGGCATTCTTAAAAATTCATAATGTTCATTGTCTACAGTGAAAGCGGATTTTTCGATGCTACTTTCATCTAATTGTATTTGATGAAAACCAGATGCTAAGTCTAAAGCTGAAAAATATCTGGCTCCTTTCAATTTATCTAATATACAATCAATCTGAGGGATTGGATATTTATCATCGATTGTCTTCTCATTTAGTTGTCTATAGTCTATAGCCATACGCCATTTTTGTTTACCTGATTGGTCTTGTTTTTTCTTGACCATTACGACTGGGAATGACCAGGGTGATATACTTGGTCTGATAATCTTTTTATCTAACATGTCCTTAATTTGTCTTTGGACTTCGTTCCGATATTTTTCCGGATAACGATATATTTTTGCATGTATCGGTATTTCATCTTTGGTTCTTATATTATGTTTGATTTTTGAAGTAAAATTAAGAGTTTGTCCTGGTAATTGCAATGCTTTTTCAGTATTGTTGAAAATTTTAATAAGTTGATTCTGAATTTTCATAGGTAAATGTTTCAAATCTACAGGATATGATAATCTTCTCGGAATAACCTTTTGGAAATGAATAGGAATTTTACAATTTTCTCCTATTAATAAATTATTTTGTAAATCAATCGTAAAATTATTCTGTTTAAGGAATTCAAAGCCTACAATTCCTTCATATTGAGTATGAAATTTATATAAAACAAATGGATATTCTTTTTGTAATCCGAAAGAATTTAATGGAAAAGCAACTTTTTCGTGACTAATATCATGTCCATGAGGAGTTATCAAATCTGTGTCCTCTGAATAGATCAAATGTGGAATATTATTATACGCGATTTTTGGATCGATTAAGCATACTGTGCATCCACTATCAAGTAATAGTTTACATTTCGGATAATTAATTTCAATGAAAGGTAAATGATTTTTTCTAATTTTGTTGTTTAAAGAATTTAAGTCAATGTGGTGTCTGAGGCAGTTATCTGAAAATTTTCATCAACAATATCTTCATTTTCTTCAATTATATTTGGATCTGCTTCAAATTCAAAATTTTCATTAGATTGATTATCGTCAATGTTTTCTGTATCTAGATTCGTTAATTCTTCCGATATATAATTGGGTGATATCTGTTTATGATTTTGGAAGTGATTAAAACTTCTTGAATTATTATCAAAGAAAACTCTTTGAGGTGTTTGATTATTATTTTGTATTTGTCTTCTCTGCATTATTGGATTCGCTGTTGTCGTAGACATAGGTGTTTGTCTATATTTGGGTACAAAGTTTTTATTGGGTTTAAATACGTTACTTTTTTGAGATTCGTAAGTATTACTTCTACCAAAAACTTCTTTATTCGTCGGATAATGTCTAGGTACATTATTAATTTGTGGTTTTACATTTATTGATTGAGAAGGAAACGTTTTCATTTGGTATGGTTGTCTCCAAGATCTCATTAAGTCTAATTGGGATTTTTGAGAGATATAATTCTCTACGGTTTGTACTGCTAAATCAAATGTGATATTCGGTGTTGTTAAAAGAGCAGTTTGTAAATCGATCGACACATTGCTAATTAATACGTTTTTAGCTAGGTCGGAAGTTAATTGTTTATGTAACAATTTTAATGCGGCGTCTAACGTCGGTTCTGCGTCTATTCTATAATTAATTCTAATTTTATAAGCTTTGATTTCTTCAATGAAATCGGTAATATCTTGATTAGGTTTCTTCCTCAAGAATTGTAACTGATTTTTGAGAACATCCAAATTGGCATGATCTCCGAATTTCTGTAATAAGAAATTCTTAAATGCGTTCCACGTATTTGGTACGTTAGAAGAACGATATTCGGCGTTTGCCTTTTCAATTAATTTGCTTTTAACAACTGCTATACAGTATGTTTTTACTATTTGTTCTGTATTCGCGAATTGTGCGATATACTCTTCACAAGCGCTTAAAAATGAGTTCAATTCTGCTTGTATCCCTGAGAATTTCGGTAATAATGCTCCAAATTCACGGGCAATTCTTAAATTATTTTCCGCCATGACTTTTGTTTTTTCTGACTTTTCTTCTTTATTTAAGTTCAGTTTTTCAATTGAGTCTATGAGCGAATTTATCATAAATATTTTTCTTTGTTAATTTTATTGAGAAATGTGTATTCACTATTTCCAATCTTCGCTTAATATATAACAACCTACTATAATGATAAATTATAGGGAGTTTAGGTTTTTGGCTGAAACCGTGGAAAAAACAGGAATATAATTAACACTTGCAACTTACTGTGATTTGTTTTCCCAAAGTGGAGTCGTCGGCGCTACCCTTGCTTTGCACTCTGTTCGAATTCTTCAATGGTCAATCGAGCTCCGGACTGGTACTACCAAATTCGCAATCATCTGTGAGACACGACTGAGCTTGTGTTTGGTTCGGATTGTGCTTGAGAATTAATATTCACTTAAACAATCTTCGTACGGTTTGAGTTAACGCATTGATTACTCTTCTTACTATAATTCGGAAGAATTATCCTGTTTGCCAATCTCTTGATTCGGAAGCGTCTAATGCAGCAATCCCATCCTCGTCGCCAATTTTGGTTTTCAACACGAAGAATTACTTTTTAAAAAAACAATTTTTATTCACAAGTTAAGATTACAAGTAGCTTTATACATACTATCGTACTCACTAACGTTAATATATTGAAGATTCTAATGCAAGTCTGAGTTTATATAAGCTAAAGTTGGTTAGTCAGCATTCTATATAGTGACGTTATTTACTAAAAGGAAGGCATTGTTCTAAGTTCACATAACTATATATATATATATATATATATATATATATATATATATATATATATATATATATATATATATATATATTTCGGTATCGGTTTTAACTTGAATATATCGGTTTTATCAACTGGTGATTTGCACATCTAGATATATTTGTCAACTGTTCACAATAATTTTTTTTATCGTTATTATCTTCAACGATTACGTTTTCAGCACCACCAACTTTTCGACGTTCATACTCTTCACTAGATGGCGTCCTTTTTGCTCTTGGATAGAGGCTGGAGTGTTGCTATCTGTGACAATAAGGTGTATGCGGCGTGCAATATTTACTTAAAGCTTCGAAAAGCCGAGATTTTCCTAGAAGATATTGACGGGCACTTAAGATGTCACTTGCCCTGTTACGAACCACGTTATTCTGAAGTTCCCCTTTACGTCTAAATAGGCGAAGTAGAATGGGTATATTCCCTAATAGTCCAATGTAAAAATATTCGTTATGTGTTACTTCGTACACGCTATAAACAATTTTGCGACGAATCTTTTGTGAATATATACAATAGTAACTATTGGATGTTATTACGAATTCTTGCCGTTGTCATCTGTGATACTAAATATTGCCTACTATATACTACCAAGCTTTCCCTACAGTGTCACGCAAAATGTATGTCAGGCAAATTGAAAAATGTTATCATCGGCCTAAGACTTGTATATTTATTTCATCTAGATCACTCATATTGCAATACCTGTCTATAATACATGAATACCACACACTCTCATGATTATAGTTGGTGTCTAGCTATAATGGCATCTTTTTAAGAATTTAACGGGTGTTTTTCAAATTAACAAAATATTCTGTCTGAAACAAATCATCTCTCTAGACTATTTTTCAACCGTTGAGAAACCAACGTTTGGAAATTATCTTACATTTTTATATATGTGTATAGCATCTGTGCGTAGTGCTTTTGGGTACAAAATTCTATAGTTTAGTGGACAACGATATCAATTAATTATTTCAACCTACAACTGCCAATGTTCGAGTGAGGAATCAATAGCATCTTCGTTATAGTTATTCAACAGAATGTTATAGAAAACAAATGAAAAATAGTGCATTATTCAAAATGTCCATGCACGTACAATTAATTAATATCAAATATAACCATGTAGTAACTGGATAATTCATTACATTCTTTCAAACCTGATTCGTTACACAGCAATAATACATTTCAGGCATTTTCTTATTCACAATAATCAATTTAATTTCAAGTAGTGAAAAATTAATTCAATTTATCAGTACACATCACCTGATTCAAAACACGCTGCTTCATGAAATAGAAATGTTACAAATCTGTTTTTAATGCTCGGTTGGTATGATTTATGCATAGCTACCGAATGTTCATTCATTTAAACCTGTGAAACACGAATACCGCTGTTAATAATAAAATAATCCATGTCTCTTGTAATCAGATATAATAATTTATTCCCTTAGTGGTACTCATGGTGTAGGATTGATTATGCTATATTACTTTCCAATAAAATACTGAATCCAGTATTGACTAAATAATTTGAATTTTTCATTTTCAATAAGAATATCCATTATTGGGGTGTATAATATCATTCACCAATTCGTGTAATAGATGAAGTGATAAATTATTATATATTTATAAAACAACAATATTTAAAATTTTCTCATAATTCAATATAAAATACGCATGACGACGTTTCGAAGTACTACTTCTTCATCAAATGCTGGATTAATACTGAAAGAAGTAGTTAATTCTGAGTAAAGTTCTAAATAAATCTAAATAAAGATCTAAAAATAAAGTTCTAAAATAAGTTCTAGATGAATACTAAATAAATCCTAAATAAAGAAGTAGTAGAAAAGAAGTAGATTAATACTGAAAGAAGTATTACTTCGAAACGTCGTCATGCGTATTTTTTATTAAATTATGAGAAAATTTTAAATATTGTCGTATTATGGATATTAATTTTCTCCAAGTATCGGCCTCATCAATTATCGATTTATTATATATTTTTTTATTGTTACATATATTTTCCCCATAAGGAGAGTGATTGAATACGAATTCGCTATGCTCAGGCCTTAGGCCTTCATCATTTTTGCCTCCCAAAAACGCTTCATGCTCTTTCTTTCGTTCTTCTGTCCATTCTATTCCAGCTGTCCATTCTACTTGGCGCGTTGATTTTTGCACAAATTTCATGCCATTTTATAGCGATACTCAGCGCTATCTTCGAGATTTTTATATTCATTTGTTGTAGATCTTGTTGGATCTCTTTTAGCCAATCTGTTCCGTATTCACTTTTTATAATTATATCGAGTAGTTTCTCCGGTATTCTGGACTGTCCCATTCTGTAGACATGTGCGTAGAACTCTGCTCGTCGTTTTCTGATTTCTTCCGTTATTGTATTGGTATTGTGAAAATTTGTCTGATTTTTGAATTATATATATATATATATATATATATATATATATATATATATATATATATATATATTTATATATTTATATTCAAATATAACGGAATACATGAAAATAGTTATCGTGCTCAATCAGAGCACTTGTAAATATTGCGGCCTCCGTGGCTCCATGGAAAGGTAGGTTTGGGTTCGAGTTCTGGTGAGGGCATGGGTGTATGTGTTTGTCCATGATTCAAGTAGTTTATTGGCCGTATGGAACCGGCGTTAAACTGATTGTCCTCTGAATTTAGAAAAAATAAAATTCGCTCTATATTTTTTATCAGAAATCAAAAAATACCAGTGCACATCTATATGTGAGACATGTGCAATGTGATTCAAAGGAATAAATGTTAGAGAATATTGAAATCGGTGCCTACACTTGATGGAAACACAAGACAGCTTTAATAAAACATTAGTGTTTCGTTCTGTTAGGAACTCATCAGTTGTGTCATCGAACAAAAACATTGTTGGAAGAATACACAACGCTGAATTAATATCTATAATAAAACCATATTCAGAATTTTCCCATATATCAATAAAAATACGCAAGACGCGTTTCGAAGTACTACTTCTTTACCATTGTTAATTCAGCATTTGAAAAGAAAGTATTACTTCGAAACGAGTCATGCGTAGTTTTATTAATATATAAAAACATTCTAGATATTGTTTCATCATTATTATACCTTCACGGAATATGTTTTTCAGCATATTATATGAAACACAGTCCTAATATCTCCTAATGAAAGTATTTGAGATAGAGGTATATCACAATCATTCGAATATTTCATCAAAATTCAATATAAATGAAAACGATAATAAAAGTAACGAAATAAACCTTCTATAAATTAACATGAAGTTGAAGTATAATAATATGGTACCAAATTATCTCTCTGACATTGTTTTATGATGATTTTAATGAATTTCAAAATTACTTCGTATAATATTCTGAATAGATCACACTATTCTTTCTTGTATAATATCATCTGATCAATATTCAAATGATTATATTTCCAATTCTTCTTTTGAAAGGAATTTCGATTTTATCGTAAATATATCTCGAGATCTTTTTAACAACAAAGGGCATATGTAAATTTTCGAATATTTTCTATAACTCATTGAGCAAGACCTGATCTTATAGATAATTAAACGAGTTAATAGTGCCGCTATGTTCGAGTGATAACATAATAAAGCGCCTGAAGAATTTGAAGCATGTTCAATTGTTGGAATTTATTAGTTTTATTGCTAGTTGCTGGGATTGAGGTCCATCCTTATGGTTACTCTCGAATGAATTTTGTGGGTCTATCGCTTATCCATTACTTGTGAATTGGCAGTCATCGAATCAATAAATAATTTAAAAATTCTTCCATTCATTGATGATTATGTAGAAGCGGATAAAATGACTTTTTAAAATGATCTTTTATGACATAATCAAATTGTATTGGGGCGTTTTTTCCCAACCTCCAAAAATTACCCTGCTTCTCTTATTTCGAAGAAGTTCCCTTCTTGAGAACGTAAAAGGTCCTGAATAATATTATAGAGTGTAACGAAAACTTGATTGGAACGTTATTTTCTTTCTTTGTTCCTCATAATTGTTGTTATCCTATCATTTGTGCTTACTTCATAGGTTTTCTGTCATATATAAATTCTGAATGCTGAATATCCATTAATAAATATTTTGTTCTACTAAGAACTATGTATATATTGATATTAGTTAATAGTAAGTTCATAGTTACTATGAATGCATTTGAATATGTAAAGTTCAGAATCCATAAATGTATATATGTATCTACATTATATTATTTTCCTTGAGCTAGTCAAACAAGATATATCATTTCATTGTTTTTCAATTTTTCAAACTATCTTGGCATTGTTTTTATAGAGAAATTTATATAAATTCGCTTCTACGACATGAAGTTGGCATTAAAATCTTGATGTGTGATGGGTACCTCAGACTTGGAAATCTTTTCAATGTAAATAGTCCTTTTCTATTATTTGAAATGTAAATAATGATAAAAAATACATACATATTATCCTGCATGATAAAGTCATTTCAAAGATGTATTCCAAGTTCGTATACAGTCTTGATGAGATACGAAAATGATTATAACTGTGTTTACAATCTGTTTTCGTGTTATGTAAGAATGTGACAAACAACCGTTCGTATCTGATGTGAAGAATTGATTTATATACTTTTTTAATTTCCATATTTCAAACTTTTGAATTTGATTTGGGTTTTAAACTACCTTGGACAAATGAAAAATAGTATACCATAAGACCTATGTGCTTAATTATTTTACAGGTTGTTCAATATTTCTTCAAAAAAAGATGAGAAGTCATCGATAATTTATGTCTCTCTGATGATGTCTGTATCTCTGCAAAATATTGAAATGAGAGCATGAGCAAAATGACAATAATTCCAACAATAATCATAACAATATTGAATACACAAAATAATAAAGATTTATAAATAAGAAAATAATAAAGATAAATAATAAGATTCGGTTTGGGTTCGGCTAAGTGGTGGTTGTGTTGTGGAGCGCTCTTCGAAATTTGTCTATTTCAGAGAGATAAATTGAAAGTTTTGAGTGAAATTTAATACCATATCACAGATTATGTTATAGATATTACGTAAATAATTGAAACTGTTTCAAATTCTAATTATTAATCGAGTTCTTCATAAAAATTGTGTTGGAATCATCGTTTTCAAGTTACCGAAGTTCAATAATTGCGGCCCTTTTAACATCTGGTAAACATCTGGTGACTAGTGCGACCGAAAATACCCTTGATTCTAAGAATCCTTCTCAGAGTATTGCCATAATTCTTTAAAAAGGAAACCTACGATCTGTGCTTCGTGATCTATTCGTTCTACTTGTAACTTTAAAAGTTTATGAGTGAAAGAATAATTCTGTCATAATGGTGAATTGTACTGCCTGTTCATCGGCCATTAACAAAAAAAAACCATCTGTTTCGTGCGATGCATGTAAAAAGCCCTATCACATTATCTGCGTTACTGAAACGGAGAACCTATTAGAGCTTTTACGAAATATACCGGGGTTATCATGGAAGTGTATGAGCTGCATCAAAAGTTGCATTACACTCAATTCTGAAGAACTTATTAATCTGCTGGATAACAGAATTAAAAATGCAGTCGCATCATTGGAGAGTCAAATTGTGACTATGATATCGGACATGGCAAACAATTCTGGCGGTTCCCTTCCCATACAGCCCAAAGTTAAAAAATATTCAGATGTCCTCAAAGACAAATCCAAACCTGCTGTCATTATAAGACCAAGAAAAAACGATCAACCATTAGTGCAAACCAAATCTGACATATTGCGGCACTTAAATCCTACTAGTGAAAACCTACAGTTGACAAAAGTTAAAACTGTCAAAGATGGAGGATTATTGATAGCATGTAATGATAATTCAAAAGTGAAACAAATTATTGAAGGCGAATTGGCAGACACCTATGAGATCAAAGAGGTCAGTGGTATCCATCCTCGTTTGAGGGTTGTTGGTATGGCCGAAAATTTGTCTGAAAACAATCTTCGTAGCAATATCTTATCGACGAATTCAAAAATATTTCAAAATGGTTCTGAATTCAAGGTGGTGAAAATCTTTCCAACGAAAAAAAATCCCAACATTTGGCAGTCAATAGTTCAAGTGAATGAATCTGACTACGAACGGGCTCTGCAGTCAGGAAACGTGTTTGTTGGATTAACCAGTTGTTCTGTCTACGACGCAGTTGAACCTCATCGATGCTTTAAATGCAACGAATTCAATCATACATCGCGGAGTTGCAGGAAAACACTTTCCTGTCCGATATGCAGTGAAGCTCATGAGTTGAAAGAGTGCAAATCAAAGAGCAAAAAATGCTCGAACTGTGTCAAACTACCTAATAAAGATATTGATATTGATCATGCAGTTTGGGAAAAGCATAAATGTACAGCTTATGTTGAATCATGTAAAAAGTTTAGAATTAGTAACTTTAACTTTGAGTAGCAACTAGGTGGCGATTTGCAGAATCCTCTCCAGTGTAGTGAAAACTCCAAATCAAATATGGGTAAGAGTGAAACTTGTCTTAATATCTATTATCAGAATACGCGTGGACTTCGAACAAAAACAGTACAGTTTCATAATAATATAGTACAGCATCAATTTGACGTAGTAGCTCTAACGGAAACTTGGCTGGATTCGTCCTTTTCGGGTAGAGAACTTTTCTCGGAAGATTATAATGTTTTCAGAGCTGATAGAAAATTTTCGAAAACTGAATTGTCACGCGGAGGAGGTGTGCTCTTGGCTGTTTATCATGAGATCTTAGCGTCTCAGATTAAGCTTCCTACAGTTTTCTCTAGTTTTACTCTAGTAGATATTTTATTGATTAAACTAAAGATGTCAACTGGAAATCTTTTCATTTTAATTTTGTATATACCTCCAAGCACAACTCTAAATGTCTATGAACAACTGTTTGATGCAATGCAGTCACTTGACTTTCTGTACGAACATAAAGTTATTATTCTGGGGGATTTTAACATAACAGGTTATGCTGAATCGTTAGTTAATAACAATGAAAACCTTAACAAATATACTTCCCTACTCAATAATTTTGCTAATATTTTTAACATCACTCAATTCAATTTTGTGCATAACAACTTCGATAAAATTCTTGATTTGGTGTTTTATAACCGTGATTGTGAGGTAGTGAAATTTTTTGATCCTTGTGTGCCTGAAGACTCACACCATCCAGCTCTTCAGGTACACTGCAATATTAATAAAAAATTAGTTAGAACAAAAAACTTCCAGATATCTTTTGATAAATGTTATAACTTTCGTAAAGCAAACTATCCGATGATGTATGACCTGATATGTAATGCTGACTGGAATTTTCTGGAGACAGCTGTAAATGCAGAAGATGCGTGTAGCTATTTATATGGAAAGTTATACAGTATATTTGATAAATGTGTGCCGATGCTTAGTGAGAAACACAAAAATCGATATCCTCCGTGGTTCAATTCTTCGGTTATTAGAGATATTCGTTGTAAAACGAAATGTCATATCCTGTTTAGAAAAACAGGCAACCATGAAGCGTATATTGAATTCTCCAGACTAAGAGCCAAAATAAAAGCTGATATTTCTCGTTTGCACAGTGATTATGTTAAATCTCTTGAATCAAATATAAATCAGAATCCAAATAAGTTCTGGGCGTTTTTCAATAACGTGAAATATGGTACAACGGTTTCTAACGTAATGAGTTACAATGATAATTTACTAAATACTCCGGAAGAAATATTGAATGGGTTCGCAGATTATTTCAGTAAATCGTACATAGCATCATCTCAGTTCGATAGAGAAACAACAAACAACACGTCGGCTCAGTTATTAAATATATCCGAATTCAATGAAAATGAAATTTTGGTGGCTCTTAAAAAAGTTAAACCTAAAAAGACAACCGGCCCTGACGATATCCCTGCCTTTATTTTAAAAGATTGTGCCTATATTCTTGCGTCCTCTTATGTTGTTGTTCAACATATGCATAAAATCGTGTATGATTCCTTCATTGTGGAAACAATCAAAAGTTTGCCCAGTATTTAAGAAAGGCGATAAATCAGATATTTGTAATTTTAGGCCTATTTCGATCATTTGTAATTTCTGCAAAGTATTTGAAAGTGTTCTACATGAAAAAATTTCGCATCATGTTAATCCCATGATTTCATCACTCCAACATGGTTTTATGAAAGGTCGTTCAACAATTTCAAATCTGACATGTATTACTCAGTACATTGCTGAAGGTATTGATAATCTCAAACAGACTGATGTGATATACATGGACTTCTCTAAAGCGTTTGACAGGCTTGACCACGGTATTCTATTGAATAAACTAGGCACTTTCGGACTTTCGACATCGCTCATCAAACTTTTCGAATCGTATTTGATAGGCAGAAAGCAAC
This sequence comes from Henosepilachna vigintioctopunctata, assembly GCA_030704895.1. Lineage (NCBI taxonomy): Eukaryota > Metazoa > Arthropoda > Insecta > Coleoptera > Coccinellidae > Henosepilachna > Henosepilachna vigintioctopunctata. The sequence goes on from JARQZJ010000031.1 coordinate 7,407,306, forward strand.
GCGTTTTTAGCCGTGGGTATACATCAATTGAATACTGTGCTTCATCTGGAGTGCCCCAAGGTTCCATACTTGGTCCTCTGCTCTTTACAATGTTCATAAATGATATAACCGATGTCATTGATGTTGAAGGTTTATTGTTCGCAGATGACTTTAAGATTTTTCATTATGTTTCCAGCATCGGTGACTGTAAACGCATTGCAAGAAACTTGCGTAACGTTGTAAATTGGTGTGATTTCAACAAATTAAACCTGAACATCTCCAAATGTCATGTAATGTCGTTCTCCACAAAATATAATTCGATTAATTTCAAGTATGAAATTGGTGATAATATTTTGGAAAGACCCAATACATTTATTGACCTTGGCGTTACCTTTGATTCTCAACTAACTTTCGTGCCACATATCAATGCTACAGTAACCGCTGCCTGTAGAGTATATGGTTTCATTGTTCGTGTTGGAAAGGAATTTAGCAATATATCAACTCTGAAAACATTGTATTGTGCTTTCGTAAGATCTAAACTCGAATACGGATCAACAGTCTGGAATCCTGGTTATCAATTACACATTGATCAACTAGAGTCTATACAACGAAAGTTCCTGAAACTTTTGAGCTTCAGAATTGATGGAATATATCCACCTATAGGCGTACAACATGAAAAACTTACAAGTCGACATAATGTGGACACACTCAGTACTGGAAATGCCATGCAATAATATTCTTGCATAAAATAATCAACAATAAGGTGAAATGTCAGGAATTATTGCAAAAGCTTAATTTCATTGTCCCAAGAGTTTCTTCCCGAAGCGCATTCACGTTCTACCTTCCAGCAGCTAGAACGAATGTTCTAAAATTTTCGCCATTGCACACGATGTGTGAACAATGTAATATTTTAGGAGCTAAGGTGGATATTTTCAACTGTTCTGTTACAGATATTAAGGCAACTTTCCTTGATATACATAATCTATGATAAAACAATTATCTATATGTATTCACGAATAGAATTCTTTACTCATATAATTATGTTTGTATAAGTGTTAATATGTGCATGTATATGTATTTGTGAGTTTAAATTTATATGTATGTATAAGTTTGGTCAGCATTTGAGTTGTTTTACTTCTATAATTATTTTATTTCATACCATCAGTTGTGATTGATATCACAAACTCTTTCATTTAAAATGAAACAAAGTTGAATTTTTGTACTACCAATTTTGTTTTTTGTATATGTTGTATTTCCTGTTTTGTAATTAGGACTTGTCCTGTAAAACAGTGTATGTTAAATAAATAAATAAATAAATAAATAAAATATTGTGATGACAAGTGAAAAAACACACAGATAATTTGAACGCACTGAAAATGAAAACGTTATTTATGCCTTTAGGTATTTCATACAAAACTTGGATATGATTGAAGATTCAATCATATCGAAACGACTTCAATTTTACAACAATGCTTTCAAGATAGACTTCACGATATGCTTTACAACAAGACTTCAAATAGTGTACTTGAATATGTTTTTGACTCGATACTTTCTCAAAAATATAAACACTTGCTCATTTTGAGCGTGCTTCTTTTATTTTTATCCTCTTCTTGTATTTCCAGTTTCTATGACAGAAAGAATTGTGGTTTTTCCTAAACTTAGTACTTCGTTGAACTCTTCGCAATGTTGAATGATTCTTCATCAAAAATCATAAGCAGAGACTCAATTGGTATTGTCAACCAAGAATATTTGCTTGCTTGGGGTGCAAAGAATTCGCGTAAAATACGTGAATCTATTGTATCCCAAAATATTTGGCATGGGATTTGCTATGAAAACTTTATCGGCTCTCATTTATTTTTGGAAAAGTCGACAGCACTTTCGTCCTGTAAATGGTGAGAATCATAGAAAAATGCTTTTGTCTGCCGGAAGTTGCTGCATTGTGTCTCAGGAGTGAGTTCCAATTTCTAGATCGAACGATATCCTGTTTTGGAAAATTCAACTGGGCGTGGAGATAACCATATCTAACGGCGGCAGCTTTTTTCCCCTGAATCATTTCGATTTATGGCATAACCAAGTGAGATACGAACTTTCCAAGTCTTTAAAGGTTACATTGAGGACGAAATTGCCAATTTTAAATTGAAGGTTTGTGAGCAACAATCCAAAATGCCGTAAAAGGAGTAATAAATGCATAAATGAAATAAAATTTATTGAGAAACATTCCTTACATCGTAAAATTATATTCATTGAATTGATACAATAATTACAACTAAGGAGAATACTCTCAAAAGGACTGAATTCAGTTTTGAGTCTGATCTTCCATTCCGCTCTCAAATAGAGTAGAATTGTTCATTAACACGGGCGCTAATTGATATACAATTTTCACGAGGTACAAGTTCTGAGAGGCCTTGTGCATTTAGGTCAACTGCATTCTGCTTTCAGAGCATTATATTACCATACATCTCAACAAATGAATAAATAAGGTTTAGAAGGCACTACATCTCCATCAAATTCTCATTCGAATATGACAAATTTCGAAAGCTTCAATATAACATGGAATATTGCTTAATGGCGTGTGAATTAAACGCGACGAATTCACCAACGAACATTCCCACACACAAAACAATCAAATTATAATACACTCCAACCGAAACAATACTGTGTTAAATGTGAAAAGCTTTCAATCGTTTGCAATAAGAAACACGCCTCGACATTCCAGTGGTTCCGCATTCCAATTTCGTGAAAGCATTTCAGTTCTTATGTTTTCCCTCCTTTGTTTGTGATTTATACAGGATAGGAGTGAACACGATATAAGGAAATTTTTAATATGTATTATGGCGAATGCGCTGGGTTTAGAGAATGATATGGTGTTCAAAATGTTATAAGATATGTACTGTATATTGGATTACTAGAAATTGAATGGAAAAACTTCTTTCTTTTCAATACATTTGAAACAACAGGTTTCAAATACAGTTGAAATAATAGGTCTAATTTGCATTCTTGATATTCGTATGGAATATCGTCTGTGAAATTAATTTTGTCAATATTATAGGTATTATCCATATTCTCAACACAACATGATATTTCCAACGAAAACCAATTGTACTTGTTGTAATTTAGCTCATAAAAGTCTATAAGGTAGCATTTTCAAACCGTGTATCGCGTTCTCTTTTTGGTTTGTTTGAATCCGAATCATTATCACTATTAAAAACATTCAATATAAAATTAAACTCACACTTGAACTTATGCTTTACACTTTGTTGACTACATAGCATGACGCGTTTCGTCGTTACAAACGACTTCGTCAGATGCTTACAGAATAATCTTATAGAATAAATACAGAATAATCTTAGAGAATAAAGCATCTAAAGAAGTCGTTCGTAACGACCAAACGCGTCATGCTATGTAGGCAACAAAGTGTAAATCATAAGTTCAAGTGTTTGAATTTGAGTTTAAATTCAATTATAATGGATTTACATCAAGTACACGCCAACATTATCAAATATTAAAAACATTGTATAAACTGAAATCAGTAGCCTGAAGATTTTTACTCTTAACGCCTTGGTGGAGGGTTTTTTCACGTTCAATTCACAGAAAAATATTTAAAATATGCAAACACTGTGAACAACAGACTTTTTCATTTTCGTTTTCGGGGATTTCAAGGTTCAAACAAATTAAGTCCAAAATTTTCAGTCAGTTTGATGATTAAATCTCATTGAATAGTTTCCAAAAAAAAACTTCAAATAATCAACTGTTTCGATTTATACTCATTAGTATACATTATATTATGAATAGACGGAATATTAAAGATGAAGCTTAAGATTTGAAGAGTAGATATAAGTAGTAAAAAGTCAATATTCATAAATGTTCATTTTCGGCTGTTATTTGATGTAAATCCATTCCACAACTTTAGAAGGTAAGTGGAAACAGTTTTCTAGATATATTTTTCATACACTCGTATAGACTTCGGACATTCGGTCAATAAAAAGAAGCAGAATAAAGAAGAAGAATTATTGAATCGGAAATTCAATACGAAACAACGCCTAGTAGCAGTAGCATAACAAAAATATATGTATTTTGAATGGCATAAAAAAATATATATAGAAGGGTTTGCAATTATACGATTCATTTCAATATGTGACAATGAAACACCATAAAATCTACTCGTTTTCCATGACAAAACGATTCGAAAATTCGAACGGAATTTGCTGGACAATGGAACACGTTAATACTTGAGTGAATGTAATGAGAATTACAGATGAGGAAAGAAAATCTTACTCTCACAACTTTCGTTCCTCTCTGCTGTTTTTCCAACGAATATATAATTCCCGCACTTAGGGGTACATTGTTCAGAAGTACAGAATCACATTTCTTACGATCGAAAAGAGGGTATGTGAGGATTGAAGCCGTTGCCTTTCATTTATTACGATGTACGTGATGAGTAGTACGAAACAGTAACTGCCTTACGCTTTCAATAAAAGTAGGCATCGATTTCAATATTCTCTAACATTTATCCCTAGAAGAAAAATGGAGACATCGCATTGTTCATGTTTTATAATGCTCTTTCGAATAATTTGTCGAAAACTTGACGGAAGAAAGTTATAGTGTACTTTTAATATCGTATATATATATATATATATATATATATATATATATATATATATATATATATATATATATATATATGTGGCGGCTCATTTTCGTCTCTCAATGAATGTATCTCAATGAATTTCATATTTCAGCCTTTGAATATAAATTTGAATGAACAATACTCACTTTTTATATATTTCCGCACTTTGAAATATGTTCACTTGAAATAACGAATCACTAATGTATCACTTCTTCCACTCACGATCAGATCACGTCGGGGTCACCAATTTAGCGGGGTTGTGTGTATGTTATTATTTGATGAACTACATACATCAAACGATTACGAAGCCTTAGCAAAATCGCAGCAGACTGATGACGAACTTGCTAACCTGATAGAAAACAAAACATCAAGTCTAAAGCTCAGGTTGATCAAAATTCCTGGAAGCACCCACGAATTGTGGTGCGACGTGACAGAATCTGCACCAAGATCTTATATCACAAGAAGATACCGGAAAATTGCATTTGATAGTGTCCACCGCCTTAGTCATTCTGGTATGAAAGCTACCAGGAAGTTACTAACTGAGAGGTATATTTGTCATTCCATCAAGGAATATAGCAGGAAATGGACGCAAACATGTGTAGTATGTCAACGCTCAAAAATCACACGTCACGTGAAGAGCGCTGTTGGTGCATGCATCCGCATTTTGCCAGGTTCCATCTCGCAACTAGCAGATACCATTCAACCAGAACAACCTCCGCCATCACCACCAGACTCAGATCAGCCACCAGAGGAAGCTCATGCTGCTGCAGAACTAAATCATCTTCCAGGTCGACCACCAGACTCAAATCATCCACAAGAGAAAGCTCATGCTCCTGCAGAACTACATCATCCTCCAGGTCGACCACCAGACTCAAATCAGCCACCAGAGAAGCTCATGCTCCTGCAGAACTACATCATCCTCCAGGTCGACCACCAGATCAGGCAGACGTGTCCACTTTCCTGATCGCTACCAGGCTGGATTTTCGTGATTCAAAATCACTGGCAGGGGGGTGCTGTGGCGGCTCATTTTCGTCTCTCAATGAATGTATCTCAATGAATTTCATATTTCAGCTTTTACCTGCCATCTTTTGGCTAATACAGCTCCCGCTGGGGTGCACTATTAAAGGGTCGGTAATAAAACTATTTATAACTGATTTGCACGTCCTGCCTAATAGGGTACCCTATTTAAGTATTAAATTCATTGTTATTCGTTTCTCAGACTCGTTTCTGAAGTAATCCATAGTATTGTAAAATATTGCATTTTATGTTTTAATTGCAATAACTTCTCCGAATATCCTCGATTCGGATTGGCAATTCATAGTTCAACTTTTACCTACCACCGGGGTAAGTTATCGAAGGGAACAGTAATAAAACTTATAGTAACTAACTTGCACGTTCCGCTTAATACTGTACCCTCGTTAAGTAATAAACTCTTTGTAATTTTCATTTTTCATTATGTACAAATCTTATGATTCTGGAATCTGTAAATCTTGAATCCTGTCAAATTGTCACGTACATTTCCATTGTTAAATACTGTTGAAAATGTATAAAAGCAGAGAAACGGAAAGATTCGAGAGAGTTGAGAAGAAACGAGTCTAGACTACAGTTCGTCCTAATAAGTCATATCCTACAATATTGTTAGTTCTAAAATAAAGTTAAATTTAAAAGTTCTTCGAAGTGTATTACAATTGAACCTTCCCTCACACATCAGATAAATAAACAGGCGGTAGTGTAATACAAATTCATCAATTAATCTATACACACAAACCCGCTAAATATATATATATATATATATATATATATATATATATATATATATATATATATATATATATATATATAAATTTGGAATCAGCTGTTGACACGTGTTTTGAGTTTGAACGGCGTCATTCAAATATCAGATGTACGAAGTTGAAGATGAAAACACGAAAAGAAATCGACAATTTGTGGTTTCTCAACGAACGCTCAATGTTTCGATACGAATTGTAACAGATTGTTATTTCGAAGTAGGCTGTTTTCAAGTTACAGTGCCAATATGAGAAAAACGATTCAATTGTTGAAGTTTGTCTACTTCTAATCATTAAAATTATCTCGTTTTTCATAAATATAAGAGAAGAATAACAGCATAAGTTCTTCATTCAAAGTTTTGACAAAAATTTGACGAAACTTAAATTGTTAACCTTCTTACAATCTCATTTGCTGAGGATTCAATTTTCATTTTGCATATGATAATATATAAATATTGTTTTTTGATATATCAATGATAGGCTTTCTCAATTGAAAAATCCTTATTTCAGTCGACGATAAGTTGCAAATTGCAAGTTTCTCAAAGCGCCTTTGAAAAAAATGAACAGTTTCGACCAACTTGTAATTCGCAACGAAACGTCAACTAAAAAACAACTATAAAATTGAAAATTAACACACTTGACTTAAGTTTCACTGAATATATTTAAAACTCTACATATGTTTCGGGTGGTTAACCCATTATCAAGAGTATACAATATTACTGAATTTCAAAATGTACAACATTCACCTATATATCCTAAACCACCGAATTTAACACTGGTTTCACGGAAAAATCTACCTGGTCATTACAAATAGGTAAATTCTTCTTTTTCGCTATCGAAATTTCCAAGTCTTCAAGGCTATCTAATCTTTTGCCTTTACTACCTGAGTGTACTATTTCGGTCTTCCTGGGATCCAAGAAATGATTATGTTTGATGCAGTGTTCAGAAAAACCCGTATTAGGTTTATTAAACAGTATTGATCTCTTATGTTCATCGATTCTTTTTTGTATACTGTATACTGTATCACTGCAAGCTGGACTATCACAGGTGAAACTGGACATTCTATACAAAAAAGAATCGATGAACATAAAAGATCAATACTGTTTAATAAACCTAATACGGGTTTTTCTGAACACTGCATTGAACATATTTAATCATTTCTTGGATCCCAGGAAGACCGAAATAGTACACTCAGGTAGAAAGGCAAAAGATTAGATACCCTTGAAGTCTTGGAAATTTCGATAGCGAAAAAGAAGAATTTATCCACTTGTAATGACCAGGTAAATTATTCCGTGAAACCAGTTCTAAATTCTGTGATTTAGGATATATAAGTGAAAGTTGTACATTTTGAAATTCAGTAATATTGTATACTCTTGATAATGGGTTAACCACCCGAAACATATGTAGAGTTTTTAATATAGGTATTCAGTGAAACTTAAGTCAAGTGTGTTAATTTTAATTTTATAGTTTTTAACATAATGTTTCACCAAGAGATAAGCGAAACCTCCGTGTCATTCATTAAAAAACGTTTGTCCATTTAATATTTTAGGTATTCAGTGCAACTTAAGTCAAGTGTGTTAATTTTTTAATTTCATAGTTTTTAACATAATGTTTCACCAATATATAAGCGACACCTCCGTGTCATTTATTAAAAAACGTTTATCCATTTTAATTTTTGGCAGATCTACAATTTGAAGCGAAACGTAAACAGGAAATAAATTCTCATTTTCTTCTTTGTTGATGATTCAATTTTCAATTTATATAGGAATATAGGTCTTCTCAATATGTTTAACAATAATAGGCTTTCTCAATTGAAGAATCTTCATTTCAGTTGACGAATTGCAACTTTATAAAAAAGTCCTAGACAAGAGAAAAGAAATTAACAGTTTTCACAGAATTGTAAGTCGCAACGAAATTTCAACTGATTTTCCACTTGAAAATTAATAAAACGATACATAAACAACAGATAATAACACACATAGAAATATATTTATATGTTTTCATATATTTTATTATGAATATATTAGATTTTTTTATGAAAAATAAAGGAAGAAATCATAAATTAAATATATATATATATATATATATATATATATATATATATATATATATATATATATGTGTGTGTGTGTGTGTGTGTGTGTGTGTGTGTGTGTATGAGGAAGCATCAGAGCTCAAGGTTCCCTAGACAAAATAATCACGCAGGCTCAGTGTAAGTGCCAACAATTTCGTTAATCATACTCATTCTCTTAAGACAAAAAATGACTTTGTTTCACCCCTACTTCAAAATTCTATATACTCAAAAACCTTCATACTCCGAAAACATCCTATCAGAGCTACATTCACTCATGACGAGGTGTACAATTTCAATTACTCTTCATAACATCACAGGAAAATATCATTCATTCAAATCCGAATGTAAAGATACATACTTTTGTCAGTCAAATCTTATTCAGAGCTCTCTGCGTACTTTTTCTAGATTAAAAACGATAACCACATCATGAAACGTCCGAGAGATACGAGTAACGAGCATAAGCGCTCAATATTCCATGTATCTTCACAATTAAGTGGTAGATGAATGCTGACGTCTGTCTGCGGGCTCCATTCCGAGATAGATATACACTAGACACGAATGTTTCAATGTTTTACATTTCACGATATTTCCGTGAATAAATGCAGTTGAGTTGCTTATATGAAAATGCACCAAGAACTTTTGCTGCTTATAATTAATACTTCATATTGAGTAAACATACACTTCAGATTGAAGAAAACGAATTTGCGTTTCATAAAAATTGTATAAATTCACTCAGTAAAGTTGATTTATTATTCGCAGTTGGCTCAGTTTCACGAAATTATAATCATTACTCAACAGTACCCCATTTTCGAAAGTGAAACTAAGTAGGGCATCAATTTACTCGGTATTCATAGCAAAGCTTTCGAAATTATGTATTTCTTCATCAGGACATTTGAAAATTATAAACATCTACATCTTAACAAATTTTAAAAATTGGTATCACTCACCGAATGTGAGGTTTATACATAAACCAAACGTGAAAATTCGAAGAACAATGTAACTTTAGTAATTTTAATCCTGCACCAGTTGACGTTAAACATAAAACGAAAATATAACAAATTGATATTACAAACTATTCAACTCAATACACATTATTTAATCTAATATAATAATTTAAATTTAAATTTAATATACTAATCATTTCACTATAATGTCAAATTTAGCAAGCGACGGATGATTTTCATTGAACTCTTCTAATCATTTAATTAACCTTCATGGAATGATGGCTATTTTCACAAATATTTATAAAACATTAAGCCATGAGTTTCATTCAAATTTTTATTTAATCATGTTTCACCAAGGGGTAAGCGAGAATTAATTTTCACATAAGAATATCTTGGACTTAAATTTAGAGTTTTGGATTTTTCATTTATGGAATTTTTCTGATTATTGATGTGGATCATTTTCAGTAGGTAAACAGTTTTGCAGTACAATGAATTTTTGTTCAAGTAAAAAGATTGTAATTTCTTGCAGGTTCACAGTGATAGAAATTATTTACATAAATTGACAGGGTACATCTTGTACTGTTCTTTTTTACATCACTTTTATGTAGCGCGATTCTACCCATTGCGATGTCTGTCCAACGTATGTACGATCAGTCTGTACATTTAACATGATAAATAACATTGGATTTTAGGTGGTTGGTTATTGGGTGCTTCAAGTTGGAATAGAGTATAGACACAGTTTTTTGTTCCGAGTAATTATTCTAAGCACCTTTTGATGTTCAAAACATTTTTATCACTTTATTTTTGGTGAGCTTCGGTAAGCTTCTTGGTCAGAGTTGCCTTCCTTATTTTGATGGACCAACGTCTACCTTGGATTTGCTCTGTTGTCTCTTTTTTAGTCATATATAAGAGTTTATTTACCATTGTTTTTGGATAAGAATTTCGTAGTAATATTTTATATACTTTTTAATGTGGTCTCTCATGGAGATCGATCACAAATTTCTTCTACTCGGTTTTTTTGTTCTTTTATAAAATTTATTTTCATACTACTGGGGTCATAAGTATCGATACGTGTGTGATCTCCACTTACCATTTACACATACGCCTTTTGAACGCGTGAAAAATAGGAATTTGTTGTGAAAATGTTTGAGCTCATTCCTGTTCATATTTTAAGATAACGAAATTGTTCAGGTAGAAATTATTCAAGTATTTTAATTTTATGAAATCGTTTAGTTGACAATGCTACGAGCTCAAAAGGCCGCTACTGGAATTTGTCATTGCTAGAATGAGTATCTGGAATGATATTGGAACAATAGACCGTTGTTTCTACCTTATTCGGAGATCGTCAGTATGTATTCTTTATCAAGCCATTGAATTTCATACAGAATTTACGAGAGAATGCTAAATTCTCAAAACATATCCTATGGAAATTAAGTAGTTTTCATGCATACTCATTGTTTCTGAGCTACGTGCATTTCCTATTGGCCTAAAATCAATTTTTACGAATAGTAGTGTTCTTTATTTTCAAACATGCGAATGGTTATTCTCATTATGGATTCGATAAATTATACTGAAGATATTTTAATGAATTATACCGAAAATATTTGAAAAATTTTTTAATTTGATAAAAACAATTTCTTCAGGAAATTTGAAGTGGTATCGGTTAACAATTTTTAGACTGAAACACTTTTCATTCACCAATTGAGACCTGCGTTTCACAATCACGATGTCATCTTCGGATTGATGATATATTCAAATGCCACAATTACTTATAATGAGAAAAGGTTATTCAAATATTTTGTGAGTCCAAAGAAGCCGCCAACGTCATGATAAAACATACCTCATAATTGTTCAATAAAAAAATGTATATCTAGCATGATGTTTTTCTTTTTTAATTTTATATTAATTCGAAGTTTTTTCATATTGATAATTGTATTGTTCCAGAAATTTTTAATGTGCAAAGAAGCAATTTTATTCGTAAAAATTGTTTAATGAAAGTGGGTTTATCTGAAAAAGTGTTCTTCGTTACCATTTTGAAATTTTTTCACTATAAATGGTTGTATTATTCAAATATTTCGTCACTCCGAAGAGCCACTGAAATGGTGAAACGTAAGAAATAATTGTTTGATGAAAGTGTGTAATTATGGTGAACTAGAAAACAGTGTCTTTCAATATCATCATGATTTTTCAAATGGGTTCACAATAGCTGCCATTAATATTGAAATCGTTAATAACGCTAATTTAAAAAGATATCAATATTGAATCTTGAAAAATATTGGCCGGATAAAGGATTATTCGATTTTCAAATGTTATATTTCTCCATGTAGAGGTTGTGTCTTTCGCAGATTTAAAAGTCCCTACTTTTCAGTTTATCACTTGGTCTCAAATCAGACTCTTGTAGAATGTGGACAAACCTCGTTACAAAAAATTTAAATTGAAAAATAGTATTTAATATTCTTTGTTTTTTTCGTGCTCTTGTTGTAGGTAGAACCAAATTCTACTAAATCAATCTCAACGAAATATGAAACGTATGAAATTTAGGAATTATATACAACTTTTTGGAAATGTTCACAATTTCGATGATATTTGAGAAATTGAAAAATATTGTTTTGAAAATAATTTAATACATACATATCCTAAGAAATGTATTAATTTCCTAGGAATTGTATATAATCTTAATATCGCATTAGGAAATATATAAAAGCATGATTTCTGTAATAAATTTTTTCCATGCTGAAAAATAATTTTTAATTTTTATCAAAACACCCGTCGGGACAATCATGTAAAAATGATACAGTAAAATATAAAACTCATTATATTCTCGTACTCAGTTAAATGTAAACGAGGCAATTCATATGACTATTTATTATTTCTGGGTAAGCTGGAGTGGCATTTGGAAGTTTACAATAGTTTATTTTTTAGCACAGAGATATTGTAGAAACTCAGTTCTTCTAGCAAAGGCTCTTTTGAATCCTCGGCCGGTTCTGATCATCGAATTTAACCAAAACTCTAACAACCTATGGAAATGAAATTCGAAGAATTGTACAGGGCAAACTTCTTTTCACTCGATTTCAACATTTTTTCAGTTGAGAACCTGTTATCTAGCAGATCTTAATATAACAAATAGCAAATAAAGTATTAGGCAAACAGACCATTACCCTGCTATACCCGCGTACTCATTGATATCTTAAATGTTCTACATTTCCGATTGCTATTTAAGAAATGTATAGATTTTCTAATAAATACGTCTAAAATGATTTACTTCAAACATTTACAGGCTATTTCATGAAATACATACTTTTCCTGGGAGTTGTATGCAATAACAGATTACGTACGTTTCGTTAATAAATATATATATATATATATATATATATATATATATATATATATATATATATATATATATATATATATATATATATATATATATATATATATATATATATATATATATATGTGTGAATAATGTTCAACGCGGGGGAAAATTGCAATCAAAAGTAGACACTGTCGGCATATCCCGCAATTAGTAGCAGCCGTTGACACTTGTTTTGATCTTATTGGCTCTCCTGAGAACGGTGTAGCCAAGTTCAAGTTGTACGAACCTGGAGATGGAAAAACAAGAAAGAAACAGACTCTCCACTGAAGGAAGTCGACATATTTTAGGCAACTGCGTTTTAACTCTCCGGGTTGGGAGATTTGAAAAAACTTCTTCGCCCATGAGGCGACTATTTTTCTTTCAAGGATTCCTCTAGCCGAGAAATTATAGATTGTATGAATAATGTTCAACGCGGGGGAAAATTTCAATCAAAAGTAGACACTGTCGGCATATCCCGCAATAAGTAGCATCCGTTGACACGTGTTTCGAGCTTCTTGGCTCTCCTCAGAACAGCGTATCCAAGTTCAACTTGTACGAACCTGGAGATGGAAAAACAAGAAAGAAACAGAATCTACACTGTAGGAAGTCGACACATTTTAGGCAACTGCGTTTTTACTCTCCGGGTTGGGAGATTTGAAAAGACTACTTCGCCCGTGAGGCGACTATTTATTTCAAGGATTCCTTTACACGAGAAATTATACATTGTATGAATAATGTTCAACGCGGGAGAAAATTTCAAACAAAAGTAGACACTGTCGGCATATCCCGCGATTAGTAGCAGCCGTGTTTTGAGCTTCTTGGCTCTCCTCAGAACGTCGTAGCGAAGTTCAAGTTGTACGAACCTGGAGATGGAAAAACAAGAAAAAAACAGACTATCCACTGAAGAAAGTCGACACATTTTAGGCTACTGCGTTTTTACTCTCTGGGTTGGGAAATTTGAAAAAACTACTTCACCCATGAGGCGACTATTTATCCTTCAAGGATGCTTCTAGCCGCTTTCTTTCTTGTTTTCCATGTTTTCATTCTTGTTTTTCCATCTCTAGCTTCGTACAACTTGAACTTGGCTACGCCGTTCTGAGGAGAGCTAAGAAGCTCGAAACACGTGTCAACGGCTGCTACTAATTGCGGGATATGCCGACAGTGTTTACTTTCGATTATATATATATATATATATATATATATATATATATATATATATATATATATATATATATATATATATATTAGTTGAATGTTTCACGACTGTAGATATGTATTTTCAGTGTTTAATTGGGATTGCAGCCCAGGACAGGAAAATAACTTACCTCTTCAGTCTTTCCAAGCTTTCGAAAATGTTTATTCTCTTCTTCAGGAAATTACTGTGAAGTTAGTCCCAAAGTACATTGGTTTCTTGAATTTTGAAAATAAGTACTCCCAATGAGTATTCCCAAATGCATTGGGTTCGAATATTATTGTATTCTGCGTGTTTAGTAGTTGAAGGAATCAACGACACTGTGTCGTTTTGTTAATTTACCCAAAAATGTATAGGAATATCGAATATCGCCTACAAAGTGTTTTACTATATTCGTTCAGTGTTTTCGTGTTTTTCATTGAGAATGAAAACACGATTTCATTTCCATGGAAAAGAAATCTATGTTTTCCAGATTTCGAATCTAGATCGGTCAGACCTAATGAGCCATAATAATGGTGAAACGTACGAGACAAACAATATATTTAATGAAAGGGTAATAAACTAAAAACACTGTTTTATTATTAATTTTATCTCTGAAATGGATTGACGTCAAGTAACGAGCGTAAATGTTAAATTAACAGTGTTTTTCATCCACTCATAATCTGTTCGTCCATATTTTGCATGACTCACCCTATAATTGTGTTGAAACTTATGTAAAAGGGTTTCCCATCTCCACTTTACAAGTTAATCAGAAATAATAAAGACGAAAATATTTATAATATCAGCAGAGAAAATTGTAGGACAGTATAAAAAAAATTTGAACAACATACTCTAGTAACGAAATTTATTTTCGAAGAGAACAAGCCAATAGTTTTTACTGAAAAAGAGATATATTCAATATCATCGAAGCACTGAAAGAATGACTAAGATTTTTCGTATTGAGCTGACTGGGGAAAATTCGAAAAAACCTTCAATTCGGACGAGGGTTCCCGGATACGATTGTGTCGAATGCTATTTCAAAATAAAATCGTAAATCCTAGAGAACCTCCTACGAAAGCTCAACCTGCATTCATTTGCGTAGGTAAACACCATAAATTACGTATCGGAGAATCGCGGTCCAGAAAGCACGTGAAGCTGGCTCTGACGGAACGGAAAAGTAGCCTACTACATTTCTTTCGGTGTAGTTTGGTGTAGTCGTGCGTTCCGCGTACTCTCACGGCGGATGTCAGTGCAGTTTATCAAGTTGGCGCACGAAGACGCGGAAACGCGGATCATACTCTCTACCGCGCTCCGTACGAGATAAATCAGATCTGGAAAAAAGCCGATCGTTTTTTTTCACGTGGTAGGTTATTCCTCATTTCGATTCGGAAAAAATGAGCACGATCTTGTGAGTTGTTCAGGTTGTCGATGTCATTGTGAGTTAATAACAGATATATGTACGTTGTCGGGCAATGCACGACAAATGCATCCGGAAAATTTTTTATTTTTATTTCAATTGAGATTTCGAGAATGATTTTTTTGAGAAATTTCGTTTCAGTGGTGGTTCATTTCATTATTCTCAATTTTTATATGTAACATTTGAAACGAGAAAATTTTAACGATTCGTGACTGAATTCTGAAACAAAGTCATATAAATCTTTGAAATTAAAACACAGATTTTCTTCTTTGTACTACTCGAAAAAACGATAACAATCCTTCTGAAAGTGTAAAAATAATTATATTACTGTTAATTTTGGAAGATTTGTCATCAAATAATATAATTTTCGTCATTTTCTACACAATATTCATGTCATTGTGAGCAACAGATATATGTACGTTGTCGGACAATGCACGACAAATGCATCCGGAAAATTTTTTATTTTTATTTCAATTCAGATTTCGAGAATGATTCTATTGGGAAATTTCGTTTCAGTGGTGATTCATTCCATTATTCTCAATTTTTATAGGTATCCTACACATTCGAAACGATAAAATGTTAACGATTCGTCACTGAATTCTGAAACAAAGTCATATTGATCTGTGAAATTAAAACACAGATTTTCTTCTTTGTACTACTAGGAAAAACTATAGCAATCATTCTTTAAGTGTAGAAATAATAATATTACTATTAATTCCGAAAGATTTTGTGATCAAATAATAAAATTTTCCTCATTTTCTACACAATATTCCACATATAAAAGACAATTTCACAGTCTCTTTATCAAAAATTTCAAGCCGAATCTGTTTAAGAATTTCAATTTGAAACTTTTTCATATCCCATATCTTTCAATGAGAATATTAGATGGAAATTCAAGAATATATGGTGTATCTGAATAATGGAAAAAGTAATCTAGAGTTTGAGAAATACCCAAAAAAATCTTGAAAATAATTGAGATCAATATGTTTTCAGATCGCAAAATTTTTTTCAACCATTGTAGGTGTTGCAAATGTATCAAATATTTCGATGAAATTCTGGAAGTTCTTCAACAAACTCAACTAAACTCTACTTCATATTTCATCGCAAAGGCCTACAACTCATAAAATGTATATAATAGATTCACTTCATTATAATTTTCAATGTTGAGGATATAAAAGCTTTTACTCTGGAATTCCGTGGTTGATTCAAATTAACTATATTCATATCAAATTACAAGTTATTGATACTTTATTTATATATCACATACAGTATTTATTATCATAGTCTATTATTTACTTACAATCACCTTCATTGCTTATTATCAGAAGGAATATGTTGATGTTTTCAAGAAACAATTCTAATCGAAGATATGGAAGGAAATTTTTACTTGATATTTCATTCAAAATGTTATCTATAGATTTATATATTCCATTTTGATGAAAACGTGTAACTTAATGAAATATTAATCATTTATTAACACAAAATGAAAAACAAAAATTTTCATATTGTTAAGTCTTCAATTTAATCATATTTTTTGATGAATAATATACTTCTGACTTCATATGACTATCAATCAGTTCATTCGATTCGAACATTTTTTTCGAACATCTTCATTTCATGTGGTTTTCACTTTTAATATTTATTTTTGGTAACTTCTCCCCATTTGACTTTTTCACCTGCAAAAATGCGAAAATTTATAATTATATTATGTATTCAGGCAATATTAATGAATATATTCAAAAATTTCACAACATTTTTCGTATCAATTATTCGGGTTCAATAGGAATTACTTTTACATTCTAATTTGTTTAATCTATTCATATTTTACGAAAATACATTGAATTTTTCTCATTATCAAATCCAAATATGATATGATAACTCAATCATCCAAAACTTTTTTCTCATATTCTCATCACCGTAATATTCGCTTTGGTTCGTATATTTGAAATCGTTTCTAATTTCAATTCATACGTAATCAATTAATGGAAAATTTTCATCGATTTTGTTGGAAAACCACAATTCATTGTAGAAAAATTCGATAAATGAATGAAAACACATTGTTCATTCCACTCTTCATTTCAATGCAATGTGTCCTGCATATCCTGACCTATCCTTACAGAATATTTACAAATGATCAATCGGTTTTTCTTTCTCTACAAATTTTCATTGTTATAAAAATTCTCTACGAAAGTAAAACCCCTAATTTGAATAAATTGATGAAAAATTCGTACATGATATACACACCTAGAAATGAGACAATCGAGAATTTCAACCAATATATTTATCATCAGTTGACTTCATCTCCATGAATTATTACAGGAATGAATATTTTAAAAGAAAAAGTATGTTGGATGTATCTTTATCAATCCTCAAGTATAACATAATTGTTTTATTTTCATGAAAGAATAAATCACCTTCTTTCTTTACTCATATAAATAATATATCACGTTCCACCTGAACCGTGTTCTTTCAAATCTCCAGGATGTTATAATGAAAATTCTGAATTTACGTGCGTAGGTAGTGTTTATCACGATTTAATTTTGGAAACTTGTGGAATAGAAATAGTTTTTTGTATTCCTTGTCGTCGAATTTTCAATCTATTTTCTGGTAGGAATTTCATTAATGATTTCAAATCGTAACTGGTCTAGAGTCAATCACCTTTTCATTATTCATCAAAACTATCTATAGAAAGGGTGAACATTTTCAATGGAATTTCTTTTGATTGAATTATCAAAAGAATATCTATAGAATATCATGAAGGATATTCAAATACAACCAGACGTTCCCTTCAGTTTCAAATTTGTTGCTGATATTTAGCTATCTTAATTGTCCATATTTTCAGGAAAGTTCCGAGATATAAGAAGAAATTTTTAGTATTTTGTAAAATTCATTCTGCGTGGATATATATGAAATTATCCTAGATATGATAAAATGAGTCAAATGAAAACCCATATTTAAAAAAAATTGTTGAGAAATATTCATTCATATATATATATATATATATATATATATATATATATATATATATATATATATATATATATATATATATATATATATTTCAAAATTAATTTATTGCCTGTTTGAGTTAGTTATACTTTTAATATCTTCAGTAATAACAGGCTATTTTGAATGTTCAAAGCTTCATTTTTATTGACTTTCCGTTGTATATCACAACTTTCTCAAAACTTAAAACTTGCTAAAATATAAATATACAGGTATATATATATATATATATATATATATATATATATATATATATTTATATATCTTGAAATTGATTTATTGCCTGTTTGAGGTATTTATTTTGAAAGTTTTTAGCATTAACAGGCTTTTTAATATGAAAAAGTTTATTTCTGTGGACGTTTCGTTGTTATAACAAAAATAGTTTAATAATTGTTTGACAAAGTTGTAATATAACAACGAAACGTCAACAGAAATAAACTTTTTCATATTAAAAAGCCTGTTAATGCTAAAAACTTTCAAAATATATATTTATATATATATATATATATATATATATATATATATATATATATATATATATATATATATATATATATATATATATATATATATATATATATATATATATATATATATATATATATATATATATATATATATATATATATATATATATATATATATATATATATATATATATATATATATATATATATATATATATATATATATATATAATAATCTTATTTTTTTCAATAAATTCGATATAAAAAACGTTTTTGAACAACCAGATTATTAGAGGTGTTATTTAGAAGTTATCAAACATAAATATACAATTATTGAAGAATGTTAGGAATTTCGTTGTCCGGAATATTATATTTTTTCAGAAAACAAAAATTGATTTAGATACTCATGTTTCATTTCATTGCTCAATTTAAAATAGGTCGAAGAAATACTGTCTAAATGAAAGAAAATTCAAGCAAGTTTTTTTTTCAGAAAACAAATGAAAAACAAAAGTTATTCAGCGAATTCAATGGAATATTGCCAGAATGTGTCAAGCTTGTTTGGAATTCTTGGACATGTTCTAAAAAACATATAGTATTTCTCGAATTTTCGATATCTCAATATGTAGAATCAACTCATTTATCTCAAGACCACAGAAACTGATTCAGATAATTCTCTTGATCAATTGGAGAAATTATAAAGAATCGTATGAATAGGCCACTGTCAAATCTGAATTTTCACCAGATTGTAACTCATCTTCACTGCTAAATCTTCACATAGAATTGGAACAGGTACTTTTGAGAATATGAATTAGCCAATTCAATATAATATAGCATAGATCTTCAAATATCTGAGCCTATGCATTAACGTTCACTCGAAATTGACGTCGATTTTCAAACCGGTCCTATTATATTGTAATATGAAATATAGAGAAGATTATACAAAATTTGCCGATTTCTTTTTTATTGGGATATTTGATATCTTTCGTTGTATGAAAATTGATATAAATTTAGAATTCCAAGATATTTTGAGATCATTGGTAGTATATTGGACGTCCCATGAATATATGAAATATGTATGAAACAAAACTGGAAAAATTAATGAAAAGTCCAATAATTAAATAGCCTGAAACACCTCTCTGAAAAATCCCAATTCTCAAATATGAACTACAGGCTTTTAACTTATCGTCACTGCAAAATATTCACATAAAATTGTGAGAGCTACTTTTAAGAATATAAATTATCGTGTTCGATATAAGATAGAATATATGTTTCAATATCCGAGCTTAAGCATCAATATTCACTTGAAAATTACGTCGTTTTCGAAACCGGTTCTATTATCATCAAAAAGGTATAAAATATAGTGAAAATTCGACGAAATTAACCGATTTCGTTCTTATTGAGGTGGTTGATACCTTTCGTTAGAAAATAATTGATATAAATTCTGAATTCCAAACTTTTTTGATGAATTATTTTCATCGCTGTTCATTTCTTTCGAAACCTTTCATATTGAATAAGATAAATGATCATCTTCGATGGATTTCTATACCTATTTATTCAATTGGGTATTCAAGTTCATCAATATGCCTACTAATCTCATCGATATTTCTTGTCAATTTGCCATTTTCAATATTTACATATTCCAATATTGTAGAGACGATGTTACAGACTGCATAACGACTTCTTCCATTTGTCGTAATAATATGCAACACTCTAAAATTAATTTTTCATTACACTCTCAAGAACGTGCTCATTTTCTCGCGTCCATATTCTGTTAATTTTCCCTCTACCGGCTCATGAAATATATTGTCGTTTACCTTAGCTGGAATTAAAATAAACATGTCTGTTTGTCTATTCTCGAAATGAGATTTGCGTTGCATCTCGCAAGTATCTAACAGAGTATTTAAAGAGAGATTAAAGTTTATGTGATATAATAGAAACATTAACTCAATTAACGATCTAGTGATATCTTCATTTAATTATTATGTGGCCGTCCAGGGGAGTTGTGATCTTTTTTGTGTTTTATATGGTAAGTACACAATACCATATTGATAACTCTAGTATCTTATTCAATAGTAAATAGATTTAATGATACAATTTATTATCTAAATGAAATAAATTGCGGAAATCAATTTTAAATTTTCAAATTTCATGAACAAAAATTCTACATGAGGTTGAAGAAGTGCTACAAGGAAGTTGAAGTTAAGTTGAAAATAGAATGTTAAGTTGAATTGAAGAAACCTGAAAACTTACTAATTTCATGACCTTTACCAATCGTAAATTGATTGAATAATGAATGCAGTTGAGTTTCGAAATAAAATGGAGTGCGATAATCAATTTGAAATTCTAAAATTCAATGGAAAAACTCTATATTATGTGAAAATTATAATGACCGCTATTTTTTGAATGAAAACTTGAATTTCAAATTAAAATAGGAGGTGGAGCCAAATTGAAAAAACTTCAAAACGAAATATCAAAACAATACGACGGAAAACTAGGACGGTTTCGAAATTGTTGTAATAGGACATCGGTAGTATTTCAGACTCCCAGTGACTATAAATTCGAGAAACTACAAATTTCTGAAACTAAACGCTTTGTATGAAACAAAACCCAAATTTGAATAAGTAGTCCAAATATGAAATAACTTGAAAGAAAACCAAAATGTGATTATGTCCTTTAATAAACTTTGTCAAGTGAAATATGAACATAGTTATCTTGATAAAGGTTACTTAATCATTCGAAACGTTGTGAGTTTATGTAATGATTACGCCCAATAACTTTCGAATGAGAAGTTGAAGTTCATTTGAAAATGAAATGTGATGATAGATTGGAAAAACTTGGACACAAAATATCATCACAATAAGGTAGAAAACTGTGACGGAATGAGAATTTAAGAATAATTTGTATATAATCATTTTCTCACTTAGAAAACGCGAAAAGAAAACTGTAGGGTGTAATACTCGTTTTCCAATTCTTAATATCATGACTATCTTCCCGCTAATGAAATCAGTAGCTAAAATTCAGGCTTCAAATTGTTTTGTGCATTAATATTGAAAAATAAACAGAATTCTAGGAAATTTTTCAAGTGAAATGAAATCTCTCACACGCTGTTTGATTCACTATTTTATCGGACTTACATTACCTATAAATTTGAGTTCAACTTCTGAAATATGGGCTATGTTTACATTCAGAAATTGAATGGAAATGAATTGAAGTTAACTAAAAAGCAGAGAAAAAATAATGGTATAGTATGCTGAAAACTGAAACGAAAGCTTCTTAATCAATAACACGGAGGTTTCGCTTATCTCTTGGTGAAATATTATGTTAAAAACTATAAGATTAAAAATTAACAAACTTGACTTAAGTTTCATTGAATATATTGAAAACTCTACATATGTTTCGGGTGGTTAACCAATTATCAAGAGTATACAATATTACATGAGCAATATTGTATACTCTTGATGATAATGGTTCAACCACCCGAAACATATGTAGAGTTTTTAATATATTCAGTGAAACTTAAGTCAAGTGAAAGCTTCTTAGTTGAAGCAGAAAATAATTTGAATCAATAGAAAAAGAAATTATGCAAATTAAAATGAAATAGATGATAAATAATTTAATGAAATAATATAGAATGAAAATAAAAAAGAATCATATAAATTGCAGAGAAAATAAAAATAAAGATATGAAATGAATAAGTTCTTACCGCTATTTACTAGTCTTGATAATGTGTTTACAACATTTTTCATTAAACATAATTCTTTTTTGTAGGACACGGTAAATATTTCATATAATAATCAAAATATTTCAATTTTAAAAAGTGTTTTCAAAGTATATATTAAACGAAAACAGTAAAATGAATATTGTCACATGTATAATGGTAGTATTCATAACTTTCTTTAGAGTCAATGTGGTCCTTGAAGGAATAAAGCTTTCAATATTATAATGTTATATGTTAAAATACATGCTTAAAGTAGATACCAGATAGATTGAAACATTAACTTCAGCTTCGTCAATTCTGATGTAAGAAAATTATTTACAGCTACTCCCTAATAATGCGATTGGAAACTTATAATGATATTGATTCATGTAACTAGTAATCTGTTTGCTGTCAACTCAATAATAATCATCCGAGTAATAGTTGGTTCACCTCACATCCACTTACGTTCAAGAATTATATGCAAATGTAAAATAACTGGAAATAATATCCCAGTGGAAATTTAATAGAACAGTGATTATTTCAAGATTTGTTTAGGTTAGAAAAATAAGTATTTGTGAATTTTCATTTCTGAGAATTTTCATCAGAATTTTTGATATTGAATGAGACGAGTTTACTATATTTCTTTAACTCCTTTATAAATTTGAAACACAAACATATTAAACAAAAGTCTAACATTTCAGTAACGATTGGTTGATCAAAAAATATTTTGTTGGGAAAGTAATAATCATATACCAATTCTAGTAAATTATGAAAGTGCGTATATTTCCACATAAAAACCTCGAAATTGATTCGAAATTTGAAAATAAGTATGATGATATAATTTGATATATTCAAAAGCATTCCTTATTTTCTCCATTACAGCACGAACTTTAAAGGCTCTTTTTTGAAAACTTTTTGTGTCTCACTAACACGTCAGGTGTTTTCCGATCATGAGTTCTCATTCCCTCATTCTCATACCCCTTTTGTCCTTATTCTTCAATCGAACAAGTGATCTACACGCTATTTTCCTAAGCATTTATTCATTGATGAGGCATGGACGTTCAACAATTAGATCTCTTCCAGTTGATTACGACTTTTAGCAGCTGAAGACTTTACGATTTATATTTGAGTTATCTTGGGCGAATAAAAAAGTTCCCTTTTGCTGATTCTATTAGGATATGAAAATAACATTGAAAAAGTGTATCTCTCGTGAATTTCATTCATACCGCAAATTTGAAAGCATTTTATCAATAGGTGTGAATTTTTGAAAGTGTGAATTATTTTCTTGCAAAGCACGAGATTAAACATTGCTGAACACCTGTTCACTCGACATGTTTCAAATGCTTCTAGCCGATTGAAAAAAGCCGATATATTGTACATTTTCTTCAGTTTTTTCAGTTATAAATTATTTTTCAACATTTTCCATCATTTTTTTCTCAAGCAGTCGCTTAACTCTATCAAAAATTGTTAGCTTATTTTCACTTTTCAAGTATTCTTCTCACTTTGCTCTATCAAGAAATGTTCTGAAAATATTGAAATCTAGCATACATGTAACTTCTCGATTTAGTTGTATTTCCTGAGATGCTCTCATTAAAAAAATTCCATTAGTTGAGAAGTGAGAAAATATGTCTTAATTTGTTCTAAAAAAGCAAGGAGGACTTCAATATTTAATGAGAGCATTTTTATCACTTTCCTATCGAAACTAGACTCTTGTAGTTCTTCCGTATATTTACGATAACATCCTTATAATCATATGTTTTTTATAACATTTAGCGAAATAAACAATTTCATTTTATCGTGGTTTCTACACAATTTATAACGATGTCTCCAACAATATTTATAAACTTACAAATTCATAGTTTGAAGTGAAACATTAATAGGTAAATTATGTAGCTGCAGTGTCAAAAACTAACGAAAATTGCAATAATTGTCACGAAGGTTTCGCTTATCTTTTGGTGAAACATTATGTTTAAAACAATAAATTGAAATTAACACACTTGTTCTAAGTTTGTTTAAGTTTCACTGAATATATCAAAAACTCTACATATGTTTCGGGTGGTTAACCCATTATCAAGGGTATACAATGTTAGTCAAGTAACATTGAAACCTATGAGTAACATTGTATACATTGTTACTCAAGTAACATTGTAACCTTCGAGTACTTTGTATACTCTTGATAATGGGTTAACCACCCGAAACATATGTAGAGTTAATAATATAATAATAATATATATGAAACTTACGTGAAGAGTGTTTATTTTGATTCATTGTTTTCCATAATTTCAATGCTAATTTCAAAGGTATGTGCTCAAAAGGTAGGTACTTAACTAGCTGAATATCAAAATGAAATGTAAAATGGAAAATGAATAATAAATGGAAAAAATAAATAAACAAAGGTATTCATTCATTTACACTATACAATACTAGAAAAACCGAATCATTTCGTCTTAAAGAATCCCTTGATCTCCAAACTATTGAAACAAAGAAACGAAAGTCTAAATGTTATTGCTCAACTTGAAATGTAGTTTCTCAATTTTCATTTACGAATAGAGAAATTTTTTATTATAGGTACCTATCCCAATAAAAAACAATTTAAGAACAGCAATGACATTCTCAATGCTATTTTTCTCGCTAAGATTTAGTTGTTTATTTGATGATAGATAATTACTTCTTGATTAATTATGATTTCGATCATTATCTTCGTACTAGTCTGTTCGATTAATCATCCAGTAATTTGTTGGTAATTATTATGTTATGACATTTGTCTTCTAATAAAAGTTTGATATAATGGATCCAATTTGAAGAATTAAGGTGGAAGCCCGAATAGCTTCAGGAAAACGAAGCATATACCACGTAATTGTTCGAATCATTCAATTAAGACGTAAATTGTAATTGAACTGACAACGTAAATTGAACGGCACACTTTTTAGATCATACTCGGCAATTCCGAAATATTGATAATTTGTTCTCAGAAGAATTTCTTGTCAACTCCAGAAAGCTTTACGAAATATAGAGACAACGTACAGCAAAAAATTATTCATAATGTTGGTCTATAATTACAAATATATGTCAGAACAGAACATTCCAACATTCAGAAACTAGAGAATAATTTGAATATTGTTATATAATATAACGAATTATCTGAATTATCGGAAAAATCGGTCTGGTGAAGTGTTTAAAGTCATTTATTTATTAGAATTCCTGATATTTCGATACTTTTTTTGTGTCTTCTTCAAGAGACAAAACATGCTGTAAAGTAATGACTACAATGATCAATTTCAATATGTGAAAAATATAAAACTACTTTCGATTAGTAATTTTTTGATTTTCACTATAATTTAGTTAACTTAAGTTATGTTCGAATAAATTATAGTGAAAACAAAAACAACTCAGTTTTATTCAAATTATTTCTACATTAAAGTTCAAAGTTGTTCCGAGTATCAAATCAACATTAAATACTGATAACGACAAACATACTTCACCACATAAAAGTTCATGGATTTAAGCAATATCGTATTCAATCAAAAATATTTTTTCTTCTGATAAAAATTGCAGTTCCTGTACACATTTTCAATTCTTCCAAGACAATTCCTTCCAGATGACGAAAAACAATCGGTATTGAATGAGTATCAAAAGAACATATGTCATATGTCATATTGAGGAGATATCCAGGTCTTCAAATATTCAGAAGGTTTATTGAATACTAGGAAGACTCCAAGGAATAGGATTTATGAAATATCACTGTGTAATCATCATTGACTGAACAAATGTTCCACATGTTACACGAAATGTCCAAAGAAAATCGATAAAGATGTCAGATATCTCCCTTAATATAGACTTATTTGAACGAAATTCCCCAATAATATTGGCATCCAGAGAAAATATTTTATGAAAGGGGTTTTGGCGAGCTGAAATAAACGGAAGATTCTTCCCTGAGAGTAAATATATTTTTCGTGCATACCTTGCTACAAGGAATGTTTCGGAGTATCAATGAACTCTTATATATAATATTTTTATCTTCAAAGGATATTTCATTCAAAAATACCTACCTAACTAAAAGAATCTAATAAAATTGGGAGAAACTTTTGATGTCTTTATTTAACAGTTAGTCTATTACACCCCAAAAATGTGTCGTGATACGTTTATATATATATATATATATATATATATATATATATATATATATATATATATAGATGAAAATTTTTTTACTTCAAAAATGGGCTGTACGAATAATTGTAGGATTATGCTGCAGGGATTCATGTCGAATTTATTTCAGAAAGAACAATATTCTTACCATATATGGACTATATATCTATCGCCTGCTGACATTTTTTGATCAGAACGATTACTTATTACTATGAAGAGTGTAGGAACACTCAACAACACGGTACATTGCATTAATACAGAGGAGTCTGCAATATGCAGGTATTAAGTTATTCAGTATACTGCCTAAATTTGTGCAGAAGATAAAAGACCACAAACTCTTCAGGAAATGGGTTCACAATCTCATTCTAGAATCTGAACCATATGGTATATAGTGAATTTGAAACATTCTGTAGAGATAGGATAGTATCAAAATTCGCATAATTATGTATTTTTTATTGAATTATAGTGACTTTTTCTTATTTCTTTTATATATATATATATATATATATATATATATATATATATATATATATATATATATATATATATATATATATATATCTTCAAATGAGATATGCTACTATCCTTAAAAAGCAAAGTGCTTGACCAATGCATATTACCAGCGATGACCTACGCCAGCGAAACTTGGACCCTGAAGTCTGCTCACATCCAGAAGCTTCAAACAGTCCAGCGGAGTATATATATATATATATTTAACAAGATTAAAATAATCGACCGTATCATGAATACAGAAATCAATATTATTTTGGGATGCGGTCTGTGATATATATATATATATATATATATATATATATATATATATATATATATATATATATATATATATATATATATATATATAGTCAATACTGAGACTCTCAATCGAAATATTTCAAATAAAACTATCAGGGAGCAGTCTGCACAATTGAATTGGAACGAATTTGTTGAATGATAATATGATACAATCGTTTCATCCTCATTAGAAACCATCAGTCATATTCAATCAATCAACCAAGAATCGTTGACTATCAAGACGCCTGTAGGCACTATATTCGAATGGGAGAATATTCGTGAACCACGTGAACTAATCAAGTGGGCTTCCCCTATCAAGAAAAGACGTATTTATCACTCAGGAGTTAGTTGTAGTGATTGAATTGTTAACGTTAAATAACATAGCTCTATATGATGCTGAGTCTAGCAATTTCTATAGATCCTAAATCCAATTTTAGAAAAAAAAATTGTCAACAAATTTTTGTGAATTGAAATCGATGCCTTCCATTTGTTGAACGAGACGCAACTGAAGAGTACCTTGTAGCACGAAACAGAAACAGTCTTGCGTTTTCAATGAATGTTGGCACCGATTTAATTATTCCCTAACATTAATCTCTTGAAGGATAATGGAGACATCACATTGCCCAAGTTTCACATAGCCAGCTCTGCTTTAATTTTCTTTTGAATAATTCGTCAAAAAATTATCGAAAGAAAATTTCATTATGTTTTTGATATTGAATTTAAGTGCGCTTCGAAAAAATAATAGATTTTCTTGATTGATAATAAGATGCCATTTTTCCATCATCATTACCAATCATCAGTCCGTATTCAATCAATAAATCAAGAATCGATGACTTTCAAAAAGCCCACAGGTCCTATATCCGAATGAGGGGAACAAAACTTTGTGAAAATGCAAGTGAGCTCCCTCTATCGAAGAAAAGACATATAAACTCTTTCTAGCGTTCTAGATTCCTACTCATGACAACATGAGTGCGAGTAAGTGAGGAAGGCTTCGTGGACATTTCATTCGAACACCACAGAAATCTGTCTGCAATGTACTACTGCCTAAACTCTAAAGATGACGCCCCGGCGGGAAAAAGGATAGCTAATTTCAAGATTCACGAATCATTCATTCTAGTAAATACTGAGACTCTCAATCGAAATATCGAAATATTTCAAATAAAACTCTCAGGGAGCTGTCTACACAAATGTTGTCAACGAGAACAAACCTAGCACATTCGAGAGTGAATATTGAGTGCGCTTCGAAAAAATCATCGATCTTGTTGAATGATAATAGGATACACTTGCTTCATCATTATTATTACTCACCAGTCCGTATTCAATCAATCAATCAAGAATCGATGACTTTCAAAACGCCCACAGGTCCTAGAGGCGAGCAACAACTTGTGAAAATTCACGTGAGCTCCCTCTATCGAAGAAAAGACATAGAAACTCTCCCTAGCGTTGTATATTCCCACTCATGACAACATTAGTGCGAGTACGTGAGGCTTCGTAGACATTTCATTCGAACACCACAGGAATCTGTCTGCAATGTGTAAGAATGATCTAATAGATCAGTTATATAAACTAGCTATCAGCAAGATAGCTAGTTTCAAGATTCATGAATCATTCATACTAGTAAATACTGGGACTCTTAATCAAAATATCGAAATATTTCAGATAAAACTCTCAGGGAGCCGTCTACACAGTAGTAATCTAGAATGCTAGAAAAAATGTATACGAATTTTTCTCGATAGAGGGAGCTCACGTGAATTTTCACAAAGTGTTTTTCCCCTCATTCGGATATAGGACCTGTAGGCGTTTTGAAAGTCATCGATTCTTATTGATTGATTAAATACGGACTGATGATTCATAATAATGAGGAAATAATTGTATCCTATTATCATTCAACAAGATCGATAATTTTTGCGAAGCGCAATTAATACTCGTATTCACACTCGAAGGTGATACGTTCGTTCTTGTTGATAACATTTGTGTAGACTGCTCCCTTAGAGTTGAATGATTTGTGAATCTTGAAACTATTTATTATATATTTATATATTATATATATATATATATATATATATATATATATATATATATATATATAATTAGCCTACTATAATGATTGACAGGTGGCTGATAAAAAATTTCATTATATATTGCCATTTCAAATTAGCGTCCGCAAAAATATTTGGCTAGAGTTGGACAAGAACTTGAGTTCATCTATTTGAAATTACACCATGAACAATTTAAGTTTGGCCACGGTGAATCAACTGTAACACAGACAAACTTGCTCTACTTTACCCACAACCTGTCATATCGTCAGCAGTACTATACCATATTGCTATGAAAATTCTATGCGTCCCAATGTGGCAAACACCTTTCCTTTCAACATATCTACCTAAAATATCACTGAAAATTGCAACATTGTTTGAAATTGAAAGTTTGAGCGTTCATATACTAACTATTATAAAACATTACTTATTCAATGTCTATTCGAATTCTAATAAATCTCGAAGCAATACTGAAATATTGGCTATCGAATATAATTTGTTCTTAGATCATTTGAAATTGCTAGTCATTTCAAAATATTCGTCATATATCATCTTGCAAATACATCAATAACAATTTGCATAATAATCATGATAATAGATCAAATTCTATACGCATAATGATTGTTGTTAGTCTACACTTCATATTTACCTTGCGTTAAGATTTGGAACGATGAATTATCTACAAAATCGTATAAGCCTCAAGCGAAACACTCTCATGAATAACAGGAAATATTTCTATATGTACATATAGTGGAAGGTTTTTCGTTTATTCTGCTGCCAAGTATAAATCTCACAGGGAATATTCAATTAATTATCCAAATCAATGAAATTATGTCAATATAAATAAAGCCAAACCCTTCCGTAAATATACTCGTAACTAAATGCTAGGCTAATTTAAATGAAGTATTTTTGTAATTCAAAACATAACATAACCTATCGAAAGGTAGTTGAATGCTAGTTTTAAACAAAATGAAATGAATACCAGCATTTTGTGAGGAATGGACAAATTTGTGGCTGCAGTATGAATCCGGATCTCCGGATTGGGAGATTTAGTCATCTTGCTTTGCCAAGAAAACGACTTTTTTATTTAACGAAATCCCTAAACGATAATTTCAACAATATTTGAAGGTTTCACGCAGGAGAAGTTATTTGAAAAAAAGTAAATAGATGACGGCATATCCTACACTTGAAAGCAGTCGTTGAAGCCTTTTCCAGCATGTTAGCTCTCATCTGAACGTTATAGTCAAATTTCAGAAGTACGAAAGTCAACGCCTGCTTTCCAGGGTAGCTATACTGTTATCCGTCATTTTTGTTTCAATAATATCCCCTAGGTGAAACCAAATTAGGACACCTGAAAGAAATTATCAAGTTGATTATTTTCGTAAAAACTGGAACAATCACTACAAATATCCGAAATATACAAAAACATCTTTGAAATTCTATTAGGTTAGAAAAATTGTCATTAATTGTTAATTAATTATGATGAATTGAAATGAATTGAATAAACGATTTCATTTTTGATAATAATAATCATTTTATAATTTAATCCCAATAAGTATTTTCAATACATAAGAAACAAGTCAAAATGAAGTTAATACAAAAGATAAAGAAAAGAAAAGAGTGTACATTACCGAGTTTTTTTCTTGACTTATTGACATGCTGAGACCATGGCATGTGCCTGTCGGGTGTAATACCAAGTTAATTAACCATTTATCCTAGAGTAGTCACTATTAATAAAAAAGTTGATGGGCAATTCATTCCAGAATAATTACCGGAAAATAAAACCCTGAGTTTTGCTCTTATTCATGACCAAGCCACTGTTGCTACACCATCTGTCGGTCTCTACCACCATCAGCCTACCAACCTTTATACACAATTCAACATCAGAAGAAGCAATGAAGAAGTTTCTATCGTCAGCGTAAAAAAAGTGTACAACCAACTCCCGGAAGAGCGTTTATATAAATAATGAAAAGTTAAGGGCAAGTACGCTTCCTTGGGGAACTTAAAAGGAACCTATTCTCAGATTGGTACATTTTATCATCTGAATGATTCTAACTTTCTGTTGTCTACTTTTTAAATAGCTTTCAATGAATCTAAAAGAGATATCTCGAATACCATTTAGCTCTCATCTTTCAAGAAAATAGCGTGTATGACAGAGTCGAAAGCTTTCGATAGAAATGCTAATGGAACCTCACCATCTTCAAACGTAGAAATAATAGCAATTATCAGCTCAAATACCTCTGTTTCAGTGCCCTTGTTTTTAGCGAAACCATGTTGAGAGCACGACATCACTTTAAATTTTGAAAAAATGCAAGAGTTAGAATTTTTCGAAAATTTTTCATATCATCAGGAAAACAACTATTGTGAAAAGAACTCTTCATAATATGTTCCTGAGGTCCACTGATGAAATGGATCGATTTTTTCATGATAGAGATGGGAATACCACCATATCCACAAGAGTTGGAGGTTCTGAGAGATTTCACTTCAGTAATAACCTCCCTCTCTGTGACATCGAAGAAGAAAAATGAATTTTCGATTTTACCTTAGTTTGAAGCATGAGATCTTCCAAGAGGTCCATCTGGGCATGATTCTCCAACGAAGAAGTCATTAAAATTGTAACATAGGTCCACTGGATATTCTGTTCTGAGAGGTAGTCTATTCTCCCTACTCCTACCTGACAGATGGTTATCATAAACATTTCGATTGCGACTGCAAATTCGGCCACACAATAGCAAAAAAAATTACAATCGCAGGTGAAATTGTTCCTCAATTTTTGTGATAATGAATGTAGTAAAAATCAGTCGTCCACTATTTCTGAGAATACAATGACTTATGAATTACCGAACTTAATCATAAATGCTCAACGATTAAATTTATCCCTCAAGGATTACTACTCAAGTCACCCTTCTCTGATACTGAGAACTGTATTCCTCGAACAACAATAATTTTCTAGTAATTCTCCATCCACAATAGCGTGAAATTAACCCCACCAGTTCTCATACAAACTGCCTGAAAGCCAATCCAGAATACACCCCGCAAAAGTTGTATCACATCGAAAATTACCACCAATGCAAATTTTGAACCAATTGCAATCTACCTGCAAGTTTCGTTCGCGGTTCTGAAACAAGTCTATAAGCCATTCACTAAATTCTCGCTGAAAGTAAAACTGAATCATAATAATTTATGGCCACTAAATGTCTGATTTAACATCACTGATACGAGACTTTAATGGACAGACATAAAACAATTTGTTTTTTGAAAAGGTATAAAAACGGAAACACCATCGAAATATTCAGCCGCTACAAGTCGTGGGACAATAAAAACACCATTTTAATTCATCTCCGTCGATAAATAAGAAGCAAGTGGAAATGGCTGTTAGTGTGTTGGTAGGATCACTCCAGTCTAGAAATACGATGCACGGAGAACATTAATCGCTTCAGCCTGCTTCAAATACATAGTGTTTAGTGATAAGGCTATTAAATCAAGTTTTGAAACTAGGATTTTGAATTTACGTTCTTACATCTCTAGTCGCCTGAACATTAGACAATTTAGGTAAACCGAAACGCCGATAAGAAATGTTTATTGAAGTGCATCATTCGAATACTTCACGCTGTCGTTCTTATATGTTTTTTTATCTCATTAGAAAGCTCCAATGCACGAAAATGGAACACGACAGTGTATTTTCACCTATGTCTATATATATATATATATATATATATATATATATATATATATATATATATATATATATATATATATATATATCAACTGAGGAGTGTTGCCGTGGTAACGAATATAAGTGTAAAATTGTTGGGTTATCGGCAATTTGGGCTATTAAATTAATCCAAGACTAATCGTCAGTAATTCTATATTTCGAACTAAGGTTCAGTTCTTCTTCAGGAATGCTGGAATCATATTACAAGATGTTGAGTAATTATAAAAGATAGTGAAAAATACCTACATCTGACATAAGTGGTTAAACTGACAAAAAACAATACAGAAGTCATTCAATAATCGATTACAAATGCAGGAAAATTATTTTAAGAACAAGCATGTAGATAACAACGATATATTTTTCATGTATTACGTTGTTATCTACATGCTTGTTCTTAAAATAATTTTCCTGCATTTGTAATCGATTATTGAATGACTTCTGTATTGTTTTTTGTCAGTTTAACCACTTATGTCAGATGTAGGTATTTTTCACTATCTTTTATAATTACTTAACATCTTGTAATATGATTCCAGCATTCCTGAAGAAGAACTGAACCTTAGTTCGAAATATAGAATTACTGACGATTAGTCTTGGATTAATTTAATAGCCCAAATTGCCGATAACCCAACAATTTTACACTTATATATATATATATATATATATATATATATATATATATATATATATATATATATAACAATTTATGGAAATTAACTATTTGAATTTCAGGACTTTTCACCAATATACCACTAGATCTTGTTCAGTACACTTCCACACTTCCAAAAGACAGTTTTTTCAGACTGATTGATTTCATATTCAACAATACATTCTTTGTTTTCAACAACCATCATTATGACTGAGATTGAATTCTCGCTTAACTCTTAATGAAACACAATTAAATATTAAATTAAATTAAACTCATTATAATGTTTCACGATTATAATCGTGAAACATTAAGCCAAGAGTTTAATTTAATTCAATAACCAGCATTATAATCAAATATTTGAAAATATTCGAAAAAATAATCAAATATTTAAATAAGAGGCTCCTTTTAATAAGAAAAACTTTATTTTCGTTGACGTTTCGTTGTATACACAACTTTGTCAAAACTAATAAATAATTGAATTTTATGAATTACTATAGATATCAAAATGTCGAACTTATTTTTTAGAAAAATAAAATCAGTTTTTTCGTGTTTTCACTTATTGATTTTTAGTATCAGAGGAATATTTCTGGCTTAGCATTCGCTTCGGAAGTTTTAGTCTTTTCACCATGTGGAAACCTCTGAAAAACTCATGGTAAGCCAGGTGATTCTAATAGTGTGATTTATATATACATATATATAATTACATATAGTTGAGTTTAATAAAATTTTATTATTTCTCATGAAAAATAATTACCCATTAAATTTGATCAACAAAATCATGAAAAACAGAATTCATAAATTATATAATACTTTACATTCAAAAAAAGTAAATCTAATGAAAATAATTACATTCCCCTACCATATATTCCTAAATTGAGTGTAAACATTGCTGAAATATTTAAACATTATAATTTAATAATAGCACATACTGCCAAAAATCAATTCAAAGAAATATATACAAATTAAAGAGTGAAACAGTAACTCAGAAAAAAACTCATACGGTTTATAATATACCGTGTAATAATTGCAGTAAATGCTATATAGGACAAACATCACAATATCTCGAAGAAAGAATCAAAGCGCATAAATACGCAAAAACTCAAATAACAGCCTTACATAAACATAAAATAACAGAAAAACACGATTTTGATTATAACAATACAAAGATTTTAGCAACTGAAAAAGACAAAAAATGTAGAGAAATTTTAGAAATGTTACACATTCGTAAAAATTTGGAAAACACAGTGAATGAATATATATTTAACATCTTAATTCTATTTACAAGGATTTAATAAACCTAACAAATAACACTCGTAAAATGAATGCACAACAATCACCAAACATCACATCTCAAAACTCATTTTTTCGGAGATTTACCTTCAATTTCACACACATAAACCAATTAATATACATATTCTGGATAAGTATAAAACTCAACTATATGTATATATATATATATATATATATATATATATATATATATATATATATTATATATATATATATATATATATATATATATATATATATATATATATATATATAAATGACACTATTAGAATCACCTGGCTTTCCATAAGTTTTTCAGAGGTTTACTCAGGGTGAAGAAGACTATAACTTCCGAAGAGAATGCTAAGCCAGAAAAATTCCTCTGATACTAAAAATCAATATGTGAAAATACAAAAAAACTAATTTGATGTCTCTAAAAAATAAGTGTGACATTTTGATATCTATAGTATTTCATGAAATTCAATTATTCATTAGTTTTGACAAAGTTGTGATATACAACAAAACGTCAACGAGAATAAAGTTTTTCAGTTATATATATATATATATATATATATATATATATATATATATATATATATATATATATATATATATATATATATATCTCAAATTCGATGAAATCGCAGAGATGAAACTACTTCTTTCGAACGTGTATCTTTTCGAAAACTTTCAGAATATTTACACGTCATTACCTAAGAGGTAATAAATTTATATCCTTGTTTACATTAAACTATAATCAGGTGTCTAAAAGCAAGATTAAGGTGTTATCATCAGGCGGCATGTCAAGAACCTCAGCATTATTAGAGTTGACGAGAATATTATGAAAAGCTGGTATTAAATATTAATGGCTGATTAATAAACAATTTGGCTCTTCGTATATGCCAGTTAGCGCAAATGCATGAATTTTTTATTTCAGAAAATCATACTTAAAATCAAATTCTCGAAGTGAATTAATATAAAGATTATAATTCATGGGAGAGAAGCATCAAATTCTTTCACGAAAAATTCTTTTGAGAAAGAAGATTCTCTCAATAAAAATTGATCTGGAATGCTCAACCAGTAGGTCATGGTCTTGTTGAAACCATTATGTTTTAAAGACACCCTTACCAACTTTTCACTTCCTTCAATCACATCGAACTAAAAAATATCAGTTTCTAACAATTATGAATAACTATTATGAAAAATACTGCTGAATTTCTATATAATTTATTTACAATTTTTATTAGTGGTAAAAATATCCAGACTATGACAGAATGGATCAATAGAGACTTGGCAGCAATAAATGAATGGCTAAGCGATAACAGTTTATCGCTGAATGTTAAAAAGTCTAAATTTATAGTTTTTGGTACAAGTAGAATTCTTAAGGTAGTTAGTAAGGAAAATATAAGTATTAAAATTGAAAACCAGAACATTGAGAGAGTGAAACTTGTTAAATACTTAGGCGTTATGTTAGATGAGAAATTGAGTTTCAATGATCATGTCGACTTGATATCGTCTAAAATCTCCAAGAAAATCAATTTTCTCAAAAGAATTGGGAAAAATCTGACCACTTATATGAAGTTATCGCTCTTTAAGTCCATAATTATGCCACACTTTGAATATTGTTCCACTCTGTTATTGGGATTGAGTAAAGAAAAAACTCAACAGTTACAAAAGTTACAAAATAGAGCTATGCGAACAATTTTGAAATGTAATAGATATATCCCACTCCAAAGCATTAATTGTTCAATTCACTGGAGCTCTTCTTGAGACTATTATATCTGTGCTCTTAACCCAATATCAAAGGTTGATATAACTGGCAGATGTAGTTGGGTTATTTTTCCGAAACTTATGTCGATCGGTTTTTTTTCTTAATCATACTTTGACGCTAACTTTGAATATTTGACGATATTATCGAATATCATCGATATTTTCTCCCTTGTAAAAGGTACCTGTAATATTTAAAATACTCCACTCTGTTCCGATGGAAAAATTATCGAAATATCCATTGAATTTTCAAATTCAATCAGGTTTATTATGCAATCAGAACTCTATTTTTCTGCATCGTTATTTTTAACGCAAAATATTCATGAATAATTCCCCAAACATGTCAATAATTAGAATGAGTTGATAATAATTTTCGCGCCTCTGATATGTTTTAAAGAAGTTTTTATTATTGAATGGATAAGAATTTCTTCACTTAAAATTCCAATTCACAAACATTCTGTATACTTGTATATCTTGGTGATTTATTAGCTATGAACTCGGAAGAGTCTTCAACTTAGAAATTATGTTTTCACTAGGGTAACCAAATTTTCAATTTGGTTACTTCAAATTTTCCAACTGAGAATTATGATTGGAAATGTCAAAATTCCAAAATTGTTCATGAGATTGGCATAATTGAAGTTCAGTTATGAATTCATTGAAATAATGATTCTTCAATTGAATTCTTGATGAATATCAGTAGAACTATATTGAAATTATATTAATTGCTTAATTATTTCAAGCAGTCAATTGATATAACTTTTGTGAAACTTAGCCTTTGACTATTTTATACTTTTAGTATCTTTTATACTCAATATTATGTCTCTGGTGAAACATAATATTGAGTTATTGAGGTATTGAATTCAATAATACAAATTTTTGTATAAAACAGTGTTCCACCAAGAGATCAGCGCACGTTCATTCGCAACTTTATCAGTATAATTATGATATGCATACAAGCACTATAAATGCACTAGGTACTTAGTCGACAATATATAGAGATTAATTTCAAGAAATTCCAACTCAGCTAAGAACACGAGACCAATTCATAGAAATCAATCGAAATCATTAAAATAAACTTTTTTCAATCATTCATTTTAATTTGATACTATTCAATACTTTTTGTCACGTTTCATTACATTTTGATTCAAGACAAGAAACTTTTTCCCTCATCTTATCCATTACTAGAAATTAGCGTCATTCAAAATTCAAGTCGAGAGCGTCATGATTCAAATCTAGTTTTCATCGTTTCCTGCATTGTTTCGCATAGCTTGTTGAAGTTATTTCGAAAACAATATTGCTACGTTTCGAAATGTTTCCTCATCTTCAAGAGAGGTTTATTAGTTTTCGAATTTTTTTGTTCCTATGCCCCTTGCTTCATTCGATTCCAGGAAAATATTCATTTCTGTCATTCTACGTGTTGATTGAACATACAATACTTACCTGACGTCACAATATCGGGTTATTCACTGACAATATTCAACTTGTCGCATTTGCAATGCACCTTTCTTGAGATTTATTCATATTTTATCACCTTTGTAATTAATATGAAAATTTATTAAAAGTTATATAATAATAAAATGCATGAAATTAGCATCGTTTGGATGGTGAACACCTTGAAAATAATATTTGAACAACAGCTCTCAGTTATCCTTACTACATTAAAAGATTAATTTATTGTAATAGGCTTACACGACATCACGACAGAAGCATCAACAAACTCATACAACGCCGCTTAGTATAAAACGTCCAGAAAATATTCGTTATTAATGGAGGAAATGAGTAGAATTCCTTAAAATAGTCTTCAAAATAATTTAAAAACGTGTATAGTCGAGTTAGAGTAACCACAAGAATGCTGAGTGCAATCAATTGCTTTATCATTGCTTTGATAAAGCAATTGAGAAAATATTTCTTCCAGTATTCTAGTATTTATTGCCAGACATAGCAAATGGTAATTACTAGTACTTCGTAGAAGTTTATCGTTCCTACAAAATGCTCATATTTTTATAAACGAAATCAACGTTGCAAAACGCAAGTCAACAATCTACAATAAATTTTGGTTAATGCCTAATATGCCACAGGTATTAGAGTTTCCTTAATTTAAGTGTTGAGAATTTCCTTTCAATTTTGAGTTCATCATCTCGAATTGCGAACGCTGCCTGTGTCAGAGACTTTCCGATGGCGCTCCCTTAATATATTCAAGTTATCAATTTTCATTGGTTTTTCAATTTCTTCCAACTACATTCTTGTATGTAGACCTGAAAAGTTGTGGTTACAACAGCAATTTTATGTGGCTGTCAGCTCTGATGCAGTATCTTAAGCATTCATTCATTTAAAATAGCTAAATAAATAGATCTTACCTACCTAGTTATTGATAAAATAGACCAGACTTAATACTTTTTGAAACCAAAAAGAATTGTGGTAGGATGAACTTATTGGAAAAGGCGGCGAATATAAAAAAATTGAAGAAAAAATGATTGACTAGTAATCAGATGTCGGAATGTTATAGGTTGAGGCAGCGATTCTCAATCTGTGGGGAGCGCCCCCGTTAGGGCCGGGCGATACTACAAGGGGGCGCGAGTATATTTAAAAACAATAAAAACTTGTATAATTAAAAATATATATATATATATATATATATATATATATATATATATATATATATATATATATATATATATATATATATATATATATTAAAGTAAGAATTCAGTTTTTAATTACATATTACCAATAAATAATTTATTATATTTATTATTTAAGTTCATTAGAATGAAAC
Source organism: Henosepilachna vigintioctopunctata (assembly GCA_030704895.1). NCBI lineage: Eukaryota > Metazoa > Arthropoda > Insecta > Coleoptera > Coccinellidae > Henosepilachna > Henosepilachna vigintioctopunctata. The sequence continues at coordinate 7,446,980 of JARQZJ010000031.1, forward strand.
AAATACCAGTTGAATATGTTATATTATTAACGTTAGTCAAAGTTTTCACCGCTCTGTGTTCAAAGCGCTGATCATCATTTTTTCGGTAGTGGTTTTTTCGAGAATATTTACATTGGTGAACTGGGTCGCAACAACAGAAAAGTTGAGATGCCCTGGGTTAAGGTTAAGTTGAGTTTTTAAGGTTAAGCAAGTACAAGTCTCATGTGAAAAAGTTAAATAGCTGAGTTGTAAATGAGCTCGAATATCCAAGTTTTTTTTTCATTTATATCTTTCACGAAAAAATTTGTTCAATAAAAAAGTATCTCCTTACGCCCTAAAACGCTATGTAATTTTTTCGATTGAAAATATTCTTTGTTCCACATAATCTTTACTTAAAATAAAAGACCCTAATTTCCAATAAAAAATTATCACGTCAAAATATTTGGTTTTTCAAAAAACTTATTGGGTGTTTTATCAGTTGAAATCCCTACTTTCTGATGCTGTAAAACAATACATTACCTCGGTAAATAACTACGTGTTATTTCGTAGCAGACGTAAAAATCGTTAGCCAGTATTCGATATACTGACCAGTGAACAACATGGTTCATAAAAATAAAAACATGCCGGCTGAGGGAATAACAACAAATTTTTGCATTTTCTGGGCAAATTTACTAAAGCAATGTATATATATTTTTTCATCATCAAAAAGTAGATTTCAACGAACAAAAAATCTCACTGACTTCTTTAAAAAAGGAGAGCAGATTTGACTCCAGAATTTTCGATTGAAAATTAGTTTTTTCGATATTAAATCAAAAAAGGTAGAAAAAATTAATATTTTCGTGTATTTGGGAAATAAGAAGGTGAGTATTTAGAAAATTTCGTGAAATAAAATTTTTCGTGAAAGATAAAAAAAGCCAAAAACTTGATTATTCGAATTTTTCACATTAATTTTTAGATTATGTGAGAAAAGTGTGAATACAAAACTTGTAGGCCTTTTTATTTTCTTGAAGTCTGTCATTCATTTTATTCATAGAATTTTATTTCGGACAAAAATCGAGAGTAAACCGTTTTTCACCGTGAAAAACTCTCTTCCCTACATTCCGACTTCAGATCGCAAGTGGTTATTTTTTATTTCATTTTCGTTATATTCTCGTTCTTTTCCAATGGGTCACATCCCACAATGATTATTTTTTTTCATTTTCCACGATTTCAAATGCTGTAGAAATCTTAACATGGAAAAAATTTTAAAAGACCTATATCATCTGAAACATATTGAGAAATTCTATGAATTATCTAAATATATTTTATAACGGCGATCGTTCCTCACCTCTTTACGCATTGATAGTGAATAATAATATTTGTGTTCCGATGGGAGAATAATCAACTATAATTAGATCTATCAGTCATTCGCAGCATTACTAATGCAAAATGTAGAGAACTTACGAAACTATAAGAATTCAAAAAAGAGATGTCATACCATACCTTTTTTTCATTTTATTTCAAGATTAACGAAAAAATTGGTTTTTTTTTCGTAAATTTTTCAATCATGATTACACGCGTCAATATAATTTCAGATATTATTTCTTAAAAACAACCAGCTTGCTCAAAAAATCTATCTCGTCAAAAATAAATTTCTCAACATATTCGTAATTATTTTATGGGGACAGAGTCAACATCTTTTCAATTTCTCCATTCATTGCCGTAGATATGAGTGCACAAATATCATTTGACTTGAAATTTTCCATCATGCATGACCCTTCAATGCCCTCAGTTTTGCTCCTGCGTTGTTCAATAAGCAATAGAAGATGATTCAGATAAATGATAATTGAGAAACATTTCTGCAAAATTAGATGGCAAATAATCCCAAAGAGTGGCAGTTTTCAATCTTCGAACAACAAGAACCCTCAGCTACTGAAGAGGAAATTACTGATTATTGGTATATCTGAAGCTATACTTACCAAATATAATCTTGCACCTTAGTTAAAAAGGAAGAATATTGAGAAAATTCTGTACAATGAATGATATGAGATGAATCAATTTTAATACTCATCAATGAATCAATACGCATAATATATTCGTCACGAATATGTTCACAATACTCATATGTTTTCTTTACTTGTTCTAGAGGAGAAGACTTTCAAAGATCCTTTCTGAACAGATTCCATTCAAATAATGTATATTAAACGAAACTTATTTCATCTGATCAATCCAAAACTTATTCTGCTTCACATGTATAAATACATATCAATATGAAAACCCTAACCTCTTAGGAAAAGAAAGAAAGCCTTTGAAAGCATAATTGAATGTTATCGGTTCACCATCTCTTCAAATTGAATAAGAATGCAATTAGATTTGGAAATTTCAAAACAATGAAGATAGGTTTTTATGCATAAATTCACAATCATAACCACTAACATTATACATAATCATATATTCAAGCCGCTGTGTTGGCAAAACAATATTATTATATTTTTGACTGAATTATAGTGAAAATCAAAAACTACTTAGTTTTATTTGAATTATGTATTGAGATTTTCATCGAGTATCGGCCCAATCGATTAATAATTAATCATATATGGTATTTATTCTCCTACACTGTTTGGACATCTTCATATACTAGACATTTCTATAAACTGACATGTAATGGTCAGTTTTTGATCTCCAACTGGTCGTTCAGCAGAGTATGAATGTGTGATGTTGATTTCCATTGCTTCCAGGAGGTTCAATTTTAACCTTTATCGGTGATATGTAATATTGTTGATTAGAAGGTTGATGAGATGGATTGTTCTGAATTTCTAAGATGTTCGGAGAATGCAGACTTTCCTTGTTTGACCATAGAGTTTTGTTTGAAAACATTCTTCGGTCTGGCCTATAAAGCAAGCGTCACATTCTTCACAATCCAGCCTATATACTTGAATATAAACTTAAATTCAAACATTTGAACTTATGATTTACACTTTATTGACTACATAGCATGACGCGTTTCGTCGTTATAAACGACTTCTTCAGATGCTCACAGAATAATACTTACATTATTATAAATTACATATAAATCTGGTGGATAAGTGTTATTATAATATAAGTGAGTTTTTGTTTAACAGTAATTGATTGTCATTTATTATTTTCTGTTTCACTTTACCTGGTTGATCCTTGACATTTTCAGAATACTGTAGTATTTTCAGAAAATGAGGCATTTTTATTATTACTACTATAACCACTCTAGAGGAAAGTAGCAGAATCTAAAGAAAAAATACAGCAATCACAATATCGATCAGATCTCCAAGACAAAAACAAAATTCGAAAACTATTCGGATATTTGTCGATTCAGACTATTACCAGTTAATTGGCTTTGTTTCAAAACTAGCAAGTTGCAACTCGCTTAATCGATTTCGCTACATCCCGTTAGTTAATGGATATAAAACACCATAAAACGTAAGCATTGGCAGATTTGATAGAAATAGAAAAACAGGAACTCTGCCGAATTAATGCTATCAAAATAGCACTAGTGTGAATAATTCAATGTTAGACTAACTAAGAATTATTACACATGACGTCAAAAATGAGTATAGAAAGTCCGCCAAGTATTTTATTTGTTATTCGAACCTCAGAGTGATTTGAATCACTCTTTGGAACACCAAACCATGTATTTCGCAAATTGAATCATAACTCCTTTCAGAAAGGTAGTTCCTCAAACTTATCTTCAAACGTAAAATACAATTCAAATTTTGATTCTATTAAACCTGTTGAAATTTGTTTTTGTCAAAGCTATTAGGTATGTAATGTATCGACAATCTCACGTATACACGCACATAGATGATATACAAAATATCATTATAAATATATCTATGGAGCTAACAAACCCAGCACTACAATGATAGATTACATAATAAAAATAGATATTGGGAAAAATATCAATGAAGAAAAATTCTTGCAGAATAAAGCATTTATTCTACAGATTGTAACTACAAATTTTTAGGCAACCGTCATTATGTAACCCCCGACGTAGACAAAGACGATGGTGGAATTGATTGATAGCATTGTCAATTACCTCAAATGAACCGAATGTTGGGCCATTTCCGACTGGGTGAAAATATCTTCCAGAAAAATGTAAACATGTTACTAAGCATGTTGTTTGAATTTTTTTTTTGTTGCTTTTGTATATCTTTTTGTAATGATTTAGATTCATGTCATGTTTTCTAATTTATGGAAAGGAGGAAGAACGCTACGGCGGAACCTTTCCCTTTGTGCATTAATATACACAAAAAATCGATCTATTATTATTATCATTAACATCTAAGAACCTACGAGAACCATTTTGAGGTAAGATTGTTTCATCAGTTATTCTAGATCTAGGTAGGTTTTCATGCAAGTACTAGTTTCCAGCCCCACAGAAAAAAATCAAGTGAGGTCAGATCAAGAGGGATGAGTGGCCAAATTTTTACGCCCTTTTTTCAATGCACCCTCTAGCAAATTGCTTGTCATGAAATAGTTTCATTCAACGAGGAAGTAGGTATATTAGCATCTAGCTAGATGAATCCAAATGTTATATTTCCAAGAGAAGATGATATTTTGGAAGGGAAGTATAACCATGCCATGTTAATTTGAATAAGTATTGTTCTCTCGTTAAATTGCTATAGAGAAATTGAACCTTACCAATTGGATTCTACCTAAACTTTCTCAATAAGCATAAAAAACCGAAATCATTTGAATTCTCAACAACTTTTCATTTTCTTGTTATTTTTAGTAAAATTTCAATTTCGAAATGTGGAAAAAAAGAACTTCGTCAAACCGTTATTTTATATCTGAGGTTTATTTATATTCAAAAATTTCAAATGATTTCTTGAATTCGTGAATCCGGCAATTTAATGCCTGAATTGTTTTCAATATTGAGTTGAGTCGAAATTTGTGGGTTTTGGAAAACAAAACTCCTGTATTTATTATATAAATATATATATATATATATATATATATATATATATATATATATATATATATATATATATATATGAAGCATTTATATGTGAATTAAGAATCGAAATTAAACCACAAAAGTTTTCAACCTCGACTGGGATCGAACCCAGGTCTCTCATGTTTACGCCATGTTGCTCTACCAACAGAAACGTAATTGAACGTAACGTGGTTAGCGCGAATATACAAGTGGTTATCAAAAAGAAAATCGAATAAATATCAAATGCCTCACCTTTGCAGACGATATATCATCACAAACAACAGAACAGAAGCCCAGAAACTACATATAATTGGGCAGAAAACCAGCTTACAAATTTCTTATGACAAAACCAAATACATGGAAAGAAAACCAGAAAATAAATCTTCTTTTATTAAATGAACTTTATCAAATTACAAAGACCATGACGGAAGAAATCATAAAACGACTAGCAAAGTTCTATGCACAGTCTACAGAAAGAAACCGTCCAGAATACCGAAGAAACTGCTCGATATAATTCTGAAAAGTAAATGCGGAATGGAGTGGCATAAGGAAGTCCAAAAAGATCTACAACAGATTAATATAAAACATCTCGAAAATCGCACTGAGTGTCCGCTATAAAATCGCATATGTGAAGTTTGAGCAAAATCAAATCGCCAACCTGGAATTAAATGGACAGATGAGCGGAAGAAAGAGCATTGAGCGGGGATGAAGCGTTTTTGGGAGGCGAAAAAGATGGAGCAAAAGTCTTAAGAAATGCGAATTCAAGTTCAATCGATCACCTCATGGGGAACAATCGTTATAATAATAATAATACAAATTTAGGTGCTATATTATACATTCCTCTTATATTTTTGATATAAAATTGAAATCGTCATGTCATATTCTCCGCTTCACAACATTTCAGAGTTATAAAGTCTTTTACGAAGGACTTCTCCTCCATTTTTTTTGAAACACTGATTTCAAGTTAACTTCACCCATATATGAAACTATTTGAGAACTCTGTATTCAATTAAAATTTTTGTTAGATTCAAAAATATTTTTTCGGATATACTGAAATATACAATTATTTATATTTAAAACTAAAATACTAAACATTTCTTAAAAGCGACAAACAAAATATCAAACATTCACACAGAAATCTGTGAATATAAATCCCTGGGAAAAGTCTTCAAGGCCCGAAACATTGGGAATATTAATAAATGAAACACACTTTGTGAAAATTTGAAAAATATTTCATATACTGCCCACTTTGGACAATATTTTTGGACAGCCTATGAAATATTTTTCTATTTTTCAAGAAATGTGTTTAATTCATTTATAAATTGACAAAGAATTCAATGAAAATTTTTGTTAGACTCAAAAATATTTTTTCGGATATACTAAAATATACAATTATTCATATTTATAACTAGAATACTAAACATTTTTTAAAAGCGACAAACAAAATATCAAACATTCACACATAAATCTGTGTATATGAAACCCTTGGAAAAGTCTTCAAGACCCGAAACATTGGGAAATAGAGAATATTAATGAATGAAGTACATTTTTGAAAATTTTAAAAATATTTCATATATTGCCCACTTTGGACAATATTTGTGGACAAGCTATGAAATATTTTTCCATTCAAAAAATGTGTTTAATTTATTTATAAATTGACAAAAAATTTCAACACGTATCTCCCTTCTCAATTAACTGTTTGATTTTGAATATGTAATAACATTTTTTCTCAATGTGAACCGTGTCCCCTAGAAAAATATAGGTACAGTTTAACACAGTTTGGTTTAAGAGAATAATGGCTAATTTTTTGATATTTTCATATATAAAATAAAAATTAATTGTGCGATTGAAAACGACTGGAAACCTTCCCGCCAAATTTCATAATTATTCATTAAAAACGCTGTAATTATTTCAACATTCTCTAAGCATGCCTGATTTATGATTCCTATAATTATTCAAACAAGATCCGAATTCGTTTCACGAGTCAACGTAACTGAGGTAAGTTTATAAATATACCTTACCAAATTTTATGGAACACTTTCTAGGGCGATAACGTTCCCGATGCTATCGACATATCGACTATTCTTTCGTAAACCTTTAATTAATCGTATTTTTATCTTGGCCGCGATTGTTCTATTCATAATTTATCACTCCTGTGAGTTTAATGTACACGGATTTTGACAGCGTAGAATCCTCAACCTTCAAATAAACTCATATTAAATTACATATATTGGTGTGGAACTAGCGATAATCGACAATTACTTATTATAAATCTTTTATGTATTAAAAATGATTTCATTTGAACTTCCAGTGATTGAACGTATATTGATCTTCGATGTAATTTGAAATCTTTTGGAGTGTGGTCGCTGGGAATATTACTTGAATATCGTCGAAGCGTTTATTATATACTTACGTAATGAGCTTTATTTTATTTATCGTTCTTTTTATTTAGCGGATGATTATTTCAAAAGATTTTACATATCATATATTTGAACATTTATTTCAAATGTTCAAATACTGTATTAATTATTGTGATTTATAAATATGAAATTGTTTATAACTGTAGAATTATAAACTCAATTGTGAAGTTCGAAGACAGCAATACAGTATAGCCAATGATAATTTTGAAGCTGAATGAAGTATCACAAAAGTCAAATTTTCACGCACGAAATTCGTAAATATCATGTCCGAGATTGCTCTGAAATGAATCAGAGGAAAATAATTGAGAACAATCGATAGAGTAACGCTGAGTTGGAAGAGCTGAGAGTTGTATATAAAAATTTTGGAAGCATAAGATTAAAAAAGGAAAATAATTTGGAGGATATCAGTATAGAAAATTTTGCATTATTTGGAAAGAAGAAATTTAAGAATACTGACGCAGGAAAAATTAGGAGAGCTCAACTCAACATTTTCATGTTGAATTGATTTCAGTTTTGAAGAGTTGATAGTTTTTTTAGCATAATGTTCCTGTTTTCATGAATAATTTGTGTTTGAAGTAGGTATGTTCATTTAAAATTATCGGATATATTTTTTAAAATTAAAGAATTGTATAGATTCCACCCTGAGAAAGAGTGAACTCAAATGAATTCAAAATTTATAATGTATTACAAAATTTGTGTTTTGAAAATAACATAATCTGATCACTAATAATAACGATAAAAAATATATATATATATATATATATATATATATATATATATATATATATATATATATATATATATATATATATATATAGGTATATACTATACATATACTTGAAATCCTTACTTCTTAGCAGTAACAGACATTGAAATGGAAATATTTCATTTTTCATTTCAACAGTCTATTTTAATGGAAAAATCAACTCGTTTCCATCTTCATCAAAACTATTGGATAATCATTCTCTAGTTTTGATAAATTTGCATTATTCAACGAAACATTAACAAAAATGAGAGTTCTTTCATTCAAAAGAACATGTTAAAAATATTATAATATTACGAACGTAAAATTCAAATATAACAGAATTTCAATAATCAATGTAGAGGCTGATTGGTAATTAAAGATGATGCGGATATAATTCAAAGTATAATAGAATACTCATATAATATTTATTATATAAGCATCACGAGTTATCTAAAAATATACACAGTGCGCGCGTTTCAATCAATTATCCGGGTGATTATCTTGGAAAAGCGAGATAACATGTGTGGAGTGTAGTGGAAAACACAATACTAAGGAGTGTGAGGAAAATAGAAACGAATGCATCGATTGGGTACAATATTCTATTGATTGTGATGCAAATCAAAAAACTAAACAGAATTTTCCAACTGGCCATTAGCCCATGATAAACACTGTTCTTGCCATATGTGAATGGTCAATAAAGAACGAAGTAAAATAGAACGTTGTCAGTAGCAATTAAGTTTGAAAAGAAAAATATATTCGAATTGTCCATAATTGACAAATAACATAGACCTCTTAAGAGTGTATATAAATGGAGTAAAACCTAATAGCTGTCTGTGCATCTGAAACTCTTCTTACAGAAGATGTATGTAAAAATGAATCGATATATATATATATATATAAATATATGGTTACAATTTTGTGAATTGCTTCAGTAAAAACAGTAGAACAGGTGTCACTTCACATATTTTAAACGGAGTTGAATTTAAAATCATGAAAAATAAGTCAATTAATAATACGTTATGCTTCTTGACAATTTCTTCAAAAATTGAAAAACCTAATTTATTACTAACCTGGCTATATCGATCATCATCAGGACCAAATAATATTCTTTTTGAAAATTTTGAGAATTCAATTGAAAATCAAGAAAAAGCAAACTGAACATCCATTTTGATAATATAATTTCATCATTCGCATTGAATTCGTTCATAGTAGTTTTGAAAAAGTACTGCCTTCATCGACGGTCAACATTTTCTAACCAAAAACAACGGGTTCCAACCAATTGTCAAGTATTTGTACAACAAATGTAAGATAGACGAGAATTAATTTATTTCTGTATATTCCTGTTTTTCACTGTAAAATATTAATGCATTCAATATGCAGCAAAAATTTGGCAGCATATTTAATGAGAACTTTCGTATAGTACTCTGCAATACACTAATATTTAAAATCATTTAATTTACGGTAGCGCTAATCGCAAGAATGAGAGAAAGAAATTTAAATATTGATAATAAGACAGAAATTTGTTTTTCAAAAATGTGTTATTTATCAACATTTTTTCCGAAATAGTCAACGCGCAATTACATATGATTAAAAAGGGTTTATGCTAGTTCATCTTATACAAAACCTATCCTGAATCATTTGCCTCTTTCGAACATCAAAATATTTGTCAAAACTTATGTTGTTTGTCACAGTCCATTTCAATTTGAATCACCTACAATTTAACTGAAATAAATGAAAACACGTGTTAAAACCTGAATAGGCGGAACGACCTGTATATGTAAAAACCTTTTAATTGGCTATTTACATATTTGTCGAGCTAATTGTCAATTAATCTGCAGTGTAAATAAGAATCAGCTATTTATGGGATCACTTTAATTTAAAGGCGATACGAATCTCCGAAAATAACAGCCTGTCAAAATTTTAATACTGGAAAGGCAACGATAGATAAACGCGTTTAATCATGATTATTAACACGTTACCCTTTGGAAAATTACCACATTTACATGTGAATTATTTCGAGATCGCGAGCACAACCTGCATATTACTCGAATTTAATAGCTTACCATCAAATACGGAAATAGGGTATCATATGGCAATAATGTATATATTTTTATGCCCTTTAAAAGAATTCAGCATTACGAGAAATGAGTAATAATAAAAAAATGATGATAATGATAGATATATTTCCTCAAACATGTTGAATACAAGGTGCTACAATAGTGAAGAAATAAGGTCAAGAAAAGACAAATATATGAACCAATAATAAGTATCCAGAGCACTACACAGCGCTATTAAAAATAAAAATTTATTAGAAACAATTATAATACTTATTGTTCAACAAGTATAACATTATAACGGTTCAAATGTTGCTTAAACACCCTTCTGAATGATCTTAAGTTCATTCGCTTCAGCTTTCTGGTAGTTCAATGTAAAAATGTATAGAAACATATAAAGGTCTTTTTCGAATGAGCTCAGATGGTGCTTCCGCAGATTGTCATGCAGTCCCCTTGTATCAATACTAGTAATTTTAGGTTTTATCTGCGGAAAAATTCCTAGTGAGCTGAATTTTTGTATACACCTTCATTACGGCATTGTTATGAAGATGTGAAAAATCGACATTGATATCATGCCGGCTAAAATAGTTATAAAGGTCAAAAGGTCACAAAAATCAGTTTTTCGCAAATATCTCGCGATCTCTTGCTCAGAGGTCAATAAAGGTCATTATAAAAATTGTTTGTCGTGAAATTGTCTACAAAAAATGTTTGTTGAATTTTTCTGTAGAATTAACCGTTTTTGGAGTAGAGCGCCGAGAAAGCGACTATATTATAACGATGCACTCGTTTCCTCACCACCTCCGAGGTAGAATGCAGGGCGCGTTTTTTTTAGATGGTTTCCCCCGTTGGCATAATCCATAATATGTAATAAGAGGTTTTTTTATTTACGAGTGAATAATTTTTCATTTGAATACAGAAAAATACAGAAAAATTAACTTTAGTATATAATTTTTTTAACATTCATTGTCGATATCTTCAGTTTCTGTGTCATCAACAGTTGCTGACAAAACGTCGAGAGGAGTTATTTCTATATTTAAATCAACAGCTTCATCATTTGCATCATTGGTTGACTCTGCGTTTAAGCATGACTGGCCACGGTAATGTCCACAAAATTTTGAACATCCTTATCCAATTTTTCTGCATCCACATCAGCCGCTGCAACCTTTTGTATAATTACAGAATATTGTGTTTAGTAGATTATCGGGTGCTGGTGGTAATAAAGTTGTTATTGGCTGCAGTATATTATTTTTTAACTCCCAAACCCCACTGTTGGGAGTTAAAATTAACCATTCTTCTGCTCTCCTCATGAGGTTTTTGACTTCTTGATGCATTGATTCTAGACTGCTTGATTCTAGTACATTGTGTCACCTGCATAACTTATAATAAAAGCAATAAATCAATATTCTACAGATTGTACTTCTCATTTTACCTTTTTTACCTTTTCTTCTTAAAAGTGCGGGCTAATTGAACAGAGTATAGTGCCTGCTGTAAATATTTGTGCATTGTTTTGAGATTAGACCGACATTAAATTATTCACGAATAAGATCAATACCGATATTACGAACAAATTAACGACTTGTTTATATCAACTCGTTTCTCTCATTACTTTCGTTCCTCGTTGAGAAAACTAACTTCCGGAGCCGCAAGAAGTTCACGTAACTAGCTAAGAAACTACATTGATATCGATGAGTTTGGGTTATAAACAAATGATTAGACTGTTGTCAGTTGCAAATGCTAAGTGACAACTGAAAGTTAGTGAATTGTACCGCACCACAGTTAACTACAGTGAAGATGGAGTGGGTTAATTGAGAAAGAAAAATTCAATGCCAGGCGCCAGAGCTTTGAAAGATCTCGGTACAATTCAATTGGTTTTCTGGTGGATCAAATATCAACTCCACCAGATCTAACAGTTCTTAATCTTAGTTTTCCCCAACAGTAATATCCACTTGGTTTAATAAATATAATATGATTTTATATATAGATATACATTAAATATAAAAGAAAATTAATAATATGAAATGCAAAAAGAATTAAATAAAAGATAATTAATTCTCTCTTAGCTAAGAGGACTTAATCGTCACAACAAAAAAAAATATGATGAATTTTTAAATAAAAAGGAATCTTCAGCATGTAAATCGAACAGTTATTGAATTAAAGTAAACTTAAGGTTCATAAATTGAAAATAAAATAAAATATCAATTGTCTCTTCAAACAATGTACTGGAATACTCTCACCACACCAAGCGTACTCAAACTTCCAGCTTTAGGCTCAAAGATCTATTCTGCCAAACCTTCTCAAAATGGTGATTCTCAAATGATGAAAGAAGGAAACTTAAAAGTGAAAATAAAAATAGAAATCCTGAAACATAAAAGCCTTCAACAAACAAACAATCAAAACTAAACTGAAAATACCTGGACTTACGCAAAGATGTAGTGTGCGGTTTACTGTGCATCAAGAACACGTACTTTGATCCCCTGAAGGTCTCCTGTTCACAATTTTTAAATAACTAACAATGCCAGTAGAATTTAACGACCATCAAATTATCTACTGATCGACAAATTATTATACTGGATACTTATTCTTTTCAACAAAGCAAAATTCCATAAAAGAAAAAGTTTATAATTTGATGAAGGTCTCAACACGTCTCCTATCGCAGTGATAATTACTTTCTGATCATTTTTCAAAAATGAACCAGCCAACTTTTTTTTCATAGTCAGATTGACTTTCCGTCATCTTACAAGCAACACAACATGACAATCATACCTACCTAACAGTAGGCCGAATTAGTACCAGTCTCACCTATGAAAACTAAACTCATCCCTTCCACCCTTTCGACGAAAGGGACGAAAATATATGAAACCAAACAAAATTATAACATTATAGTACAACAGCTATACATTGGTGACCTCCGAAATAATGAAAAACAATCATTTCACACATTATTTTTATCAAGAGACAAAAACAAACTCAGAAAAACAAAATGTTTCATTACAATGCTGCCCAAAATTCGATCAACAGGAAGTAATTCCATGAGAAGATATCGATCCGTTCAACATTATGATATTCAGAATCCGACACATGTTGCTGCCTTAGTGATCTTTGTATAAATTTCTTCTTTCTGTTTATCTATGAATATACTGTTTTCATCACCGAGATTGTTTGAATATTTAAGTGTTTTTAGATTCAGTTTTGTTATTCATTTTCATGTTGTCTTTTATTCTTCTCTCCGTTTCTTCTCTCTTTATATTTATGTACCTATAAATCGTGTTTCTTCACCTAAATTGTTTGAATATTTAAGTGTTTTCTGTTTCATTTAGATTTATTATTTATTTCTCAACTTGTACCATTCACATTTCTAGCTAATTATACCTTATAATTGGATTTATGTAACATATAAGGCATATATTGTAATAAATGAATGAATAAATAAGAGTGATTATCAATTTGGGTGCCTGTTGAAAAATCGCCAATAAAAGTCAAGGTTTTACGTATATTTTCCAAGTATTTGTCGAATCGTGAAGCTATTTTGGAATTGTTTTCAATTAATTTAGTCTACTGTTTTCAATTATAAATTAACAATGTCTCATCAACTGGAGCGTGAAAAATCGATTGCCTATTTAAAAAATATGGATGATTCAATCAATTAGCTCAGAACTCTTTTTTTCCAATTTGACAAAATGTTGACAAAAACCATTGAGTTGTCGTATTCCTTCTTGAAATTTGTAATAGTGAATATATAGTTGATCGAAATTGAATTCCTCATAAATTTATTCAATTAATTTCACAAAATAAAGAATTTGTACTTTTTTTCGTGAATTGAACTGAATTAACAATATTTCTTCCAAATATCTTACCGAAGATTTATTCGCCATCATTGAAATTCAATATTATATTATATTCAATAATATTCATATATACAATTGATATATTTTCGAAATTTTATTTGAAATATAGTTCAGTTGATAGTCCTACATTTCTTACTATATTGTGTGCGCACAGTGTAAATATTTCCATTGTCAGTATGAATCAAAGCAAATATTATGAACTGGTTCATCATATTGCATACCATAAAACTTCGTTATAGTACGAAATATCGTTAACATAAATATAGAACAAGTAAACGTCTTTCGATGTTTACATTTCGAATGAAATAAAACCATTTTTAACAACGTTTTTTTTCGTTCATCTTCCCCAAAATCGAAAAACTTCCATATTCTATAAGAATCTTTCAAGTAGTAGAAATGTTCATCTAATTTAATAGACACTGTCGTTTTCAGACAATTGTCGCCTTGACATTGGTCACTCAATTCAAGTGGCACTTAATGACACTTCACTCAAGTGGCACAACTTAGCACAAAAAATCATCAAGACAAATTGTGTTGTCATTCTTGGTAGTCATTGTCACTTGTCCTTGTGACAAGCAACAATTATTGTCAGTGCAATTTGTGGTTATGTTCGTAGTTCTAGATCATTCCGAAGTTGCGCATATCTTAAGCGCTTACTGCCTACTGCATCATATTTACTTTTAGTGCGCATGGAACTCCGGACACAACAATATCCTCGAATGTATATATATATATATATATATATATATATATATATATATATATATATATATATATATATATAATTTTAGTATAAATCCTTCAGTTAACACGTCACTGACAATCATTTCCAAAAGACTGGAAATGTTCATCAATAAGACATTTGCCAATCATTTGAAATTCTGTTAAAATGGAGCAATTTCGACCTATAAATTTACTACAACCTCGTGAAAAATTTTTAGAAATAGCAGTAAAAAACCAGGTATTAAAATTATGCGAAAAATTTTCTGTAATTTCTGAGTTTCAATCAGGATTCAAAAAAAATTGCTCTTGTGAGACAGCAATATTGAACATATGTGAGGAATGGTATAGTGCTATAGATAAAAGAAAACGTTTATAGTAGTATTATTGGATTTTAAAACAGCTTTTGAAACGTTATGTAGATCATTATTATTGGAAAAAATGAATAAACTTGGCGTTGAGGGAATAGGAAATGATTGGTTCTGATCCTACATGGATTTGCAAACACAAAAAGTTAAGTTTGATGGCATGCTCTCGGATAGCACGAAAGTTCATGTAGGCCTACCTCAAGGAACGGTCTTAGGTCCGTTGTTCTCCTTATATACCTAAACGATATTGTCTCTTATGCGAAAAACGGTTCTATGCGTTTATTCTGGTTTATTTTGGTTATGTGACAATAGCTCATCACTAAATGTGCAAACTTCATGGTTTTGGGTACAAGTAATACCCTTAAAGTTAATGAAAATGAAGATATAACTATAAATATTAATGAACAATTAGAAGAGTAGAAACAGTAAAATATATAGGCATTATGTTAGACGAAAAATTGAGTTTCAATGATCATGTTGATTTCATATCATCTGAAACCTCTAAAAAAATCAATTTTTCCAAAAGAATAGGAAAAAATCTGTCGAGATATGTGAAATAATTGTTGTTCAAATCGATAATAAGAATGTCACAATATTTTGAATATTTCTGAAATTAGTTATTTGGTTTGACTAAAAAAAAATTCAACAATTACAAAAGCTACAGAATAGAGCCATGCGAACAATTTTAAAGTGCAATTTTCAGTATTAAGATATTTAAGCGTGATCTAGAAAGTATAATTTTAATAATGAGATAGGTACGTAGTTCAAAATTGGCAATTCGAAATATGTTTTTTTGTATAGCTTCAGCCTAATAAATATTATTATTATTATTATTACTCGTCATGACATATCATATAACCCTTCACCGGATATAGTAAGCTCATGCTTATGACGCATTTTTATATTAGTTCACTAAAGGTCTGCCAAGTAGCAAAAGGTAGATAAAAAATGGCACACCCTTCTCTTCTAGTTCTATCGTTTTACCTGCGGTTTTGTTATTTCATTGACCAATGCCTGCTGAGATCCACTGCACTTTAATGAGGACCGGAATTAACTTCCATATGCCTCTTCATCGTCGATTTACACGTTGTTCTGCTTTTTACAATTTAACCCCCATTATCCTTCTAGAGATAATTGTTAAGGGCAAGGCATCGGCACTTTCTGCTTGGCTGATAACATTCACACAGCGTCCGGCAGATCGTACCGATGTTTTGCGATGGATAATGTAATGTTGTTGACCAATGCCAGGAATTGTCAGCTCCCCTATGAAATTTTTTCGAGACTACAGTGTGGGTGGTTGTTGGTGGTATAACATGAATAGAGAACAATAAAAGCTTCAGCACGTAAATAAATAATTACATTGTTATTAAGTAATATTCAAGAAATCTTCCGAAAAGATAATTTAAATAAAATTCTCGTCCTTGGGTAAAGAATTCCCATCAATATGTTGAAAACCAGTTTCAATCGTTTCAGTTCTCCTACGCTCCATCTCTGTGCCAGAATTCAAACTTCAATTATAACGTATCTAAATGTGATACGTCAGTGCGGTACGAAGAAAGAGGTAGCAATTTATTAGCAATAACACGTTCTTTCTGAAATAACTAAATAAATTACTCAGATGATTGGATGGCGCCGATAAAATGTTTCGCATTATATCGAAAGTAGCTGTGAAGTCTATTGGAAATCCATTGGGATTAAATAAACCGGATTCCGCTTCATTAATACACGCGATCAGCTAGTGTCAATCAGAATGTTCATCATTCGCTCGAGTTTGCTTAATTGATGATAATCGATGAAATATTCGTCTATTTGTTCTTTGATGATGAACGGCGATTTTCATGATCTCTTCTTTCCCAGATTCCTGCGTCAAGGGAATGCTGACCTTGAGAAATCTATACATATAATAGACCTTCCTGAGTAGTAGGTATATTATTATACAAGTATATTAATTGCATACCTACAATGATTGATTACTATGTTTAAGACATTGAGGTTCAGCTTCAACAGTGTCGTGAGACTCCACCTGAACACGAAAAAATCAGTAAAAATGAGGAATAACATTAACTGCAGATTAAATATTTTTTTAAACCTCGGAAGTTTCAATGTATGTAACACATTAACTATCGAAAAATTTGTGAAAGCGTCCCTCACATCGAAGTGAAATTACGGAGAAATAAATTCTCGACGAAAAAATCGCTTCCCTTGTTTATTTATGGGCTACACAGACTTAGTCGAAGTCTCGCTGTTTTCACAGCGTTTTTTGCGCCACAACCCCTGTTTGTTGCATACCTCGTTTCCGCGCAAATCGTTTGTTATTCTGTTTCTCTGCCATATTGTGAGCATGTGGAGCTAATAGAAGAAAATGGATCGTATAACATTTTGAACGATCAATCCAAAAACATCAATTTATGCATCTTTTTTCTGCAACTATGTATATCATCATGGTAGAAAGTTTACCGACAGCGATTTAAGAAGAGTGACGTATTATTTTAATATTTCATTAAAATACATATAATAGGTATAGAGGTTAAATATCAGTAGGGTAATTTTCAATTCTTATTATGTAAATCCAAGAAGTTCTTCCTTCTCAAACGACTTCAGGGTTGTAAATGAAGCGCTGAATGAAGTATTTAGTGTGAGGTTCGATGCGACTGATTTTTTTCAGCGTGCTTTTCGTTTCGTTGTGAGGGATGTTTAATGATTTCTAATTATGTCAATAATAACAAATCAAAAAAAAATAGAGTATTGTTTCAAACGATATTGAGTAGTTCAACCAAGTAACGAGTAACTAGATATGATCATCAGATAGATGATTGCATTCGCAAGATGATTTGTATGGACGCAAATGTTTGCATTCAACAAAACAATACAAGAAAATCAGAGACAAACTGAATACCTATCACAAGCATACTTCATCATTATCATTGTATCCCTATAGGGATGCAAGGTGATAGTATCAAATTTCACTAGTTCGAAATTTACTTTTGGTTCATTTTCATATTGGTAAGACTGAGAATGAGAAACCATATAATGTTGTTGAGCTTCGTCTCTAATTAATAACAGACAAATCACTGAGAAATCAATAGAATATAATATGTCTACATTCTCACGTTATATATATATATATATATATATATATATATATATATATATATATATATATATATATATATATATAGTTCAAAGATTCACAGGTAATTCAATACTAGTAAATACTGAGACTCTTAATCGAAATATCGAAATATTTCAAATAAAACTCTCAGGGAGCTGTCTACACAAATGTTGTCAACGAGAACGAACCCATCACTTTCGAGAGTGAATATTAGGAGCGTTTCGAAAAATTCATCGATCTTGTTGAATGATAATAGGATACAATTGTTTCATCATTATTATGAATCATCAGTCCATATTTAATCTATCAATCAAGAATCGATGACTTTCAAAACGAACATAGGTCCCATACCAAATTAAGAGAAGTCCTAGAGAGTGAAATACTCACGTAGGCTCCCTCTATCGGCGAAAGGACGTATAAACACTCCCTAGCGTTCAAGATTCCTACTCATGACAACAAGAGTGCGAGTGGAAGGCTTTGTAGATATTTCATTCGAACACAACAGAAAATTGTCTGAAATGTGTACGAATGATCCCATGCCTAATCGCTCCAGATCACGCCCAGGCGGGCAAAAGTGTAGCTAGTTCAAAGATTCACAGGTAATTCAATACTAGTAAATACTGAGACTCTTAATCGAAATATCGAAATATTTCAAATAAAACTCTCAGGGAGCTGTCTACACAAATGTTGTCAACGAGAACGAACCCATCACTTTCGAGAGTGAATATTAAGAGCGTTTCGAAAAATTCATCGATCTTGTTGAATGATAATAGGATACAATTGTTTCATCATTATTATGAATCATCAGTCCATATTTAATCTATCAATCAAGAATCGATGACTTTCAAAACGAACATAGGTCCCATACCAAATTAAGAGAAGTCCTAGAGAGTGAAATACTCACGTAGGCTCCCTCTATCGGCGAAAGGACGTATAAACACTCCCTAGCGTTCAAGATTCCTACTCATGACAACAAGAGTGCGAGTTTGTAGATATTTCATTCGAACACAACAGAAAATTGTCTGAAATGTGTACGAATGATCCCATGCCTAATCGCTCTTTGACAACATTTGTGTAGACAGCTCCCTGAGAGTTTTATTTGAAATATTTCGATATTTCGATTAAGAGTCTCAGTATTTACTAGTATTGAATTACCTGTGAATCTTTGAACTAGCTACACTTTTGCCCGCCTGGGCGTGATCTGGAGCGATTAGGCATGGGATCATTCGTACACATTTCAGACAATTTTCTGTTGTGTTCGAATGAAATATCTACAAAGCCTTCCAGTCGCACTCTTGTTGTCATGAGTAGAAATCTTGAACGCTAGGGAGTGTTTATACGTCCTTTCGCCGATAGAGGGAGCCTACGTGAGTATTTCACTCTCTAGGACTTCACTTAATTTGGTATGGGACCTATGTTCGTTTTGAAAGTCATCGATTCTTGATTGATAGATTAAATATGGACTGATGATTCATAATAATGATGAAACAATTGTATCCTATTATCATTCAACAAGATCGATGAATTTTTCGAAACGCTCTTAATATTCACTCTCGAAAGTGATGGGTTCGTTCTCGTTGACAACATTTGTGTAGACAGCTCCCTGAGATTTTTATTTGAAATATTTCGATATTTCGATTAAGAGTCTCAGTATTTACTATATATATATATATATATATATATATATATATATATATATATATATATATATATATATATATATATATATATATATATATATTTAAGAAAATGAACACTAGAACATTCATTTGAAAAATTCAAATGAATAAAGAGAATGTTATAGTGGAGCTAAATATGTGAACGTATACAATGTGATGTCTCTATTATCCTTCAAGGGATAAATGTTTAAATGTTAGAGAAATATAGAAAACTATGCCACACCTGATGAAAGTGCGAGATATATATGTTTCGTTCTGCAAGGAACTCGTCAGTCGCTCGACGTCCATCGAAGTGAGGCAACGATTTCAACCTCCAAGTATTTTCTTGTGACTCCAAGTGGAAGATCGTAGAGTAATGAATACTCCACAATTCCATCTATAGGAATCAGAAGAAAACTTCTCTCAGATTATAGACACACCAAGCATCGAAATTTCACATATCTTCTATACCCGTAGGTATCTATTAAATTGCAATGTCAATTTGACAAATACCATCGAACGATGTTTTCAAATGTCAATAGGTTGCGTTAGTAGTACACTCGCGTTTATTCCCGTATTTCAGGGGCCTATTCGGCGATATTTTTAAGGAAATGAAATTTTTTTGTGCTTATGGCACTGAGAATTATTTGAGAGAATGAACACTAGAACATTCATCTGAAAAATTCAAATTAATCAAGAGAATGTTATAGCAGAGCTAGATATGTGAGCGTGTACGATGTGATGTCTCAATTATCATTCAAGGGATAAATGCATATATGTTTCGTTCTGCAAGGAACTCGTCAGTCGCACCATAATGTCTATAATCTGAGAGAAGTTTTCTACTGATTCCTATAGATGGAATTGTGGAGTATTCATTACTGTACGGTCTTCCACTTGGAGTCGCATGAAGATGCTTGGAGGTTGAAATCGTCGCCTCACTTCGATGGACGTGGTGCGACTGACGAGTTCCTTGCAGAACGAAACATATATGTCTCGCACTACCATCAGGTGTGCGGCATCGATTTCAATATT
This sequence comes from Henosepilachna vigintioctopunctata, assembly GCA_030704895.1. Lineage (NCBI taxonomy): Eukaryota > Metazoa > Arthropoda > Insecta > Coleoptera > Coccinellidae > Henosepilachna > Henosepilachna vigintioctopunctata. The sequence continues at coordinate 7,467,861 of JARQZJ010000031.1, forward strand.
TCTTTAACATTTATCCCTTGAAGGATAATGGAGACATCACATCGTACACGTTCACATATCTAGCTCTACTACAACATTCTCTTGATTAATTTGAATTTTTCAAATGAATGTTCTTGAGTTCATTTTCTTAAATATTTCATTCAGTGCCATAATCACAAAAAAATTTCATTTCCTTAAAAATATCGCCGAATAGGCCCCTGAAATACGGGAATGAACGCGAGCCTACTACTAACGCAACCTATTGACATTTGAGAAAACATCTTTCGATGATATTTGTCAAATAGACATTGCAATTTAGTAGATACCTACGGGTATAGAAGATATGTGAAATTTCGATGCTTGGTATGTCTATAATCTGAGAGAAGTTTTCTTCTGATTCCTATAGATGGAATTGTGGAGTATTAATTACTCTACGGTCTTCCACTTGGAGTCACAAGAAGATGCTTGGAGGTTGAAATCGTTGCCTCACTTCGATGGACGTGGTGCGACTGACGAGTTCCTTGCAGAACGAAACATATATGTCTCGCACTTCCATCAGGTGTGGCATCGATTTCAATATTTCTCTAACATTTATCCCTTGAAGGATAATGGAGACATCACATCGTACACGTTCACATATCTAGCTCTACTATAACATGCTCTTGATTAATTTGAATTTTTCGAATGAATGTTCTAGTGAATGTCTGAAATGAACTTGTTCATTTTCTTAAAAATATTTCATTCAGTGCCATAAGCACAAAAAAATTTCATTTCATTATATATATATATATATATATATATATATATATATATATATATATATATATATATATATATATATATATATATATATTCTTTTCAATAATTGGTCAGAAAGATAACTTTCTTTCGATATGAAAAGTATACTATAAAGTATACTTTTAATATTGAATATTTACAAGTGTGGTGATGTGAGCACGAAAACTACAGAATTATTTTTCTTGTAGTAGATTTTCTTCATTTTTTAAGTATCCCTTTCAGAATACTTTGATAAATGATCAAAAATTATATTCGAAGATTGAAGTCATTGACTTCCGTTTGTTGCAGTGGCGTAACTGATCAGTACCTTGTAGTACGAAACAGTTAACTCCCTTTCGCTCCCAATAAATATCGGCATCGATTTCTATATTCTCTAACATTTATCCCTAGAAGGATAATGTAGACATCACATTGTTCATGTTTCATATAGCCAGCTCTGCTAAAATGTTCTTTTGAATGATTTTTCGAAAAATTATAGAAAGAATGTTATAGTATTCTTTTAATATTGAATATTTACAAGTGCGATGATATGAGCACGAAAACTGCAGAATTATTTTTCGTGTTGTAGATTTCTTGTTCTTGTTTTTCGAAGTACCTACTCTCAATATTCAATCTCGAAAGTGATAGTTTCGTTCTCGTTGACAACATTTGTGTAGGCAGTTCCCTTTTTATTAGAAATATATCGATATTTCGATTAAGGTTTTCAAACATTGACAAACCAGAATTTTAGAAGAGGTTCATTGATTGTGATTGATGTTTTATTTTTAATAAAACATCAATCTTTTATTCTTTCAAAAATTTCAAAATTCTGTGAATCACACAAGATGTCCTAACTTCCATAAGAAATATCCAGAAAGAAAGAATCTAAAAAGTCGACCACCATTGTAAATCAGGACTTTCCGTTTTTGAATATTGTTCATGAAATAACAAAGATTGTGACTGGTAAACGAAAAGCTAAATTCCTTCTTTCATTGATGTCATTATCTAATAACAATGCCATTTCCGACTTGGCATTTATCCAAATTGCAGATTCTCTCTTTTCTTCCATCAACGAATCTTCATCTAATCAAGGGAAACATGAAATATGCTGAATGTTAACAGGATTATTTCATTTCAGACATCAAATTTTCTCAGAGACTGAATTTGTCAACTGTAAAATACAGTTTTATTTGACCATTTATCATTCAAATCACATCGAGTTTTTCATCAATTTCTGTACAAATAAATCATCATACTGAAACATACAAACTTACTTTAGGTGAATCAAATTTTTCATAAAGAAAAACAAAATTTCTGAACAAGAATTTTTCTATGGAATAACGCACTAAATTTGGTCTCGAACCACACTCTAGAGAGGAAGATTTTTCGATAGAGGAAGATCATATACTTCCAGATCATGTGAGTATGTTACGGGCTTTATACCGCCTTTAGCGGGATATGGCATTTCTAAAGAAAAGAAATAGATATTCTTCAAAATGCAAAATATTAATATTTACCTTCGAAAGTTGACAGTTTGTGGTTTTATTGACAAAGTTTGTACAGACAACAGCTCCCTGGCAGTTTACTATGAATCACGTCTTTCATTTCAACATTTTCACAATATGTCCAAGGTCCTGAAGAAAAAAGGATAGTTATTGAGCTTTTGTGCATTCAAGTTTTCATTAACCTAATTTCGATTGGTTTATGAATTCCTGCAATAGGTTATGAGGTTATGAAGTGATGAAAAATAATACTGTGACTAAGGCGTAACAAAATTTCAAATTTTACATACCTAATTTCAATCGTGGAGTTTTATCGATCAATTCATTATAATGCAATCTAGATCTAGATGTTAGATGTTGCTGCTGTATAATTAGATGTGGTAAATTGATCATCTTATTGACACCCGAATGAAGATGCCTCTAAGCTAAAAATATCGCTCTTTAATAGAATACCACCATCTTATCTTGATTTTACATTAACTGAAATTGTTCACTTTTTATTCACGGAGAAATTTAACCGTCATATTCTCTCACTTTCACATGCTAATTAGATATTTTAAGTGAGCTACAAAATTCATCTGATAACATTTCAACGTTATTTTTTGTATCTAAATGAGTTCCTAGTAAATTAAATTGATATTTTAATTATATATCGCTACCCGTTTGTTTCATGTACCTCACAGATAAATTCGAGAATAACAGCTGCTGGAAAAACGAATCAGAAATACAAAATGGAATTGTTTTCTAGATTTACGTGCATTTATAAAAATTTTGATATACGTTTCAACATTTCGATGTTTTCTTCGGACTGTCGAAATAATATCGTGTAAATAAAACATTATAATGAAAAATGTGTTAATTTAGGAAACAGTGTATCCGTTTCCACTTCGATTTCTGAAATTGACATTGAAAGTTTCAGAAATAATTTTTACTGAGAGCAATCTAGATACAAAATATACTTGTATTGAGTATTCATTTTCCATAATTTTTTGTGTGAACATTGCATCTGCATTTGATTCGTGGCCATCCTTTCAAGAAGCTACAGAGTTATAATGAAGTAAGGGAACGTTTACAAATTACGTAAAGCCTATTTGGGGGTGGTTGAGGTTGACAATCGCTTAAGAAACCTGACATGAGGGAAGGAGGGATTTTCATCATATTTACGTGATGTTATCGACTGAGTTAAAATGCTATTTTGCGTGCTGACTATCTGCGATTTTAAATTGTTTCGTATAACATCTCGAATTCAAAGAACAGCGCGTGAAGCGCGTGAAACGTCATTACGTTGAAACTTTTTGATGTGTATTAAATTGTCTTTTCTATTTTTAATAGCCGATTCTTACGTAAGAGAGGGTAGTGGATATCACCTAACCTTATGTTTCCTTACATGGGGGTAAAGAAACAAAAAATATTGAAAAAACAGCCTTACGTAATTTGTAAACGTTCCCTAATTATATGAATTAAAATCGAATGGCTCCTTTCGGAAAAACGATCGTCATCAAATTGACAGATCTTGTGTTTGAATTCAGCAGAAATGTTATGAAACAATCTTTATTAAAAGACACAAAATAGTCCAAATTTTTTTTTTCAACTCTCATAAATGTTAGCAAATCTTTTATTTCAATAACGGAAAATACCTTGTACATAAAAAATGTCTATCAAAAATAATTCTGCTGATTTTTCAATATTTTTTCGAGATTTATTTGTGACTTCAATATTTGAATAGAACACTTTTCAAATTTAAATTGTTCAATGAACATATCGACTTTTGAGTTCGGAGTGGGTCAATTTTTTTAAACTTCTATGAAGAAGAAAAGATTTTTTTAATTATTCGTGTGTTTGTTTTCTTCAATTTCATTGTTCCGAATTACAAATTGCATTTTGAATGAATTGATTCATTCAAATTACAATTCGTTTTCCTCATAGACTGTTACTTTTGACTTCATATTCATTACATTGAATTGTTTCAACCTTTATAATATATTTTATTACTTTCGTCAATAGTAGTTATATACAGAAAAAAATGTTTTTTTCTTCAGAATTTTCGACAAAGTTGCAATTCGCAACGAAACGTCAAAAAAATTAAATATTTTCTAATGAAAAAAGCTTCTTTTTCCTAAAAATTTTATCAAAAATATTCATATACAACAGCGACAAAACCATTCAAATATATATATATATATATATATATATATATATATATATATATATATATATATATATATATATATATATATTATTATTGAATGGAGTTCTTGGGTTATTAACTTGAACTTGAGTTCACCAGCTACACACGGACACTTCGATGCAGTTTGACAAAAAATAAATAATCTGTTGAAAATCGCTTATTGATAGTATTTTTAATTCACCGTACCTACCTGACGATTCAGTTTGATTTAGAACGTTCATTTTGTGACTGTGATATTCATTATCGTATTGTTTGTAATTTTAAAAGAATTTAACACTATTTTGTGCAGAGAAGAGCTGTTATAAGGAAAAACAATTTTCTGAAGAAGACAACATTGGTTTGTCGAAACGTTAAAAACTATATGTAAATAAAATATAGAGTTACCAACAGTTACTTATAGACTTAATAACCCAAGAACTCCATTCAATAAAATATATATGTAAATATAAGTCTAAGAAATAAAGGAAGAAATCATAAATTGAATATATATATATATATATATATATATATATATATATATATATATATATATATATATATATATATATATATATATATATATAAATAAAAATACTACAAGAAAAATAATTCTGTAGTTCTCGTGATAATTATTATCGCACTTGTAAGTATTCAATATCATAAATATACTATAACTTTCAATAATTTTTTGACAAATTATTCAAAAGGACATTATAGCAGAGCTGGCTATATGAAACATGAACAATGTGATCAATGTCTCTCCATCATCATTCTAGGGCTAACTGTTAAAGAATATTGAAATCAATGGCTTCATTTATTGGAAACCTAAGACAGTTAACTGTTTCGTACTACAAGGTTCCCATCAGTTACGCCACATCCAACAAACGAAAGGCAACGACTTCAATCCTCAAATACCCTCCTATCTCAAATCTTAGGAATCAATGAAAAGCACATAAATACATCTTACATTGAAAGATCATACGTCCTTATCAATTAAGATAATACATTTTACAACTCCTGTTTTTAAACAATTTCATCTAATGAGATGAAGTAATGCCATCTATGTTGCGGTTGTAGAAACGCTCGTTGATCATTTATCAAAGTATGCTGAAGTGGCTAATTGAAACATGAAAGAAATCTACTACAAGAAAAAGAATTCTGTAGAACTCGTTCTATATTATCGCACTTGTAAGTAGTCAATATTGAAACGCTTCCAATAAATGTAGTCAGTTCAATATTCTCTAAGATTTATCTTTAGAAAGATAATGGTGCCACATTGTGCATGTTTCACATAGCCAGCTCTGCTATAATTTTTTTTTTGAATAATTTGACAAGAAATTATCGAATTTATAGTATTAAAATATATTAAGCTATTGATTGGAGGTATCAATTTGTGTATCTTATTTCAAATATAATGACTCTACATATATACAACAATATTATTCCACCTCCGACAGATAATAATGGTATTCATGGGCGCTCAGGCTTATTCGATGTCAGTTATTTGATTTGACGTTTTACCGAAGAACGGATGCAAACTGGGCGGGAGGTCGATAAGTGCATTAATTCTACATCTGGATATAATAGTCAAAGAGTGCAATAAATAGATACCCATGTTCAATAATAATATTGCAACTTGATTATATGTGATTGTATAGTTTGGTTCGACTAATTACTCAAAAGTTGAAGGACTCCGATCATGAAGAAAATGAAAACAAGCTGCTCTATTGCCTTCATTATCACAAAATTGGGAATAATTTCGATACGCACATCTACTATTCTTCTTTAAGGATAGCAATTGCATTCAACCTTGTTGGTCTGAAGTCGAGGGGACAACATCAACAATAATTATTGGATGAAGAACAAACTATTTCAATTTTGCTACGTCTATTTTCACAAGATTATGAAACAATATTACCTGCGATTTCGAATCCACTGAATCTCCTGGAAATTTGGCTCAAAACATTATAACATTATATATTCATATATGTATATATATATATATATATATATATATATATATATATATATATATATATATATATATATATATAGAAGTATTAGGGGTTATCGGCAAAATAGAAGGTTGAAATAAAACCAATTGGTTGAAATAAATTTCAACCAATATTAATTTCGTTTGCCTGGCTCATTATATTTCGACAAAATAGAAGGTTATGAAATTTATCAATTTGTTTGCCTACTCTATATTTCGACTATGTTTATAGTCTTCATCAGGGCTCTAAAAAACAGATGTTAACGAAAATATCATGATAAAATTTTCTTTAACAACTTACGGCTAACTAGGTAAAAAGGTATGGCGAACACCATCAACAGGTGTGTGTGTACTTAAAATATATGTGATATTGCACACGTACGGATATAAATATTAAGATGTAAATTTTGAAAAATATGGAAATTATTATGAACTAATTTGACAGCGATAGAAAAATAATAGAACAGAGATGACAGGAGCACAGAAAGTTGTCACCGAAAAAGCACAGACGTACACACACTCCTGTTGATGGTGTTGGCCATACTGTTTTACCTAGTTAGCCGTAAGTTATTAAGGAAAATTTTATCATGATATTTTTGTTGACATCTGTTTTTGAGAGTCCTGATGAAGACTATAAAAATAGTCGAAATATAGACCAGGCAAACAAATTGGTTAAAATTTATTCATAGTGGTTTTGCTGTTGCTATTTTGCGATAACCCATAATATTTCTATTTAAATTACAAGGCAATACTGCCTTCCATTATTGTTATTGTATATATATATATATATATATATATATATATATATATATATATATATATATATATATTTGAAAAAACTGAATAAAGTTGGATTTGAACGTTTGTTAAACAAATGGTTAAATTCTTATCAACATTAATGATCTCAAAAAGTTGAGTACGTTCACAGTTCACCCATTTTCAAGAAACAGGAGTAATATTTTGTTGGAGCAGTGTGTGTATAATTTAGACAGATATTCGAAAAAAAAATTCTAATACGGCTCTGTAGTGATATATCTGATATATCATTGGATGTTACTCGTTAACATGGTACGGATAAGATCGTATCAGGTGAGAATAACAAGTGTCGGATACTTATATCTTTTATCATCGTTGTCTGGTAGAAATGTTCATGTAAGCACGCGATAGCGAGATCCCAGTGTGCTAAGATGATTGTGTTCATTTGTTAAGTTTTTCTTGACGACCATCAGTTGACTTCAATTTCGGATGGAAATTTGGACGAAGAGAGTATCTATTGAACAACGCTTATAATATAACAGCAGATTGGTTCTTCAACAATAGAGAATTGTGAAAAATGTCATTGAATTTACTGTTCGAATTCCGTGAGAAATTCAAGAATGCTTTCAGCATGAGAATTTCTCAAACTTATTCAACTTGAATTGCTTGTGGAGGGGTAATAATGAAAAATCTATTTGCCACAATTCTGAAATTAAATTTATTCGATGATTGTAAAATTTCAACTTGACCATTTTGAATTTAATGAATGGTTGTATAACGCAAAAGTAAGCGTTTTAAGCATTTTGAGCAAATGAATACAAATTCAAGTAAACAATTGCTCTAATTTTTAAGTGTTTCGAGTAAATTTAACATTATTCACAAGTGTCCGAATTTCAGTACAAAGTGAGTAATAAAAAGACGAATGAAAGAGAGAGTTAGGTGTGAATTTCTAGTGTATCGATACATGTACCTACGTATACGTACATGTATGGATAAACATGTATTTAAAATTTTATATGAAAATAATTCATTATTGTTGACGTTTCGTTGTTGATCACAACTTTTTCAGAACTTGATTAAAAATTACAATTTTGACAAAATTCATCTTTACATTTACGTTCAAAATTCATTATCAAGAATTATTCGTTCGAAACGAACTCAGTTAATTTACGTTTGAGTAATTGTTTTTATGGTCAATTCATCAAATGCATTCAACTTATCATAAAACATAGTATTTCTATATTCATAAAATTTACAAACTTGCATGTAGAAACTACCGGCATTTATTTTATTATTACCGTGCATATCACTGACGCATTTTTTATTACTCTACCTCTATGAGAACCTCTATAGTTTTAATTTTTTTTTCATTCGGTGGACCTACAGTTCAACGCCGGTTATGAACGACTAATGGGCTTGCAATCTATGTATATTAGCCAATAATTATGATCATTAAACTACTTAAAACATAGACAAACAAATACAACCATGTCTTCACCAGGGCTCGATCCCGAACCTACCGCACCATTATTTCTTTATTATTTTAAATATAAATATATGTGTAGCATGAAGTATTCCCTTTTTAAATGACCTTAGTTCCACGCAAATTAACATGCTTTTCGAGTCTATAACATTTAAAAATTGTTCGCATAGCTCTATTCTGCAATTTTTTGGGCAGCCGAGTTTTTTCTTTGCTCAATCCGAATAACAGAGTGGGACAATATTCAAAGTCTGGCATTATTATTGACTTAGAATGCTATAAATTCATGTCGTCAGATTTCTTCTAATTCTCTTCAGACTGTTGATTTTTTTGGAGATTTGAGACGAAATCAAGACGACGTGATTATTGGAACTCAATCTCTCTTCCAACATAATGCCTAAATATTTAACAAATTTTGCCCTTTCAGTTTTAATAGTTATATTTTTTTTACTATTTATCTTGAGAATTTCATTTGTACCCAAAACTATCAATTTAGACTTTTTTACATTCAGCTATAAACTGTTATCATTTAGCCATTCATATATTGCTGCTAAGTCTCTATGGATCGATCCATTCTGCCATAGTCTGGAGATATTTTTCTCACTAATATAAATCATAGTATCATCTGCGAATAATCGTATAGAGCATTTTTTCATATGAAAAACTATATCATCAATGTATAAGGAGAATAGCAGTGGGCCTAAGACCCTACCCTGAAGTACGCCAGGATCAACTCCAGTGCTGTCTGAAAAAAACTATTGCACTCAACTTTTTGAGATCGTGAATGTTGATAAGAATTGAACCATTTGTTCAAACCTTCAAATCCAACTTTATTCAGTTTTTTCAAATATATATATATATATATATATATATATATATATATATATATATATATATATATATATATATATATATATATATATATATATATATATATATATATATATATATATATATATATATATATATATATATAAATATTTACTTCACTTTCATTGGACATCAAACCATTGTCTCGCATGCGTACAGTACGTACTGAAGAGAATATTGCAGCCGTAGCGTACAGTGTTAATGAGGATCGGGAAATGTTAATTCGTTGCCGTTCTCAGCAATTGGGCATGTCTTACTCACCCACATGGAAAATTTTACGATTCAGGTTTGAAAGCTTATAAAATTCAACTTCTGCAAGAATTCAAGCCGAATGGCCTAGTTCAACGTCTAATTTTTGGTGAATGCGTCTTAGAACATCTTAATGAAAATTCGTTGTTTTAGCGAAAAATTGTGTGGGTCATGCCAATGAGGCTCATTTCTGGCTTAACGGTCATCGGTCATCATGATCATTTACATCATCCATCCATTTTTCCTCAAAGACGACTGTGGAAGAAAAGTTACCGTCGTCGGCGAACGATATCGAGCCATGATACGCAAATTTTTTTTGCCCCAGTTGGCCGAGTTGAACTTGGTTGACATGTGGTTTCATCAATACGGTGCCACATGCCACACAGCTCGTGAAACAATGGACATGTTGAAGGATGAATTTGGTGAGCAGCTTATCTCTCGAAATAGACCTGTGAAGATCATGCGATTTGACGCTTGATTTCTTGTGGGGTTAGTTAAAGTCGTTAGTGCATGTGGCCAAGCCGAACACGATTGAAGCCTCACAGGTTAACATAACACGCGTAATGCTTGGGATACAGGCCGAAATGCTCGAAAAAGTGACGCAAAATTGGACCTTCCGAATGGACCATTTGATACGGAGCTGCGGATAACATTTACGTGAATTTATCTATGTAAATGGCAAAGGCCAAGTTATCAATTTCAATAAAAATTTTCGATATATGATGCAAATTGAGAGTTTCATTTGATTTAAAAAAGAAATACGCTTAAAAAACACACATTACCATTCAAATCAAAGTGATTCTGAAAATATTACTGTGTCAGCGAATTTCGACAAATTTTGTTAACCCTGTATCCTTGAAACAAATAAAATAGTCATAGGATGATTTGTTCGCATATTCATTCAACAGCCTGTATATGAAATCAAATCGAATTGTTACTACGTGAAATATTTGTTTCAAGTAAATATTTGTTTTTCACGAAAAATATTGTGATTTTTGCTCTATGGAACTGAAGGTTCGATTTGATAACTGAAAAATAGTTGAAAGTTCAAATAATAATTCCAATTTAATTTCAAAATATCATGTTCATAATAAGTTTCAGCGTAGGTAAAAATACGGATATTTTATGGATCAATGCATTATAGTTGTAAACATCAAGGCTTATCTGAATGCTGGTTAAGTATTCACTAAACAAATTCGATATTGATATAGTGACTAATAAATTGTTATTATTATTATAGATGCTTCTTTACCTATTTTGGGATATTTCCCAATGTCGTATATAAATTACTGTGACACATTCGCAAACTGAATTGGTTCATTCATTCAATTCTGTAGTTTTATAGCAGTAATTTTTTTTGAAAAATTGTCCTCTGTTTTGAAATAACTTGAAATCATCTATCTAGTAAAGTATAATATACTTCCAAATCTATCTCCCTGTTTTCCTCTCTCCCTTTCACTTGATGTAATAAATATATATATATATATATATATATATATATATATATATATATATATATATATATATATATATATATATATATATATTATCATCATCCCGAACTTTCACACTACCTCACGGGAAATTTCACTCATCCCCGATATTATATATCGAAGTGGTTAAGCTCTGTTGGGGCCCATTCCAAATTATTAGACTCGTGGCGGCGGTTCCCATGGCGGCTACCTTTTTGGTGTTTATTTCCGTTTTGTCCTAACTTCTACCTGACAGTAGAACCAGGAGCCGAGTCATAGTTCCCTGATGTTTTTCTGTGAGATCTTCGTGATTTTTCATATTGATGTGTTGTAGATCCTTTTGGAGTTCCTCTTGCCACTCTGTGCCGCCTTGATTCTTTGTTATTATATCGAGTAGTTCCATCCTGTAGACGTGTACATAAAACTTTGCTCTTTGTTTTTTGATTTCTTCCGTTATTGTATCTGTCTATTGATAAAATTCGTTCTGAGAATTATTCTTTCTTGTTCTTCTATTTCTCTAAATCTTGAGTATTCTAATGCTTCTGTATGTGTAAGAATTTGATCGCTTTGAATATTCCATAACATTATCACAATTCACATTATACAAACTCATATAGTCAGTTTCATTTTAATAACTCTTTCGATATATCACTATTTTTTCAAAGAATATTCTGCATCGTTTGGTCGGAAATAATGATCTTTCATTATTAAAATAGTTATACTGCACTAAATAATACATATTTAGGGAATATATTCTCGAATATTCTGGAACAATCATACCAAAGCATATGCCCCGTTAGTTTCAAAATCTGTTCGAAATAAAAAAAAAGTCCTAATCCTTTATTGAAATTAAAATTTCAGATAATTCAGAATTATCTTGTCTATTTCAAATTATCAACATATTTTGGAGTAATTATGACCTATTTTGAGTTATAACAAAATTTTGCAAATTTGCAATGAACACTCTATTATGCAAAAGAGATAAGATACTAGTGTTTATCTTTTACGGGTCAATAAATTTATCTATTAATTAATATGTACAATTAATTGCGCTCAATAATATGATAATAACATAAAAAAACAATGGCATCATGCACCCTGACTTCAATATATTTATTATATCTCATAAGAAGGCAGAAAAGAAATCCACATCAGTAAATATAATAAAATATACAGTATTTACCATTATAATATAGTAATAACTACAAAATAAACACCGATAAATCGCATGTAGTTCCTCATATTCAAATATTTAATAGTGTTGGCGTTTACTTGATGTAAATCCATTATAATTGAAAATAAATTTAAATTCAAACACTTGAACTTATGATTTGCACTTTATTGGCTACATAGCATGATTCGTTTCTTCGTTGCAAACGACTTCTTCAGATGCAAAGAGAATAATGACAACAAATTTGAAAAAAGAGGTATAAATATGAAGGCAATTTGAGATTCTATCTTAGGTGAAACCCCAAATTCATAGAATCTCAAATTGCCTTCATATTTATAACTCTTTTTTCAAATTTATTGTCCTTATTCTGTTTGCATCTGAAGAAGTCGTTTGTAACGACGAAACGCGTCATGCTATGTAGTCAATAAAGTGTAAATCATAAGTTCCAGTGTTTGAATTTAATTTTATATTCAACCTTAAATTCAAGATTGGATATACCATATATTATGAAACTCGGTTACATAGCCAGGCGAAGATCGAACTCCAAAATCCGGAAAGTACAGTTGCAAGCCTTAACAGATATCATTTGTTCGAAATAATTGTGAATGGTTATTCCATCACGTCGACTACACTATAAACTTTTTCATTTGATCAAGAACTATTCAAAATTTTATCAAAAGCAATGTAGAAGACAAGAATAACAAAACTCACAATATCCAAGCTAGTAGCAGATAAACATAAAAAACTACATAAGTATCTCAGTTCTACAAAGCTGGTAGTATCTGTAAATTTTGTAATAAAATACTTGTTAGAAATAGTGTCAACTATAGAATATAAACGCCATTCAGATTCAGACATTCAGCTCACTTGGAAACTGACTATCTAGTTAAAGAATGATGGATACTTATTACCTTCCTCCTTCAGTAAAAAGTTCGTCAATTTGGCCTTAAACCACAAATATGAATGAGATGTGTGAATACAGATACTTTTTTATAGGTACTGAGTTCTTCAAGTATAGAGCGAAAGAAAAAATTGATATTGTTAATAATAAATTGTAAATAATAATATTGTTAAACTCATATATTTGCTTTCAATCTCAACTTTTGATAACCACATATTTGATATTTTGAAGCATGGATCCCTCCATGCTCCAAAATAAACTTAAAGTAATTTTTTTTGTTTGTTATCTGTTGTCTTGTCTTGATGAATCTGTTAGTCTTATGTGTTCTTTCTTAAAGTAATATGATTACAATCTATCAAGTGCGAAGCATATTTTTCCACAATTTTTATGGAACAATCTTAATTCAAACCACTGAGCTAAATTATTCATTACACTCGATATATTTTACCACATACTACATTTCTATAAGTTTAACACAATCAGTTGAAAAAGTAACAACTAACTCGTTTTTCCAGCCGCTATCATAAAACATATAGAATAATCGAATATAAACTCTCAATGGGTTGAAGACTCAGTTTTTATAAAGGGTGATTTTTTAAGAGTTAAGTTTTCAAGTTGGCGACTTTGGTTGGTAATGGCATCCAAACTTCATCTGTCAAAGTGAAAAGTTTTCAGTATACTCTGCTATTTCATTATGGAAAGACTTACAAACGAGCAAAGATTGCAAGTTTTGAAATTTACTATCGAAATTCGTGCTCTGTGAAAAATGTGTATCATTTGTTACGACCATATTATGGTTGTCATAATCGACTTGGTGAATCAACAATTCCTGCTGTTACCACCAAATTTCGCACCAAGTTCACTTTGTTGGACATTAAATCATTGTCTCGCATGCGTACAGTGCGTACTGAAGAGAATATTGCAGCCGTAGCTTACAGTGTTAATGAGGATCGTGAAATGTGAATTCGTTGCCGTTCTCAGCAATTGGGCATGTCTTACTCACCCACATGGAAAATTTTTCGTGTTGATTTGGGCTTGAAAGCCTATAAAAATCAACTTCTGCAAGAATTGAAGCCGAATGACCTACCACAACGTCTAATTTTTGGTGAATGGGCCTTAGAACAGCTTAATGAAAATCCGCTGTTCTATCGAAAAATTGTGTTCAGCGATGAGGCTCATTTCTGGCTTAACGGATATGTAAATAAACAGAACTGTCGCATCTGGAGTGATGAACCTGCCGTGCAAGAAAAACCGATGCATCCCGGAAAAACGACAGTTTGGTGTGGTTTATGGGCTGGTGGCATCATCGGTCCATTTTTCTTCAAAGACGACCGTGGAAGAAACGTTACTATCAACGGCGAATGATATTGAGCCATGATAACAATTTTTTTTGCCCCAGTTTGCCGAGTTGAACTTGGTGGACATGGGTTTCATCAAGACGGTACAACATGCCACACAGCTCGTGAAACAATGGACATGTTGAAGGATGAATTTGGTGAGCAGCTTATCTCTCGAAATGATCCTGTGAATTGGCCGCCAAGATCATGTGATTTGACACCTCTGGATGATTTCTTGTGGGGTTATGTAAAGTCGTTAGTGTATGTGGACAAGCCGAACACGTTTGAAGCCTTACAGGATAACATAACATGCGTAATTCGTGGGATACAGGCCGAAATGCTCGAAAAAGTGACGAAAAATCGGGCCTTACCAATGGACTGAAGTTATCTTCAAAATTTAAATGGCAAAGGCCAAGTTATCAATTTCAATGAAAATTTCGAATATTGGATGAATTGAGTGTTTTATTCGATTTAAAAGAAAACTACGCTAAATAATCACCCATTATATTAGGCATGAATCCTCTTCATATCTGCATAAAAAATATCAATGAAATGCTATGAGTAACTGTACGATCGTTAATCAACAATTATTAGGCAGCCATAAATCAACTAATACAGTGGTGATGAAATATGTGAATGAAAGGAATAAAAAATTACTTATATAATATTTTGGGGTGGTCCTTAACCGGTCCTGAAATTACCAGTGGTCACGTTCCAATAAAACAATCGAAATAACAAATTGAAAGGGGCGGTTGATCTTGACGCTAATTAGACGTTATCTCCAGAGGAAAGATAGTCCTGTCACCATTAACTTGAATTTTGCCGCCCGAATAATTGATGTTTGTATTCTTTTCATTCCGAATTGCTTATTACTCGTTTTCATTTCGATTTATTCTGCAAATTGTAAGTCATTATAGGTAAGCAATTATCTATGGAGTACAAATTTTTCATTTTATGCTTGTCTGTCAATATCTGCGATCACAGACTTCAGAGTTTGACTTCCTTCCGTGTGATTATCGACGGGTTTTGTTGGTATATTCAAGATGCTAAAAGATACATAGTGTGTTCAGAAAGTATTTCACCTAAAAAACTTCCATATATTTGAAGTTCATTTTGATTTCGAAATGAAATGAATATTTCGATTTCATCTCAAGTATCTGAACTCAAGAATGCCTCCAAAAGGCCTAGATTCTGGAACTCCTTCAAGACCTGCCTTTGAATCAGTTTTTTTAAAGATAAAATACACCTATGTGAAAAACTACTAAGTATCAAAAAAAATTGTTTTGAAATTGTTTTGACATAATAATCCCATTTTTATATTCTGAAGCATTTCACGAAACCGAAAAATATAAATAATTCTCTGAACACTGTTTCAGAATACAAATCAATGTGAAATTTTCCAGTAGGTTGGATTATTAAGTATATTAAAGACACTGAAATGAAAATATCGAAGTTTCTTCAAAATTTTGTAGAAGCCTTGAATTAGAACACAAAGTATATCATATCAAAAAACTCTCAGAGAGCTGGGTACACAAATTTTGTCAACGAAAACACAACATATCACTTTCTACAGTTACATTTTCAAGACTGAAGACAGTCTTGAAAATGAGCTAACGCTTGGAACATGTTGACTATACAAATTGTTAAATAAATTGTGAAACATTAAGCCAAGAGTTTAATTTATTTTAATATTAAAAATTATATAATAATAATAATAAGAAGAAGAAGAAGAAGAAGCTTTATTTACAGTGCATGTTACAAGAACAAGATCACAAAAGCATACACTAGAAACAGAAATAGGGTCAAAATAAAGTCTCTATTCACAATAATTGATGAATTCATTTAGATTATATGGCTTAATCCTGAGGAGATATTTATAGATACTAGCTATATATGTACTGAAATTTTTGTCCCTTCTAATATTGGTTGGAGTTTATTAAAATACTTTATACATTTATACAAAGGTACTCATTCTGTTTTTACTAGCTTGTGCATTGGAAAATCCATGTCCAATGTGTGGGTGTTTTATGTAGTATTCTTAGTATTTTGGAATGAGAATAGGAAACATTCCCGACTGTGAATGACAGGAGCTGTTAGAATTTCCTCTTCACTGAACTTCCCTTACTTTAGGATATACTTGGGAAATGGCCTTATTATGAAGCCAATGTGTTGGCGAAACGATATTATCATTTTTTTTAATTAATTATAGTGAAAATCAAAAAACTACTTGGTTTTATTCAAATTATGTATTTAGATTTTCATCAAGTATCGGCCCAATCGATTAATAATTTCATTTATAAGTAATATGTTGTTTCAAAGGAAGTACATTTCGAATTTCTCTCCCACAATCATTTCACCATAACTTATATTATTAGATATATTAAAAATGAAAATATTACCAGATTACATATAACAAATTACATACGGGCATCGATCAACAAGAAATTACATGTATAAATATTCGCAATAAATATGAATGGTAGTGTACAAGTACATAAAACTCATTGAAAATAATGATGAAATTCGAAATTATGTTAATTGGAGGGCGGCATGCGGACTTGGCGCTAAATCGATTCGATACTGTGGAGCGGGATAATTTAGGCTGTTCCGAAACGCAGCCACAACAAATGAAGGCATTATTGCATTTTGCACGCCCCAGTGTGAAGATATGCCGTTATTATCATTCTGATAGGTATTGTATTTAGTCAGATAATTATATTCCATTCAATGCCTGTCATAAGTTGCCATAAATTATTTATTATTATATCTTGCAGACAGTTTGTATGGAATTTTCGCGTGAACTTCTTCGATAAAGCAGATATTCTCATAAGAGAGATTTACCAACAGAATTTATAGTCTAAGAGCCAGTAAACATCTGACGACACATATTTTAGGAAAGCCTAAAATTTTCTCAGTGAGAGAGTTGTACCTACTATACATGAAATAGAACTTGGTTTAGCGAAGTCGCGGTAGGTTTGGTACTGCGCAGGGATAATAGGTGTGATATTTTGGGGAAAAAAAGACATATTTTAGGAAAGCTACCGTTTTTATATGTTGAAATATATTATTATACCTACTCAAAACCGAAAGGGCAGACCATTCCCGCGGTTATTTTCTTGTGGCAGACCATTTGAAAATGGAGAAAAAAAAACTTTTTGACATATTTTAGGAAACTTCAAATTTTGATATGTTATTCTTGATAGTATCAGAAGCATATATCTCTCATGGCAGACCGATCCTGCGGTTGCTTTGGCACGGCAGACCGAAAAACACTTTTTCCCGCGCAAATTTACGTGTAGTATATACGTAGTATACGAAATGAAAGGATTTTCGTTTTCTCTTTCTTCTTCCTAATTTATTACTGTCGTATTCTTTCTTTTTCAACTCTATTCGACTGCAAAATTGACACACATTAAGAAAAAAACCAATATGAAAATAATGTTTTAATAAATTTAAACGAATTTGAATTCAGTTGATTAGATAATAATATCATTAATAGTTTCGATGCATGTCATCACTCTATAAATTGCATAATTTCTCATTTCACATAACTGATATGAATTTTTATATCTTTGAGATTATTTTCCAACAGAAAAACACTCATTCAAATACAACACAGCAAATACAACAGTTTTTAATATATACGTCGCACATAGAATAGAGACATTTTTGTGTTCTGTTTCTTCCTCATAATATACTTACTATACACTATACTCGTATTATCTTTCATTTTGCGATCTATTATCGATATTTCTTTGTTATGTTTCAACTAACCGATATTCAACACTAATTACCGAAACACGAAACTGGGTAAATTGCAGATGAAATGAACATAGTATAAAAAAATGCCTAATTGTCATACCTACATAATGTGGCCATTTTTTGGCTCGAAACGGGACTTTGTGTTGCATTGTTTGATAATACTTTTTTTACACTTTTATTGTTCTGTTCTCCAAAAGAACTGATTATTATTAAGGAAATATATCATACAAAATGTTTTTTCAACTACTTAATTTGGTATTTATTAGACGAACAAATTTTCTACGATACTAGAGGTGAGAATTTCAGAAAAGACTTGATTTGTTAGCATGTTTTCTCCGTTCTCTTCAACTATCAACATCTGTTTCAAAACTGAAATATATAAGTGAGTTTTTTCTGGCTTTCATAATTCAGTCATTATTCCACCCAGCGAGATTCCGCGGAAACTTTTCATTCATTCCATTCGGTTTTTTCCTATCATTACAAATAATGAAAATTCGTCAATTATTTCCGTGTGTTTATTAAAATGAATATATGCCATTTTCAATCTAATGCATTCTGAACGTCGGTCCATATTCGCGGCTTGTTTTATAAAATTCGATAGCCGTAATTTCCAATAATTCTTTATCAATGTCAGTAGCATTGCCTTTCAATTTCATCGATTAACAACTAGCTATAAAGGGAAGAAACTGTTTCATACGTTTCAAAGCCAAATTGTCTTCAAGTCGACTGATTTCTATTGCACCCTAAATGGTCGATAAAGGATTACTTTCAACTTTCAATGCAACTTGGTTAAAACCTGTAGATCGACAATGTGAAAAAAAATCTCAATTCGGATGAGTAATTTTGAAAGAAAGTTTTTTTGGTGATTGGAGACATTTGTCAATGCCCGAAAAGTAGTCCGAATGATAATATTTTCAGGTAATTTCGAAAGACGGGATTTTTTGAGTCCCGGGGTTATCTTTGGGGACAACGGAATGCAAAACCGAAAAATGAGACGGGTAACGTTAGTTAAACATAATGTGTC
This sequence comes from Henosepilachna vigintioctopunctata, assembly GCA_030704895.1. Classification (NCBI taxonomy): domain Eukaryota; kingdom Metazoa; phylum Arthropoda; class Insecta; order Coleoptera; family Coccinellidae; genus Henosepilachna; species Henosepilachna vigintioctopunctata. Next base: position 7,487,301 of record JARQZJ010000031.1, read on the forward strand.
AAAATAAGTTATATATTTAAACGTAGAATAAAGTGAAAAGTACGATGGTTATTTCCAAAATGCTTTTTTATCATAAAAAATACCGTTTGGAAATGAAATCCTTGAACTTTACGTAGTCCAAACGTAAACCCTCACGTTCACTGGAGGAACTGTAAGTCAACTTCGTGATGAACTCCTAATATTATTGCACTAGAGAAGCCGGTTCAATGTAGTGAACTTCATTTTTGAGATAATCCCTAAAGAAAAGTCCATGGGAGCTGAATTACGACTGTATGGTGGCCAGTTTATGTCGCCTCTCATGAGGATCAATTTTCTGGGAAAAACTTCAGGTATTTTCGGCAGAGACGTATTAGGCATAAGCGAAGATGTTGTTTAGTTATAGCAAGGGAATTTCTGAAGTGCCGCTACCAAGAAATTTTCAATATTTCCATATATCGCAGTGGATTTGATTGGATTTGATGACTTTCGCATATTGCAAAATGTATAGGACAATACTTTCTCGCTTTGTCTTCCTAGGCCATAGGCAACTTTTAATGAATGAAGGGGTTTCTCATGTTTGAGTTTTCAGTTCATTGCACTTCAATAGTGGCCGTTTTGCTTATTTACATGTCCATTAAAATAAAACTAAAGTTCACCAAGAAACAGGTTCGTGAAAGTCAAGAAACACTTATGTACTTCTCTCCAGGTCAAAAACTGGTCAATGACTAACCAGTGACTGGCCAATGACTGAGTCTTACGGTTTACTTAAGACTAATCTACTATTTATGGTCTTCCACAGAAATGTTAATATTAATTTCTTCCTTTTTGTCTAATATATAAGGAGAAGCATCCATCTCGAAATATTTTCACTCCAATACTTGTTGTTTACCTTATCAGAATCGTGCCACCAAGTTTTGATGTTGAGTCTACTTTCTAAAAATGTATCAACACCCCGGAACAATTATGAAGGAACAATATAATTTTGTGAAACTAAGCCAAGTGTTTTTTATTCAATATACTTGTCGTTTCTGCGTTATTGGTTAAAATAGGTTTGAAATTCAGGTTATTGGCACAAATAAATTTCAAATCGTTCATACCAATTTATTTTGTAAGATATTGTTTCATATTTCTAGAACGTATTTGATTAAATACTATTTTTGTTCTTGATTGTTAAATGAACTCAGGATTGACTGGAAGCAATGAATTCTTTTATCGTTTCCTTTATCGATTGATGAATTGAACTATCCGTTTATGCAATATTCAAAACTGATACATACTCTCAATATACTGACTTCTTGATTGAAGTATTCTTCCAATAGTTTAATCACAAAAAACCTTTATGAAAAAAAGAAAAAGATCTCTCAGTTTTACTCTAATTCATGTTTATCTAGGAAAAAGCAAAATCGGTTGTTCTATCTTCAAACCTGTTCTAGAACCTAGCGTACAGCAGTAAGTCGTCATTTACCGATGTTATATCGAATACCTCCGATTTTTTCTATTATAGATTAAATCTCAAATAGAGAAATCTCTAAATAAACACACTTGTTATGGTTTAAGAAAGCAGGATTCGACATTCAGAGTCCAAGTGTTGTTTAAAAATATCTCTATATTCAAAAACTTTGATGGATATGAATAGATATTGTCAAAGTAATACTATGCAAAAAATTCCTTACCTTGTTCAATTCCTTCTAAAATCATAAATCGATAAAATATATTCTGGTGACTAGTTTTCATATTTCAAACTATCTCTGTTTGAAATAATATTGATGAATTTGGTCTTAGCTCTTCTACAATTTTCCATATATATTTTCAAGTCATAATATTAAAATAAACAACTACCATTTACAACTATGTATATAAAAGGATCGCAAAGATCATATCAAACACGCGTTTTTCAGAATTCTAAATTAACTGATTGGTTGCCTTGTATCAGTTACCTACCTATTTAGTATTGAAAGTGGTTTCCAGTGATATTAGCGTCAATCATATAGGGCTATCGTTAATATCCAATCAATCTGAGATTGAACACATATCATGAATATTTGCAGCAATAGGAACATATATGTCAGCAACGTGGAAGATTTTCGCACATAAATATTTATAATCTAGAATAATTCAGCACTTATTCCAGTATAAATTCTCAGCGAATATGTATTTATGGATATACAGTAACACATTGGCCATAAATTTGTGTAACGTTTATATAAAATAATTACGATAATACCTGAAGAATTTTAACAAATGAAAACTGAAGAATAGACCTCAATCAGACCTGAATTCTTTATTATTTGGTTTTCACAGTAAGCATAACCTCAAATGAAAATCTTGAACAATACGCAGAAATTCAGTAAGAAGCATAACCATTATCAATGTTTTTTCGAATGAAGTATTCGGTGATATAATTGTATTAATCTCACCCAAAATTTTGAAGATTATTATTTTGCAGCAATGGAAAATCATCTGGTGTTATGTCTATCATAAAATTTTCAGTTGATAGGACTGATATATACAACTCTCAAAGAAAATACGAATCAATGAAAATCAAATTTCTGATCAATTAAAAAAGTTTTATATTAATTATCACTCTATAATTCCTCATAATATAAGTAAATAGTTTACGTTTTTCAACACCAGACAATATTGCGCCAGTGTTTATCCTAAGTAACCTTCATCCTTTTTCTGCTATATTCACTTTGTATCCCTTTTTGAACGTGACTGTCCCGTTTTTGGGTGTGTGTCCCATTGTCCCTAAAGATAAGCATAATAGCAAATAATATCATTGATAATTATCAAAAAAGTGTTTTCAAAATCATGCATCGAAATCGTGGTATTTTTTTTGTCGGCAAGTTTTCAGCAAGCTTTATTGAAATTTTGTCTTCTGTTATCGAGAATGAACCTTTATCGACAATTGTAGTAGCAATGGAAATCAGTCAACTAAAAGAGAATTTAGTCAATCAATTCAAGGGAAACAGATCAATCAGTTTCTTCCTTTCAAAGTTCGTAGTTTATTCGCGAACTTGGAAGTCAATGGTAAATGATACTGATGAAGAATTTGTGAAAGTGTGGTTACCGAAATTTATAGAAGAAGAAGCAAATATGGCCAGATCTTCAGAAAGCATTGGCGAATTGATTGGAAATGAGACATATTGATTTCAATAAAGACACGGACAAAATCGTTGAATCTGCATTAATTTGTAAATATATTACGATGCACAAAACCAACGAATTGAATGAACCGAAAGTTCGCTGAGTGTAATAATCGAAAACTACTGAAAGTTTGAAAAAACCAGTTACGTATTTCAGTTTTCAGAGTTGATAGTTAAAGTGAATATAAAAAGTGCCTTAAATTTCATTCTTCTTTTGAGCCCTCACCTGCTGTATGAAAGCTAATTTCTTCGTTTGATGAATACAAAAATAACTAATCAAAAAAATACCGTGGGTAGTGTTTTCATAATAACCAACCTCATTCAATAATGAACGATCAAAATGTTAGTTGATAAAAGTTAGTTGTTTTTAAAAACGCTAAGACCCATTTTGAGTCAAAAAATGATCACGTTATGTATAATAATAATAATATATATAAAAATAATATTTATTTTAGCAATACCTATTACAAAATCATATATACATACATTTAAGTTCAAAATATATTATTTACAATTATATATTTCAAACGAACTTAGTTAATTTACTCTGAATAATTTAAGGTCACTAATTGTTTTTATGGAGCTAGGCAATGTATTAAATGCGTTGAATCCTTCATAAAATATACTATTCCTATGTTTGGAAAGCTGACAAACTTGCATGTAAAAATTGTCAGCATTTTTGTATTATAACTGGCACATGTTACATGTTACATTTTTTATTATTCTATATGGGAACAATTTGTGTTTAACTTTAAATATAAATATATATGTAGCAAAAACTATTCTCTGTTTGACTGACATTAGTTCTAAACAGTTAAGCATGCTTTGGATTGGAGTATATTTCCAAACTATTTAAATAATAATAATAATAATGTTTATTCATAACGAGATCAACACAACAATTTTCAAAATACAAAATAGCAATACATATAAAATTGTCAACGAGTATCCTCGTGACCTGTGCTATAGATGTCGCCAGAACAAACAAAAAAATAGAGGAAATTAGATTTGAAATAGAAATATTTTATACATTTCAAAATTGTTCGCATAGTAACTTTTGAGTTTTTTCTTTACTCAATCCCAATAACAAAATGGAACAATATTCGAAGTGTGGCATTATTATTGACTCAAAGAGCAATAACTTCATATATGTCGTCAGATTTTTTCCGATTCTCTTGAGAAAGTTGGTTTTCTTTGAGATTTTAGATGATATGAAGTCAACATGATCATTGAAACTCAATTTCTCATCTAACATAACGCCTAAATATTTAACAAGTTTTACCCTTTCAATGTTCTGGTTTTCAATTGTAATTTACATTTTCGTTTCTAATTACCTTTAGAATTTTACTTGTACCGAAGACTTTTTAGAAATTTAGACTTTGTTACATTCTGCGATAAACTGTTATCGCTTAGCCATTCATTTATTGCTGCCAAGTCTCTATTAATCCATTCGTTCATAGTCTGGATATTTTTACCACTAACATAAATCATTGTATCATCTGCGAACAATCGTATAGAGCATTTTTATAACAAATTTTCAAACAATATCATTAATGTATAAGGAGAATAGCAGTGGGCCCAAGACCGTACCCTGAGTTACGCCAAAATCCAAATGTCCAAATGTCAAAGTGCAATGCTGTCCGAAAGAACAGCATTGAACTCAACTTTTTGAGATCGCGAATGCAAATAAGAACTGAACCATTTGTTTACTGAACCTTCAAAACCAATTTATTAGTTTTTTCATCAACAATGATCTACATAAAGTATAATATAAGATTCTTCACCTTTCCATGATTACGTTCTGTTTGAAAATTTTCTCTGCAATAATTGAATGCTGCCTTCTTTCTCACAAATGTAACAAAGGTAACAAATATTGTAATGAAGTGAATGTTAATTTTTGAAAACGATAAATTAAAATTGACACACTTGGCTTAAGTTTCAATAAATATATTGAAAACTCTACATATGTTTCGAGTGGTTAACCCATTATCAAGAGTATACAATGTTGCTAAAAGTTCTTAATATATTCAGTGAAACTTAAGCCAAGTGTGTCAATTTTAATTCATTGTTTTTAACATAATGTTTCACCAAGAGATAAGCGACACATCAATGTCGTTCATTTTTATTTCATTTCAATATGGATAGTATCATAAAAGTTTCTTAAATTCCATAAATTTTTCCCAATTACTTATTCTGTTCTCTTTCTCCAATATTATTTTCCAAAATTTAGCTTCATTATTCTGTTCTAAAAATCTTTCATATAACTCGAAGCAATAAAATGAAACTACAAAAATAGACTGCAGTTGAATGACGTTTACTTAGTAAGTTTTCGCTCTCTCAATAATCATGTTCAGATGATATATTTCATTTAGCTTATCCATTCACAGAAGGATGAATAAGCAGATTGAATTATTGATATATTTGAGGAATGCTCGAAAGATGGTCTGGCGTTCAACAGATGAACACTGTCACTAGCGTCAGTAAGATTATGTTCAACTTTCAATATGTCAAATAGCAATTTATGCACAACAAAGAAGTTTTCTTGTAAATCACGCAGGCACTTAAGGCGAGATTTGTGCAACGAAAATAAACGAAGGATATTGGCAGACCTTCGGAATTTCATAAAGAGCCGTGGAATTATTTCCTTGGAACCATTTGTTCCTTTGTTTCAGTGGAGGGTGTCTGTAAAAGAACATGTAGTCATTTCTTTTGGTGTAGAATATAAAGTTTTTATATTATCTTCTAAAAATAAAATGATATGAAAAATATTTGTCAATTGTTCAGGGAGTATTATCATAACTAAAGGTCTGGAAAAATGCTAACGAAAAAGCCAAAAATATGCGCATTTAAATGCATCACAAATTGACAAGAATTGCAAAGATTTTAGAAAAAAATGCAAGAAATGATGTTATAATGTTGAAAAATACTATCATTTCATTATTTTACTATGGTAGGGAGTGGGGCAGGATTAAATAATTAGGTATTCAACGAAAATTTATATTAAGTATCAGATTTTATCAATAATAAAATAATAATAATACATAGATACTATTAAAATTATCATGATAACAATAAAACAAAATAACAATATTTAAACTGACATAAATCACGTCTTACAAAAACATCTTGGAAAAACTATTAATAATTATGTGTTTTCCAAAGTTTTCTAGGAGGAAAATTGAAAAACTTCGTTCAACATCAACTGATGTAATGGGAGCATATTTATATTTACAAATGATGTTTCATTTGTTTCATAATCCTAAATTTGGTTTATTTACATTTTTACGTTTCGGCCCATAAAAATTTTCGACATATTTTTCAAAATTTAAAAGCCTGTATTATTTTGAACTACAGAATTGAATTTATTTAGAACGATGGTCTCAATTTGTCCACCGACTTTCTTACGCTGCGATGTTTTGGAAATCCTCTGGTTACAGTTTCTTGTTTATGGTACGAATACCATCGGTTTATGGTACCAAAGTACCCAAGCAGATTCAAAAATTTCATAATGAAAACTTTCTGATCAATAGAATTCTTAAATAATTCGCAATAAATGCAAAAAATGCTCAAATCTTTAAAAATGCATTTTTTGGGAAGAAGTATAAAAAATGAGAAAGGTGCAAAAAAAATGCAACTTATATCTTCAACTGATACACATATTTTCTCGTTCTTCACAAAAGATGTCTGCCAACTAAAAGGAAAGTCCAATTTTGTGACAACGTTTTAACCACGGAATTTCTTCCAGAAATACTCACAAAACTGAATCGAAGTGTAATATTTGTTGTGTTCGATATATTCCACTCTTCACTACATAGTATAAAACAAAGTCGCTTTTTCTGTCCCTATATCCCTATGTATGCTTACATCGCTTAAATCTTTAAAACTACGCAACGGATTTTGATGCGGTTTTTAATAGATAGAGTGATTGAAGAGGAAGGTTTATATGTATAATAACATCCATTGAATAGTGGAGAAATACTGTTATTTTTGAGGTTTCTAATGCGATGTCGTAAATAATTACAATTTTTCCGCTTACTTTGCAAACGCAGGCTGAACTCTACGAGATTTATCAAAATAATGTACTAAGTATTGGAGGAAATTTTTTTCTTTTCTCTTCGAATATAGTTGTATGTTACTGTGAATATAAACTGAACCAACATTTTTGTTCGAACAAATATTTTTGTTCGAGGGCTGAATGGAAGATCAAACTCAAAACTGAATTCAGTCCTTTTGTGAGCATTCTTCTTTGTTGTAATTATTGAATGTAATTGAATGAATGTAATTATACAATGTAAGGAGTGTTTCTCGATAAATTTTATTATATATTATATAGATATGAAGATGTTTCAAAATATGTATATTCTCATATGTTGACGATAAATTTTCAATATATTTTCAATATTTTATTCGTATTGAGTAGTCATCTGGAAAATTATTGGATATTTTCTTACATTTGTTTTGGTTCCCTAATAACAAAGTTTATGTCTTACCTATGCGTGTCACGACTTGACAAATATTCGTTCGATGCTCAAGTCGAACGATATGGTAAACTTATAAGCCTTTCGGAAGGTTCGTGAAACTGTCCACCTTTCAGACAAGCAAACCTTTTGAAAGAATAACTTAAATAATTCAGATTGAAGTATTATTCTTATTCCTAACCCTGTAAAATATGCGAATAAAACATCAGCTACTACATCCTATTCTATTGATTGCAAACATTCTCATTGAAATCCATTGGCCACTTTCGGAATCTATAGTACACCAACTTTAAGACAGAATAATTATTCGAAAAGTTTTTATGAACAACATTTTTCTTTAAATCATAATCAATTTATTCAATTCATCTTGACTGGTGAATCAAGCAATTTTGTAATTGAATAAGGTCCCTACCTCTCATACATTTTAGTCAACATTTTTTGAAACACTACATTTTTGATATCATAATTATTCTAGAAAATATTACGTCTTCTGTTTTGATTTCATTTTAAGTAGTTTCATTTTCTGTTTATAGTCAGTTGACTCAAGAGGAGTAATCGGTAGCATCGATGAAACTTACTCTGAATGTCCTGCTTGCTCCAAAGGACTTTGTAGAAGTATCAATGGAATATATACCCGTGAGAATCTTCCACCAGGATACTCGCTGGTGGCTCAAATTCCCAAAGGAGCATGTCGAATAGCTGTACAACAAATGAAACACTCCAGAAATTTCATAGGTAGGTGAATGAAATACTTGCATTACGTTCAATTTTGTACTCCAACATATCCAAAAGACTCAGCAGAACTGCAACTAAACTAAGTTCTCTTAGAATCCCATTTGCACAACCTGTAAGATATTTCTATTCGACTTTCTGCTAAAAAATGGAAGCATAGTTCTATTTTGAGAATTGAATTTGTCACCTCATATCTACGGGCTAAAATTGAAAACTTTCATCGTTTTAGATTAACGTATGTTAATTTATTTGGCTTCAAAAATTGGCATTATAAAGAAGAGATGCATAATCGGTTCGAATTTATTCTAGTAGTGTTGTTTCTGCTCCATTTCGATGAATTTTAATGAAAAATGTTAAAACTTTAAATCGAACATCTGAATGAATATTCAAAGTTCCAATTTTCAAGGCTCTTTGTTCGATATTAATCCACTTTAACAATAAAATGGTAAAGAAAATACTGTGACTGTTTTCTAGATTAACATACTTTCATTTGACAATTGTGACGTACGTGTCATCATGTGTTCATTACTCCGAAGAAGCCATCGTAAAATATTTAGAATTCCCACAACTGTCCAATGAAAGTGTGTGAATCTAACGAAACAGTATTTTCTTTCTTACTCCAATGCATTCTTCTATTGCTTGCTTCGTGAAGCTTGCGAATTTTTTTTATCGTTCTACTAATAACAAAAAAAGAAATGATTGCTTTAAGATAATCGCAGTAGACATCGGTACAGATGTGTTTCGACCAAAGTTGATCTTAGTCTGCTCGAAACCTAACTGACGTTGGAATGTTACATATACGATACACTTAAATATTTCTTGTGCTATTTCTTTTCTTCCTAATGAAGACGTGAATCGTTTTACTTCGCATAATGAATGAATAACTAAACTTGTACTATCCAGAATATCAATATTCAAGATGAAAGAGATGCAAGTATACTTGAGTAACTCAAAAAAATGCCCAGTAATAGAGTTTTATGTACCTACTTATGAAAGAAATGTACCACTGCTGGACAAACTTGGGCTATTTTTTTCTGGGGTTTCTTCTCAAAATCTAGGCGGAGTTTACTAATCTTTTCAAAGCCTCTTTAGGCTATTAGTGGTTCACATACGTTTCGTAAGCAGCACAATACGTATTTGTATTACATACAGAAAACTTTCGATTCTCATATTCATATTTTAACCTGCATTAATATTTTTTACAATAACATATTGATTTTGATAGTTTCACAATACTTGATAAAGCTTCGCTGAAAGGTTCAATTCAAAATGTTTGGATAAATTTCCAAAAATAGCTTTCGATATACTATACTTTACACTTTCGATACATATATTATACTTTCGATATATAACCATTAATTATCAAAAGATTTCATGATAAAAATAAATAAATTTATTGTTTGAATCAAAACATTTTAATACACAAAGCGATGAGAATTTTCAAAGCAATCTTCCACCCTTATAGCAATAGAAATACATGACATCCAATCAGAATCAATTCAGAAAAATATGCAAAGGAAAAAGAACAGTCAGTCCGAAAGAAGGAATGGTCAAACGTACAATTGTTGAATAAAAGTATATACGACTAGAAACAGTGTTTATTTTACTATTTTCATTAGAAAAATATTCTGAATGGCAGTTAAAATCGTCATCAAAAACGTATTTCCTCACAGCTCTTTGAATCTTTTTTAATGATACATATTTGAAGAGTGTAGGGAAAGAACATTCAACTGGACTAAAGCTGCAAGATTTTTTGAATAATGAGGTGCGGTATTTGGTACTATTAACGATTGAATATTTCTAGTTTTTTTAATGCTTTCATTTACTTTCAACAACCTAAACATTAGTGTATTGAACAGTTCTGTTGTAACTTAGTCAAAGTTTTATAATTATTTCATATGTTTTCACAATGTTCCATCAAGTATTATGTGAGAATTGTTTGTGCATCACTAAATGCTTTAGTGGTGTAAAAACTTGCTCTCTCTTGAAGGAGAATACTTGGGAAATTCAAAACGTGTAACATTTTAAGCCGGCATTAGAGCTATCCATAGAACATCTTTCTGTTTTTTTCTGCAAATAAACATTGTCATTATTTTTTTGTGGTTATAAGTTAAAAAAATTTTCTTCGAACTTATTTATTTCCAATCGATAAATTCGGAAAAAAGGTGAACATTTTTGTCGCGAAGGTTTTTCTTAAATTCAGAGATACAAATATTCAACAAGGAAATAATTCGATTTCTAAAATTTCAATTATGTGACGAAAAAACTTATCCATTATCTTTCCTACTGAATACTGAATTGTTTGAGAATCAAGTTATTTTCAGTAGGCATCACATCAATATTAGAATGAAATGTTGAAAGTTGCAATCTTACTGGTTGATTCTATACTGCTTTTCAGCTCTGAAAAAGGCTAATGGAACTTTTTTGATCAATGGCGATTGGAAATTCTCAACAACTAGCCGTTCGTTTGAAGGAGCGGGGACCCGATTTGCATATGTTAAGCAGGATCGAGCATCTCTAGAATCTATTACATCGGAGGGTCAACTGGAAGAACCTTTGGAGATATATGTATGTATTTGCAATAAAGTCGTTTCCATTTTCTTCAGCAACTAACATAAGTTTTTCTGAATAATTCTCATCGAAATAGAATTTGGCTGACAAAGTTATTTCCTATAGCCATTGGAAAATGTTTTTTTTCCTGTCAAGAACATATTTTGTATTTATTTTTCATTCAGTATTTGGATATTTCACAATTAACAAAGAGGCACATCATATTGCATTTTATATAGGTACCTATGCTCATTTGATGACTACTTATTGTACTTATTATTACTTATTGTACTTGATTATTACTCATCTTTAGTATTTTGTAGTTCGAATTTCAATTTTCCAGTGTCGCTTGAAGTAAAATTGTAGAACTTGAAACATGATTAAAATTGCGCTCTCTTCATTCTATACTCAGCAACGTTCTTTTAGCACATTTCTGGCACACTCTTTCAAAGCTTCGTAAGATGTATTCATATACAGATCTTTCCTGTTTCTTTTCATTGTTTTCACATGTATGTGTCAAGTCAAAAATCACTTTATGTAATTTTTTTATGAATTCGAGTATGAAATTTTTATCCCTGAAAAATATGAACAAAGCGTCGTTCGGAACAGAGTGCAGACGATTTTTGAATGAAAAATTGTTAATTTTCCACCGAAGATAATTGTTTTTGACAAAGTGAAAATGAAATAAATGAAAATAAAAGTTGGATGAAGATTCGTTTTGATGTTGATTTTGTAATTGCAGCCCTGAAGAAGTCAATAAACGTTGATGAAAGCTCGGAAATTATCTGAAGAGTATTCTTTCTATTAAGTGAAGGCTGTATTACCCCAGAATATTTATTGAGGATATATATATATATATATATATATATATATATATATATATATATATATATATATATATATATATGCAGCTATAAATGTATATACAGTTACGCGTTTCATTGACGAGATGTAATAGCTTCAACTTTGATAAATAATTTCATGTTGAAAAGCTTATCTGCATATTATAATTGATATTATCACAGGTTATCAGTGTTTGAAACAGCCATTAGACAGCGCTTCTTCTAGGACATTGCATTTGCTTATTATCTACGTGAGATAATTTAATTTTAATTATATGAATATTCTGTGTTTTCACGCCGTCAAACATCGAAATTCAATTTAAAGTTTATTGCACTAACGGGCACCATTAATGCAGAATTTTGTTCACCTTCACTAATCTGTATGTACGAGCAAATAGAAAATTGATGAAGATAATGAAGCCTCAACGAAAGATTATATGAAAACCTAATGCGAATTATTTGAATCATTAAATTTCCCTATATTAATTAAAATGTTAATTATCAATTAGTGGTCGCCAGTGGTCAAAATACGACAACAGTTCATCTAGTTTTTAGGTTTGAATATTATAAGGATTTTTTCATCAAAACCTATACGTGCCTATCAGCTTTCCTTCATTATTTCCCTTATGTTTTCGAGCAAGTTGTATAAATAACTATAGAGGAGGAGATGGTATTGTGACTCCCTACTTTGTTTTTGAGGCATTTTGTAAAAATTAAAACACTTATAAATGAAGTTAGTACGTTACAGTGTTCCTTACATATTGAACTATCTGAAGAATAAATGAAAAAAATATCCTCATACTATTAAAAAAAAATTATTCCTTAAAAATGACAACGTTACATAAAGTGAGGGTGATATGGCACTCTGGCGACCATGTTAGATATATTCAAATTTCAATGGGTGTTTTTTTTAGAGGTATAGAACTTTAAATTGCAATAAAACAACGATGACGACAATCGATGAAAATTCGATTGACAAAATTTTTTTTTATTCGAAAGATAATCTTGTGGCATTACATTGTAAATATGATTTCTGGCATATGACCACTATGGCTGGCTCGGATGTAGTCCAATCTGGACGTTGAATTTTCGATGACTTTTTCCAACATTTGTGGTGGTATATCGGCAATATTACGGCGAATATTGTCTTCCAAATGGTCAAGCGTTTGTGGCTTATCCGCATAACCAATGACTTCACATAGCCGCACAGAAAGTTGTCTAGCGCTGTTAAATCGCAAGATCTTGGAGGCCAATTCACAGGTCGAAAACATGAAATTAGGTGGTCACCAAACATGTCCTTCAATAAATCGATTGTGGCACGAGCTGTGTGACATGTTGCGCCGTCTTGTTGAAATCACAGCTCTTGGACATCATGGTTGTTCAATTCAGGAAAGAAAAAGTTAGTAATCATGGCTCTATACCGATCACCATTGACAAAGCGCACCAAACAGTCAGTTTTCCTGGATGTAACGGTGTTTTGACATACACTTGAGGATTATCTTAACTCCAAATGCGGCAGTTTTGTTTGTTGACATAGCCATTCAACCAGAAGTGCGCTTCATCGCTAATCAATAAAAATGAACGTAGTGCGCGATATGTATTCCGCACAGAACCATTATTTTCGAAATAAAATTGCACTATTGGCAAGCGTTGTTCAGGCGTGAGTCTATTCATGATAAATTGCCAAACCAAACTGAGAATAAATCACTTCTCAGTTGTTAAATCGGTCGCCATCTTCAACAGTAATGCCAACTATATCTCTAAAAAAATCATCCTTTATTAAAGCTCAACGACAAAAATCACAAATATAATATTCGCCTTCACGGCCCACACAAGAGGTATGCCCATAAGTTTGAACTCAGGCACTAAATCTACTCTTCTCCACTTCTGACGCTTGAATAACTCATTCCACAAATTTTACAAATGTATCTGAACTCCCAGTCGTATCGGAATTGACTTAATGTCGCTTCAAAAAGTGATATAACCAACCACGCCTTGCTACTTCATTTCTGAATTTATTTTCGATATCGTTCATTTTTCTTACATCAATCCTAGTAAGTCCGCAGTACTCATATATAGATTCCATCAACAAAATATACTAACTTTTTTTCATGAAAGGTGGCAGTATGGGTTTTCTACCAAGGGGTTTGTGTGCCAGTAACTCTAAAGATTCTTCAGAGTCCTTCACTAATCGTTTCAATGTGGACTTCGGCACAGAAAACGGTTTTACAGACTTTTTCGAGCCCATAACTTTTGTCCTTACGGCTTCAATTGACTTTTATATTTGATCTGGATACCATTTTATCCTTTTCTTTGAAGACGAGGTTAGCAGACTATGTCGAGGCATCTAAAAATTAAATTGAAAAAATATAGAAATCGAGAATTCGGAGATACATTATATATGGCCCCCGAGAACCATAATACGAACAATGTGAGAGTGCCAAATTGAAGGTGTCAATAATGTGTAAGAAAACTACAAGATACTCTAAAACGAAATATTTTGGGAATTGGTTGTAATGCTCACATTATATCAAATGCCATCAATACAGCATCAAGTTCAATGTCAATAGATGTGGAAGTAATTATCACAAATATATATTTATATTTCAATCGGTTTACAGTACGGATAGCAAGTTTGAAAGAATTTTGTGAAAAGACTGGTGTTCAATACAAAAAACTGCTTGGTTATTGCAAAGTTAGATGGCTTGCTTTAACTCCAGCATGAGAACGCGTTTTGCAGTTATATGATCCACTACGTTCATATTTTTTAAGCCTTAACAAATGTCCTACAATTTTGAAGAAACTCTTTCAAAACGATATGTCAGAACCTATGCTTTATGTTATTCACAGTCAGGCGTCGTTGTTTCATAAAATTACTTTACAAATTGAAGGAGATAAAATGTCAGCAACAGAAGTTTATATTATATTAAACGATTTCATACTGCAATGTAAATCAAGATTTGATGAATAATTTTTACCACTAATTCTAAGGAATAAAGTTGAAAATTTTTATAAAATTTGCCGTGGATATATCGAATGGATAGTGAACTTTAGAGCATTAAATTGTTTCAAATGGACCCTTCTAAATAGAAAAATCTTTCGGAATTTCAGTGTAGAACATATCCCACATAAAAATTTAAAAGTGTTAATAGAAATTTATTTATTTTGTCCAGGCACTGATGCTGTTATTGAAAGAGTATTTTCACTAGGGAATGATTATTGGAGCAGTGATAAGTCGCAACTTTCTGTAAAAACATTATCTGCCGTCTTAATAGTCAAATTTAATATGAAAGATGAAAGTTGTTCGGATGTGGCTACATTATTAGATGAACATCCTCATTTAATAAAAAAATCCACTTCGAAACAAAAATATTTAAAAAAAAAAAAAGTTTTTATCGTTTTTTCTTATTTTTTTCACCTATGAAATACTTGCATAGTGTAGGTACTCTTGTTGAAGAAAAAATAAATGGTCACCTTACTTTTATATACATTGATGCCTTTGCAGCTAGTAAGTTACCAACCAAACCTTGGTATCAAATACGGATATCTACTTCCCAATGATATTGGCAGACAATTGGCTCCTCCTTCTATAAGGGTCCCAAATCATTTACAATATCCGGTTGTAGGGAGGCAAATTGCTCCTCCATCCATTTTGCACCCGAATGCAGGCCCCAGTAACTCGGAAACTAGAAAAAATGACCGATCTGTACATTTTAACCAACAAGACGACCCGAAATCTTCACTTAACCATCATCACCATAGACAGAGAAGAGTGAGGAGAAGATTTTCATGGAAAATAAGTGGAATTTCAGCATGTTCGAAATCATGTGGTGGAGGTTAGTTTTTATTTTTTCCCTTAAGTACAAAAGTAAATTGAAACCTTTCGAGATCTCACATCATTTTTAGTATCAATTTCTGTGTATTGTAATTCAAGTGGTAAGAAATTATTGTATTTCAGTTGATAAAAATGAAGCGTTATGTCGACTATAGAATTTTTTATAATATCCATACTTCAAATGAAATTTATAATATCAGCGAAGAAGTGTTGAATCTTTGGAAATATTTAGAACTTCTAAAGCTATAGGCAGTATCTAATATTCATTTATTGTTCTGATTAGAAGATGTACATCAGCAAAATATTTCAAGAATACTAATATTATTCGAAGAATATAAAATATGGAATATTCTTCATAACAATTTTTTAACAAATTCATATGACAGGTCTTGCGATGCATTGTTTCATATTCACATTCAAATATATAAGGGTGTTTTTTTAAGTATAGAACTTTAAATTGCAATAAAACAACGATGGATCATTCGATTGACAAAATTTTTTTTTATTCGAAAGATAATCTTGTGGCCTTACATTTTAAATATGATTTCTGGCATATGACCGCCACGGCTGGCTCGGATGTCGTCCAATCTGGACGTCCAATTTTCGATGACTGTTTCCAACATTTGTGGCCGTATATCGGCAATAACACGGCGAATATTGTCTTCCAAATGGTCAAGCGTTTATGGCTTATTCGCATAGACCAATGACTTTACATAGCCTCACAGAAAGTAGTCTGGCGGTGTTAAATCACAAGATTTTGGAGGTCAATTCACATGTCCAAAACGTGAAATTAGGCGGTCACCAAACGTGTCTTTCAATAAATCGATTGTGGCACGAACTGTGTGACATGTTGCGCCGTCTTGTTGAAACCACAGCTCCTGGACATCATGGTTGTTCAATTCAGGAATGAAAAAGTTAGTAATCATGGCTCTATACCGATCACCATTGACTGTAACGTTCTGGCCATCATCGTTTTTGAAGAAGTACGGACCAATGATTCCACCAGCCCATAAAGCGCACCAAACAGTCAGTTTTTCTGGATGTAACGGTGTTTTGGCATACACTTGAGGATTATCTTCACTCCAAATGCGGCAGTTTTGTTTGTTGGCGTAGCCATTCAACCAGAAGTGCGTTTCATCGCTAAACAAAATTCGTTTCTGAAAATCTGGAACAACGGATATCTCGTTTTGGGCCCATTCGACGAATCTACGTCTTGCTTGATGATCGTTTGGCTTCAATTCTTGCACGAGTTGGATTTTGTAAGCACGTAAACCAAGATCCTTCCGCAAAATCTTCCATAAAGTGGATGGACACAGATCCAATTCCTGTGCACGATGGCGGATGGACTCATTCGGGTCTTCCTCAATGCTACGCTCTACAGTAGCAATAGCTTCTTCTGTACGCACCGTACGGCGTCTCTGGGGATTCGAGTTATCAATTAGAGTAAACGTGGTGCGAAAACGTTCCATGGTTATTCGAATTAACTGCTCTGATGAACGATTTTGTCAACGATAAAATGGACGTAGTGCGCGATACGTATTCCGCACAGAACCATTATTTTCGAAATAAAATTGCACTATTTTCAAGCGTTGTTCAGGCGTGAGTCTATTCATGATGAATTGCCAAACCAAACTGAGAATAAATCACTTCTCAGCTGTTAAATCGGTCGCCATCTTCAACAGTAATGCCAACTTAAAGTTCTATACCTTAAAAAAACACCCGTAGTTGTCATTTTCAAAAATGTTTATGGAATATTACAATTTTATAGAATTATAATAATTACTCGACATCAATTGTTCCAGGGTATTACACCATTTTCAAAAGTTTAAATTGATATTTTCAAGACATTTCTTCATTTAACACATTTATCTGCTATAAAAACGTTAAAATAATGAAATATTTGATAGTGTTGGCGTTTACTTGATGTAATTCCATTATAATTGAATATTAACTTAAATTCAAACACTTAAATTCAATTATTTGATAGTGTTGGCGTTTACTTGATGTAAATCCATTATAATTGAATATAAACTTAAATTCAAACACTTGAATTTATGATTTACACTTTATTGACTACATAGCATGACGCGTTTCATTCTGTAAAGCAGAATTCAAGTGTTTGAATTTAAGTTTATATTCAATTTGAATTTAAGTTTATATTAAAAATAATTAAACGTTAGAAATAAGCTTGAAAGAATTTTATCGTAATGATTATGGTATGAGACTCTGTGGTAATCAAATCATTAGTGTAATTACTGCACTCACCGATGCAATACAGACGGCAATGACCAATAATAATTGTTCAACTCATCTTCTCATTTTCGCCCTTTTCAATTTATTCGTCCCCAATTTTTCGATTGTTATCTATTTTTTTCTGAATTCTTCGATTTCATAAATTAATACCTTGTTCCTAATTTCCTCAGCTGCTTCTTCAAGACCTCTGATTGTAAGCACCTTAATCCTTCTTTAACCACATTTCTTCCTCGTGCGTTTTTATAACAGGTAGAGATGTAAAATATATAAATATTAGTCTTGGGAATAGCTGTAGAGTTCAACTTCTGAAAATGGGGTGATATCACGAAATAATTAATATAATTTTCAAAAATTAAGTCAAGGGTTTTTCCGTTCAATTTGTATTGGATCTTGGTTTACCAAGAGATCAACATCATATCTTTATTTAAAATTCATATTTTATCTAAATCTATGTTACAAATTCCTTGTATTTATTTGAAACAGAAAACTTTTCTATTCATTTGGAAATGCTCTTGTTTTTTTATGTAAAATTTCGTAGGTACTGAAATTTTTTAATTTTATAGGTATTCAAACAACTGTCGTAAGTTGTGTCCGAGAATTAACACAAACTCCTGTATCGGATAAACGATGTGCCCATCTTGATAAGCCTAACGCCAATCCAATTCGTTGTAATATTCAGGACTGTCCACCAAAATGGAGCGGTTACTGGAGTTCTTGTAGCGTTACATGCGGAACAGGCATTCAAAGATACCTAATTCACTGCAAGCAAGAACTAAACACTGGCAGAGAGGTACTTGTAGACGACGCCCAGTGCTCTGGGCGACCTAAACCTAAATTCAAGACAAGAACATGTACTGAAATTGCTTGTGACAATATAAACAACAATGAAATACCAAGAACTCCTGATTTTAGAAGTAGTAGTGCAGAAGGACGATGGCTTGTAGGGGACTGGTCAGAGGTGAGTGATGCAAATGAAATTGTGTGGAAATAATGTATATAATGCAAATTCAACTGTTTCATGACTGAACCTATAATATTTTGCAAGATTATCGGATATTATGAAATATTATAAACATATAATGAAATATCCAACAACTAACGGGTGTTTTTTTTTAGAATTATAGAACTTTAAGTTGGCATTACTGTTGAAGATGGCGACCGATTTAACAGCTGAGAAGTGATTCATTCTCAGTTTGGTTCGGCAATTCATCATGAATAGACTCACGCTTGAACAACGCTTGCAAATAGTGCAATTTTATTTCGAAAATAATGGTTCTGTGGGGAATACGTATCGCGCACTACGTCCATTTTATCGTCGACAAAATCGTCCATCAGAGCAGTTAATTCGATTAACCATGGAACGTTTTCGCACCACGTTTACTCTAATTGATAACTCGCATCCCCAGAGATGACGTAGGTGCGTACAGAAGAAGCTATTGCTACTGTAGAGCGTAGCATTGAGGAAGACCCAAATGAGTCCATCCGCCATCGAGCACAGGAATTGGATCTGTGTCCATTCACTTTATGGAAGATTTTGCGGAAGAATCTTGGTTTGCGTGCTTACAAAATTCAACTCGTGCAAGAATTGAAGCCAAACGATCATCAATGGGTCCAAAACGAGATTTTCGTTGTTCCCGATTTTCATAAGCGAATTTTGTTTAGCGATGAAGCGCACTTCTGGTTGAATGTCTACGTCAACAAACAAAACTGCCGCATTTGGAATGAAGATAATCCTCAATTATATTTCAAAACACCGTTACATCCAGAAAAACTGTCTGTTTGGTGCGCTTTATGGGCTGGTGGAATCATTGGTCCGTACTTCTTCAAAAACGATGATGGCCAGAACGTTACAGTCAATGGTGATCGGTATAGAACCATGATTACTAACTTTTTCATTCCTGAATTGAACAACCATGATGTCCAGGAGCTGTGGTTTCAACAAGACGGCGCAACATGTCACACAGCTCGTGCCACAATCGATTTATTGAAAGACACGTTTGGTGACCGCCTAATTTCACGTTTTGGACCTGTGAATTGGCCTCCAAGATCTTGTGATTTAACACCGCTACACTACTTTCTGTGGGGTATTTCTGACAATATTCGCCGTGTTATTGCCGATATACGGCCACAAATGTTGGAAAAAGTCATCGAAAATTGGACGTCCAGATTGGACTACATCCGAGCCAGCCGTGGCGGTCATATGCCAGAAATCATATTTAAAATGTAATGCCAGAAAATTATCTTTGAATAAAAATAATTCTTGTCAATCGAATGATCCATCGTTGTTTTATTGCAATTTAAAGTTCTATACCTCTAAAAAAACACCCTTTATTATGATACAACACAATATTTTTTACAGTTGGTAACGGTAATCCTAATTCTATCTTTCATTTCCATCCATACTAATGAGTTTAAATACTTTCGAACACTTGTGTATTGAAAGAAATTTATATTCGTATCGTTTAATTGAAAACACAGCTGAGTTCCACATCATTTTGTGTTTTTTGTGTAAGTCAGAACAGTTAGGTGTGTTTTCTTAAGTCAGTTTCCTCATGTGAAGTGCATGTTAGAAACCTTTTCTATTGTGAGTTTTGTCCTTTTTAAGGACATTAGAATTTTGAGACTATTAGTCATCTTTATCTCTCTTGAAACTAAGGATCAATACTTTCTTACTTCTTCTCTATAGATCAGGAAAACTTTGTCCTCATCTATTCGGATGTTGTACCTGATGTCTCTTTCCACTGGGTCGTTCGTGTTTGCAAATACACACCACTATGTCGGTCTTCATTCTTTCAACAAGGTTCATTCCATTATTTTCTTCTTTCCTTGCGTCTGCGTTCTGTACTCGACACCTGTCTTCATTCAATGGCTACTTTGTATTTCTTTTAGTGTGACAATGAATAATGAATGAGTGAAAAACCAGATTGTCAAGAGACAATTTGCGGGGCTCGAAATGAAACATTCGCCCTGGCTATTCACGTTATCGTTTTCATCTGGATACACCAAACATTTTATTGAAAATTTTTTCATATAAACTGAAAAAATTTCAAATCAGTTTCTTGTAGGTATGAACAAAATATGGTCAACTCATAAATATGGTTACATCATTTTCTGATTTGAGTTCATGTCACTAACTTGTCAGTCACTGCACTGTAACTGACTTTAAATTCTGAACGAACAATACTTTCTCTTAAAGAATTCTTGTTTTTAACCACACATCAATGGTAAAACATTACTTCGTGGAGTATAGTGAAACATATTCTTGGGCAACGCAAAAAACTTTTTTCCTTTTCGCAACTTCGTGAATAATAAATAATTTTTCAGTGTTCAGTAACATGTGGCACGGGGCATCGTTCAAGATCTGTCACTTGTACATCCGGTGAATGTCGACCAGATAATAGACCATCTCACGCAGAATATTGCTCCCTACCCAAATGTGCACCTCAACCACTATCACAAAATCCCACGCAGAAAACAGAAATCTCACCGTGGTTGGTATCCGAGTGGTCACAATGTTCAGAAAACTGCGGTACTGGGAAGCAGACGAGGTATGCTGTATGTGGGAAAGATACCTGTGATATCAGCTCTAAACCAGAATCAGCACGAGATTGCTCCAGCGAGAGGCAATGTGGAGGGCAATGGTTCGCTGGGCCTTGGGATGAATGTTCAGATTCTTGCTCAGGTAAGACAATAGTCTTGCACCAATATCAATTGTCTTCTTGAAATGCAGAAACGTAAACTTATTTAACAACTAAAAACAGTAGAGCAAAATGGAGAAAATACTCCGCAATATATTCAAGAGGAACTTAAGTACTTTAAGTATAAATCACTGTAATCAAATTAACTTTGTATTCTGTATGGAACAGTTGGAATCTGTTTTTCCAAATGAATTGATGTAAAATTAAATGTGTTTAATGTGCGTAACATAAAACTATCGAGACTAACAAATCGAAATGTATGGAGGGTCTTTAGGTATATTGTTTATGTATTGTATTGGCACTTAATCCAATTGACTGTTTTGTTCTTATTTTAACTAACATCCTATTTTTTCATCAGGCAGTGCACATCAAAATAGAGACGTTATATGCATAGTAAAACTTAAAGGACAGCTCAGAATCACCAATGAAATGACTTGCCCTAATCATCTAAAACCACCTAACGTCCAACCTTGCAGTGGCAAATGTGATCCTTACTGGTTCACTGGAGACTGGAGTCATTGTGAAAATTGTCCAAATGGCATTCAAAGGCGAACTGTTAGATGTATGGATGTTAATGGATTACCCTCAAATAAATGTCTCGAAAATGATATACCTGCTTCTAAGAAATCCTGTGACTGCCACCAGAGAGATGAAAAAGATAAATATAGACCTGCACTAGATCAACCTATTGATCGTGAGTATTTTCATATTAGTTCGTGACATATCGATGGAATAACGTCAATTGTTTAGAGCTCATTTTCAAGACTAAAAAGACTTTTTTCAGTCTTGAAAATGAGCTCACGCTCGAAACATGTTGACAAATTCATGTTGTTAAATATAATCGTGAAACATTAAGCCAAGAGTTTAATTTAATTCAATAGTTGATTATGTTTCACTAAGAGTTAAGCGAGAATTCAAACTCAGTCAAATTATCAAAATTATTCCTCATATTCCTTATATCACCTATTCATTTTTGTAGAAAAAACTAGAGAATCTTTAATTATTTAATAGTGTTGGCGTTTACTTGATGTAAATCCATTATAATTGAATATAACTTAAATTCAAACACTTGAACTTATGATTTACACTTTATTGTACATGCACATTAAGAACAATAAAAACAAAATTAAAAGAGAAGACAAATCAGGTGTTTACCAATTGAATTGTGGAACATGTCCCGGTATATATATATAGGTAAAACTAGTAGAAATTTCGGTACTAGAATACAGGAACATAAATATAGCTTCGCCCATAATAAAAGTAATTCGAATTATGCTAACCATTTATTAACAGAAAACCATACTTTTGATACGAATTTCAAAATTCTACACAATATAGAGAGAAGTAGTCAATTAGATTATTGGGAAGTAGTGGAAATAAATCGGCTTAAAAATTCTGGAAACTTGCTCAATGAACAGATAGAATTAAACAATTCACCCTTGTTAAACCTTTTCAGGTAATAGAAATTATTTCTCAGAATGGAATATCTTAGGTAAAACCAAAACCATAGAACACCAAAATTCCCTGATATATATACCTGTATTTTTCAAAATGTTGTTATTATTCTGTAAGCATCTGAAGAAGTCGTTTGTAACGACGAAACGCGTCATGCTATGTAGTCAATAAAGTGTAAATCATAAGTTCAAGTGTTTGAATTTGAGTTATATTCAACTAGAGAATCGCCAATATTCAAATGAAAATTGAAATAATGATCCTTCGCCTTCCACTTCAAAGGTTCAACATCCGTAAGAATTGTTTCAGTTTCGAAACCAACACAACAAAAAATGTGGACATATATAACTCACCACAGGCTACGGTCTTTGTGAGAAAATGTATTATTTTTAATTTGGGCAGCAATATAATTGTACTACGAGAACCTTGAAAAAATATTATTATATAACAAAACTGAACTGAGAATTGGATTTCTCTAATGAAAAAAAATAAATGTTCGTGTTTATGTAACCTGTTTGTTAGTTTTACGATCTTAGTATGTGTCTCTCTACTTGAATGCTCTTCCTGATCTGAGTAATTAAGATAACGCTAGTACGTCTCCACAGCGCCGTGGGAAAATTTATAGATGATTCGATTTACACTTGTCAGAGTAAAACCAAAACAGCGACCCAAGTAGCTGCTAAAACAAACTTTCACTTACAAATCGTAAGTGATAATCGTAAATTGCTACATTTTTACTCATATGTAAAAAGATAATAAATACTAGGTGACTAACTCATTTCATATCTTTCCAGAAAACTGTGTTGACAAAATTCGAAATTGCTACCTTGCTGTTCAAGCTCGTCTATGCCAATACGAGTACTACAAGAGTCAGTGCTGCACAGCATGCCGCAAAGCACAACAAGATCAACATCTGATACAATAGTCTGTGATTGAGAAACTTGAAAGGGATTAAATGAAAGTTCATCAGAACTGAGTAAAACTTGATACATATGGAGAAGGATTATGCATCAGATATTCACAAAATGACTGAAAAACATAAAAAGAAACATATTAGAACGTTTCTTGAGAATATTAATTTTGTCTTTCCACATGTTGTCAGTAAATTCAATGCAATTATCATCGAGATAAATGCATTATGAAATTTAGGAAGAATTTCTGAAATGAAACATATTTATTGTTTTTTAAAACAATATTCATAACGAATAAGTCGCTCCATATTATCGAAAAAACTCAATTCTGAATGGAGATATAATGAGAAAATACTCCCAACATGGACGTCTGTGATTAATTTCTAATAGTTGTTATGTATTTAGAAGGTAAAATTTCAAGTGCGCATAAGTGTGAGCACTGAAACCATTAATTAAAACTCTGCTATTGAAAGC
Source organism: Henosepilachna vigintioctopunctata (assembly GCA_030704895.1). Taxonomy (NCBI): domain Eukaryota; kingdom Metazoa; phylum Arthropoda; class Insecta; order Coleoptera; family Coccinellidae; genus Henosepilachna; species Henosepilachna vigintioctopunctata. The sequence continues at coordinate 7,511,651 of JARQZJ010000031.1, forward strand.
ATTGACTGCACACTTGCCAAATTTTCTTATTTTAGTACCAATAATTTTTACATAACCACTTTGGAAAAATAGGACTTAGTATAACACTCGTTAAGTAATATATAACGAATATTATCCATATAGCCGAAACGTATTTATTTAGTGTCTGAATATATTATTTAATAACATCTTAGTTTTTCATTTTTTCTTTCATGTTTACATAGCATAGGGGCATTTCACGTGAAGCGGACAGGAAAAAAAAGTGAGGTATATATAATGTATATTAACGATAAAAGAATTATTCTAAGAATTATATTTAATGCAGGTAAACTAAAATTAAGTAAAAGAAACTTACGTTGAAAACCTACACATTTTTCTATATAACACCCGTTTACATATGTTTCAAGGTTATTGCCTATCGTCAGAACGGCGTAGTTCAAGTTATAAAATTTAAAGATGATTGGTTCGTTTAGAAACATCCGCACAAGAAGCGTGGGTCCAATGTGAACATTTTAAACACCGCAACCAGTCTTCTCCAGGTTTTGATCGCGAATAAGGATCGTTGCAATAAATGCATGCGCAATCCTCTTCGTCATCTTGAGCATACTTTGGCAAATTTTCTTCTTCGCTGTCTTCTTGGAATATGGTTTTGGTAACTTTTCGTCTTTTCTTCTTTGAAGGAGCTTTAGGCTCATTTTTTGCCTTAATTTATTTCATATTTGGAGTCAAAACTAAAGAGGTTTGCTGTTTCTTTGGCTTACGTTCGCCTTGGCCAGATACGTAATGTCCTTTTGGGACAGGAGATATAACTTCAATGGGCACTGTTAACGTATAGGATGAGGGATGTTCTCCATTACCATTAGATGGGCGATTTTGATTTTCAGCATGTAAAATAAAGTCTTGACCAGTGTTTGCTGTTGAATTTTCTGCTGGTTCAGTAGAGTCGCTTGTTTGCCTGTTTTGTCATTATTGTCAGGTGTTACGGAGCGGATTATTTGTTGCTGAGTTTCAGAAGCTTGGAGATCGTTCGTTCCGGGAAGTGACATTAAATCGTCTAGCTGATGTGTGGAGGGTCCTGCTATGGAAACTGGAATATGACCTATTTGCTGATGATATTGCATATTGGAGGTGTCTTCCAGTGGTATGTTTTTAGTCTCTGCAAGTTCGTACATATAATCGGGAAATATTTCAAGGATTTAGAGGCCAAATCCCAGTGCTCTTTAATCCGTTACAACCATTTCGTACTGTAGCTGCCTTACCATAAGCTTCTTTGAACAGGCCAGCAATTAGAAACTGTGTAACAACACGTCCTGGGTGTTGTTTGAGCCATTTTGATGTCTCTTGGTTGAAATGTCTTCAAAGGCGCGAAAAATGAGACATCCAGAGGCTGGAGACGATGAGTGCAATGTGGAGGTAGACACAGAATAATAATGCCGTTTTGTTTGGCATATTCTTATTATTGGCATGTCCGTCGACAATCAATATAACTTTATCGTCAATCGATGATTTAACAAAACTTTGAAAGTGTTTGAGCCATTTCAAAAATAAATCCGTTGTCATCCATCCTGATGGTTGAGCTACACCTAAAGTGCCAGGAGGTGCTTCATCGACCAATTCATTTTTCATATTTTTCCTAGAAAATATCATAATCGGTGGAACAAAGGTACCAATAGCATTAACACAACAAACAACAGTGGTGTTAGTTCCACGTTCTGCGCTAGTAATTACGCCAACCTGCTTCCTACCAGTAGTAGCCAACATCTTCTGGGGTTTTTGTACAGTAGATAGGCTTGATTCGTCAGCATTATGAATTCTGTGTGGCCCAATGTTCTCAGATTCCTGCAGATGTCCGTAAATCTCAAAAAACTTATCGACTTGAGGTCGATTGAAAGCCTGAGCACGAGCAGCTGAAGTAGCTTCTGGTTTGCGTAAAGAAATATCTTTATTTCGTCTTAAAAATCCTTCTAACCATTCTTGTCCAGCTTTTTGTTTTTGCAGGTTAAATTTGTGTGCAAAACCGTTTTTTTCAGCCAACGCAAAAGCTAATTCTTGAACAGACGTTCGCGTCAGTCCAAACAAACGAAATTCAAGTAATTTCAAATGCTCAACTAATTTTCTTTCCACGTCAGGTGTAAAAGTAGCTTTCCAACATCCTAGACCCTTTGCAGAGGACTCCAAAGTTTTGTCACTATTCAAAGCATGCCTTCTTAGTGTTGCTTGTGGTACTCCAAATGTCTTCGACGCCAAAAGTCAGCCCATTTTGTTACTGCGAACTGCTTCCATAGCTTTATGCACTGATTCCTCACTCCAGGATTGACGATCAGTCGTCCGCTTATAATTACGCGGCACTATCTGTAAAGAAATTAACAGCTGATTAACGATAAATAGGTATTGAATACCTACAATAAATCATTGAGTTCTTATGGACAAAAAGACATACCTATGTCATTTTGTCCGTTACATATGTATGTCATTTTGTCCATAAAACGTTATAAAAAATCAAAATTCAACAATAAATGCAAAATGATTATTATTCATGGAAAAAACTATTTCAAGACAACAATAATTACTTGAGGGATGTAAATAATGTAAACACAAGATAATATTATGAAAAACATAACATTAATACACAAAAATCCCTGCAGCTAAATAAAAACTCGTAACTTACCAATGTTTATCGTCGGCCATGACACCTAAATGAAAGACTGGCGCGAGTTCACTTTTTGACAGGTTAGTATTTCCGGCTAGAGTCACGTGATGTAATTATCTATGGCGGACTAGAAGCCGCAGAATTTGAATTATGATGCCTGTGTCATTTTGTCCGTATATGTCATTTTGTACGTACTTCCCCTACTTGAAGAGATATATAAAAAATTAATATATAAAACACGAAACACTGTTTCGTACACGTTTTACTCCTTGAAACATATGTAAACGGCTGTTATATAGAAAAATGTGTAGGTTTTCAACGTAAGTTTCTTTTACTCAATTTTAGTTTACCTGCATTAAATATAATTCTTAGAATAATTCTTTTATCGTTAAGATTGTCTGGGATTTCCAGAAGCTATAAAAGTCTCACAAAAGCCGGACGGTATTTCATTGTCGTCTGCAACATTGTGTTGACTCTTCCCAATATGTTTTGGGTGTATGAAACGTGTACGAAACAGTGTTTCGTGTTTTATATATTAATTTTTTATATATCTCTTCAAGTACTTTCATCTTTAACTTGAACTACGCCGTTCTGACGATAGGCAATAACCTTGAAACATATGTAAACGGCTGTTATATAGAAAAATGTGTAGGTTTTCAACGTAAGTTTCTTTTACTCAATTTTAGTTTACCTGCATTAAATATAATTCTTAGAATAATTCTTTTATCGTTAAGATTGTCTGGGATTTCCAGAAGCTATAAAAGTCTCACAAAAGCCGGACGGTATTTCATTGTCGTCTGCAACATTGTGTTGACTCTTCCCAATATGTTTTGGGTGTATGAAACGTGTACGAAACAGTGTTTCGTGTTTTATATATTAATTTTTTATATATCTCTTCAAGTACTATCATCTTTAACTTGAACTACGCCGTTCTGACGATAGGCAATAACCTTGAAACATATGTAAACGGCTGTTATATAGAAAAATGTGTAGGTTTTCAACGTAAGTTTCTTTTACTTAATAATGTATATTTCACAACTTATGGATTTCTAAAGAAGTGTCGTAATTGTAATATGAATTTTTTTAAAGTAGTTTTTCCAACTTAACAAATCTACAATAAAACATTTAACATAGCGATACATATTGGAAAAATACTGTTCTTTTTAACAATAAAATGAAATTTGAAAAAAAAAATTTTTCATTTCCAGAACCGGAAGTAAACTTTTCAAACTTGAATTTCACTCACTTTGACAATTTTGTTGTTCAATTTTTTTTTCTCAAAATATAGCGTATAGTACACTTAAAATACCCTAGAAAATTAAAAATGGGATCTTCATTAGTTGAAGAACTAGACTGATTAATGTACATACGCGTCGCAATGGCCGTGATATCTGGCGCTAGCTTAGATCGGTTGGTGTGCGCGAAACATGTCTTGTATAATTGCTGTGATATAATAATTATAATCTGATAAAACAACAATGTAACAACGCAAGAACTAGTTTATTCTGTAATTTTTGCAACTTTACTATGGGAACGTATGCTAGAACTGGTCCTTTTCTTTTTTCAGAATTTTTTTTTCAAATTTCATTTTATTGGAAAAAAGAACAGTATTTTTCCAATATGTATCGCTATGTTAAATATTTCATTGTAAATTTGTTAAATTGAAAAACTACTTTCAAAAAATTGATATTACAATTACAACAATTCTTTAGAAACCCATAACTTGTGAAATATTCATTATACATAAAAAATATTTTGTGTTCACATTCATACGTACTAGAAGTATAAATGTGCCGAATATGATCGATTTTCAGAACCTCACTTTTTTTCCTGTCCGCTTCACGTGAAATGCCCCTTTAGTGAATGAAGTCAAATAATGCATATTGAAATAACTATTATATATTTGTTGATAAATATTGATAGCTATCAAGGAAAAGTTTCGATGTCAAGACCAGACCCTCTTTGCCACTAGGCACCTGATTGCGTATTTGACTCGTACGAGCAAGTACCCAATGCTCCACGATCGGTAGGACCCTCTAATTCATGCTGGATCAGCAAACCATAACAGTAATCTATTATCGAAAAACTCACTAAATTCGAATCAACCAAATTAGTGACTTCAGTACCAACTTACTTATTAGTTTTTACATGAGAGAAGCTACTATGCTCCAGCAAAAAAATTAGGTTCCGATATCAGCATATAAAGTTAAGAATATAAAAATACAATTCAATATAATTACAATATGTACACTGTTTTTATGACAAACATAGTCATAAAAAATCAATCTCTGTTTAAATTCAGTGATATAAGCGAATCTTGGAGCTCCAAGTATGAATTAACCAATTTCATTGAGAAAGTACATAACAAAGGACACAAAATGTGCAACAATAATTCTGTTTGTATTCTAACAGTCTTCTTGGGCAATGAAAATATTATAAATAATACTTAGTATAGCTGTGAGTAAAATAATAGTTACATATAAATGCAAAGGAAGTAATCAAAAAAAAAAATAGAATCAAAGTAGAAACATAGAATCCTATGTATAAAATTAAAAATAAGGAACCCTTTATAAAATTATAAATGCAAAGTTAACAATCGAAGTAGGAGAAAGATAAAACAATATTTGAAAATTTAACATATTAATACTGATAATTGCATAATGACCCCTCGTAGATGGTTATTGGTCCTCATTACAGAAGATAAACAGCGCCTTATCGAAGAATCCTCTGTGATGACTTCTCCTTTGCTTTGGAGTTTTGTTAGTTTATAAGGGTCTGAGTCACCATGATTAGGAGAGGTCTGATGGTACATATATTCATTTAATGTGACTGTCAATAAAAGTAAATAGAGAAGCTTGATCTTTCTTTGTGTATTCCAAAAAAATAGTGTTCTGTGAGTCATAGGGCCATCATTATCCTAAGATGCCCAGGGATCTCCCATAGATTGAAGATTACCCTGGTTAACATCTTAGTTGAGACCCTGATCAACACCTTAGTTGATGCATTAGTCAACATCTTAGTTGCGGCTAAATTGATCTAAAAAGCTCCCAAAGGGCGACTTCAGAAAGCAAAAACTTTAAAATTGAACTATATTTAATGAAATATACAACAGAAAAGACAACATTGTGTAGAATATCACATAAGTCATAATTGATTTATGGTTAACAGTTCTTCTCACCTCTGGTAAAAATTACAAATAGAAATTGTTGCTTCACAATTCATTTTATCATTATTCACAACTAATTTTTTCTAATTCCAACAATTAGATTATTTTTATTAGTACAATTTGCAGGATGCAATTTTCCCAAAATTACATTATATCCATAATATTCAGCATACAACTTACGATCTGTATCTATTGCATCCATACATAAAAAGCCCTGTTGCGTCTTAACATTTAAAACATCATGTGTCTGATCTGCGGCATGAGCTAAGCACAGGTAGTCAAAGTAAGAAAAATTGCTCAACTTTGAGAAAATCTGACTTCTTGGATAATCAACAAGATGGCATTTCTTAATGCCTCCATAACAACATGGGGAACAAACAAAATGTGCCAAATTTTTCACACAAGATTGCATTACTAAGTCAGTTGCAGTGCCACAGGCATGAAGAGAAACACCAATCTGAAAATCCCCACAAAAATAGTCCAAATTACTTTGAACTGTTGTTACATTTTTCAATTTCAGAGATTCAATTCTTATTCTAGCTCTGGCTAGAGATTTCTCTTTATTTTCAACTAGTACAATGTGACTATTTGGTAATAAATAGGCTAAAAGTAGTCCCAAGTGTCCACTTCCACTACAAAAATCAATTATGGTATATTTTGAATTACCAGCTATTTTAATAACTGGCTTGGCCATACTTTCCAACTGGTCACATTTTCTAGCAGACCGTTTTTCTGGCAATGATCCCCCACAAGGATTTATATCAATAGGAATATCTTCCCAATTTAATTCAACATCACTGCCATATAATGCATTAGAATTTGAAATTGTTATCTTAGATGAATTAATAATTTCAAGTGCTCTTTCAATATTTGTTTGTTTTGTATATGTCTTTTTTTCCATTTTGTAGTTGGACATATCTGACCTATACAGGCTTTGTTTTATGAAATTATTATCAATTGAAATATCGAAAAGGTTTAGAACAACTGGAAGAACCAAATTCACTCTGGAGATTGAAGCATTTTGCATGATTTTATACCAATGGTAGATCAATGGAAAATGTTGATCCAAATTTTTATTCTCTAACAGCTTGAAAAATAAATCAAAGTAGGTATAGAGAATAACATCAGATATAGTCATTGTTGGTCCCTCAGCAAATGTGTGTTGAATACTAAGTGCATCCCTGGGTACATCTGTTGACAGCTTTTTCCTACTGTTGGTACTAGCTACTTTATAAATGTTGTGAATTCTAACTGGCTGACTTAAATGATACTCAAAGCGTGATATATCCTTAGGTATTTGAATAATACCAGAATTTACACTTAACAATTTTTTCATAATAATTTTTATGCTTTGAAGCATGTCAACTTCACAAAACATTGTCCATACTGATGCTTCACTACATGCCATGAGACAACTTTCTCTAAAGCCAAGTAAATGTTTAACTTTTTCATTAGAACTACTTTTAATTATCTGTCTAGCAACAGCACTTAAGCCAGCTACAACGGTATTACCAATTGTAATTATTGGCCATTTACAGTAAGATGTAAGTTTTTCCAGTTCAGTAACAATGATTGAATATGGCAAATGGGAGAAATCCAATTTTACTGGTACATCGACTGACGTTTCTACTAATTTAACTCTTAAATCGATGCTTTTAGTAGATTCACTACACTGATACACATATAATATCACCAAAGTTTCAACAGAAACAGAATAGATGCCATGGCCTTCATCATAGGCCTCAATATAAATGACAGATTCTTCTTTCCTGAAAAAAAAAGAATATGTTTTATGACTTTTTATTACATCATTATAGAATATGTATTAAATCTGAAGCAACTTCTCAGAAACCGCTGACTCAAGTCAAGAGTGAATTCTTATATAGAAGTATTAAAGAAACATATTACAAAACATTAGAATGAAAATTTGTAACTAAAATTATCAATGCATAAAAAAGAAAATCAAATTTTGTTGAAAATAGTGTTGAATGAACTCTTGATGAATTCAAAATTATTTTGTCTAATTTATATTAATAATAAATTGAAATTAGTCAATATTCATCAATAATAATAAAAATATATTTGACAGACTAAATCTGTGATAAGAAGTTGAATAAATTAATGAATGACAACTCAATAGTAACTCTGAATTTGACAAAACATTGATTAATTTCATTTCAAAATCACTAATTGAGTTACTCATTTCCAATACATACTCCTTTTCAGTTTCAATTTGAAATGTCTCAACCTCAACTGGTGTTTTATCATTTACATCAAAATGAATATAATTCATTAACAATTTTCAAATTTTCATCAATTAGAGGCAAATTGCAAATTTATAAATATATTTATTTTTTAGTAGAAAAGGGAACTTCATTCAAGCTTTGGAAAAATTACTGTATTAGAAAATATGACTGCCACCAAAAGATCATGGTTTATATTGCAAAAGTTTTTGACACTTTTTAAAAAGTAGGAAACACAATATTTTGTGTATTTTGTGAACTTACATTTTGTTATAATTTCAATCAAACACTATTGGCTAGTTGTCTTTGTACCCTCTGGAGCATTCTTTTATTTAGCACTTTCTGTCTTGCTGTAAAACACATGAAAGACATAAATGATAATATGAGCATGAAAAATTCAAACTTCCAGAATGCTTTCTCATCGTAGTATGCTGCACGATCACAACTTCTCACTACCGACTCCCCACTAGCACATTTCAAGAATTCTTTATAATGAGTATGAATACATACACCAAGACTACCACTCTTGACCTCAAAATCTAGAAAAAAGATCATTTTAAAAAATTCTATAATTGGCACAAAATTAAATAATATTAACTATGTTGTACTAATTTCTGTTAAAGTTGTTCTGCCAATTATTATTGAATACTGCTTCTATAGTACCTACTACGTAAATATATGATTACTTATTATGAGAATAAGTAGTTAGATTATTTTATATCCCAAATATTTTAATTCATATATAGGTATGTATGAGAAATTTTCTGAAGTATTCGTAATAATATCTTAAATAATTAAGAGAAATAGGTAAGACATCTCACCTGTACAAGGCTCACAATCCTTAATTACTGTATATTGTTCTTTTTGCCAACAAGATGAATTTTGTTCAATGATAAAGTTCTGCTTTTTTGAACTGTCTTTTACATCAGTCCAATGGGACTCAACTATCAGTACAATTACAGTGACACTGCAAGAAAATTATAATTATCATTAAAAATTTAGAACACTTCAACATAAAACACTTGCAATCCAAGCACTGTAATTCCTAACAGCATTCGTCGTTTAGGACAAGATTCTATCATTGTTGAATTTCAATTTAAACATAGTCAGGTTACAAGGAAACAATGCTTAAGATATATGATCCACCTATCTAGTTGACATTCCTTGTGATGCAAGCACAAATCAGTAGAATATTACACACTTAAAATTAACAAGGCAAAAAAATGACAAAAGTACGTAAGGATACTAAAATAGATATAGGTTAGGAATTAATGTCAGTGTAGTTTGGAGACTTCGTACAACGAACACTAGATCATTATTAAAAGCATATTACGTGGGGGTAGAAAATTTAAACTCTGTGAATATCTATTAACTATTATGTTTTGAATGAAAAAAGGAGAATATTGAAAATGTAGATGAATTGAAACAAGTTATCAAAATATATATATTATATAATTCGTGGCGGCTAATCAATAAAATCAAACAATAAATAATATGCTTATTAATATGTTATCGTAATGATATATCACATAAAATGTTGGTACATAATAATATGATAATATATATATCATTAATACTATGTAATATCAATAAAGATTTTCCGTCTGATAATACAGTTCTCTTTGTTTATGTAAGTTGTCTTCTAGTTCTCCTTCCAAAAGACGGAAGAAAAACAATACCTGATTCTTCTTCATCTTCATCAAGTTCATTAGATTCATCAACCTTTTTGTTTTTTGATTCGCCGTTATCACTCACTTTTTCTATATCCCTGGAAATATCTCTCCTAGTTCTTCTTCCGAATGATGGAAGAAATACTAAACCAGATTCTTGCTTCTCTTCGGAATCATTTCCAGATTCGTTTGAATTTTCATCGTTTGATGAATCCTTGCCTTGCTTTTCTCTATTTTTCTTGGATGTATCGCTTTTGTTCGATCTACCATCAGTTTTCTCAGCATTCTCTTTTATTTTAGTTGAATCGTTAATATTTCCATCGGTACTTTGAGATGGAGCGCTTCGTTTCGAAGTGCTTCTTCTTGTCCTCCTTCCAAACGATGGAAGGAAAACTATGCCAGATTCTTCTGTCTCTTCAGACTCTTTTCCAGATATATCTGAATGTTGATTTGGTTTCGAATCTTGACTTTTTACGTTGCCATTGGGTAAATCAGCTTTTTTTGATATGTTGTCAGCTTTTTCATTTTCATTCTTCCCTTTTATTTTCGTTTGGTCATTAATATTTTCATCATCAGTTTGGGATGAAGTGGTTACTCCTGATGTACTTCTCTTTGTTCTTCTTCCAAATGATGGAAGAAATACTATTCCGGACTCTTGTTTTTCTTCAGAATCGTTTTCAGATTCGTCGAACTATTTGCTTTAGTTGCATCGGTAGCGTCACTCTTCTCCTTTTTGTCAACATTTTTATTATTGCTTTCGGATTGAGCACTACGTTTCGATATACTTCGTCTCGTTCTTCTTCCAAACGATGGAAGAAATACTAACCCAGATTCTTGCTCCTCTTCGGAATCACTCTCATCTGATTGACCTTTATCTTTGATCTTAGCGGGTGAATTATTCTTTTGCTTGTTTTCATTAGGTGTAGATGAACTGTTATGTTCTTCCGAATGTTTCTCCTTGGACTTATCTTTATCAACATTTTCTGATTGTGAATCACGTCTGACTATATGTCTTCGAGTTCTCCTACCAAACGATGGAAGGAAAACTATACCAGACTCTTGTTCGTCCTGTGTTTCGGTATTAATTAGTTCCTCGTTTTGTTCAGTGGTTTCTTCCTTCTTGGGATAATGGATATTTTTGTCATTATTATCAGCAGCCCTTCTAGTTCTTTTTCTGAAAGAAGGTAAAAAAACTATGCTAGATTCTTCCTTGTTTTCGAATTCTTCATTAGATTCGTCCGGTTTTTCTTTAACTTCGTCACCTAAACTTTTTGTTTTACTGCTTTCCTTTTCGGCATCTCGTTTTGTTATTCTTTCCCTTCCGGTCGTTTCAATTTCAAGATCTTTAATTAAGGACCGTTTCGAAATTCGTCCAATTTTCGTAATTAAGATGTCATCGCTCAAGTACAAAGGTAATTCATCATTAAAATCCGAATAAATTGATGAACAACTGGTTGCAGCGATTATCACAATGATCACACTGAGTAGATTCCAGTGCATTTTGTCAAAGTTCTCTTTTACGACAGATTGATAAACTATGTAGTTCTGCATTATTTCTCGCATAATATATACTCATCTGATAAAATACTGTGAAGTCACTGTTAATTAGATAGAGAGTAATATTGACGCCAAAGCATTAATGAAAATAATAATAAGACGTATTTCAATGAAATGTGCTAATTTGACGAACATACATTGGCTCAATAACGTCAACAATTGGTCACGTTTTTCCTGATCTACAAAACCTTTTTTACCTCATAGTTTTAGGTTTAATTCGAAATATAAACTTTTGATTTATTTTTAATCTTGAATTGCTAATTTATGTCACCTCACTCTTTATCCTAACTTGAATAATTTCAATACTCTACCCAGAAAAATATTACGTAAACGCGAAGTTTACTTTGGAATCATATTTAGATGAACATGTTTGGAATGATGTAAACAACTTTGAATAATTAAGAAATTCCCTTGATTTTTAATGAGTTTGTTGTCTAGTTTTTTCAATGAAAAAATATATGTTATTGGAGTTTCGAACTGTGTTGTCTTGATAAGGATAAGACATATGTTATTATTCGAAACGTCGTATAGAAACATCGTATCGCCTTCATTGTCAGAATACTCAGAATCAGGCTCCAGTTATTTCATAAACGGTAGCAGTTTATTAGTTATATATTTTATTTAATTTCGTTGATTTATTATAGTCTAGTTTACTTTGTTTAGATTCAATAACTAGGCTTTATTGACTAATTTTATTCACTGTTCAGCAATATTTAAATTTTACAAAATATTCATATAATCTAAATATAATTACTTTCTAGTTTACCCGCTTTTACCTATTTGTCACTTACACAGGCGTAGTTCTACTAGTCAAAATATTCCTATATTGTAATATAATAATAATAATAATACTTTATTTGCTCATATACATTTGTAACAATGTTTAGCATCGTCCTTAGATATATACGGAAAATAGACAATATTAAAATAACAGTAATAATAATAAAATTGTAAGTTAACATGACTCATAATTGGAACCGAAACAATAAAAACGTCACATATGTTCTCTCATCTCAATAATAAATTCCTCCACTGTGTATGGAAAGATGTCCAAAATAATACTCCACACATGTTTCTTGAACTCCCTCAGTGGCAAATCTCTTATATATAATGGTAGTTCGTTATAAAATTTAATAGTTATATATGTGTAGCTCTTCTGTGTTAGAGCGAGCCTATGTTGAGGCAGCAATAAGTCTCCACCTTGACAAGTGTAATGGCCATGTGTACTGTGCACCAATTTATAGTCAGATCTTCGAGACCCAACAAACACCAAACACCGATAGATGACCGGCAAGGTCAAAACTGCACATTGCCTAAATAAATCGCGACAACTATTACAAGGACTTCGCCTACCAATAATTCTTATAGCGCTCTTTTGCATTTTAAATACCTTGTGCCAGACGGTTGGGTTGCCCTAAAATTGAAGTCCGTAGGATATGCGCAACTGAAAAAGACCGATGTTGCAGCTCAAATGGCGCCATCTATGTTATTCTGCGAAGCAGATATAATATAGAAGCCAGCTTGTTTGTAACTTCGTTAATGTGCTCCTTCCAGGACAATATGTTATCCAAATATATTCCTAGGAATTTCACACATTTATTTTGTTCCCATTTCTCTTTTATTTAGGTTAAGGCTTAGGTTATTGTCTGCAAACCATCTATGAAGCCTCTGCAATAATGCTTCTGTATTTTTTAAGTCTTCCAATATCAGAGTCCTGGCCGAGTAATGTTGTGTCATTAGCGTACTGAATCGATTTCATACATGAAAAGTAGTGTGGTAGTTCATTCATATATAGGAGGAATAATAATGGCCCTAGAATTGATCCCTGTGGTATACCCTCTTTGAGTGGCACGTAATTTTAATATATTCCAAGTTTACTAAATAATGTGTTACCCATTAACTTAATTAGTTCTAATTAATACTGAAATCAATTATTAAATTTTGGGTAGTTAAAAAACTTTTCATCTAACTATTCATCTAACTTTTCACCTCTATTTAGTTCGCCTGAGATATCTGGTGATGAACTAGAAATTCATTCATGATGTTTTATCTACTTTATTCTTTAATTTCTAATATTCATTTGAATTATTGGTGAATTTTTACTTCCTTCTTCACCTTTTGATCTATCCAATGTGGAATTTCAAATTTCCAATCTAAATTTATAGACAATGGAAGTCCAACAAATTATTGAAGAAAATAAGTTATGCGTCAAACATATAAACTTTAATTATAAATTTAAATATGAATTTTTGTGGACTCTGCAAGATTATTCCTCAAACATTAATATAATATATAATTATAATCCGGAAAACCACCTCGGTGGCTACTCTACTGAAGGAAAGAGGGATATAAACACCATTCATTTATATTGTTGATTGAGCAAATTATACGGACATTTCAAAAGTTTCCGTTCTTAATATTTCCTCTTTTATTGCAGACTTGACTTCATTAGTAAGTTATTGATTTTTCCTCTGAGCAAGTAATGTAATATTTGTGGTCTATACAGGTCTCAAAAATGTTTATTTTTAAAATATCGGCACAAATAAGAAAAGCACAAAAACTCTATTCTCAAAGATCAAAGTTTTAAAGGAATAACTCGTCTCTCTATGTAGTCTATTTTCATGAAATTCCTGGGATGTAGACATTTGAGACCATATTCTTTGCATCTTAAAATCATAAGATTATTCCAAAGATTCTCAAAATATAATTACATTTTGTACAAGTTATATTTTGATGCAAAAAATGTCACTTATTATTGTATATGAAAAGGAATATAGCTTAGAATCAACATAGGAACTATCGTATGAATAATTGAAAACAATTTTTAAAAGTCAACAATTCACATATTTTTACATGCCCATACACAATATTTCAATACTCTCCACCCGTCAGCGTATTAAATAATTTTTTAAAATTTAACCATGTGGTTTTGAATAAATTATTGATTATACATTTATTATTTAAAATACTGAAGACTCATTTCATCAAAAATAAATCATTAGACATATCAAATATAAATCTAGCTGTTCCAGTAGATGAACTGGCATCAACCTGCTCCTATTATTTAAAAAAAAATTTTGAAAATAATTTTATTTTCTATTTCTATATATCCAGAAATAAACAGGTATATCCACAATGAATCATCACTACGTATACTTAAAATGAGTTTATCATTTCCACTCAATTGTGACTAATCGGAAATATTTAACAATATCTAATAAAAATGTAAATAAAAAAATTAACACTTATTAGCGATAATATGTCAATTTGTATATAAGCCTAACGTATTAGTGTTTGCGTACATTTGAATGTTAGTTTTGGTAAGAATTAGTGGAAAATATCGTCACCTAGTAACTAAGGGATATGAAATCCCTGATTTGGTTTATTCTGTTATTGGTCCAACAGATACTTGTGATACAATGTAAATCTTTTAATCGTGGGCTAGCTCATAACCGTATTCCAAGATCAGACGGATATGTAACTGAAGAAACCCAATATTTGAGCGATATTTCAATGAGCAGAAGAAAACGCGAAGATTCAAATTTGCAGATGGCCCCAATGGGTGAATTATCAGGAGATGAATACAGAGAGTATAATCGAAATAATATTGTCTACCTACCTTTTTACGAAATTGGGAGAATTTTGGTAAGAAAGCCGCTGCAGTAGATGATATTCAAGAGGACTTATTGGTACATGATGGCAAAACAGAAAAATGGTTTGCATCTCGAGACATTTTTTGTCGATATCTACACTACTGAGTAAAAATTACAGATTTTCCTGATATATTTTAACAATAGTTTATTGAAATAATCACTCATATAATAGAGATTATGTTATGAAATATAATTGATATGAATATGGAAAATTATATTTTTTACCAAGTTGATGTAGAAAATCTTGATTTTATAAAGTGGCTGGAAAAAAAAGACTATGGAAACAAACAACACACTTATATACTCCTAATATGAACTGAAAATCATAATTTTCAACAATAAAAGGCAGTTAAATGGAAATGTATTTATTGTTAATTTTGGCTACAATTTGTAACAATAAAATGACTGAATAATGATAACAATAAATAATTATGATTGAACGAATTGAAGCTCACAAATTGTCAAAACCAAAATAACTAACTGCTCTTCATAAACAAAAAATAGTCGAAAAATTTTCAAAATTCAATTATAGCAATATCCAACTCATCTCAATTTTGACAATTGAGATGAGTTGGATAAAAAAATGTAGGTATACATTAGAAATATACGGAATTTATAATTATTTAATAAATATACCGAATAACAATTATCAAAAAGAAATATATAGCACGCCACAACCAACAAACAATGATAGTACTGATATACCATCGACCGAGTAAAAAAATTTAAATTGAATTATTCAAATTTTTTGGAATAGTACATTAAAACAATATTTACTAAAATATTGATACATTTCATTATCTTGTTAATAATGAGTTTTTCGATGTTTACTCTTGGCGAAGACGATAATACACTTTTGAAGCGAATGTTGAAATGGGATACAAAAAACCTAAGGCGACAAATTCCCAGATATTATTTTGTTTGAGTCATTCAAGTACGGTCAATCAGTGAAAATTATTGATTTCAAAGTTTTGATAAAGCTATAATTTGAGGCAAAATATTATCAATAAATAAATCCCTCTCTAACGGTTTGTTATTGCAAACAGTTAGAGAGGGAAATTGCTATACTCAAAAATTGCTATACTCATAATTTTTAGTGGAAATACTGTCAGATTCGAAACCCCTCACAAAAATATATATATATATATATATATATATATATATATATATATATATATATATATATATATATATATATATATATATATCGAATGTGGCATCGATTTCAATATTTCTCTAACATTTATCCCTTGAAGGATAATGGAGACATCACATCGTACACGTTCACATATCTAGCTCTGCTATAACATTCTCTTGATTAATTTCAATTTTTCAAATGAATGTTCTAGTGTTCATTTTCTTAAATATTTCATTCAGTGCCATAAGCACAAAAATTTCATTTCCTTATATATATATATATATATATATATATATATATATATATATATATATATATATATATATATATATATTCGGATTTAGTATGATTGGTTGTTTCAGGTTAAATATATACAAAATTGTGTTCTCACTTATATTTATACGTTTCGAGAGCGTTTACTCTCTTCTTCAGCAGTTATAATCTAAAAATACAAGCAAACCTTTAAGTATTCAATATCATCTCAAAAATATTGTACATTCAATAATTACCTTAGTTTAACGTTTATGGTTATATAAAATGGTCAAGAACATATAATGTTTTTCTCGTCAATCTATTTGTTTTAAGGATTTATACTTTTCTCGAAATTTCCACTCTTCCAGGTGTCTGTCAGTGAAATGTCAACGTTGTGTCAGTTCAACTTTTCTTTTTCATTTGTTTTTCTTGGGTTCTTAAGAAGTGGTAGATAGAATAAACTCAGTTGTTTGACGTCATGTCTGTCGTTGACTGTGTTCTCCAAATTTGCTTGTATATGGAACATTTCGTGTATTTCTCTTAGTTTCCTGTTTCCCTGTGTTGTTAGGATTCTCGTTTTCTCATAGTCAAATTCATGGTTCTCTGTTGTTCTGTGTTTGTTCAATGCTGTTGATGCTGTTTTTGTGTATTTATGGGAGTTTATACGGTCTTGCAACCTCTGTGATGTCTGTCCTATGTATTCCTTTCCGCAATCTTTGCATGGAATTGAATATACTATATTTGATTTTTTCTTCGATGGAGTTATTGCCTTCAGTCTGCTGAATACTTGTTTTACCTGATTTTGTGGTCTGTGGACGACTTCGAGATTATGGTCTTTCAAAATATTCTTTAGTTTGTATGATGTATTTCCTATAAATGGAATTGTGACCTTAGTTGTATTATTTTCTGTCCTACTCTTGATTGTCTTTGAGTTGTAAAGTTTGTGGGTTCTTTCTTTTATCAAGGCCTTTATTACATTTATTGGGTAGTGGTTTATTTCCAACACATGTTTTGTATGTTTTATCATCTCAGGACGTAGTTGTGGCGATGTTAACTGCAGGGCTCGATCTATGTATCCTATTGCTGTACCCTTTTTTTGCTTAATGGGATGGTTTGTTCGATAGTCCAAAATCTGATCTGAGTTTTGTTTTTTCTATACCATTTTGTAAGTATTGTGTTGTTCTGTCTTATGATTGTCATGTCTAGAAAATTTAGTTTCATTTGGGTTTCTTCTTCCATAGTAAACTTTAATAGGGGGTGTACATTGTTAAAATCTTTTAAAATCTCTTGCATATTAGTATATATGCAAGAGATATATACTAATATACTTATATATATATATATATATATATATATATATATATATATATATATATATATATATATATATATATATATATATATTGTAGAATTCGCAATCATTAGGAATTTTGCTTCATCTTTTTTGCCTCCCAAAAACGCTTCATCCTCTCTGAATGCTCTTTCTTCCGTTCATCTGTCCACTTTACTCCAGGTTGACGATTTAATTTTTGCTCAAACTTTGCCTGTGCGATTTTATAGCGACATTCAGTGCGATCTTCGAGATTTTTTATATTGATCTGTTGTAGATCCTTTTGAACCTCTTTTAGCCACTCTGTTCCGCATTTACTATTCATAATTATATTGAGTAGTTTCTTCGGTATTCTGGACTGTTTCATTCTGTAGACATGTGCATAGAACTTTGCTCGTCGTTTTCTGATTTCTTCCGTTATCGTATTTGTCTTTTGATACAGTTCATTTTGAGGTCTTTTCATCCAAATACCGTTTCTAATGATTGGCCCGTAAATCTTATATAATATATATATATATATATATATATATATATATATATATATATATATATATATAAAGAGTAAATGCGAAACAGAGTGGCTAAAAGAGGTCCAAACATATCTACGACAGATCAATATAAAAAATCTCGAAGATCACACCGAGTGTCGCTATAAAATTGCACATGTGATGTTTGAGCAAAAATCAAATCGCCAACCTGGAATAAAATGGATAGAATATAAAAATATAAAAGAATAGCGAATTCAAGTTCAATCGCTCTCCTAATGGGAAACAATCGTTATAATAGGTAATAATAATAATAAATAATAATAATATATATATATATATATATATATATATATATATATATATATCTTGCTAAATAGTTTTTCGTAACGTGTTAGTTATTTATTAGAAAAGATATTCCACATATGTATCGGTGTTATACTTTCAATTAAGTTTCTCGATGTTAACCAACTTCTCTCTAAATTTTTTACATTAAAGACTCATGGAGCTTCAAGGAAAATATTCACAATGCAATTATTCCCGCAGGATATCTCCTAATCTCACTGGATGTAATCTCCTTTATACCAATGTACCCGTTAATATAGCCCTGCATATGATAAAAAAAGAATGGCCAGAAATAGGTGTTTCACTGACATCCCCATAGAACGTTTTTTAGAAGCTGTCAAGATCACGATTAATTCAACTTATTTTAAATACAACAATTTCTACAAAAAAATTGAAGGTTGTGCTTTGGTAAGTAAGTAAGTAAGCACTTATTGGTGTCTGATACATTTGTATATGCACAAGTCAACATTTCGATAAAATAGAAACAACCACAAACAACAGATAAATTATGTATAAATAAAATTTAAAAATCACCTAAAAACACAGAGCGATCCAATTTCAAAAAATCATTGGTATTTTATATCACATAACAAAATTTTTTTCAATTTATATTTGAAATCTTTGAGAGAATTTTTACAAAAATGGGGGTATCTATATCAAGTATAGTTGCACAACTTGTGTCGGAAGACCTAGCATACGAAATAATCCTTAAATTAGACTTCAAAATACCCATTTTCACAGGTTCGTGCCACGAACTTCGTGGACGATTGCATCACAGCTATTCCAAACAATAAATTGAACGACGTAATAAACATGTTCAACAACTATCACAGAAAATTGAAATTTTCTGTGATAGCACCGAAATAATGTCATCGTTTCCTTCATACACACGGATAAACATATTTAGTTCTTCGTACAATTCATGTCCATCAATATCACACTCCTACTGTTATAAATATTTGCTTGACGCAAGGCCCCTGCAAGAGCGAGTTTCCGGGCGATTGCCCTGTGCTCCACCCCCTAAGGCCGCCACTGTGAGTTGAGTTGGTCACACTGGTTCAAGGTTATCATCGTTCAATTTGTTTATGTTATGAATTTGAAGAATAATAATTCAATTTATCATTTCGTATCGTTAAATAATTATTCTGTGTCATCCTGATTTGAGTAGATAATAGATATCAGTTTATTATATCAGTTCATTTGTGTTTTTGAAAAAATATCAAGTCACGTTTGGATTCATAATTCGTATCTCAAAACAAAGTACAATAATAACCTCTTGAACATCTTGCTTCAATTTTAAAAATCAAAATTTCAAGTATTAACTAATTAAAAAAACCTTATACCAAAGCTACTCATAAGTGATCCTATCAACCAATAATTGAAGCATAAGAAATATTCAGAAACGAAAGTAAGAACCATAATAATCCGAAATGTCATCAAACAAGGTAGAATTCGCTGTTAATATGAATGGCAAAAATTGTGTAAAGGCAGTTGAAAGAAGTTTAGAATCACCACATATTCAAATTGTAAATATAGATTTGGAAAAAAATTCTGTTGTTGTTGAAAGTTCCTTGCCAACAATAGAATTGTTGCAAAAACTAGAAGAGAGTGGAAGGAAAGTTGTGGTGAAGGGTCTTGGCGGCAGTGCTGCTGGTGTTGCTCTACTGGAGACAGGAAAACCAGACGTCAGAGGAGTTATTCGATTTGTGCAACTTCAAAACTCCTGCATTATAGATGGAACAATAGATGGCTTGGAAGCAGGAAATTATCAGGTTTCTATTCATGAAAATGGAGATATATCCAGAGGTAAGCTGGTTCAATTCTATCAATTAAAAATATTCAGAAACACCATTTACCGTATTAGTAATATACCTTATTATTTTCATATTAAAATAGGTAAGACACATATATAGTGGGCCACCCGTTTTCTGTCAAACATTTTGCAACCATTTGTCGGATTATCGAATTTGTCGTATTATAGAGTACTACATAAGACTCCCTATTATCCAAAATTTTTTGAAAAACAGTTTCTTGTAATCTAATAAATTACAGGGTAAAATAATAAGATTCTATCTGTACTACAATGCATACTATATAGATATGGAGAATTTGGTTAATAAAATAGAGAGCTCACATTTCAGTATACAAACAAATTCCATTTATATATGTTGCAATGTACATTTGTTTTTTCAAACAAATATACATTTTGAAATATGTAATCCTAACTATGAATAAAAATTATTATAATAATAAGCTTTATTTGTATAATCTGCACAAACAACATCAGAGTAATGTTCTACATTCAAGAATTAAACAAACGGCGTCAAACAGTCGGATCAGATTTCCTACACAAGTAAACAATTATTAGCTTTTACACATTAAAGAATTCATTTAAGTTGTAGGGCTCATTTTGTATCAGTAGTGCTTTAACCATCTTTACAAATCGCTACTTTTTATTTGCTTAATTTCATTTGGTAGTTTATTGAAGAGTTTCGTGTACATATATGAATGATTTTTCTCCATCAGACTTAGACAGTGTATAGGAAAATTAAAATTTAATGATCTTGTATTATACCACGATTCTGTGAACATTTCTCTGTTATTAATTGAATAATATGAATGAATCTATTTATATATTATATAAGTATACACACAATGTGTGTGTATATTTACATCTGAACTTTATTAAAAAATATTAACTGAAAAAATCACCTTCGACTTATGAATTTTTTTTTAATTGTTAGCTTAATGCCTTTAAAAAAAAATTTATATCACCCCTAGTTTTTCTCTTTGATGAAGAGAAATAACCCCAACTATGTTACCTTTAGTATTCATAAAGATCAGGCTCCTAAATATCTTATTACTGAAAGTGCATGTGATATAGTTATCTAAATATAATTTCAATTGAAGCTTGTTTTGGCATTTGTTCAGGCATTCAGTTATTCTTATTAGTTGATGCTTACCTGATTTCTCTTCAGATTTCTTGGATTCCATCAATCAATTATCTAATAACGCTATATAATGTAATTTCTTTCTGGCAGTTCTTGTAGAAATGACTTTGCTGGAATACATTTTGTGCTACTGACAACAAGAGATCTATTTGTTCCAACAGTTTCCGATGTGTATATGTTGGAAGTAAATATTAGCATTTTTATCATAGTTTTTGTATGGAGACAGTATAAAATCAAGTTTTAGTCATTTATATTTCACTTTATTGATAGTGATTTGAAATTTTATGTTTAAAATCCAAAGATTCAACAACAGAAATTTTCACTGAATATTTGTTTTAGGATGTGATAGTTGTGGTGAAACTTTTAATCCCAATGGACTAGAAGGTAAACCATATGGAGATTTAGGACCAATTAAAGCAGAAATGAATGGTCGTTCAACATTCAGATTTGAAAATAAAATTGTAAAATTACCAGAATTGATTGGCAGATCTCTTGTAATATCACAACCTTCCAAAAATGGTGAGAAAAGAATTTCATGTGGAATAATTGCAAGATCTGCTGGTCTTTTTGAAAATCCTAAGACAATATGTGCTTGCAGTGGAACTTCAATATGGGATGAAACTGAGGATCCAAGAAAATCTTCCTTATAAAAAGTAATTAATTTGATAATTCAACTTGTATATATTTTTTAATTCTGTTGATTTTGGAACTTTTGTAAGATGGTCAAGATAAAGGTTATTGCATCCTAATATTGTTTTCATTAATAATGCATCATATTTACATAATAATAAATAACTAAATATCTAATATAGGTTTCTAACTACAAATTAAAAATTCTGAATGTCTTGTCATATAGAAAGTAAGTACTAATAAAATAAAATATTTGGGAGTACTCATTGACAAAAACTTGAAATGGACACAACACGTGAACACTATGACAAACAAACTTAGATGATTCATCTATAAATTTTGTGAACTGAGAAAATTTCTCACACAAAAACTATCATTTATTTTATATAAATCACTAGTAGAATCTATTCTGAGTTATGGTTTAGTTGTCTGGTGGCCTCTGCAAAAATGCTTTACGCCCTCTGAAAGTATTTCAAAGTTATATAATGAAAGTAATTACTAGGAAAACCCAGTTATATCTGACAAATCCATGGTGTACTGAAGAAGTACTTAACATGAGATCTTTGTACCATCATTCATGCTGCATGTATGTATACAAGCAGCAACACATAATAAATTTTGCAACATATTGTTATGCATTGAGATAAAATGATGTTAATAACATCATAACAACCACATTATGTTGTCAATCTAGTCAAAGATGCTTAACTACCGTTGCGTCACAAGTGTTAAATTTGTTGCTAAAGGAGGTGAAATGCTCTCCAACAGCCTGAATATTTATGAAAAAATATCGAAGTTTTATTGACGGACATTCAGAACTATTTGTGATTCTATGTAAAAAAAAAATGAATGAAGTTAGTTAATATAGAACATACACTAGGAAATAAATTTTTCTTTTTTTGTGATGCGATATTTCATTATTATTGTTATATAAAATTATTCATTTCAATTTATAAACCTTTAAATTTAATATAAGTTACAAAATATGTAACTGTCTTTGTCATTTATTATGTTGAATTTTGTTGTGATTGGATTTTCTATGAGTATGAGCCGAGTGTTACCAAGTCGTTTCACATGTTTCTTCCATTCACTGCTCAGAAAGTGTGCTCAAACTTTTCACTTCAAAAGGTGACATTTATCTTTCAGTTGTGACACACTTTGACGAGTCCTGTCAGGCAAAAAAATGAAATTATTCAAGTTGAATTATTTTTTATTCTTTATATTCTTCATGGAAGTGTTGTCAATTTTTCTGGTTCCAGAGGGAATTGACATAAGTGATTACAAAATAGCTAACACAAAAACTTATGTTAAATCAAAAACTTCTCAAAAGAGCAATCATCGTTTCTTCACTGTTAATATATTTAGAGATCCCTTTACAGTATTAATAAAACCTGATACAATAACATACCTTTATGGTGAATCAAGTACAGTTGTTTTGTTCAGTAAAAATTATACTTTGAAAAGAAACATCTCTGAATACTCTTCATATATTGTGAATGGATATGTAGATGGTTTTTTTGGTAGAAGTAGTGTTGAAGGTTATTTACAAGATGAACAATATTATGGAACTATTGTCTTTGGAAACAAAAGTTACTATGTAGCAAATATTAACAGATTTCCAAAGATTGCAGCTTTGTATAAAAGTAAAACTAAATTGAATGCTGTAATTTATGATGAAGATTCTGTATTGTATAAACACCATATCAATTGGTTTAAAAGATCTGTTGTCTTACCGCAGGAATATGAAAAAAATTTCACAAAGGTCTATCAAGAATTCATTGTTGACAGGTATAATTTGAAGTCTTCCTCTGCAGAATTATTCCTTTGAAACATTCCAATTCTAGGCATATTTGTTCACTGTTTATACTTTTGGATAATTCATTTTTAACTGTTATACACAACAATGATGTTGTTGCTGCAGTTGCTCAGATAATGTTATCTGTAAGAGAAGTGAATTCTGTGTTTAGAAGCACTGATTTTGATGAAGATGGTATTCCAGATAACATAGGTTTTGTGATAAAATACTTGGTTGTATTGAAGAGTGAAGAAAGTCCTCACAATTATATGCCTTTTTACTCTTTAAAAGCTATAGATCCTAGAGTCTATCTGGCACATTTCACCAAATATGCAGTTTTAGATGAGGTGCGTATTTTTTAATAATTGCTGCTACAACAAAATTACATTCTTATAAATAGACACTTTGTATTGTTGTATTGACAAATTTAAATCAATATCGGAATACCAGTTAGAGATTGAATTATCCTTTCTGTAATACGGTTTTAAGTCAATGAAAATTTGATTGTAATGTTCATATACTGATGTATTTTTTCATATAGGTCACTAAAATGATTTTTTATTGTCCAGGTTTGTCTTGGCGTAGTTTTCACTGCCCAGGCGTTTAAAGAAAATATTTTGGGTGTTAGTTATAGTGCAGTATCTGATTCAGATCCTGAAAATCTAATCATTGGTGGAATCTGTCAAAGGCCCTTTGCACACGGT
The DNA here is from genome assembly GCA_030704895.1 of Henosepilachna vigintioctopunctata. NCBI lineage: Eukaryota > Metazoa > Arthropoda > Insecta > Coleoptera > Coccinellidae > Henosepilachna > Henosepilachna vigintioctopunctata. The sequence goes on from JARQZJ010000031.1 coordinate 7,536,199, forward strand.
ACAATATCTCTTAATGCTATTGCGGTGAGCTACGTTTCATCTAGTCGAGCGCATCTTAGGCAGCATATCATGGATGCTTGTTTAGCACATGAAATGGGTCACGCTTTTGGATGTCGCCATGATCATTCGTTAGATCCAGGTTATCAACAAGGTTTTTTAATGTCACCCCATACCCTGCCTGGGATGAAACCAAGCAATTTTCAGTTTTCTCCAATAAGCAAAAAGCATTTATTGATGACGTTGCCACGAAAAGGTCATTGCTTGTTCGATTCTATGGAACCTTTTTGCGGAAACGGTGAGGTCAATACAGTTATTAAGTTTAAAATATAATTTCATTATTATATATTTAAATAATGAACACCAATTTAAATTTTCTCATATATTGAACGACACGCATGAACCTCGTTTCGAAATACAACTTCCTCTTCAGATGCTAAATTAACACTGAGTAAATTCTCTGAGCACTAACCAACATCACCGTTTGCTGTTACAAAAAAGGGTAATTAAATATAAAGTAATATCAATTTATCAATACTGCCAATATTCTTGAAGTTACCAAGTGCTGCCTGAAAATCTCAATCTGTCAATGTTTTGTCATAAATTGAAAATTTCTTATAGTCTGCTGTCTCGTCCAATCACTTTATAATTTTTGCGTTTTTCAAATTCAAATATTTTCTGTTCAATTTTTAGAAATTTTGTTTTATAAGATTCTTGTCGTGGCAATAACGAATACAATAATACGACTATCTAATTTAGTGAAGTCGTTCGGAAGTTATATGTGTAGGTACATAAATTCCGGTGACTCATTTTTATTTATATGGATTATTGATTTTGGCATTAAATGTTGAGAAGAATTTAACGTTGTTGTTATAAAAATTTGGCATTCACATTTAATACCAAATAATATATTTCTAGGAATAAAGTGCGTATCAGCAATTTAGACTTCTACATTTCCGACAATCATGGAGGTATATCAGATTTGCCTTAGCTCTGATATACATTATTGTTGCTTATATAGGTTTAAATTATTATTTAACACATGTTTCACTAATATTTATCGATTTGCATCAAGTGTCAAACTTATTATTTTTCTATACAGTTTAGATTATTTTAATTTTCAGTAGACCTCACCGACAATTATTCGACTAAATTATTGAAAATGCTTTTCCTTAATCGATTCACGGAAATTAAGCGAACATACATCGTCGCCTGGATGAAAAATTACGGGCTCACACAGATTTTGATCCCAATCTTTCATTTCGAAAATGTTTTACTGCAGTTATACTGAACATTAACAAAAAGTTATTAAGACATGTTTTATAGGTATTCCAGAAATTGGGGAAGAATGCGACTGTGGCGCGACAAACACGTGTAAATCAAAAGATCCATGCTGTATCCCTAATGGTCAGTTTGGAGCTTGCCAAATCAATAGAGCATCGGGATATCAATGCCATCCTTCTCAAGGTTTCTGTTGTTCTTCAACATGCAAATTTAAAAACCTTGAAAAAATTGGTGTGGTATGATATTTCTGTCGCATTTTGACTACATAGTAGAAAATAAGGACAATTTATCATTAAAATTATATAAATAAATGTTGAAAGTTGGTTCGATTAATCTCAGTTTTGAAATATAATTAGAAATATTTTCTATTTTAGAAGGAATAGTAGTTGTTATAACCAAATGAAACTTGAAGCTGAATTATGAATTCTGAAAAAAATATTTTGTATTCTCACAAACTAGTTGACTAAGATGTATTCTGTTTTTTCAGGATTGCACATTAATCAACAAACAATGTCCTTGTGATTACAATCATGAAGACTGTCAATGTGGACTTGGAGGAATATGCTTAGGTTCGAAATGTCAGAGTGAGGAATGTTCCAGAATTAATGCACTAGAATGTGATTGCCCCAATTCTGCGAAAGTAAAATCCTGCAATATCTGCTGCAAGGATAACACTAGCGGACCTTGTTTGTCATCCAAAAATTTAACTCAGATTAAATTAAATATAGGATCAATTACTATCAAACAATTAAGACAGTTTTACTCCATTAGAATATTACCTAACGGTACAGAGTTCGACAGGTTTTGTCACAATACGGAATGTGTTACTTTGGCATTTAAGACTTCGATTATAGGAGATTATTGTCTTCAATGGGGCAAATTAGGAATTTGTACCACATCAGGATGCAATGTCAAGAATATTCATTCGTTTAGAGCAGGCACAATGAATCAGAGTTTTAAGTATACACCATTCAACTATTTCAATAACATATGTTTAGCGTATTCTCTTATACTGGTGCTAGTAATAAAGTAAATTTGTTGTTGGTTTAATTATTGAAACTTTATTTTCAATAGTCTCAACTAAATATTTACGTTTACCAACTAACTTTTCAAGTTTTTCAAAATTTCAGAATAGCCTAAAGTTAGTACTTACAAGTTGGGCCATCTGGAAATTAGCCTAAGTAAGTAGGGAATTAATAGTTGAATATAAACTTAAATTCAAACACTTGAACTTATGATTTACACTTTATTCACTACATAGCATGACGCGTTTCGTCGTTACAAACGACTTCTTCAGATGGTTACAGAATAATCTCATTATTATATTATAATATTATTCTGTAAGCATCTGAAGAAGTCATGCTATGTAGTGAATAAAGTGTAAATCATACGTTCAAGTGTTTGAATTTAAGTTTATATTGAATTATAATGGATTTACATCAAGTAAACGCCAACACTATTAAATAAGGAATTAATATATTGAATGAAAAACACTTGGCTTGTAGTCTAAGATCAAACTTCTCGATTCTGCAGGTATCTGTTATTCTGATGAAACTTGTTGTAATGAACAAAAATTGATTGTCATTTAAAAAATGGCCGCAAGCAGAGGTTGCCAGGTGTGCACCTGATAGCTATGACATTGCGACTATAAATTATATTACTGTTTATCATTTACAGTCATCTGTTTAGTTAAAAAACTCTTATCCAAAATTGATGTTTAATATAGACTGTTTACGATAACCTATGGTTCCCAAAAAAATGTCTGTAGTAGAGGTTGCCATGATTGTAATCAACGGTTCTCACTTCAATGAGAGTGCAAGAGAAAAGATCGTCCGATACGTATCGTGTAATAAACAAGAATATCGTGGAGTGTAGATGAAATTCTAGTTGTTTTTCAATTTTAGCTATCAAGAATACATTTCACAGCACTTATGTATGGCTTCAAAAATGTACCAGTGTTAATCAGGCCAAATACCAAATATTTCGAAAACAATATTCATTTAAAAATGAATGAAAAATTTTTGAAAAAAATTACTAGGTAGTTTTAACTTATTGACTCAAAATTAATTCCATCTTGTTGGAAATCTCTGAAACGAAAGATGTTTCGAAATATTTTTATAAATTGCTTGCGGCAAAATGCAACTAAGCCATGTTGTGTGAATTCAACATACGAAAATTACGCTTGGTCAGTAATTAATGGTGATTTGAAACCATCCTGATTTATTGGCGACGCAACTCCAGTGACAGTTGCAGATATTTTTTTTGGCATAAAAAGATTTGTCTTGAGATGAACACCAACAAAAATAGGGATGATAGCTATCATCTCTATCAGAGATATATATATATATATATATATATATATATATATATATATATATATATATATATATATATATATAATATATATTTATATATTATATATATATATATATTTTTTATATAAAATATATATATATATATAAATATATATATATATATATATATATATATATATATATATATATATATATATATATATATATATAGAGATGATGATTAAGATATTATTGAAACTGATAAAACGGATGAATACGCATAGATAGAAAAAATGTACATCGAGAATATGTATGTTGTTTAATAATTTTCAGAAAGAAAATTTTTTGTTACTTCTCCAACAAAAAAACATTGAAATCTAATTTATTATTTAATGTTAATTTTGTATGTGCCATTTCCTGATTGACTAATATATGCTATGTATTATAATACAACGATTATGTTGATAAGGTTTATTACAAAATAAACGTAAATAGTCCTCAATGCAATAAAATATACTTCAAAATGACGTAAAATTGATTGAAAGAACATATACCTTCAATTTACATTAAAAAAATCGATTACACATAACCTAATTGTTTAGAGGCAATTGCGGCTAAGTTTTGATAGGCAATATACCGCTATTACTTTGCATACTCTATAAACATTCATTTGCCGGCCTCCGTGGCTTAAACGAGAGAACACGCAATTATGGTACGGTAGAACTCGGGTTCAACCCTGCTGAAGGTATGGGTGTTTGTGTTTGTCTATGATTTAAGTAGTTTAAATAATGATATGTGTTGTGTAATGTACATCGATTACAAACCCAATGGCCGTTCGGAACCGGCGATAAACTGTAGGTCCGCTAAATTAAAAAAAAACTCATTTAAACTGAGTTTCATAAAAAATCTGATACCTGCAGGATCTTAGACTATTGGTTACACAAAATTATAGTAAACTGATAACATATTATTATTACACAAATTTGTGTAATCAATTTTATAGCTTAAAGTTAACCTAGTTAAAAGTTGCTAAATAGTGTTGAGAATATTTGAAACTTGTGCCCTGCTTAGATCTAGAAACGGCGAGGGAAGGGTACATGGGCTTCAGAAAAATTATTTACAGTTAAATATCTCCACATTCAATATTAACCCTTGTGTTAATTTATTTAAATTCATTGAAATCAGAATTATCTGCTCCATGCAGCAAGTGGATGGAAAATAAAGACATTTTCTCTTCTATGCGGTAAACACAAATCCTATGGAGTACAGCGAATAATGGAAATGAAATAACGAATAATAAGCCCTGTAGTAACGGGAACCATGGAATGCTAATGCTCATTTGAGAGTATTAATATATAAAATTTTTATATACATAATTATATTTAAAAATATATACTTTTAACACAAGAAGTATTCCAGTTTTTTTGTATCCATACAATTATAAGCTTACTAGAAGAATTGAATGCGTAGGTTTATTCGACTAGAGATATTAGCTGTTGACAATGTTTTTTTTTGTAACCAAGACGATCAAAATCCGATACAAACATGACCTAAAATAAATTTCGTGATACGAAGTCGTGTTTGAAGGTGGTTTTACAATTTATTATTCATAAAGGTGTTATTCGTTCTCAAATGGCTGAGGAAGAAAATTCGTGGGTTTTTGATTCCCTTGTGTGCTTTTTAAATGGCCCCATTTGGGACGCCCCTATCCAAAATTTTATCGAGGAAAAGTCTTTGAGTGAGTAGTCCACTATTATACAATCAATTCTGCATAATTTTTTGATGGTGCCTGTAATCAATGTTTGTACATTTTGAATTTGTCATCGAAACAAATAATTCCAGCTTGATTGATCAGTAGATATGTACCTATGTATAAGTTTACTAAACGTAACAACGGAGAAATCTGTTGTAATTAAAAGGAGTATCGCAGTGATGTAGATTAATCCATACATTAGATACCATAATACAATTCTTGCTTCCAATAATTGAAGAAATAATGCCCTTCATTCGAATCATATAATACGTATTTCATTCATATGCCTGAAAATCGTTATACTAACAATTATGGTTTACACATCCTAATTATGTGCAATGTTCTAAAAAATTATACATATAATTACAACATTATATTACAACAATCACCAATAATTTAAACGTAACAATATTGAATAACTGTTTCTATTTTATTCCCCTGGGCGTTTTTCAGGAGAAAATTCAGAGTCCCCTGCATTTTTTTTTATTAGTAGAATCTTCAAAAGCTCTATACTTTTTGTAGATACAGTTTTTCAACATAGATGATCTGAAATTACAAATGTAATTTCTAACCTGAAATGAGAGGTACCTACACTATCGTATTCGAGGACATGCTAAAGTTGGCTATTTTCTTCATTAAATCCTATGTTTTTGGAAATTAAATTATTTTTAGGTAGGTACATACCTACTTTTAATTGGATAGGAAATTAAACGTACATAACCTTCGTATTCCAACTGATTAAAAATATCTGAAATGTATAGATTGTATCTAATTGTATAGATTGTATAAAATGTATTGTATTGTATGATTTATAAATGTTCAAACTTATAGTCATCAATATTTATTGAAATAACAAATGTATTCACTTTACTCATAAGTTTCCGTGGTGTAGTGGTTATCACATCCGCCTAACACGCGGAAGGTCCCCGGTTCGATCCCGGGCGGAAACACACTTTTGTTGAAAATTTTCAAATCCAATGGAAAAAGACAATTTCAATTGTGGAACATTTAAACCAATCTTCAATTTTAACAATGTTTTGCCATACTAAACTATGCTATTGTTGGAACATTTTGTAAACGAAAATATACTAAGCGATATTGCGGTTACAACGTTTAAATGAAGCATGAATTCATGAAACATGAATATTTTGTGTTTACAGATAATTATTCTAAAATTACCATCAATAGCTTTTTATATAGATACTTGAGATATTTTCAAAGTCTATTTGAATAAGTATATTAGAATATCTAGTTCTACTTTCGAACTTTTTCAATGAAGCTGTTCATCAAAATGAATCAAAATCTATTTACGCACATTTTTGTAAAATATTTTGTATATGTAAATAATTGTCAAAAGTCAATCATAAAAATTATAGTCCTTTCATCCCATCACAACACATACCTACACGAATGTTCAATGAGATATTTCCACATTTTACACTAATAACAATCTAATAAACACCTTGCACTGCGACGGAGTGTAGGAAACATTTCGTAAAGGAAAATGTATTGATCTATGTTGTACAGATACAACTTAATTTTTTTAACGGTAAATTATGGATTGTAAATTATTATGACATAAAAATTCACCTCTTGTACATTGTAGGAGAAGTGAAGAATATATCATTCATCTATTAATGCAGTTTCATTTTGTTTTTGGTTATCTGGTCAACAATTTTGTTTTTCAGTATTCGAACCAAATGAGGACAATGCAGAGAATTACAGCAAAATATTTGATGAATACAAAAACTTGGTAAGTGATGAAAACCTGTTGAACGTTAACTGTTTATAACTTGAATTGTCTGCTTTTTAAAAACATAATATAAACTATTTCACAATAAAAATTAATGTATCGTGTAGTTGAAAATACTTGGCTAAATTGTACAAAAGTCTTTACATTCGATGATAGATACACTGATTAAAATTAACATAGAAACATGGATCGATTGAGAAATTCCGTGCAATTTGGAACTGTTTTAATACGTTACATTTCAAAATGTTTCACCAGGAATTACTTCAAATCTGAATAAATTGAATGACATTTAATGATTTCTTTTTAGGCATTTCAACATAGAATATAACTGAAATGTTAAGGTATGTTCTGTGTACTTAAATGTCAAACTTCGCAATTTGCCCGACACAGTCTAGATGCATCAAAGTGCCACGGCCAACTTCAAACAGGCCATGAAGAACGTAGTTCGGCGGTGTTGCCAAAATCGAGCCGGTGGTCTACTCTCCTAGTCGGTTGTTACCAACGTTTCAAGCATTATTTCAACTCTTTTTGTACGTTCCGAACGGATAAAAAATATTATTGGTATTTATAACATACTAAATATTATTCCTAAGCACATATTCCTGTAACAGAAAAATAAGCAAGAAAACAACGATGTTTTCGATAAAGCCCAGTGGGACTTATTTACATAAAAAGTTACATAAAAGATTTGCAAACAAATATTGAAGATATCTTTTTGTCGGAAAATTAAAGTAATTCCGCATTAAATCATAAGCACAGGGAGAAAAACATAAAATAACATGAAATACATAGGTAATAATTGTCAGTCGCGTATCGTTTCTTCTTTGAAAGTAATATTTATATTTGATCATTTAAAATTCGTAGGATATTTAAGAAACTATCCCTGTTTTCTGAAAAATCTTCAAGCATACCACAACTAATTTTAATCGATGCCTCATTTCAATACCATAAACTTTTCTCGAATAAATATGTGAAGGATTGATCCACACTGTCTGGAATACCTTTGTATATTATCAACAAATTTTCTATTTGAGACCATCTATCCAATTTGAAGTCAATAGGCAAAATCCAATCCATCAGTGTACAACAACTTTTTTCCATTCAAAAATACTGTTACTAACATGTCTTCATTCATTGTAATTTGATTATTTATGGTAATAATTTCTTCATTTAAATTAAGAAGATAAAAATGAATTTTGTTGTTAACTAAACCCATTTTAACATTCCAACAATAGGAATATTTATTTCATTTGAGTAATAAAGAATTAAATCTTGAAAATTGATAATTAAATCTGTCTGTTCAAAAATGTTATTCAAATAATCATTGTGAGCTAAATAATTTCTCCGCCTTTTCTCTGGGCTTTTCCTAGGTGAGGGCATATTTTTTGACAAATAAAGCGGTAAATTAGGAAAAATAGAAGGAACCGCATGAGGAACTCTTCTTGTTTTTTTGAGTGTGCTTACAATCCCACCAGGTGAAACAAATTTCTCTTCTCTGATGATATCAGTTTCAGGAAAATGCAAGGCACAAACAACTGAATATTTTGTTCGAGCCCAATTATCTCGTGCTATAGATTTCAGTCATTTACTCTTTAAAAATTCATTTTTAGGGAAACTAAAGGTACTAGTTTCTATTAGAAACTTATCTATTCCAAGCTTGAAACTTACTGAATCACCTACGGAACACCTATCCTCTACACTATATTTCATAAAAAAATTATTTGTAAGTAATCCTTACTCAAAACAAAACACAAATTTGATTTTGATTCGACTAAATAGGTACACACAAAACACTTCGTTTTTATAGTTTGATGTTATGTTATCCACAAACTATCATCACTAGCACCTATATTACACTATACAAAATTGATGAATAGAGGATTAATACTGAAACCGTAAAATATTCAACTTCAAACTACGAAAGTCTTAAAAAATACAAAATTCGTTTCTTTGAAATCGGTAAGCACACTAACACTTTGCTTTTTTTAGTTTGATGTTGAGATTTCAACAAATTATCAACAACAACACATGTTATTACGCTATGCACAATTGGAAAATATAGAATTTATACTAAAAGCTCAAATTATTTAACTTCAATCTGCGAAAGTTTTGAGAAGTGTCCTATTTGCATTAGTGTATAAGCTAAACTAATGGCGGGGTTGCAAAATTCCATAGACCACCAGCGCGACACTCATTTCATGACCTGTTTGGAGTCGGCCGTGGAAGTGTTATAGAAAGTTTAACATAAGTTAAATCAACTATATACTTACATATTTCTTTTTCTTCTATAAGACACTATCAGTATCTCATTGGATCATGATAATATGAGAAACAACTGCCCTGAAAATATCTGTGAACATTTTCTGAGTCACCTCCAAAGCTATGAATTCTGTGGACATCTCACAGATCGCTTTCACTTGACTTTCCCTTTAATTTCAGCACAGAAATTGAAGGATTATCTTTCAAGTCGCACAACCTGTAGCGTAGCCAGAAATAATTATTTGGGTAGAATTAGTTTTATGATGAACGACGCATATATTTGAAACTGTCACTTTTACATATTTATAGGTATTTGGGAAGGGAATACATCCCGAAATTCTCCATCTACGCACTTGCGCAGGGCGTGTCCGATGTATAACAATTTTCTTTACTTCATTCTTCTGATTAACCTTCGAGATGTTTCCATCATTCATTGGACTTCTGGGTTTCTACATCTTTCCACGATAATATGTACAACTTGAAGAGGTCAATTCTATTTCGCGGTAAAAGTACAATATTTTCTTGTTCATATAATAGGGCAAAAAAATAAAACCGCAGGTGACAGGTGAAAAATAACAACAGCATTCGGAACGTGCCTTATGCCAGATTTAATTTACCTTATTACTAGCACGAATGAATGAATATAAAATAATACTAAACAAAATTGCATTACTAAAAAAAATACCGAATGCCCCTGGCTTCTTCTGTTTGTACCACTTTTTATACTTTGGAAAGGTACACTTTTTGATCCATCTCTGTGCTGCATTTCATCTTGAGGTCCGTTTAATAATAAACTCTGACGAAAAAGGTCTAATAAAACTAAGCCATCACAAACTTAATCAAAATTTCTTCCAGTACTAGGAATTAACAAATTAACATTCAAATTAATAATTAATATATTTGAATAAAAATGATAATATACAGAATCTATGTAAAAAATTAATATATAAAGATACGAAATAATTCCGAAATCTTGTAAATAAATATACATTTTCTGGGATAAAATGAAATAGTCTGCGTCATTGTCGTGCCCCAAACCACCATTTGAAAACAAAAATGAGGAAGACCTATTGCCCCCTGAAACAAATTGAACCTTTTACGGGAACAGTAGATTTTCAAGTATGAAAAATAGCATCATGTACTATTTCAGACTATACGAGTAGCGATCAAAAAGTAAGGTTACATTTCACCTTACTGCAATTTTGCAGGCTACATCCGTTCGATATTTTCTGTTATAATAATAATAATTTATTATATTTTAACAATTATTGCAGATTGTAACAAAAATGGTAAAACATGTCACTGTAATAATTAAGTTTAGCCGTATGTTCACTCACCACAGGCTACGTTCTTTGTGAAAAAATTATTATCTTTGTTTAGGAAACATAATTGAAAAGATACTCGTAGATCTTAAAATTAGAATAGTTACGATTGTTTTACCTATATAATTGTAATACGAGAACCTTAAATAAAGATTATTATTATATTATTATATTCCCTAAAGGATTGGAGTTACACACTTTTCAAATAATTCGTTTAACATGTAGAGTTCACAATTCATTACTTACTTCATTATTCTGTACTTCCCCCCTAAAAATCCCCATCTCATGTACGCACGTAAGTCTTTCTGTTGGTACACTTGTCCTAAACGTCTCAAGTGTATTGCATTTTTTGTTTGTGAGAGCCATTAATGTAATTTTTTACTGTCGAATAACATTAGAGGCTAAGTGGTCGAGCGGTATAGTGACCATATAACGCTTTCGACCAACTGGTACTGTAAGTCCAACTGATCTATAGGTATAGATCAAGACCTCCGCTCTTAAAACGATGATAATCATAATAACATGGGAATCAAAACTTTTTTATATTTCGTGTAAAAACTGCAATAAAGTGCTCTTACACTCTTGAAATGGTCACAGTGACATACGGTGAGTCTGCTTTTATTTTATTAAAATAAATTAAACTCTTGGCTTAATATTTCACGATTTATTTAGCAATATGAATAGTCAACATGTTTCGAGCGTTAGCTCATTTTCAAGACTCCTCTAACATGTTGCTCGAAACATGTTGACTATTTATATTGTTAAATAAATCGTGAAACATTAAGCCAAGAGTTTAATTTATTTTGATATTCAATTACGTTTTACCAAGAGTTGAGCGAGAATTCAATCTCAGTGCTTTTATTTTAATAAATTTTTTACAAGTGGAACTCTTCCAAGAAGACCGAGAATCCACCAATGACGAAGCCCGCTCTGAACGTACCAGCACGTCATCAATAGACGACAGCGTTGAAGAAGTGAAGAAAATGGTGTTAAGGAATCGTCGAATAAGAAATATTCGACGATGTTATTAAAAAGTGAATAAGAAAAGTTGCTGATTATATCAGCATCACATTTTGGGCATGAGACGTGTCAGCAATGCTTGTTTCTAAATTGCTGAATATTTTGGCCAAGACAATATCAAAGTCACCGTATTCACCAGATGTAGCCCCATGTGACTTTTTCCTCTTCCCGAGATTCAAAAACTGAATATTAATGGAGAAATAAATATTTTTCGATAAAAATAAAGACTCCTTCCTTATTGATTATTATAGCTCGTTCATTATCTAAATTTCAATCTTAGGGTTCAACTGTTCTGGCGTTACATTGGAAACAAACATTCTACATCAGTACATAGTTTTAATTTTTACTCTATATTATTGGTACATATTGATAAAATATCAACTATCTTTCATGATAATTTATTGAAATGCCTCATTTAAAATATGAGCACATTCATATATCTTAAACGGTCAATATATTTTTAAATGAATTTTTAATAATTTTCTTATATTTTGGGTATTTTGTCATTCTGGAACATCAAAGACATTTCGCAAATCATTATGTCATGATTCCTCATTTTGACGTGAATCATATAATGGGTAAATAATATGATTTATGAATTTTATATTTTGTAAAAAAAATTTGTCTATGGATATACTTTATAACATGTTATTTTCAAGGTTGACTTCATGCTGGGAAATTTCATGGAAGATATCGGAATCACACCTTCACAATTCGAACATGCCTGCAATAAAGGACATGATCGCCATTCATTGCGTTTTGATCAAGTAGGTTCATTTTATACATTTAACTTGCTATAAAATATGTAGAAAATGTTCCATAGTAAAAACATATATGATAAAATATAATGAATAAAATTATACAATTGAATGACCCTTTATGGGTCATTCATAATAATGAATGAACATAAAAAATAATAAGGTTTTATTGCCGGAGAAATAGTCAAATCAAGTGAAGAAATTATTGGTACAATCCGAATAATAACTATAAACCCACTACGTTCATTAAAATTTCCTGGTAAACATTCGGTGAAGAATAAACGTCGGCCCTTTGGCGAAGCGGAGATCAAATCTTCCAATCAAGAGAGCTCATGCTGAAACCGAAAACGGGCACTGATCCTTTGCAAAGAATTGCATGTTTACATACAGTCAATTGTATTTACGTTCCACTTAGTATTCATTCCAGCAATAAGTTTCCTTAATCTGTTATTTTTGTATTAATGTCACCATAAGAATAACTTGGAAAATAAAGCAAGAATTCATATTTCGATTAAAACATTACACACACATCCAGCTGTAGAACTAAAAGAAAATCTTTCAAATTGTTATCAGATTATCATATACTTAAATCTTAATGATTTTAATGAAATAAACTTAAATGATGATTTAGCGAAATATGTATTATTTGAATGATTTCCAATAAAAACTATTGTTGAAGCTTCTAGGCAAAACTAAATATCCATAAAGAAACAATATTTAAATTTTTTTCACAGAAAAAATACATATAACACTTCGAAATATTACCTACTTCTTTTTTGGATATAGTATTAACAACTGATGTAATATATAAATAACGGAGATTTATTAACTGTACAAATGACCACATAAGTAGAAGAATTCAATACACGATAAACTTGGGCGTTCCGAAAATGTTCATCATAGTGCTTTAAATTTATGTATTTCACTCAGCATTGCTTCTGTTATGCCGAAAATCATATCGCTTATTTACTTTTATCACATTTAGTATGAAAGTAAAATCCTTTCTATTAGAAACAGTTCTTTTTTCATTTTTTGTTATCAAACAATAGATGGCTACACCAATATCATTTTGTAACTTAATGTATGGATAGTAGACTATTCTGGATAAAACGGATTTTTTCAACGTTAAATAATGCGCCATCTGTCGACGAGAAGTAATGTTAGTTTTATACTAGACTATCCGATATAAATTAACATCACTTACGGACGGTACCTTATAAATATTTCTTTTAGGACCTCTAATAATATTGATATGGTTATTAATGATAATAAATCGAGAGTGCACGAAAATAATATGTGTGTCGTGTATAGAATTAACTGTGGTAGTTGCGATATACTTTTCAAAGGAAGAATTTTTACAAATTTCCAATTGGATAATCTGAACATAGACGACGTTTTGAAAGGAACAAAACCGATTCTCATTATGCGTACTTCATTCAATAGAGGAAAATCATGAACCTATTTCAAAGTTTATAAAATATCAAACAGGGAGAGTTTGAACGAGAAATTCCTAGAATTTTTTTTGTCAGTTAATCAGTTCTTAGAATCATTACAAATCAATAAATTAAAAAATTCTGGTGTTATACTTAATAATCAGTTATATTTGAATAATAGTAAATTACTTAGCATTTTAAATAGTGGAAGTGTCGGTATCGGCTCAGAATAATAACCTTCCAAAAAATTTTTATACCTATTGTGATTCTTTCATTATCTGTTTTCAAACGTATTCTGTGATAGTTCCTTCTCCTTCCTAAGTTTTTCTTGATTATTGGAACTCTAGATTATGTATAAGTATCTGTTATTTGTATATTATATCAGTTGTTAACATCGTTTTACTAATCCGCATAGTACAAGATGTCTGTATTTAAATATTAATTATTTTTTTCTGTTAGAATATTTTTGAGCAGATATGGGCAGCTAATAACTATGAAATGTTCAAACGAATGATGACGCAACGAAACGTAGAGCTTCAACTTCAGGCTTTAGAACTCATTGAACAAAAATATGGAATTATGCCGCAGTCTTTTATTCCAACAAAAAAAGCTCATGCGGTAGTTGAAAGAATACCACAAAAAAATGAAGAACAACTCGATGTGAAAGAAAATATTGAAAAAGTAGTTTTGGAAGAGGTTTCTAAGTAAAAGTATCTACATTTTTCTTTGATTTGTAAATGTATGCTGTAATTTTTCAGGAAATTTCCAGAAGGTGAACCATCAAATGCACCAGAAATTCAATTTTTATTGGAAGAAAAAGAGATACTAGAAAGCACAAGAGGTAAGTGATTAATTGAAATTATTTGAGTATATTCGTTTAATGTTGCTGAATATTTATAGACAAAATACAGTCAGTTTCAGTGGAAACTGAAAAGGATGTTATACCACTAGAGAACAACAAGAATAATAAACATGATCATGGTGATTTGAATTCCATAGAAGGTATGTAAGTAATATTTCTAAATAAACTTTGAAAATAGAACGGTAATATATTTTTTTTAATTTTAAGAAATGATAAGGGATGACCAGATGGTTCATCTGGCCATCCCTCTTCTGTCTTATGGAACTTTCCCTATATCTGCACTAAATTCTGAAAGAAGAGTATCAGATTAAATAATATCACCTAGGTAGTCACTTGCATACACTGAACTTTGCAGGGTAATTAAACACTGAAATAATGTTTCTGGCAATTCCCCAGAAGATTAAATTAGTAAAATAATAATTACACGATTAATGTTTTCTGTACTCAACTGATCTCTAGAAGAAGGGTCGACACGACTGTCGCGATCTCGGTTTGTTCTTAGTGTTTCACAAATGAGGGTCTAAAAACAAACCCAAACCCATCGAGAAGTCTCCGATCGTTCGATTCATTCACCTTGTTTACATTCAAATAACGGTTTTAAATGATATTAACATCAACGAAGAAATAAAATGAAAAACATTTTTAAGATTACTTCATTAACCAACAATCAAATGTAATCAACAAAATTGGTTTTTTAAATTTATGTGTAAAATGGCATGTATTTTCTAAATGAGAGGTAATAAGAAATACTTGTCTAAAAATCACTGACTTGTTTAGACACTGA
This sequence comes from Henosepilachna vigintioctopunctata, assembly GCA_030704895.1. Taxonomy (NCBI): domain Eukaryota; kingdom Metazoa; phylum Arthropoda; class Insecta; order Coleoptera; family Coccinellidae; genus Henosepilachna; species Henosepilachna vigintioctopunctata. Next base: position 7,551,718 of record JARQZJ010000031.1, read on the forward strand.
TTTTTAGACAAGTATTTCTTATTGCCTCTCATTTAAATATGAACTATCACAGAGTTGATTCATCGTCCATTGAATTTATTATGTATTTTCTAATTTACCTAAGGTTATCTCAAAATTGGTCGGCGATCTTCAATCGAACGGCGGTTTTGCATTTAGTTACCTTCTAAAGTTTTTGTTTCAAAGTTTTCGGTATAGAATAACTACCTATTCTATTGAAAACCCAACCTTAACAAGTAAACATGTACATGTGACAACAATAAAATGATATTTTCATCTATACTTATTCCAAATTGTAAACAAAAATTTAAAAATGAGACAAGAAATTATATTTTCCATTAAAAAAATACTGAACGAGTTAATAACATGATTTTCATGAGAATGCCTTAAAATATTTGGGACAGAATTATAAATAGAGTCAAAATTGGAGACATGAAGAAGTGAACCAGTCAACACTTGAATTTCAGAAATTCAATTTTCCATCGTATTATTTATACAAAAACTAAAACAAGATTTTTGATTATACGAAAATGACATCTACTTCATGTAAATTAATTATCACAGTTATAACAAAAGCTTGAAAATTGAAAAAAAAATTTAGAGTATTGGCATTTACTTCGTACAAATCCATTATCATTATAATTATTTGAATTCAAACAATTGAATTTTATTTACACTTTCATTGTCATAACGTGACAATGTTAACGTTTCTCAGACTCTAAACGTTAACAGAATATGATTTCAATAAAAGGAAATAGTCAAATTTCCATGTATACCTATATTCAAATTTAACGCATTGTTTTTGAACGCACAGTAGCTTAGTCAAAGGGCATACCAAACTGACTCATTGATTATTATAACTCTATACCCTTTTCAAAGGTATAGAGTTATCGAGACGTTAAGAATTTGTAATGCATTTATACTATATAATTGAAGTTATACGATTTTCTTGTATTATACGATATTTATATAGACAACTATTTCAACTTTTTGAAAGTTTTGAAAAAATATTGCATTTATACACTTTTAATTACAGAATATCAAAAAATACCTACTAACAATTTACAAAAAGATGAAATATCCACCGTAATCCCTTCTGGCATTGAAAAAACGATTGATAAGTTATCGAGTATCAAGAAAGTGAGTTCAAATCGGGTGCTCTGGTCAGAATGTTACGTAATAGAAATTCCTGTTCCAGATTGATGAATTAGAACTTAAGAAGCGGCAAGAATACTTGAAAAAGCAAAGGGATAAACTGGTTGCTTTAAAGAAAGAAGAACGACGTAAACAATTCGGTAAGGCAGAAGTTGAATCCGTTGCAAAAAAAATCCGACCCAAGTCTGCAAAAGCTGCAGAGGCTATTCTGATTGGAGAACAATCAGCTATTCCTCACCAACAGCTTCAGCTACGTAAGGCCTTAGCTGAGCGATTAAAGGTTGAAGTCGTAGATAAAAACAAGGAATGATGGCTTTGAAGTTGTGATATATACTTTAGGCACTGTTATTAATTCATACCACAAATTTGCTGATGATAAATTTTTTTTTTCATTATCTTTATATTATTGCATATGTACAGCAAGTACGGCATATTTTCAAAGCGGTTTTAAAATATAATAAAGGTTTATATCATAATAGATTAGCTTCATTTCATTAAGCATTTACATACAACACAAAATTAGAAGAAAAACAGGAGACGTTTTATAATGATAAAAGTAACAATGTCGACAAATAAAAATTCCATCCATTAATAATAACCAAATTGATTTCCATGTCCCTATAATTATTATAAAATACCCGGATCTGTCGCTCATTCATAGCTGTAACTATGTCAAGTATTTGAGAATACAGTAACACATTAAGTTCAACGTTTTAATGTAATTAATCTATGCACACGTTTCATTAAATCATGTATTGAAGGTTAACATTAATTGATTACAGTAGCTCAAGATATGATTACAACAACAATGTTTCTTGAAATTGACCTACGAAAAACAGAATGTATTATTGACCTTCTGTATAACAGGTCTTCGAAGTAATCATATGTTCTGTTATCAGTTGTAAAATTCTTCAGGATTTATTCTCTTATCTGCCCTATTCAATAATTACTCAAAGCATTAACACTGAATTAAGATTTATCAACGACGTACATAGTGTTCACGTGTTCATTGTCTTGAAGAAAAGTAGTCGAAGATTATCACAAAGTTAATGAAGGGTCGATTCAAGTGGACAACCCATTGACATTTATATTTGAGGTTTTTGTCCTACATTGCCCAAAGATGGCTGAGTGAACAAAATAGCAATTACTGATATATTTAATAATTTTGTAAGAATGAAGGCAGTAAAAAATTAAGCTTTCGATTTTCATAAGTACAAAATCCTTAGTCTATTCCCACATAAATTACTAATTTTTAAGAATCCCATAGTCAGGATAAATAATTTGGGATGAAATATTTCTTAAAACTTAAATTTCAAGATCCATGTACCATAAAGTTCAGGAATTAAAAATTCTTTTTCACAATTGCAGTTACTTTAATCTTACCTTTTCGTATTTATCCTAAATTTCTTTACAGAAGATTCTTCCAATTAAGAACCATTTCAGAAAATTTACATACCTTTAATTAATCATATTAATTTGTATAGTAGCTTGCAAGATGAAAGATTTTAGCATTTCATTTCCTATATATCAAAAGAGCTGTTCTCAGTCCCTTTATCGTGGAATTTTAGATGAGAAATTAGATAACAAAATCTCTAAAACCTCTCAATACACTAATATATATATATATATATATATATATATATATATATATATATATATATATATATATATATATATATATATATATATATATATATATATATATATATATATATATAAAGAAATGAAGTTTTTGTGCTTATGGCACTGAATGAAATATATAAGGAAATGAACACTAGAACATTCATTCGAAAAATTCAAATTAATCAAAAGAATGTTATAGTAGAGCTAGATATGTGAACATGTATGATGTGATGCCTCTATTATCCTTCAAGGGATAAATGTCAGAGAAATATTGAAATCGATGCCACACCTGATGGAAGTGCTAGAAATATGTTTTTTTCTGCAAGGAACTCGTCAATTGCACCACGTCCATCGAAGTGAGGCAACGATTTCAAACCCCAAGCATGTTCTTATGACTCCAAGTGGAGTGACGGTAGAGTGATGAGACTCCACAATTCCATCTACAAAAATCAGTAGAAAGCATCTCAAATTGTCGACTCACTTCGAAGGACGTGGTGCGACTGACGAGTTCCTTGCAAAACGAAACATACGTCTCGCACTTCCATCAGGTGCGCCATCGATTTCTAAATTTCTCTAACATTTATCCCTTGAAGGATAATGGAGGCATCACATCGTACACGTTCACATACCTAGCTCTACTATAACATTCTTTTGGTTAATTAGAATTTTTCGAACGAATGTTCTAGTGTTCATTTTCTATATATATATATATATATATATATATATATATATATATATATATATATATATATATATATATATATATATATATATATATAGACATAATTAGCTTATAAAACACTTAGAAGTCTTGAAACAGAGATGGTTTAATTTATTATGTTGCTATTACAATTTACCTTACCTTCTTAAAATCTTTTTTGTCAAAATATATCAATCAAAAAAATAAATCTTTTATTGATATATACTTATATTAAAAATACTTATATTTAATTAATTGTACTTGCATAGTACTTTTTACTTCCTAAATAAATACAGCTAAAAATTTTAATCACAATGATAGGAAAGAAAGTTTCACAATTACTATTGTGTACTAAATAATTTATGTTAATTGTGACATAACATGGTTATTTAGCATAACAACCTTTACAAATTATGAAATTTGTAATTTTCAAGGAGACACATTTTAAACAGTATAAATATTGTTAATGGAACAGAAGCACAAATGCTAGGATTTAAACCTTTGAAAGTGAGGACTTTTAGATGACTGTTTTGAACTTTTGAATTTTATTTACTATCCCGAAATTATTAAGCTCATTTCCAATTTTTTTTTATATGATTAATGGACTTCTGTTGAAAATAGATGTCAATCCAACTTACATCAATCAAATTAAAAATTAAACAGTATGTTACGAGTTCACCATTTTATTCTCATAATTGTAATATCTAATCTGAAAATCAATATATAACATAAATAAGTGAATAAAATTAATTTTTCCTTTAGACTATATACAAAATCATTAAGAAAAATAACTAAGCAGACTACAGCTGTACCACTTCATACTGCTTTTTTGAAAATTCAAATTAATTAGTAAATCCTCATTTCATAACATATGTAATGCTGGATGATTTTTGGAATAAATCAGGAAAAATATAATCTCATATACATATACAATAAAGAGAAACAATAGACATTCAATAATGTATCACATAAATTGATAAAAATAGTCAGAGAAATTGGAAAAGTAAAAACAAAACCAACAGTACGAAGTATGAATTTATATTCTAAGCACTCCATTGACACTACACTCACTTTAGATGATATATTTGACTATGCTATCTACTTATAGATACTAATTTAACTTATTCTACATTCCAAATTCATGTCACCTTGTTCTCAAAAATCTCGTACATATTTCAATGGCTCGCCTGTATATATTACAATTTTCATTTGTACATTGTAAAGACAATTTTAATTCATGTTTTCCTACATCAAATATCAAAATTCGTTACTCCATAAACAATATTAAGATAGAATAAAAGAATTTATATTTTATAGTTTTAGTGATAATAAAAAAAAAACATGTTGCTAAGAACACAAATCTTGAATTTCAATTTATTGAACCAAATAGAAATATTTTCCATATTAATCAACAAACATAAGAAATAAGTACAGGCGGCGAGAATTAGCAAATGAATTGAATTTATTGAACCAGATGAAAATATTCTTCCATATTAAAAAAAAATCAATAAATAAGTACAAGTATGTCTAAGACAAATAGAAAAACCAAAATAGGAGAATTTTAACTATAAATTATATATGCAAAGTTTTGGGAAAAATTAACTGCATAAAATCTTATAAATTAAAATAGTATCAAAAAGAACATTTCAAAGAATGTCAACTAATGATATTATAGAAAAATAACACCATGATTGTAAATATTTTTAGGTGTAAAATGTTGAATTACAGGCTGAATTACAGTTGAAATGCATGTTTTATGTCTGAAAGTAAGTTTTACCAACCTTTGTTGAAAAGATCACGTCATTTAAATCTAGTTGTGAAGCTTAATCTAATACTGCTAATTAAGTAATGGGTAAAATATATGATATTAGAGCACCGGTTTTTTCTTAATATTAGAATTATGATATTTAATATTAATTTTCCCTGAACAACATTTACAATGTACAAATAAAAAAGAATTCTATAATAATATATCCATTACATCACATGGTAAAAATGAGAAAGAGATATATTTACACAATTAAAAAATGAGTTTTCAATTTTCAACTTTTATAGATGCACTTATAAATTTCAGAAAAATTAATGATTCCAATGTTACATGATAGTGCTTTCTGGCAACAATTACATGCGGACAAATTTCACAAATTACAATTTTTACTGTTTTATACAAAAGGAAGCATTCTATTATAAAATATTGTGCTCGCCCATCATTCTGATAGGACAAATAACTTACAACATATACACATTTTCCATATGAAAAGGTGAAAAAGTGTATGATTCAAAAAAGAAAAATGATTCACCAAGATGCTTGCAATTTCATCTTAATAAATTTGGGAATTAACCAGATCGCTCATTTATTGTTTTTAGTTGTTAAATTTAGAAAAAAGTAACATAATTCCATATGAACAAGATCGAACATGCAATCATTTAGAAGTTTTATCATGATTGTTTTGTTAATTCCCACAACTAATATGAAAAAACCTAAAATAATTTTTCAAATAAATAAAAATATAAAACGCCATCGATTGTTTCCTCCAAAACAGTATATTACTTATGTATATATTAGCACAATACAACTTGCTTGACACTGGCTTATTAATTGACCATTCTTATCGAACACTTCACATGAGATCACACTAGATGCACTCCACTAATGTTTGTGGCGTACTTACCATCGGCGAATCGGTTCAACTATGACAGTCTGGGTCGTTTGGTTACTTCACCAGGTTCTTCATCCTCTTCATCTGAATCTCCACCTTCGTAATCCACAAGACCCTGAAATAATATCATTTAAAATAAGCAGAATATTCAATGTTATAAGAGTTTATACATATGATGATATGCATGCAGCTTTCTATTGAACCAAATAACAAATTTGAACAATACTGCAAAATCTAACCCTATTCATAATTTGATTTAATAAACAATATTTAGAGATGACTGTTTAGAAAATGAAAACATGTACAAAATAGGAACCTCAACAAATTACGTAAAAACATATAAACCATAATTTCAGGCAAATATGTCCAATGAGTTTATGCCTTTACAGACATTATTAAAGTTCAATTAAGTAGTTATGAAGGAGCAAATACTTTCATTGTACTGAAATTGCATAGGAACACTCAGACAAAATTCTATTTTGAAAGATTTTTAAATTCTAACTCACCCTTTTGAACAAAGAAGATTTATTTTCATTTGGATTAGGTGATGTGGGCTGTGGGACTGTCGAATTTGCATTAGCATTGTTGTTGAGTACACTTGCTTTTGGTGACGAAGAATTATTATTTATTTTTGCTCCATTAGCTTCTTGTTTTTTATCTATTATTTTACCTATACTATCTAGATCAGTGTCGATTTTCTTCTTCAAAATATCATTAGTAGATTGAAGGTCAGGTTCAGTATCTTCAAAATCATCATCCTCATTAAACCAAATTTCTTCTTCTTCCTCCAATTGTCTCTGGTCTCTTCGATATCTGCTATTTCGCAATATCGAAGGCACACTAAAATAGAGGCATTCATGTTTAAACATATTACTTATTTTATTTTCAATGGATACACCATTCTATAGAGCGAAATTGTAAATTTATAATATTCACAAATCAGAGAATAAATAAATTAATCAAAAATTAGTATCACTATATTTCATTTCATTTTTTTGAACAACCCAACCAATGTGTAATTACGAACATTTGTCAAAATGTGATTGAACGAATAGATTTTGAATTATTTCATATTCATCTCTTGCATAAATCTTTTATAAAAAAATATATATAGAGGAATATTTAAAGTTAATTTGAAATATATGACCATCTATTAGAGTATATTTTAAAATATCCTCCAGAAGCAATACAAATTTATTTATACGTATTATGCATTAACATTTTTCAAATCAAAGGCGTACAATATAAATAAAGTTATAATTGAAACATTTCAGACAAAAGAAAAGTGGTAATGATTTTTTATTTTTTACATACAAGGGCTCACTCAACAGACAGTTTAAAAATGTCCTATAATAGAGCAGCACGTATTACAAATGTTAATTACCTATAAAGTAAGTTATATCTAATATGTATATCTTATAGAAATTCTTTATACATCCATCAAAATAAAGTTTTCAATGCATTGACTTAAATCTTTTCATCAACAAACAAAATACCTAATTCTACTAAAAAAAAAAAAGATTAGATAAGTACATCACGTAAGGATAACTCTATAAAAACTGATAATTATTCTATTAACGACCTTTAAATAATCTCTTTTCAAATGTCTCTTGAAAGTTATGAAATACGGAGAGAAAATATCCAAGTTGGTCTCTATACTTATCAAGTTTAGCCTATTGAAAGATCTATGGATGAGTGAATTCAACATATAATTTGTTTTGCTCTGCCCAACAACCAGTATTGTACGATTTCTTACTACATATGGAGAACAATTAAAGTTTATAAGGATCGTACATGCAGCAGAATCTGTTAAGTCATTAAGTAATTTGTAGGAGAAATATATATCAAAGTACTCGGGAACGTTTACAAATTACGTAAGGCTGTTTTTTCAATATTTTTTGCCCCCCTAACCCTATGTAAGGAAACATAAGGTTAGGAGATATCCACTCCCCTCTCTTACGTTAGAATTGGCTATTAAAAATAGAGAAAACAATTTAATGCACATCAAAAAGTTCTAACGTAATGACGTTGTATGAAAAGTAAATAACTAACATATGTATGTATTATAGTTTATTATGAGTAGTTTATAAAAAAAATCTTAAATACAACTAGAAAAATTGAAAATTATTAATCAATATAATAACTAATCAGCATTTGTCGCAAAAGGGTTTGTTAACCAGTCTGACGTAGAGTTGACAACTGGGATACTATTTCATTCATCTACTTTTCCATCGACTTGCTGCTCTTCATCACTTCTACCCTCTCAGTATGTTTATCGAGTTTTGAATCCTCAAATATACACATGATCTCATTCTTTTTCTTTTTTTTAAGATTGATTTTGATTCAATTATCCATTTTTTGGCTCTTTTACTTTATGACCCAGTAATTTCATGTGTGAAGTCACTCCTTTTTTTGATGCAAAATACATTCCACAAATAGTGCATACTCTGTTATCTATTTCATCTCTAACTGATGGACAGTAATAATCATACGACATTTCTTTATTTGGTTGGTAATCGATTGACAAGTTCAGCGATAATCTTTGAAACAGCGGTAGATATCTTTGCTTTTCTTCAGTATTAGTTAGTGGCTGCGCTTGTAAAAATAACCATTCTTGTATGTCATAGAACATGGACGAGGAAAAAAAGCGCTACCAAGTACATCTCGTAAATTACTTCTCAAAGGTTTACAACAAGTTTCTTCAGTACATTTGACTACCTATATATTCGTAGAATGCGTATCTGCAGAGATTTCAAGTCGTACCGACTTTGGCGTTTGTTTTATCGCGGTATATGCATAGAGATATTACAGACTCTATGTAATATCTGTAAATATCTCTATGGGTATATGGCGTTCATGCGCCGACAACTTTTGGTTTTGTTTTGAGTGCGGCCGAATACTGATAGTATAGAAACTAGTATAGAAAGCATCGAATTTCATTCGGAGCTTCACGCGCTGTTCTTTGAATTCGAGATGTTATACGAAACAATTTAAAATTGCAGAAAGTCACCACGCAAAGTAGCATTTTAACATAGTCGATAACCTTACGTAAGTATGATGAATATCCGCCCTTCCCTCATGTCAGGTTTCATAAGGGATTGCCAACCTCTCCCCCCCCCCCCCCCAATAGGCCTTACGTAATTTGTAAACGTTCCCTCACGTCTCAGACTCAAACATTCCAACCTATACAATTTCACATTACTCTCATATGAGAATCCATGACGGTATCTGTTAAAACGGAAATTAAGTGCATTAATGAACTTCCGTTGCACATTTTCTAATCTATTTGTGTATCATAATTTGGATTCCACACGACCGACGCGTACTCTAACTTTGATCTCACAAAAGATTTATACAAAGCAATAACAGACTCAAGTCGACCAAAAGGCCTAGTCATTTGTAATATGAAACCCAGATTTCTGCGAGCCTGTTCGACGAGCCTTTAATATGCAATTCAAAGGTTAGTTTCTTATCAAGTCTACCACCCAAATCATTCACAGAACTGACTTCAGTCAAATATTGACCCGACAATTTCAAACTGGAAGAGATAGGATTTTTACTCCTGGAGAAAAGACTATGATGGCATTTGATCAAGTTTTGCTGCAACTTATTGAGTCTGCAGTAGTCAGAGAATGCATTAAGATCGTACTGTAAAAGAGAATCATTGTTGAAGGATTTTATCTGCTTCGATATTTTTCGATCATCTGCATAAAGAACTATATCGGTATATCTAAAACATTCGCCAATATCATTCAAAAACATAAGAAAAATAAGTGGTCCAATATGTGAACCCTGCGGTACACCTGATGTCACCGGTAAGGAATTTAATCTGGAACCATTCACAACCACATACTGTCTTCGGTCATTCATAATATGAAGGGAGAAACCCCAGGAGACTTCCATGCAGCCCGAAATTTTCCAGTTTTGTCATGAGTGTTGAGTGGTTGGACCCCATCAAAAGCCTTGGAGAAATCAGTGTATATTATACATACAGATGTTCCTTCCTCGAAATTTCTCAATATCCGCTGTACGAAAGGCAGCAAATTTGACACAACAGACCCACCAGAGAAAAATCCCTGTCAACATGGAGTGAGATAGTTTTTAATTTGAAAAAGCAGACTTTTGGTGATTATGGACTCAAACGTCTTAGACATTTGGTCTATAATTTTTTACATCGCTTTTATCGCCTTGGGATAAAAATCTTCCATCTTGAGGGGAACTTCCCTTCAATTAAGCATTTATTCAAGATCATATGGATTGGTTGGAGGATGGATGAAATGCAGTTTTTCAAAAATATTTGTCAAAATTTTCCATGGCCTCTAAGCATTCCTCTTGGCTAATATGTGTTATGTTGAAATTATATGGTCTATCAGTCAACCTTACAGTCTGCTTTTCTTGTGAAGTATTTTGAAATAAGGAGAAAGATGTTCGTTTACATATATTGCACAGGCTTCAGCATTTGGGTGGACGATCTTAGTGGTGAGGTTTCGTCCTCCATTTCCGGAAAGCCGTTAGAAAAGCACTCCTCCCAGAGGAATTGACAAACTTCACTATAATATTCTTGGGAGTTCCTTTCACCTGGTCAGAAAATTGCGAAGTCGATGGATAGTCTCACTCTCAGATACAGCGAAATTCACTTCGTGTCCGATTTTCTTAAGCACCTCGATCATATTCTTATTTTTTCGTTCCTGGACACCACATATCTCGATATTATTCGATCGACTCATTTGTTTCATCAATTCTACTTCGGATTTCAATGAACTACATTCTTTTTTCACCACCATGAACTCAAATGATAAATCAAACATAATAATGATGGATAAAAAATATCATTCACTAAATTTCTAGGATCTATAGTTTTTATATATTGATATTGTAAACTAACAATAACATAAATAACACCTTAGGTTTATAGAGAAGCTATAAACAACAATACCATATTACACAATACCAGTGTTAACTGAAAAAAATTTAAGCTGAATGCAGCATACATAGTAATTTATTTTTTTAAATGAAATCAAGTCAAGCATTAATTTAAATTTCCAATATATATTTCCTGCTATATTATAGCTGAAGTATTTGCATGAAAATTTAAAAAATTAAAATATTCAGAATACACTTGAGACACAATAGATATTAAATACTGCTACTATTGAATCAAAAAGTTGATGTTCTATTTATAAAAGAAATTTAAAATTACTTACATATCTAATCCTCTTTCAAGACTATTCCTCTCTCTGTCTTTTAGTTTGTCTTGATGCTGATCATATCTGGACTTAAGAGACTTGAAAGTCTGAACATAACAAATATCTTCCAGGTACTTTCCATAGTTCTCAACAACATGGGAGCATAGAGTTTTAATGTCTTCAATTTTTATGAATTCAAACATTTCTATAATTGCTGAATCAAGTAAATTGTAGCGACCATTATTTTTGACAAATGCGTCAATTACAGGTGCAAACAAATGACCCTTGATGATGTATCGATTGTAAAATTCATCTTTCAATGCTATCAACTTTCGCATGAAACGTAAAGCACACAATACAAGAAACTTATGAGTAGATTTCATTAGAACCAATATTTTACGCAAAAGGTCTTTGTTTAAAATGCAATTCTTTATATGGTAAGTGTGATGTTCCACACAAAACGATAACAGTTCGAGAATCAATCCTAATAACTGTACACTACGGTAATCTTCTTTCTGAGGGGTATCATTTGCAGTGTCTGCGAGCAATGGCGCTAAATAGAAAAGAGTTTTAAAATAATATAAATAACTAGTAACTAAAATCTTACCTATTAAAATTTGAACACTATGTTTATAGAAGAAATTCAAAAAATCAGTTTTTTCTGATTTATTAGCTGAAGTTAACATATTTTCAGGATCTAACAAAATTCTCAAAACACCCATTAGCTGCACAGCACCCCCTACTTCTGGATCGGTATCATTAATCATTTGCTCTATGATTATATTCAACAGCATTTGATCCTGAAAGAATAAAGTTTTACAACCACCATCAAACTAATATTTAGAATTTCTTCAAAACATTATTATATCAAAACATGATGAGATATAAAATAAAAATAAAATTTTTCTTGGATCCTTAATTAACAAAACTACAGAATGTGAAAATTGAATACTTATACCTCATTCTTATCCAAAAACTATATATTTAAGCTACCAAAGATGAATTGCTAGTTCAATTCAAACTTTAATTTAATGCAAAAAAACTGCTAATTTAATGCAAACAAATCCTGATATTTTAGTGTTCACCGAAACTTGGTTGTAAAACAATGACGTCGAGTTTTAAAGCTCGAGTTTTTTAGAGTTTTGAAGTTTTTTTACTCGATTTTAAAACTTTTCTAAATAAATTTTAAAAATTTTAGAGGTGCACATGTGTGTAGAAATTAAAATAGGGGTAGAGGTATAGCAGTCTATGTTAAAAATAATTTTGATTTTACAATTGAAGCAGAAATAAATGAAAAACTTAACCACATTTTAACATAAAACACACCACATAAGTGCATATAAAACAAATCAAGGTTGACATTTATGCAGTATATATATAATAACAAATACAGAAAAATACAGAATTTCTTAACACTCATGAAGATATAATTACAGATCGAAAATCACTCTTTGTTGGAGATCTCAACTGGTGTTTACTTGAACATTAACCTGTAGAGAATATATGCACCTAATAAAAACAAGAGAGATTGGATAAAATAAATTATGAATCTGTCTCAAGAATCGATCCAGCAACAGCAAAAATATCAATTTTATATCATCTAGTATCAAATTTTGATTGTACAACTAAAATTAAACTATTAGACTACTCTGAAGACTACTCTTACAAGAAAGCTTATAAAATCAGATAATTTTGCAGATTTTAAAGCATTAACAGACATTATTCAATTTGAAACATTAAATGTCACATCGATGAAAAGGAGAAAATATATAAATAATTTAATGAAGGTTAGTTTAACAGAGTTAAAAAATAAAGATGATGAGAGAGATAGTGCCTATGTGAAAATGAAGCGTTAATAATTAATGTGTATATATGTGTAAATGTGGCCGAAAACGGCATTCATGTTTGTGCGATATCAAGAACTGGTGTGGAGTGAAAAACGTGGGTGATATATTCGCATTAGCTACGGAGGGGCAATTACGGATTATAGAATGAGTGGATGATCGCCTACACGCTGTAAGCGTTGGCACGAGAAGAAGAAGAGAATATGTGTAAATCAGTTTAACAATTGTTTTATTAAAAATGAAGCGTTTTAGAAGAATGGAAGACATATGAAATTTTAGAAGAATAGATTTAATAATGCAGGTGAATCCATGACCAAACAATGGAAAATAATTAATGAATGTCTAGGTGATGATGGGAATAATAGGGCACCAATCAGTAGAACTATTGTGAACAATCAGCGAATTGAGAAACCTAAGGAAATAGACATTTTTTAACAGTTGCAGAGAAAACTATAGGTCAAAAATAGTCTATGAAAAAGCAGACAGGGTAATATTACACATCTCTGTATATGAGGCACACAACACATTTATTTCTTCAATAAATAATAATATCCCAACTGTAACCAAAAGCATCACCAGGTGAAGATGAAATGAAAGCCAAACTGATAATGAGTATCAAGGAAGTGATAGCTCCAATAATTGCACACTTAATAAATTATAGTTTATGAAATAAATACTTTAATGATGAACTAAAGATTGGAAAAGTAGTACCAATTTATAAAAAAGGATCAAGAAACTACCCATTTAATTATAGACCAATAACAACCTTGAGTGTATTTGCAAAAATATATGAATTTCTTTTAAATAACCGGCTTATGGATTCTCTGAGAGATAACAGAATTATAACCAAAGATCAACATGGCTTTCTAGCTAAAAAAAAAAGCACACCGACAGCAATACTAACAACAATGGAGTTTACATATGCTAGGACAGATAATAAGAATAGTGTAATAGCAGTGACTTTGCGTCTGTGTAAAGCATTTCACGTTGTTGATCATGATATACTCTTTTGCAAAATGGAGAGAATTGGAGTTTGTTGACCAGCGCTTGACATCTTCAAGAGTTATCTAATAAACAGATTTCAATATAATGTTATTCTGGGTGAAAAAAGTTTTAAACTACCTATAAAGTACGGAGTACCACAGAGATCAATCTTGGGACCTGTTCTCTTTATGTTGTACATCAATGACCTTCAGAAATGTAAGCTTTCAGGATTTCTACAACTCTACGCGGATGATACAATGATGGGTTATGATGGTAAACTTGAAGAAATTATCCAAGAAGCACAAAGTGATCTCGACATTCACTCCTTCTCGACCAGTGATAATCGAATTAAATTTAATGCTGATTAAATAAAATAGTTGCTCTAAAGTGCAACTATTCAGTTTTTAACAAAAACTGTGATATTGAATTATGTCTCAAGATTGATAACTCAGTGATAGAAGAAGTGGAAGAATCAAAATATTGAGGTTGATAGTCGACAACAGAATTAATTTCCAAAACCATATAAAAACAAAAATGTCTAACGTTTGTTATACTTCTAGGAAGAATATCCATTATTTTAGTGTAAGTGTCCAATATAAAATATACTACGCACATATCTTGTCTCACATCTGCTATCTGGCTTTCTGTTGGGGACAGGCTCGAGCAGTTGAGTTGGATAAGTTACAGAGATCACAGAATAAGGCAATAAAACTGTTATTTCAAAGAAACAAACGTACGTCTACCAGGTCACTATACGATTAGTTAAAACTTTTTAATGTTGGTGAGGTGATATTTAGAGATAGCGTAAAACCAATCTACAAAATGAAAAACAATAGATAACCATGTAAATCATAACTATAACTACAGCGTACATAATCATAACACAAGAACTAGACAACGTACACATATATTACCAACGGCTACCAATATTGGAAAGAAAAAGGTGACTCATAAAGCCGCTAGGTTGTTTAATGAACTTCCCAATGATGTCAAGGAGATCAGAACAATTGCTAATTTCACAAGAAAAGTGAAGAAATATTTCATCAATAAAAAAACTCCATTAACCCTGTGTAGTGAGTGTATTGTATGAGTATAATTTCGAACTTGTTATTGACTGTTTTATTAGATTAATATGTCACACTGGAATATGTTTTCATTGTAATTGTTCCTGTTATAGATTACTGTTATCTCTTTGGGAAATAAAACTTGAATAAAAAATTTTTTTACAATGAAACGCAAATTTAAATATTCTCATATATTAAATAATATATGAGAATTATAACACTGTTAATTTACCTTCTACTAATCTAACTAAACTCAGTGTTAATTTAGGATCTGAAGAGTAAGTTGTTCAATATATGAGAAAATTTTAATTTCTGTCTCATTGTGGACATTAATTTTCTCCAAGCATCAGTCTTATCGATCATTAATTAGCAAGTTTAATAACTTTAATATTCATCAATTACCAAATCAAGAACTATTTTAAGTAAATAATAAGTTAATAAATTTGAATAATACATGGTGTATATATTAATCATATCTACTATCTCATTTTCATAGGTTTAAATTTCCAACAGATATTGAAACTATCAAATCAAATAATTTGGGATAGCTAATTGTTAATTAAATTCATTCATTTTTGAATAACACATGGTGTATATATTAATCATATCTACTATCTCATTTTCATAGGTTTAAATTTCCAACAGATATTGAAACTATCAAATCAAATAATTTGGGATAGCTAATTGTTAATTAAATTCATTCATTGAGTGGTATGTACCAAGAAATAGGTTTGCCTGTTGATAAGAAAAAATAATTTAATAAATAAAATCCTTACAAAAATCCTGTTATCCTCAATGTAATTTTTTCTGAACAAAAATCCTCGTGAATATCTTTTCCAGTAATGAAATTTTAAATCTAGAAATTTTCAGAATGGCGAAAAATTTTCTATATAAATTATTTAGATATTTATATATATATATATATATATATATATATATATTTTTTTCACATACGCTTATATTTTTCAAAAATTTATAAAAAAAATATTTATAAAAACAATTATTTAAAAAGTTCTTATTTAGCAAAACATCTACAAATAATATTACAAAAAAAGATGAACTAACCTCATCTGTATTATTTGCCTGTTGTAAAGTATACTCTCTCACAACTGATGGTGAAAATTCCACTATGTAAGTCAGAATATCAATAGATGCAGTTTTAGTTTTATGGTCATCTATAGCAAGAGTAACTTCTAAGGCAGGTAATATTCCCAAACTAGTCAAGGTTTTATATATCATTTCTTTAGCATGTTGCTGTAAATTTTGCGAATAGTTGCATAGTTCTTTAAGAAACATAATAAGATCTCTCTTTTTTATATCTGATGTGTTGCCATCAGTCAATATGGTAAATAACTCAGTTAAAAACTTTTCATCTTCTTGCACCATGGAAACAATTTCAACTTTATTGAAAAATATGAAACTGCCAAGAGTAGATAACATATTCTCCTCAAATACGGAAGGAGTAGGTAAAACAACATCTTGAATATACTGCACTCTAAATGTTTGATGGATTTTTGATAACAATTCTGGATTTTTTATAGGAATAGCTTCCCTAAACTTAGCTTGTTGCTTCAAATATTCCCTATGCTTCTTTCTATTAGGACATGAAGAATCGTATTCCAAACATCCAACAACATCAAATATTAATTCATCACAAAACATAACCTCAAACAAGGCATTTTTGTTGAGTAAGAATATATTTTTAAATATATCATACAAATGATGTAAGCCTTCTGTATTTTCCAAATCTTCACACATATGAAAAACGTTAATTAATTTTCGAATATAACCTTCAGCTTCAATAGCTGCAGCAAGCTTTTCTTTCCTCATAGGTGAACTTAAACAATTATTGATTAATTCACTAATATCTTCTAATCTACTAAGTTCACATGGAGGCAACTCTATAGGAGGAGCAGAATCAGACATATCATCAAATCGTTCATCTTCTGATTCTTCCACAATATCTTGAGTAATTTCAACCGATGGGTCTTTTCCCTGAACTTGACAAATTTTTTCCCATATTTCATCACAACCAGCTTTCTCTTGAAAACTAAGAGCTAAATCGAAATTATCACCTTCAGACCATACTATTAATGTGTCCTGCTGTTTTTGGTAGGCAGTATCTGGTTGTATTTTAGATTCCAGTAATAATGTTCCATCACTTTCTGCCCTGACTAACAATGATATACCTTTCAATCTTTCAATATATGAAGAAGATACATGTCCTGTACCTCTATCATCCCACTGTCTATCAGCATTTAAAGCATATAATTTTACTCTTCTTCGTGTATCAGTCATTGTGAAATTATTTATTTATCGCAATTTTGTAGAATTCCCACATTACGCCTGGAAAATAAAACAATTCAATAGTTATTATCTTGCATAATAAAAGAACTAGAGGAGATTACTATAACTCAAAACAATTACTTATTGAAAAAATACTAACCTTTATTTTCACAAATATAACTGAATTGAAAGTAATTTGTGGACCACAACCTGAATATGACAATTATATGAATTACAAGGCAAAGCAAACACGCGAACACCAACAATTCATCTACAACCAGAACCACAATAGCTTGTAACCTTTCCTGTTCACAACAAACTTAATTTAGATACGCTAAATTCATAATTACAAAACGTTTCGTTGTATAAATTTTGAGATTTATTAGAGTATGAACACAAAATAATCGGCCATATTGAATTTACGAGTAACAGCAACAACGCTCCCCTTCCACTACGCTTTTTGACGACTACTCAAAATTTGGGAAGGTTAGACGCTATAGGTACTGCGCATTGATACCGCCAATTTTAAATGCCGTTTTATTTTTCTCATGACATCCGGATTATATAGGTAAACTTCGTGACATAAACTTCGTGAATAAATAAATAGTATATTATGCTGCAAGTGAAGACTTATATCATAGACCTATGTCAATACAGATGAGAGGTCTACATTATTCTTCACTACCGTAATACATAACTATTTCCTTCAGTACTAGTACATGAAACCAAATACCACATATTATTTATGTAACAAAAGTGCCAATAAACATTTAGGAAATATCCATTATAGCTTACAAGAAAGCCTTATGCCGGTCTCCGTGGCTTGGACGGGTAAACACCCGACTATGGTGCGGTAGAACTCGGGTTCAAGCCCCGGTGAAAGGCATGGGTGTATGTATTTGTCTATAATAATAATAATAACAATAAGCCTATATTTCCAACAGGTAATTACCCAATTACAGGAAAATACCTACATGATGAATAATAAAATACGTATGGCGACTTGAAATATCAATAATAACATATTAATACAGTATTAAGAAATAATAATAATAATAATAAAGAACATTATGAAATATAATAATTTAAATATATAATATCGATATCTGACTATTCTCAAATTCACTTGGATCTAATGTTTAATTGGTAATATTAAATTAAATTAAACCCTTGGCTTCACTATTATATTTAACAATATCAAATTTTCAACATGTTTCGAGCGTGAGCTCATCTTCAAGATTAAATTACATACAATATGGAACGAACAACAAATTTATATCTATACATAATATAATGGATGTACGTAGGGGGGATATTTGAAAATCTATCTGTTCATTTACGATGTCTTTTTTTTCTTCCAAGAACTACATATTTCAGTTGCTTCTAAAAGGTCTGAAGGTTTCCCTTTATTACTAAGGCATTTGGTTTTCTCTAAGTCTATAAAAGGGTTGGAGTTAATACAATGTTCTGAGAACCCGGTTTTATTAACATTGTACAAAATCTACCTTTTATGCTCTTCAACACGAGTTTGTATTTTTCTACCTGTTTGGCCGATATAAAACACCGGATATTCGTTACAAAAAATTTTATAAATCCCGCTTTTGTCTTCAACATTTATCTTTTCTTTATTATTCACTAAAAGTGACTTAATATTTTTTTCGTTAGTACAAATGGTTTTTATCTATCTTTTCTTTAATCTTTCGCAAATTTTTTCGCTGAGATGGAGTTTGAAATTAATAAAATAATATTTATCTTCGCTTTTTTAATTTGACAGTGATACATTGAATTCAAAAGATTTTTCCGTTGCTTTTTTGTTATAAGTTTATCTATTATGGTTTTCACTTCTTTGTTAAACTTTTCATCGGAAAGCGGGATGGACAAAAGTCTATGTATGAAAGAATAAAAAGAACTAAGTTCAATATCAAATGGTTGATTACTATCTTGAGAAATTAAGGTATCTGTACATGTAGGTTTTCTGTATATATCGAATGTTAAAGAATCATCTTTCCTAAGAATGGTCAAATTTAAAATGTTTAATGTTTTTTGGTAGTTTTCTATTTCTTTTGTGAATTTAATAGATGTATTAAATGAGTTATTATATTTCAAAAAGTTATCAAATTGTCTGTCGGACCCACTCCAGATACAAAAAACATCGTCCACACACCGTCTCTAAAGAAAAACGTTTTTTGTAAGGGTGATGTTAGAGCTGAAAATTTTTTTCTCTAAACTTACATATAATAATATGTAAAGCGGACAAAGGAAATACTCAGTGGCGGATTAAGTGTATCCGAGGCCCTAAGCACAGAGCCTGTGTAGGCCCTCTACCTATTGCTTAAATAGAAATGGAAAGAAGGGAATGGAAGGTAGAAAGTACAAAATGAAAGTTCATCAAAATAGAAAGTGTAGTAGGTATAATTTAAAACTTAAAACATTTTTTCCTTGCCTTAATCGGAGCAAACTCCGAGATTACATTGTCGAAATTTATCTGACGAAGTATGTCTGCCTCAATACACATTAATGCTAAAGAATTAAGCTTGTCTGGACGGATTTTTGTTCTTTGCGGGTTTTTTAATCTTTTTAGTTGTGAGAAGGATCGTTCAGCAGAGCAATTAGTAATCATTTAGCTGTGAAAGATTCTAAACGCAACGTCTATATTTGGGAATACGCACTTTACTTTATCTTTAATAATCATTTCATATAGATCGGAATGGGTGACTTTTGTTTCTGAAGATTCATATTTTATTCGAACATATTTGTGAAAATTATTAAATTCGCCGAGGAAGTTTTCATTGAAGTCTTCTGGGTAAGATTCCCAGAGCAATTGTATATCTTTTTCATATTCTGAACATGACTTATTTAGATCCGCAAGAAATGAAAATTTTTGTGAAACTTCGTGGTATACATCACCTCTTGTGATATGAGCATTAAGTGTGTCAATTATTACATTGAAAGTCTCAATGCGGAATTTGTCTCTAGGATTCAAATCAAGTTCCTCTGCATTTCCATCATTTACTTGTTTCTTCCTAATTCGTCTTCGAGTTTCCTTATATTCCCATTAGGAAAAATTTTGATTGCTCATTTCAACGAGATGACCCGATAAAGAATGATACAAATTGGAACACGTTTTAAGATCTAATCCTTCTTCTTGGAGTCCTTTTCTGGTGCGATGAAAAACTTGTAGAATATCATTCCACGAGTTGAGCATAAATATAAACTCAAACTCTTGCATTTTGTTTGAAATATTTTGTGATTCTAACCTGGTCTCACCTTTTTGGTTTGTGTCCTCAGCAATTTCATCTAAAGCATCCAAAATTTTCGGATAGGATTGCAATATTACATTCGTAGCTACAGCGTGAGCTTCCCAACGAGTGTCCGACAGCGACTTCAGAACGCTATCGTTTCCTATTAATTCTTTTAAAACTGCCCAACGATGAGTAGAACCCGAAAAAAAATTGTATAACAACTGCACAATTGAAAAAAAAATTCACTGCGCTCATACAACAATCAACAGCACTGCGACCAATCAAGTTTAGGGTATGTGCAGCGCATGGTATAAATACAGCATATTTGTTGTGCTCTAAAATTTTTTGTTGCATCCCTTTGTATCGTCCTGACATATTAGCAGCATTGTCATATGATTGTCCTCTGCACTTTGCAATATCTATTTTGCAACCCTCTAGATAACTGAGTACTATGTTTGCCATCTCTTCTCCGGTATGACTTTTTAAATTTGAAAACCTCAGAAATCTTTCCACGGGCATACCATCAGACGGCGATACGTATCTCAAAATAATACTTAGTTGATCCGTATGTGATAGGTCAGGCGAGGAGTCCACTGAGAGGCTGAAGTACCCAGCTGATTGTATTTCTTCGACAATCACTTTGTGAACTTTATCACTCATTAAATCGCTAAGTTCGACGCATACTGTTTTCGATAGATATGATGGGTTGCGTTTCCCTTTATTTCCATATCTTGCAATATGGCTTACTGAAAATGGATCAAATTGAGCCACAAGTTCAAGTAAACCCAAAAAATTCCCATTATTTATAGAGCCAAAAGACTCATCATGTCCCCTAAAGACCAAACCACGTTCTGCAAGCGTTTGTTTAACTGCAATAACTCGTTGCAATACATTTTGCCAATATCTCCTTTCACTTGTGCCTCTAGATTTTTGGTGATCCCTAGACCTTGTCTTCGACTCAAATAAGTTAGCATAAAGTTTATGAGCTGAAATATTTTCATGGTGCTCAATTGCAATTACGTTGCGCCAATCACCAAATCCGTCAGCTGCAAATTGGCTCGGCGCTGTGGCGATGGATTTGTTAGCGAACAACTTGCAAACAAAGCAATACAAAGATCCTTTCGTTTTTTAATACAGTAACCATTCCGGTTTATATGTTTCACCGTTGGCTTTTTACCGAAAAATAGACGTGGTGTGCAAAAACGGACACTTTTACCACCTTTGTGTAGGGTAACGATAAGTGTAGTTTCAATCAAAGCCACACCGTAAATAAAGTAGGTGTACGTGCGGTAATGCGTATGGGCGCTATCATTTGCATTGCAAAGACAACTCACTCACTCGGTCTCGCGGCGCGCGGAGGGGGCAGGGCCTTGCGGGGGTGTATGAAGGGTCACTCCCGGACTGCCCGCGCCTTGTGATTTCGGACATATTGTGGATGAATCTCGATAAAATGTAGGTATAAAATGAAACGCCAGCAGAGGATGGAGGCCCCTGGAGAACAGGGGCCCCAAGCACGTGCTTGTAGTGCTTATACGTTAATCCGCCACTGGAAATACTGTAACTGTTATGAACATACAGACATATGTAGAAGAATCTGAAAAGTTGTTTGATTGCCAAAATTTCAGCTAGAAGTAAAATCACTTATCAATAACTGCAATAGTATTTTCAAATACACTAACAAAGCATTTTTGTCGATTATGAATCCGCGCATACCTATCTTATATACTCTACCTAAAATACACAAAATTGACTCCCCAATGCGTCCAATTGTTTCTTATATTAATGCACCAGCTTATATAATTTGTAAATATCTCAATTCAAAATTACCTTCATTAATTAAATTCAACCCGGCCCACAGTATAAAAACTCCTTAGAACTTATCAATCAATTGAGAATCATTGGGGGTAGTGGGTTTGGATAGTGATACAATTTTTGTTCTTTAAAAATATGCATTGAGGACTATAGGATTTGCGATATAGAGAATCATGCAGAGGCCATTTTCGAAACATATAAAATTTTCACTTTACCGGGTTTATACATTTCGGAGTGTTTACTCTTTGTAAGAAGGAATAATCATTATTTTGATGACATATAAAACAGAAATAAAAGAAGACATAATATTTCATTTCAATTTCCGAAGCATGCCCTGGCATTAACGAAAAAAAATACAAAATATATGTGCATAACACTTTAAAATGCTTTACCCAAATTTTATTTTAATATTTTAGATTTATAAAAATTTAAACTTAAAGTAAGAAAAATGCTAATAAATGCTGAACCTTATTCGATAAAAGAATTTCTGGAATATCGATTTAAGTGAATAATAATGATGTTAGGTATTATATAGTTTCAATTTGTTTTGGACGATTTCTCCTTTCTTTTGAATAACAAAAGTTTTGAGAATAAAGCTTATTATTATTATTCAATTATTTAACTGAATCTCTAAACAATGAGTAATAACTAAACAAGAAAACAAATCACTTAGAACTCAAACCGGAAGAAATAAAGATACGTCAAAGGTTAAGATTCAAATACACATTAATGATGGAAAGAAGTGAGTCCCAGTGCAAATAACAGCAGCTTGATACCTGGTTTACAATGGAACATGCAAAGGTAAGCGACGATTGCGAGAGAATCTTGGTTCTGTGGGTTTTTGAGTAAAATGTCTGGCTTATTCTGGTACATCTCGGAGGAACACAGAAATTAAGTTTAATAAAACAATTGTTAAACTGATTTACACATATATTAAAAATAAT
Source organism: Henosepilachna vigintioctopunctata (assembly GCA_030704895.1). Lineage (NCBI taxonomy): Eukaryota > Metazoa > Arthropoda > Insecta > Coleoptera > Coccinellidae > Henosepilachna > Henosepilachna vigintioctopunctata. Next base: position 7,575,215 of record JARQZJ010000031.1, read on the forward strand.
ACTGCATGACGTACGTTTCGATGAGATTCACCTTTTTCAAATGCTACGTGCAGACTAATGTTAGTCTGCTATTATTATAATGTTAGTCTGTTAGTATTATAAATAAAATGAGAGGTAATAATAAAAACTTGTCTCAAAATCACTGACTGAACAATTCTTTATTCGACTAGTTTCGCCTTTTACAGCATTATCAAGAATGAATACATATTACAAAGACAACCTATAAATATTTTGCAGATCTGTTCGGGCCACCTTAAATTTCGTCATAGAGGTGGGGGTTTCCAAATTATCAGAGATTTAACAGCAGTGAGTGGTTTAGGTCTAACTGGTCATTAAGAAGATAGCATCTATCGGATTTTTGAAGTTTATTTATTTCCATGGCTTCCAGGTAGTTCATTTTAATTCCTTTTTTCACAGAAATGAAGTATCTTAGGTTTAAAACAACTTGAGATCTTATGTCCTGTCGACTCTAGATGTTCCCGAAAAGCAGATTGTCCGTTTTTTACGTGTTCTTTTAGCCTAGTTTCAAAACATCTTCCGGTCTGGCCAACATATGACGACTTACATTCTTCACAGTCCAATCTATAAATTCCAGACTTCTTCATTGGCTCTGATTCAGACAATTTGTTATTAAAGATCATTCTATCCAATCTGCTGTGACTTGAAAATGCTATATTTAAATTATTATTTTTGAAGAACTTCAGTGGGAACTGATTGTTCCTACCTATCGTACGAATCACATTAAGTTCATCTCTGAGGTCTTGTTTTGATAAGGGAATCGAAAAAGCCCTATGGATCATTGAATTGAGAGCTGCGATTCGGTGGCTTATTGGACTGAACGAATTGAAATTTATGATGGCGTCAGAGAAGGTAGGTTTCCTGAATATTTTGTACGAAAATTTATCTTGTCGTTTGGAAATTGTAAGGTCAAGAAAATTCAACGAATTATTCTGTTCTACAAGTTTTTGTTATTACCTCTCATTTAAATATGAACTATCACAGAGTAGATTCATCGTCCATTGAATTTGTTAGTATTATTTTTAATATATGTGTAAATCAGTTTACCAATTGTTTTATTATGTTTATCGATTTACATCAAGTATAGGCCTCATCAATCATTAATTTGAAAAAAGCAACCACTAGCTTTTTGGCCTTATTTTATTTTAAATTAAGTTTACCCAGAAGCTCAGGACAGTCGAGATAATCATAGAGCAAATTGAATAAAAATGTCAATGCATTCAATTTTCTCCTGGTGTGGAGGCTTCTAGTGTCAAATCTCGACAGCAAACAAGCGTGATCACAACACCTAGGTGGATATACACCATCCTTTCGAAATGGGAGCCATTTCAAGAACCTACTCTGCAATGTCTATGATTTAAAGTAGTATAAAAATGATATATGATGCGTAATTACATTGATCACAAGTTCAATTGCCGTTCGGAGCTGGCTTTAAATTGTATTTCCGCTCAATTAAAAAAAAGGTAGCCTAATCTATAATTGACTGAGATTGAATTCTCGCTTACCTCTTGTGACACATGATTAAATAAAAATTTAAATCAAACTCTTGGCTTAATCTTTCACAAATATATTGAATAATAATATTATTAAGACTGATTATGAGCTAACCGCTTGAAACAAGTCGACTCAAGTTGTAATATTATTTTATTATTCAATATATATGTGAAAGATTAAGCCAAGAGTTTGACTTAAATTTTTATTTAATCTATGATAATACAAATAAAAATAAGCTGTAATACAAATAAAAATTTATATAATTTGTAAATAATAAAAATAATATATTCAGATCAGATAATAATTGGTAGGTATATTTAGGTGAGAATTATTTTTATAAAAAATATGACCAATATAACTTTCGATAATCTAATTACTTTCGTATAAAAAGCATGAAGAACGCCATGCTATCAGCTCATACTACAGAAATGAAGACATGTTTATATTTTACTGTGTAAATAACCTCATGAATTCTTTTATATTTTCCGAATAAGTAATCACGAAATTTTTCCCCCATAACCCATCTAATATCGAAAAGTTATTTTTTCGATATTATTCGATTCCAAAAGCAACACATGAGCTAGTGTCGCTATATTAGTACCTATATAATACAGGTTAAAGTCTTTAATCCTGGCAGAAACAAACACAACTCTTGTTTACGGAGGAATGAGAACACATTAATACACAATTATCTATAGCGTAGGTGATAAAATCATTCAGTTTAATACACTGATAAAATATTACAATAATCTACTAGGTAAAATATAAAATCTCTATATCAAAGTTATATTGTTCATCGAATCATATTATTCTAAACCTCGAATATAAATTAACTAACCCGTACTCTCAAGTAAGAGGAAGATAATTTCCTTTTGCCTAAACTATCACCTTATTACTACGTAATTATTAACCAAGAGCTAGACTGTTGCACTCAAAAAGATACATCATTGAGGCATAAATATCAATAGAATATCTTATATATTAAAAGTAAAAGTTATTATCGAAGAAATTACATATATAGAATATAGTTTAAAATGCTGGCTTCCGCGGTTTAGTCGGGAAGAGCATCCGACCACGGCCGCCTTTAAATAGGCCATGAAGAACGTAGTTGCCAAAATCGAGCCGGTGGTCTACTGTCCTAGTCGGTTGTTCCCAAAATTTCAACTGTTATTTCAACTCTTTTTGTATATTCCGAACGGATAAGATAAGATTATTCGCATTTATATCATATTGAATATTATAAGACTCATGGACATAATTCAAATAGTTGACGACCAGCGTCACGGTAGCCAGATAATCATTTCATGGCCTGTTTGACATCGGCCGCGACGCGACTATGGAGTGGTATGATTCGAGTTCGTGCTCCGGTAAAGGCATTGGTGTATGTTTTTGTTTATAAATCAAGAAGTTAGATGATGATAGTTGTACATTGTAATGTAATGTGCAACAATTAATTAATGTACAATGTACAATTATTGATGTACATTGTAACGTACAATGATCATCAATCATAATTGTATAATGCAATGTACAGTTTTCAGATGGTGATGATGGTAATGAAGATTGATTACAAGCCCATTTGCTGTTCGGAACCGGCGTTAAACTGTAGGACCACTGAATCATATAAATACAACAAAATGCAGCGATATGTATTATATAATACGCAAATATGCTATTATGTACTCATGATAAAGTAATCAGTTTATGATGAACAAATTGGCATTATTTGTAGTATTTGTAATAAAATTCCTGTTTATTAGTTATGGTACCTAAGTAGTACCTATATATTTAGTGTCATGTGATTATTCTTGTAAAAGCTCAGAATTGGCATATATGATTTCAGTGTGGAATACTTTAAAAAATCAAGTACACTTTCAAGAGTACTTGATTTCTTGTATTTGTTGATCTTTCTCACAAAAATGAGTTAATCTTACTCACGATACTAGGTAATTCCCAATTCTTATATACAAATTTTGAAATCTTACATTTCAAAAAAATGCCACTCAAGAGCAATTTGAGTTGATTTGCAAGATAAATAGGGAAATAATAAATCTAAAATAGAAACATTATAAAACCCGAGTATACCTCGTTATTGTTCGAGAAGAGTCAACAATTGGAAAACAATTTCTAAGTGAAAAGTTGACAGGGTTCAAACCTTTCAACGATTTATATTTATCACTAAATAAAAACACTAAAATCTCCATTAAAATTTTCGTTATTATAGTTACGGCTATATTTTGTGTATGAGAAATCTCAGAAAGCAGAATATATCTTCGAAAGAATCATAGAACTGCTGTCGTTCAGACACAACATATACGATGTAGATTTGTTCTGTGCGTATAGATAACTATTATAAAAAAAATGAAAACATTTTTCATATTATATTATGAAACATATTATAAATAATTTTTATACATGGTATGTTTGCTTATGTTTTACCTTTTCAATGTGTTTGCTATGTAGAGACCTATACATGGATCGAATTTGATGATTCGTCTTATCGATGATAGGGATGTAACCTCCATTTGAAAAAATCCGTTGCTCAATAATCGATTTCTTTCGTTTCAAGATGAATCGATTTGTTGAAAATTAAATTTTTGTTTCGATTTTTCTATACGAAAAAATTTCTACTCGATGTATTAGTGCAAGTATATTATCAACAATTGATTTGAATGAAAATGATTGATTAAAATAAAAATCGATTATTTTTCTTGAAACCGTTTTATACGTCAGGTGAAAGTTCAGATTTCTTGATTATGTGGTACTTACATGAAAATATATGCGATTGAAATCATAATTTCAACGAATTGTCCTAAAAATAGGCAAGCAATGAAAATTAACTTCTTTAGTTTTTATAGGAATCTCAATTATAAAAGATTCTCAATTATTTTATAAAGAAAATGCCAATTATTGCAAATCAACCTTCAGTAGTTCGCAAAATTATCTTCATGCTAGAATTTTTATTTTAAAAGTATATATTTAAAGGTTGAAATAAATATTTAGTTCCATTATTGTAGGCGGATGTTATGTTCCCAAAGAAATTGTTATTTTTGTTTAACATATGAAATTAATTTTGAAAAGTTATTTTGTAACCGCATTCTTGTATGAATAAGTGACTCTTCTTCTTTAACTTTTGGTTGCAAATAACTTACATATTTACTTTTTACTGATTTATTTTCTTTCAACATAATTCCTGAATATTTTTTCAGTAGAAGCAATATATTTTGATTTTTAAATCATGAAGATATTTGCTATATTGAATATTAAATTTCGTTTTAAAATTCGTTTCCTTACTTGAATTTGAATGTGCAGATGTAGTGGCGCCATCTACAAGATCTCATCTTGTACAATAACGACATTTTTTTAAATGATAGTAATGACAAACTATGTTTTGTAGTGTTTTCGTTAGGTTTCATGATTCATCCGAGATTTAATATTTATATTTTGGTAAATGGTTTCTAATGATATATGTTAAGTCAGAAGACTTGAGAATTCACCTTACCCTTCTTCATGTTAATATAACGCTGTTTTATTAATCCTGTAACGTTAAATTTTAACTTTAAAATTTATAAATACATATAAAATTAAATTTTATGTGTATTTTGTATAAGAAATCAATATACAATATTGACTCATATCATCATAATGGGTAAGTAAGTTCTTATAGTTGCAATGTTAGGTTTGTAATATTTTTATGAAATTTCAGAGCTAGAGGAAGTATTGAAGATACAAAATAAACTTATTGAAGACAGAAAAATTTATCCCGTAGTCATAAATAAAATTTATAAAGAAGCGAGAGCAGTTCATAAAAAATTTTTGATGAATGTAGCATTTGAAATATCTAAAGAATCAAATATTGAAGAACAAATAAATATTATCAATAAATATGAAAGGGTGAGTAGGAATAAGGTATTGTAGAATTCTAGTGAGTTATTTGTTACCATTGTAAAAACATACAGTAAATGTAATATGTATAGGCAAATTAAGTTTTTGTGTTTATGGCACTGAATGAAATATTGGCTGAGATTTAATTCTCGCTTAAATCTAGGTGAAACATAATTAAATATTAAATTAAACTCTTGGCTTAATGTTTGAGTAATATTCATCAATCTGAGTAATATCTTCAATTTGAGTTGATTTGTAAGATAAATAGGAGAAAGAATAAATCTTAAGTAGAAACATTATTAAACTCTTAGTAGTAAACCTTGTTATTGTTCGAGAAGAGTCAACAATTGGAAACCAATTTCTAAGTGAAAAGTTGAAGTTTCTAAGTGAAAAGCGTTCAAAGGTTTAAACCTTTCAACGCTTTTTAGTTATCACTAAATAAAAACCCTAAAATCTCCATTAAAATTTTCGTTATTATAGTTACGGTTATATTTTGTGTATGAGAATTCTCAGAAAGCAGAATATATCTTCAAAAGAATCATAGAACTGCTGTCATGTAGACAGTACATGTTTAGTTGTTTTTACGTAAGTGTATTTTCAAAGATATGTATGTTAGCAAGTAGAGACTTTTTTATTTGCTCAATACCTTATCTAGTGTCTTAGCATCCAAGACAAAATTTATGATCCGATTTCTTTTAATACCCCTGAGAGTTGGATATTTTGGGTGTAATTTTCATTCAAAGGTGGTAATTATTTAATCTACTACAATCTCCTCTAATTAAAATTATTCCTCCTCCAGAAAAACTTCAACAAATTTTTTATAGGTTTAATTTTTATATATGAAGATTGAACAAAACATGATTTATTTTGTCTTTGAACTTTTTTTTTGTTTTATTTATATTATTTTCAAGTAATATTTAATTTAGAGATATTGATGGTACTTTAACTGGTACCTCTCATATGAATATGGTATATAGGTTTGTTTCATTCAAAAATTAGGAAGAATAGTATTTCTATTTGCACTTTGTAAAGCTTTACGTTTGTAAGTTGTGCTTAATTTTTACTTATAGTTGAAGCACAGGACTTAAAGATTATCCTGATGAAAAGTTTTCATAATTCCCAGTTTTCATATAAACCAGATCTTGATCTTTGTTTCAAGAACACCAAAAATTTGAGAAAAATATTTTTTATGTTTATTGGTTGGCTGGTATGGTTCCAAAAATATTCTATGAAGATATGATTAGGTAAATTTTTTTGTGGAAAAAAATATGGATGTGTGTTCTATTAGGGTTCACGTCAGATGTTCAACTATTTATAAATAATGCTCAAGTATGAGGCTCTAGTATTGGCTTAGATCTTTTAAGATAGTTTTGTTTATCATTTTTTTCATCTGAACTTATTTCAGCTGAAACTTCTAACAGAATAGTGATTTCACAAATATATAAACTACAACTACTAAATACGTAGTCATAGCTTTCTAATTCGGTATTAACTGAACATTTGCTTTAAAACAATCATTCTTCAATGTTCCATTGAAAGTTTGTAGTAATAATAATAATAATTGTTCTTTTTTATTCCTTGAAAAATTTTCAAGACAGATACTGATTTGTTTCATTCTATAACTCAATAGAAGACAATAACATTAATTTGAACTTAATTATTCTTCATTTTGTCAAAACTCTAGGAAAAATACTGTGGCATTTTGATATACTCATATTGTGCCATTAAGAGCTCTATGGAACCTAAATCTAGTCATAAACGCCACAATAGAATGTTCTTAATCACTTAATTTTTAATTAGAATGTAAATCTAAATTTACATTCACAAGTTTATTTTGAAATTTACTATATTTATTAATACATACTTTTACTTAATCAAAATATTATTTCTTAACAATCGCTGATAGTGCTGATATTGAAGTAATTCAGTCTACAAATGTTATATTATAAATGTTCATTCAAATTTTTAGTTGAATGAATTATTCTAATAAATATACATCTTGCTTTTATGGGTGGTATCCATACATTGAATACTTCCAGTTTAAAAACAAATGTAGGTAAAAAGAAATTTATGGAATTATTTTTTTGGTAATATATATTTGCCAGGTACAAAAAGTCTTATAAAAGAATAGCACAAAGTCAACGAAAAACTTCAATTACAAATTCATATATATATATATATATAATAATAACACATCTTTACATAATTGCACTTATAATGATTGTTGTTAAATGTGTTTCAGATAGGCGAACAGGATTTGGATGAGTTACTAGAACAAATTCGGATAATGATCATACTTGCTCAGAAAAAGAACTGCCAAATTTCCAAAATCATCGATGCGATCTGAAGATCATGTGTTGTCTTGAAAAAGAACCTTGTAGATGAATTCCAGACAACTTAATCGTGGCTTGCAACCCTAAGACAATGGAAATTATTTTATCACAATATGTTTACATAGTATTTAAAGTATTCTTTGTACTGGAATTTTTCATTGATAACTTGTTTCACAAAAAAATTTAAGGGAACTTCATTTAAATTATTTCTGTTATATCAGAAAAGTAAAGAGTGAATATGAAATGACATTTACCTCAAATAAAGGTAGAAGTATTTCTCCACTTGATTCTTTAGCCAATATTGTCAATAAATATATTATTTTTTGCTGAAAGTAGAAATAAAAACAATTAATATGAATATACTAGAAATGTATTTGTATTATAACTGAAGTGTTTTTATGAATGTGATAATTATTATATGGAATAATAGTATTTCTCATATTTCTTGCAAAATTTATTATTGATTTAAAAGTTATTTCATGTATAACTTTAAGTTTAAGTAGAAAAGCTGTACAAGAAATAAATTTACGTAATGTGCAATACATAATTAGAAAATGTTTTGTTAGTCCTATAATTTAAGTTGTAGTACATTAAAGTAATGACTTCAAATATGAAATAATTTGTTTAAAGATTCAGATTCAGAAATGGTTTATGCTGGAAATTATTTTAGTTATATAAATTTTTCAGTAAATCTATATTTACAGCCAGATTTTAACTATATTGAATAATGAAATTAATGTTGTATTAATAAAGTTAAGACAACTTGAAAATTAATCACTTGGTCCTCATAATAAAACAAAAAATCATTAACGTTAGTAGGTTAACCTAAATGAGTTATACTATTTCCTTGTAGAATTATTAAAGACGAATAAATACTTTTATGAATAAAAAATATTGATAGTTGTTACATTTTATCAGATAGTAACTTCAATCTCGTTATTTATGTATAACATACCTTAAAGATGACTTCATTAATGAAGACATTTTGTACTTTTTCATAAGGAATAAATTTGGACTTCTGACCCATTAAATATTTTGTGCTGAGTTGATAACCTAATGGCTTAATAATTATCAAAGTTTCTGAAAAGTTTGAAGGAGTTAATATATACTTAGATGTGGTAGTAATCAGCAACGAACCTTCAATTATACATCCCAATTTGATGTAGAATGATAAAGTTAGAACAATAAATACAATACTAAACAAGGCAGTACTTATGAGATTAAATACAAAACTAGTTACATTTGTTAAAAAAAGTAAAATGAAAATTATAAAGTGGAGATAAATTTTAGAATTTCTCCTTACTGTCACGCCCATAGCATTGTTTTGTCTTTTTATTGACACGTAAATTTTATCTTGGTAAATATTCAAAAATGTTTCACTGGTTTGGCATTTTTTGATATTATTAAATAAAACCATTTCCTTATCATCCTTAAAATATCTAAAAATTTAAATAATCAAAACAATGCATATCAATTTATAGGTTAAATCGAATTAAGAATGTTCAAGGTTAAATGTAAACATGCTAGTTACACACTGTAATTCTGTGGTTTGAGAAATAATATTACAGTACTTTTTCATCGAAGAAGCGCAGAGAGTGTGGTCGACACTATTATTATTATTATCATTGTTCTAAGAGTGGAGGTCAGAAACCTATATAGCTCCATTGGACCTACAGTTTAACGCCGATTCCGAATGGCACAAGATAACGGTGGGAATTGAACCCACCAGCACATGTAAGTCGAGGGCGTACCTATAGGGTTGTTATGCTATACCGCTCGACCACTGAGCCTTTATCTTTACTTCATCATTATACTTGCATTCCTTTGCTGATCTCATCTTCAAGAATAGTTTTTTGTGCAACTCACATAATATTTTTATGCAACCTCAATGCAGCAAACTGAGCCAATGGTCCTGTGAGTAGTAACAGGAATAAGAGATATAGCAAATCACTATTGTGATTTACTTAGTATTGTGTTCAATACTAAGTAAAAAATACCACATTATACTCGAAGTAGCCAGTAGTATCAAATTGATATTGTTACGGTTAATTTGCATTGACATAAATCAAGGTTGCTGAATCTTTTGATCGGTAGGGCCAAACTGACGATAGATATATTTTGAGCTGGGTACTGATGGTATAACTCTTTTAATGACTGAGATTGAATTCTCGCTTAACTCTTGGTGAAACATAATTGAATATTAAATTAAATTAAACTCTTGGCTTAATGTTTCACGATTTATTTATTAATATGAATAGTCAACATGTTTCGAGCGTTAGCTCATTAAAAAAAAATGAGTTAACGCTCGGAACATGTTGACTATTCATATTGTTAAATAATCGTGAAACATTAAGCCAAGAGTTTAATTTAATTTAAAACTCTTTTAATTACTATCAAGATTTAAGTATTTGAAAAAAATTTAAATCATGAATTATAATCGTTATTTATTAGAATAATGCCAATTAAATAATTGAAAGTGTATGTTTATGTCTTGAAACAATCTGAATATATCTTAAGGTGGCAGATAATCGATATAATCAATGATTTCCGAAATTGTGTGTTAGCCGTCATATCAGAGGTTGATAAATAAGTAATATTCATTTATATGAACATATTTCAAGTAGAAACATAAAAAAAAACTCTTTCATTGATTCTAGTTATTCTACATATAACTTTCTATTATTCTAACTTTTATTGAAAATATGAATAACGAAAACGATGCCTGTCAGTTGCACGTGTTTCATTAAAATTTCAACCAATTTGGTAAATTAATACAAAACTTTGGTTTACTCAAGCGGTAAGTAAAGCCATATATACCAATGGGGTATCGGCGCCAGGTTTTCGAAACATCGCACGTTTCTAATTAGAAATTAGGACTACGAACAAATTTATTAAATTGTTTTTCACTTGACTTTATATCAATAAAGACTGCAACGAATGGTCGAGTCAATGTTAAGTTGTAGAAAAGCAGAATTCACGCTATACAGTAAATTCACTCACTGACCAATTGAAAAGATTTGACCATGTCCACCTCGATATAGTAGTTCCTCTACCTTCTTCAGAAGATACAAGTTATTATTTGATATCAATAAATCACACATGTGTTGTTCAGTTAGATTGTTATAATAAGATATGCGGTATTTGTTTTTTCATATAAATAAGATGTAAGAAAATTTTTTTTTCATATTTTTTCAACAAGTTCATATGAATCTTTTCAAGAATTTGAGAAGGCAGGTTGTTGTAATAGGAATATCTTTTGTAGATACTATTTTTCTATATCTATTTCTTTTTTGAAATTTGCAAAATTTTTTCGACAAAAAGGTTTTTTTTAGTTCAAAATGCTTTTGTAGTTCTGTGGGTTTTAAATATATATTGGCAGTATATGTGAATATTTCTTTCAAAGTGATAATGAATGCCAATAATTTTTATTTTTGCTTTTCTCTTATCAAAGCCTCGAGTAGAACACTTTCCATTGTTCGTCAATAGACCCCAGAAAAATAGTCACTGAGCTTTACCCTTTAAATCACAAGTTTCACCTAACTCGTAGAAAAAATATTTGTACCAAATTACGATTTCTTGAATCTGATTGCTTACATAATTTTTCATCTCCTCCGCCCGTTTTAAATTATTATTATCAAAAATTATTATTATTATTGAAAACATGGTTAGAGTGGATGATAAACATCCTCTGACTCATTTAGACAATTTCTGAAGGAAGTGTACATCAAAATTAATAATAATAATAATAATATAATAATCTGAAATTATAGAATTACAAAAATTACAAATTATATCTAATAAAGCTACTAAATAAAAAAAAACGTTCGAAACAAAAATTAAATGTTTTCACGGGGGATACAATATGTGAGCAAGCAATCTTTTGTAGTTTACTCTAAGTGACGTTAAAAACAGATACATCTATGTCCTTTTTGAAGGAGTTTATTGATTCGGCACAGACAACCGAAAAGTATAGAGAGTTTCACACTCTAAAAACTCGGTTAGTTAACGACTCTCTAATAGTAGTTTTAAAGCTTTCCCGCTTCAGTTTCATCGAATGACCTCGTAGACGATTGTCCTCACTTAAAGTGAATATATCAATCAAATGAATTGAAAAGAGTTCATTCAAGACTCTGAAGGTGATAAGAATATCTCCATGCTTCAGTCTGTCCATTTCTGTGATAAGGCCAAAGAGGAGTAAACGCTGCTCGTAATTAGGTCTTTTGATGCCAAAAATAAGGCATTCTAGTAGCCCTTCTATGAACACTTTCGATAAGATTTTGCTCATTAACACAGGGCATCAAAAAGAGGATCCAAATTCCAGCAACGGTCTAAATATTTATTTATTTAGCGTATGGCATACATGGATTTAGTTATAATTAGTTAAAATTGTAAACATTCACATTACGTTATAAAACATATAAGTGTATATCTAAAAATAGAAAAAATAGAAATTAAGCACAAACACAAATATAAACATAAATATAGCACGAATTGAAGTTAAATTTTAAAATCGAGGCCATTAATCCAGTCCAGCACATAGTCAGTGGCCTCATAGAAGTCGCTCATTTCTCCTCCGTATGCAGTAAGGGGGCACTCCATTGCAATATGGTGGACAGTCTGGCGAGGCTTCCCGCAGTCACAGGTCGGTGTTTCGGTGAGTCCCCACTTATAGAATGAGTCACGGCAAATGCCGTGAGACGTTCTTATCCTGTTAAGTGTTTTCCATTCGTGGCGAGGCAGCTCCATACCTGGTAAGGACACTGTAGGATCAGTTATATGTACAGCCTGGGCTGGTTTCGAGGATTTCCAGTATTCTCTCCATTTATTGGCCGCATTGAAATTATCTCTCACAAGCTTTTCTGCTAGCAATATTGGGGGAGATCTAGACTTCAATCTTTACAGGTCGGCTTCGAGAAGGTCACTATGTATTGGAAGTAGGGGATTTGTTATTATTTTATTATATTCCCTAACTAGGCTCTCTTGTCTGCGGATGGAGGGAGGTGCAATATGGCTTAGAACAGGGAGCCAGGGCAGAGGTGTGCTTTTTAGACAGCCACTAATTAGCCTCATTGTCTCATTGAGTTTGGTATCTATGTTCTTTACGTGGCTGCTGTTTATCCAGACTGGGGCGCAGTACTCAGCTACTGAGTAGACAAGGCTGAGCGCTGAGGTTTTAAGAGTGGATGCGTTCGCTCCCCAAGTAGTGCCGCAGAGTTTGCGGATTATGTTGTTTCTGGTATTCATTTTAGCTGCGGTGTTCTCTAAATGTGTTTTGTATGAGAGTGTTCGGTCCATTGTTACCCCTAGATATTTTGGGCAAGGATTATAGCGTAGTAGATTATTATTGAAATGCACTTGGGGCTCCACTCGTGCTTGTTTATTGTTTAGGTGAAAGCACATCGCTTCAGTCTTATTCATATTTGGAATTAGCCTCCAGTCGGCGAAGTATTTTCCCAGCATGTTCAGGTCTTCTGACAGTACGTTACTAGCTTCTTCGATGGTTTTACTTTGGGATGCAAGGGCCAGGTCTAATATATATACTAACGGTCTAATATATATGTCTTATAAATAGAAGATGCAGTCTGAACCGAAGGCCGTTTAAAAACTTTTCCGAATACATACAGATATGAGTTTGCTTTTTTGCACATCGCACTCATATAAGGAAACAACGACAAATCGTTCTAAATCACAACAGCAAGATTTTTCTGTGCAATGACCGAAACGACTTCTGATCCGTTCATAAAGTATGGCAGATTTGGGCTATTCTTGCCGATATGAAGCCCACTACACTTACTGATGTTCAGAGGTAAGTCATGTAACGCTCCATTTGGACATAATTAATATACTCGTATCAGCCTATATCATATCGTGTTACTTTGTTGGATCCGCATATATCTTAGAATCATCATCGTATTGTGAGGACAAGGAAGTAAACGAGGAAGGGCATAGATCTCTGCGGGACCCCACTTAGTACTGGAAATACGCCAGAATAGTCTAGTTTCCCCATTAATCGTTGCTTAGGGGTTTTATCGAAAACCGAGTAGAAATCTGAATAAATTACGTTAGTAGGAGCGCCATTATCAGTTGCTTTGGTCCAATCGTTTACACATGTAGGAGGTCAGTGGTAACCCGGAAGAAATCCATGCTGAGACTCGGGAATAACTCCATTTCTTAGCAAAAAGGAGAGAGCAATTCATCAACAATTATTCTCTTCATAATCTCCAATTTACTAGGGGTTAAGCTAATTTGTCGATAGTTTTTTGCCTGGAATTTATTTCCTTTATTGAAGATAGGAATGACGTCCGGCTGTAACCAGCAAAAAGACAGGGCCCAACTTCACAAGACTTATTCATTATAATAGCCAAAGATTTACACATCGAAGAAGCACATTACGTAAGGGATAGGGACGATCTTTAGCAATAACTAATTTATTTTCTAATGAAGTCTTTGCAGCAAAAATTTCTGAAATAATTTGATAAGAATATTCTCTGTGTGTTGAGTAATTCTCTTCCGTTCTATTGGGGATGAACAGCTTTCAAAGTATCTTCTTGAATTTAATGCTTATCAACAACTCCTCATTCATCCATGGCTTGAGGTAGCGACATCTATAGGTCAGCAGCTTACTATGGCTAATCACCACGATATCCACTTTCTCCTTGAAAGAGGACCATTACTCGCTTACAGGTTTACTTATAAGGACATTCCAGTCAACTGCTGAAAGCTCCTCATCTATTGCAGGAATATTGTACCTCAGTACGTTATTTGAAGGAGGACGATGGTGTAAATTATTGATCCATTGCAGAGAACATCAAATAATGATGTGATCTGAGATACCAACTGAAGGGTAGTAAGCTATATGCTATGCCAGATATAAATAATTTAAAGGAGTGGGTTCAAAGTCTATGGACACAAGATGATTAAGTTTCCTTCAATTAATAAGAGTTGTCTTTTGCGTTTTGTTAATTTCTCTTGACTTTAACTTGATTTTAATTGTATTGAATTGTATTGAATAGTTCAAATGGAAATAAACACAATTCCAGAAATCTGCTTCAAGTCAATCATTTCTAAATATAAAATTGCAAAATATGTGACGTCACACTAGGGGGCAGTCTCACAAATGTCACCAGCAATGGCAATGACAGGAAAGGGTTTGAAAAAATCATAAAATTCGTGTAACGTAATTTATGGATCTCCTCTAGAAAAAGTTTTGGTTTGGGAGAATCGAAGGTATTTTTAGAATAGATAATAAAAGGAAGAACATATGAAGATCCAGCCCTGATAATAATTAATTTAAAGTTTGGGTAGTTTATTACTTGAAACTTCCCAGAGGAAAATGGAATATTAAAATAAGGATATATTTATATGAATTAAATAGGTGTCTAGAAATAATACAATTCAACTTGATTACATTTCCTCATAAGTTTATTCGTTAGACAATTTTATGAACCATAAATAATTTTACATACATCTTATAACATTTATTATTTCATATATACATATTTTCAAAAATTTTTATTAACTATGGAATAACTACATAATCACTTAAATGAAAGTAACAAGGCCACTTACAAATTTTAATAATCGAATATATATTTGATGAGAAATCTGGATATTAGAGAACCAAATTCAGTTATTTCGTGGAATATCGATGAGTAAAATTGACTTTAATTTATTTTGAATAATTTCACTTTGTTTTCGTTTTTGGAAACTGACAATTTATGCGAGCACAATTCAAAAAGTAATGAAATTATATTAATAAGTAATTCGACTTGATTGTCAGCTTCATCTAAAAGTCTAGAATAGAAAAGCAATCATCATTGCTTTGTGTAATTAATTAGCAGTATTTGCCATGAATATGAAATGATCAGATTTCGATTTGGAAATTTCATCGAAATATAATTAAAATTTTGAATATCACCGATTTGAATAATCAAAAATTATTTGAACAAACACGTCCAAATGATTTTTTCATTCGAAATTAAAAATTTTAAGGCATTCCATAAGTTCAAGCACATTGCAAAAAGATATAACAAAATGTGTCATTTATCAACATTCATAAAGTTGGTTTATCCATTCTGGGGTAAACGTAAATAACCACAAACTATGAAGAATTTTCACATTAAACTTTTTCAGCAAATTAATGCCTTGGAATCTATTGATATATTTATATATACACTTATGTTAGACATAAATTCCATAAATGATTAAACAATTTCACCCTGGATATTCAGAAGTAAAATATATCGTTTGATTACAATTACTTTAACTCACTATTATGATAAAATGCCAAAGGTAAGTATAATACATATACGACTTTGAATTAAATAGAAGTATATGTTATGAATGAGTTTATATCAGTGTTTCCCAACTTTTTTGTGCCATGCCACACCTTGGCTAGAATTCTTATGTCCTCTTATGACGAAGTTAATAAGAGGAAGAAGGGTTAAACACGTGTCGAGCCCATACTCGAATTGCACCTCTTAATAATCAAATTGCTCCCTTGATGGGCATGAGCCCTACGTTGGAAAATACTGGTTTATATATTAAATTAAATCTTCAATTCGTAATAGAAATTCTAATTCATATATTCCATTTTCAGTAAATATTTTATATTTTAAACGTTATTATTTGATTACATCTGTACAAACATATTTATTCATAAAAAAGTGAATGGCATATTTCTATTATAATTATTGAATATTATTTACATATTTACATATTAAAATTTTAAAATATACAAACGTCAATTTGAATAATTGAAATTTCAAAAAGGGAAAGTTGTCAACTGAAGGATCAACATTACCTCCTACACATTGAACCTACTTATTCTATGAACTAAATTAATGAGATGAAATAGCGATATGAATTATCTTCAGCTCAAAACCCTTGCATGTCCATTCTTGAAATATGGACGGTATCACAAGTTTTATTTCAAAAATTTTCAGAAAATCGATAAGGGCAAAGCGCCACTTCAAAATATCTTTACGGCATCCATAACTAATTTATAATATTTATTTAAAAATCATCAAGAATATATAAGTTGTAGAAATTTTCTCTATTTAATATTATGCGAAATTATACATTTTTTGAAATAATTTTTTTGTATCTAATCATTGCAGATGAATTCTGAAAAAACAATCTCACATATTTTTTGTGAAAATAATAGAAGTTTTGATCGATTTATTTTGATCTTAATATACTTAATTGTATATTAAAATTCAAAAAAATTGATAAGGTGTGTGAGTGAAATGTAGGTCGATAGGCGGCCTCAGACAAAAATTTCATGGGGGCTAATTTATTTTGGGATCACCTTCGGGACTGGGGGTATAGAATCAAATTTTTATAACGAGGCACCCATAAATCATTATAGTACCGGGATTAATTTACCGATCACTCTATCAATTAAAAGATTGGACTAATGTCGGCTTGTTTTCCAAGAAAGAAATCTATAATTTCTCTATCTGAATTTCTTAGAATTGTCAACTACTTTATATACTTTTTAAAAATTGAGTAGAATAAGATATTACCCATTAAGTACAGTAATAAACATTCATTAGATGATTAGAGCTACATTGAGGTTTATAATTTGTAATGATTGTTATTTAACGAACTAAGTACATTAATTAGAACATGATACTAATAATTTGTCCACAAGATTCATGTTTCTAACTTCACCGAAAAGAAATGTGTATGTTCGTTTGTGGAAGGGCAAGCCCCCCCAGGTCACCCTTTTAGCCGCCACTGAAATGGCGGCTAAAATTTTAATGAAAAGTGTTTAAGCGATTTGAGTCAAAATTATAAAGTTCTTAGAATTTCAAATGAGTTTTCGCTTTTCATATATTCTGATCATTATTGGTTTTGTTGGTTTAAATGGATTTTGCCAAACATAATTCGGAATTTTTCGTTTTTCAGCCATAGTATAACGTAAATTTTCTTCATACGATGTTAATAAGATAAATGATAAATAAATAGATCTTTTTCTTTATCGATGAATAAAATAAATCGATCAAATAATTCTATACTCAGTCATATTCTACACCAGTGACAAATGAAAAAATTAGTATGAAAATAATATAGCTGTAGCAATGTTGAAGCAAAATATCGACAATTATATTTTGAAAATTTCACATGCTTCAGTATATATAATAAAATTATACTACTGAGTAATAACGTAATTTGTCATGAATGCATTATATGTACAATTTTTATTTCTTGCTCTGATTGAAGTTTTCATGCGGTGAAATAACTCTATGTTAAAGAAAAAATGTTTCTACAATTAACACTTATATGCGTTGTAGTCACAGTTGTACATAAACTAGGGTGAAATATCACTAAATCTTCAGACTACAATTCCAAATCAACAAAATTGAAGAGATTGGTTATCTATACTATATTCATTTCCAAAACCACCTCCCACAACAAACTTGGCACGTGATCACTTCAAGATACATATTGTAGATCTCTTCAGGTATAGGAAGTTATAATATCTCAAGATGTGGAGTGCTGTCTTTGTTTGTATTTGCACATATTCGAACTACACTTTCTTCATGTTATGCTTTTACCGCATATTTAAGTGTACTAAACTTAGAATATAACTGAAATTGTAGTTTTCATTCGGGTAGGTGAAAGTTAAAGAGGTTTTTTTGTTAGTTTTAAATAATTTCTGTACATTTCAATAAACCCTCTCATTTTATACACAAACATGTATTTCGAAAATGTAATGTATATATGTTAAGTTCAACTCTGGACGATTTACAGATCACGTGAATTACGTAGTATTTTCTTTTATTTCAGTGGCCTGTAGTTAATGCGTATAGTATAGTAATCTCAATCAAAAAATGCAAAAAAGACAGTGTGAAAGAAACGTAGTTATTATTAGAGTAAATAGATTTAATTAATATCACTGGAGAATGACGAAAGAAATAATTGATCTTTTTTACAAACTTATAAAGTTACCTTATTTATTGAACTACATTAATGGACAACTTTCGTTTTTATAAAAAACACCATGTGAGCATATAAATGATACACGCATATTTCAGTTCATAGCTAACATTCATTTTATAAATATACTAATTCCTCCTCTAGTTAATTCGGTCAAAAACGGGTTGCCGTCACTATTCGTGGCTGGTTTGAAGAAAGGGTTGATGTCTTCGAGTTGTTAGCTTCTAATAATGGTGTAAGAGTCTGTAAAAATTTATAATTAATTCCTAAATAAAAATATCATTTATTTTGTCATAATTGCTCCTATGATTTAAACTGCGTGTTTCAATAAAATTATGAAATATTAATGAGCATAATAAAAAAACAATATAAATCTTGGATGCCCAGCTTTTAAGTTGACGGGCTTAATTATAGAATTGATGATATTTCCTGAAATACAAGAAAAAAACATGAAATATTGGCGTTAACGAGTAGAAATATATAGCTTTCCATTAGATATAACCTAAAATGGATTTACTAATCTTGTCTTATTGATTATTGTTAAGTAAAATTTAGATGTATAAAATACACCTGGATTGAAGTTTCACTAAAATGTAACAGTATATTTGCATATGTTCCTGTGTCATCAGCACTGATTACAAGAGGTGAA
The DNA here is from genome assembly GCA_030704895.1 of Henosepilachna vigintioctopunctata. NCBI lineage: Eukaryota > Metazoa > Arthropoda > Insecta > Coleoptera > Coccinellidae > Henosepilachna > Henosepilachna vigintioctopunctata. The sequence goes on from JARQZJ010000031.1 coordinate 7,594,538, forward strand.
ACAAATTGAATTCTAATTGACAGTTCATAGAGGGCACACATGTTCATAGAAGATACAACAGATGATATAAATTGAAGAAAATTTTCATAAAATACACAATTGAGAGAAGAATGTCGAGTAATCAGAACTTTAGTCTACAGAGGAATTAATTGAATTCATCACTTTTTTCCATATCCAAGTTCGTACACCTGGAGCTTGTCTACGCCGTTCTGATGAGAGCCAACAAGCTCGAAACACGTGTCCACGGCTTCTTCCACTTGCGGATTATATAGATACTTCAACTTTTGTTTATAAATAACCCCATGGTTCGGTCTTTACGAGGTTATGAAATCATCTTTTTATTGAAGAATTCAATTCCAAATTTAGAATTTTTTACTAAATTTTCAAGTGAACAAGCATTTCTTGTGAAATATTACCCAGATCTTGAATAAAGATACATTATTATTGTTATATATTATAAGGTGATTAAAAAGGATGTTCTGTTATAAAAATTTGGAATTCTCTTTGACGATTGATGTTTGTAATTATCATTTGAAATAAAAGTGGAGCGACATCACTATTCGAAAGTGTTAAATATAAAAAGATCGAATTAGTTTCAATAAAATACTTACACTGCTCTCTCTTGGATTTATCAGTGGTGTTTCGGCGGTGATGTTTCCATCCAACAATTGATCTTCTCTGAAGTTTCGCGGCATGTAAGGTGGTAGGTGGCCCATGGGGTGGTGCAGTGTTTGGAAGGTAGAAGGGTGAGGTGGGCTAAGAGGTTGTAACGTGGACATCGGCATCCTGTTCGACATATCCAATTGGGCATACACAGTGGGTTCTTGTCTTCGCATCACCGACAGGGGAATAGCTTGCTGCGTGTAAATAACGTGCGGCATCTGCTGGTTGGTCAGAGACAGTTCGGCGTAGGTTATCTCCTCGTTCTGAAACGGAGAGATTAGATAGGTTATATTTCATTAGAGACGGACAGTGCAATTATGTTCAGAGGAGTTATCGCGGTCAGATTTCAGGATATATTATGTCTCTCCGGTCAACGTAGAGGAAGATCGAAACGAAAAAGTTGGTTGGATTCTGCCAAATATCGAGCTTTTTACATTTACGCTACATGTATTAGGAATTTAATCATATAAAATTTTTGTATTGGCCATGACTTTGAATTTTCATGAACTTTCTCCATAAAATTTGTGTTAGGTACTTGCTCATTTTGTGAAGAAGAAAAAGAATATGAATTCTGAATTTCAATTTACCAATACTACTGAATGAGCGAAAATAAACCAATATGAACTCAGATTTTGCGTTTATCTATTATCTCGCGAATTTTAATCTTTTCAATAAAATTTTCCTCATTTGATAAGAGTATATATATATATATATATATATATATATATATATATATATATATATATATATATATATATATAAGGAAATGAAATTTTTTGTGCTTATGGCACTAAATGAAATATTCAAGAGACATCACATCGTACACGTTCACATATCTAGCTCTACTATAACATTCTCTTGATTAATTTGAATTTTTCAAATGAACGTTTTAGTGATTATTATATATATATATATATATATATATATATATATATATATATACATAAAATGGGCGAAATATCAGATTCCTTTGAAATTAAAACCGGTGTGCGGCAGGGGGACGGACTTTCGCCAATTCTTTACAATATTGTTTTAGAAAAGATCATTAGGGAATGGAAACTTCACGTAAAGGGCATACAAGTGGGTATCAAAAAAGAAAATAGAATAAATGTCAAATGTCTCGCCTTTGCAGACGATATTGCTATCATCACAGACAACAGAACTGAAGCCATTCGCGCCGTAGAAAAACTACATGAAATTGCGCAGAAAACCGGGTTGCAAATTTCTTATGATGAAACCAAATACATGGAGAGAAAACCAAAAAATAAATCTTTTCTTATGACAAAACATGGTGAAATTCTGCAAGTAGCCAATTTTAAATACCTCGTGGAAGTTATACAGTCCTCAGGTTTAAACCGAATCGCTAATGAACAGAGAATAACCAAGCTCCAAAGGGCCTACAAACTAACATGGGCTCACTATAACAAAAAGTGCATTTCGAGAGGCGCCAAATTGAGGCATTATAACACGATTCTTCCAGAAGCAATCTACGCAGCTGAAACAATGGTTATTGGCGGCCATTCAAGAATTGAAGAAATAGAAAAACAAGAACGAAAAATTCTCAGAACGATTTACGGGCCAATCAATAGAAACGGTATTTGGATGAAAAGACCTCAGAATGAACTGTATCAAAAGGAAGAAACGGAAGAACGGAAGAAATTAGAAAACGACGAGCAAAGTTCTATGCACATGTCTACAGAATGAAACAGTCCAGAATACCGAAGAAACAACTCGATATAATTATGAATAGTAAATGTGGAACAGAGTGGCTAGAAGAGGTCCAAAAGGATCTACAACAGATCAATATAAAAAAATCTCGAAGATCGCACTGAATGTCGCTATAAAATCGCACATGTGAAGTTTGAGCGAAAATCAAATCGTCAACCTGGAGTACCAACCAAAGTGGACACATGAACGGAAGAAAGAGCATTCAGAGAGGATGAAGCGTTTTTGGGGGGCCAAAAAAATTAAGCGAAATTCCTAATGATTGCGAATTCAAGTTCAGTCGCTCTCCTCATGGGGAACAATCGTTATAATAATAATAATAATAATAATATATATATATATATATATATATATATATATATATATATATATATATATATATATATATATATATATATATATATATATATATATATATATATATATATATATATATATATATATATATAGTTTCAAGATTCACAGGTCGTTAAATAATAGTAAATACTGAGACTCTCAATCGAAATATTTCAAATAAAACTCTCAGGGAGCTGTCTACACAAATGTTGTCAACGAGAACGAACCCATCACTTTCGAGAGTGAATATTAAGAGCGTTTCGAAAAATTCATCGATCTTGTTGAATGATAATAGGATACAATTGTTTCATCATTATTATGAATCATCAGTCCATATTCAAACTATCAATCAAGAATCGAGGACTTTCAAAACGAACATAGATCCTATACCAAATTGAGGGGAATTTTACCTAGTGAAATATTCACGTAGGCTCCCTCTATCGGAGAAAAGACGTATAAACTCTCCCTAGCCTTCAAGATTCCTACTCATGACAACAGTAGCGCGAGTGCAAGGCTTTGTAGATATTTCATTCGAACACTACAGAAAATTGTCCGCAATGTGTACGAATAATCCCGATTTTCTAGGGTAGAATATCTATCCACTGGATCGATTCATCACTAAATATCTATTCCAAAATAAGAAGGTTTGGTTCATGATATCTATTTTCCGATTAGATCTAGAAACCTAGTGATTGCAGTTGCAGTTACGTCGAGTTGCAGATTGGAAAATTTTGTGATGACATAATAAATAGCTGAAGCTTTCATTTTCTCCATCATTATAGTAGTAGAGCTCGTGGGAGATCGACCTTCACCCATCTGATATCAGACGGTACCTTTTTTCATGAAATATTGATTTATAAACACACCTATGAAAGATTCCCTATCGAAAAGTGTTTATGGTTATGTGTAATTTAATTATTTTTTATTGATTTTGTCATGGCCTTCATTAAGACCACTTTATCGATATGATAACTAATGAAAATTGCTATCAGAAGGGAGATAATTCAATTACCAAAATAACAGTAAAAACTTGCCAGCAAAAAACCCTTCGTAGATTATTCATATCCTGCTTTAAAGTTTAAAAATCGAAGCTATTAAATATTTGCGCAAATATTCTTGGAAATACTTGGTAAGAATATTTGCCAAGAATTATTATACGAAGGGGTTTTTGCTGGCAAGCCTATACTTTTATTTTGATTATTGAATTATCTTTCGTCTTATAGCAATTTTTATTAGTTAAATAGAGTGAGTGAAGGCCACGAAAAAATTCATTGAAAATAATTAAATTAAAAATAGCCATGAAACTTTTGGATAGGCAAGCTATCATAGGCGTGTTTATGAATAATTAATATAGCATAAAGAGAAGTTCTTATCTGGTAATCAGATTGGTGAAGGGGGTGAAGGTTGAGACTCAACGGGCTCTTAGACTATTAGAGTCGCTATGAATCAATAGATATTTATATTTCCCGATGATATTGTCAAAACAAAAAATTCCTTGCCTTAGTCCCTTTTTAATATTATATATATATATATATATATATATATATATATATATATATATATATATATATATCATAATAATAATAAGTTCTTTATTCTCAACAGGTATAACACCCAATTATAGAAAATAATAACCATATTGATTACATAACTAAACAATACTAAAAATTAGAAAAAATGATTTAACTAAATAATTTTAAAAAGATTTAACAAAGAGCACAATCTAATCCAAAAAAAAAATAGTTACTTATAACTACATTATACCATTCAATGAGATATTACAAATAACTCAATCTAGATCAATTCAATTTTAATCAATTTTCGTTGTTCACATAACTCCTGATAATAAATTCTATGGAGTCAAAGTGAATGTCACAATTATTGGCAACTCTATTGAATGTAGACTCCATGAACCAAATGGGGGATTGCATTAGGGAGTTGGTCCTCGGAGTCTCTAGGTGGAATGATTCTGTATTACGAGAATTTTGCCTAGGAACACGAAATTTCAAAGCGGACAAGAGAGGAGGACAATCAATACTATTGTACAGTAATTTGTACAAAAATTTGATTGATAAAGTTTCTCTTCTGCTCTGCAATGAGATAAAACTAAATCGACTCAATAATTCGTTATGATTGACTCCTCTCTGTGCATAAACTTTATCCTCCTCCAAACTAAGAATTTCAAGAACCTTCTCTGAATAGCCTCAAGATGGCGTTGATGGCAAGTGTAAATGGGATGCCAGATCGTGCTGCCATACTCCAACTTGCTAAGGATTAATGTATTGAATAGTCCTATGAGTGTTGAAGAATTATTAAAATATTTGCCATTACGTATAACGAATCCATATATTTTCGCAGCAGATGAAATAAGTTGGGTGATGTGTGGGACAAAGGAAAGCTTCTGGTCGAAGACTACACCAAGATCTCTTGCCTTATCTGAACGAGAGAGAACCTGACCACCGACGCTATAATCACAATCAATTCGATCTCTTTTCCATGTGAAAGAAACAACATTACACTTTGACACATTCAAACTCAAATAATTGTCCTCACACCAACTAGCAACATGGTCCAGCGCGAGCTGAAGTTGAACACAGTTGTCCTGTGATTTAACTTCATGATATAGTTTCAAATCGTCTGCGAACATCAAATGTGGAGAATGAATATTATCATCAGATCATTTACGAACAGAATAAATAACAGTGGTCCAAGGTTAGATCCTTGAGGTATTCCAGAGGTAGGTATGAACTCAGACGACTGTATACCCTCCAGCTGTACGAATTGACGTCGGTCAACCAAGTAAGAACGAAACAGGTTGGTGAGACTATCAGAGAATCCAAACTTGTTGCGTAATTTCTGTACCAACAGCGCATGAGGAACTTTATCAAATGCTTTCTGAAAATCTGTGTAGATCACATCAACTTGATCGGTGGAGTCTAGTACTTCAGAAACGTTCTGTGAAAACAGCATTAGATTGCTTGAACAAGATATATATATATATATATATATATATATATATATATATATATATATATATATATATATATATATATATATATATATATATATCACTACATAGTATAAAACAAAGTCGCTTTCTCTGTAAATCTGTAATATCTTCGAAAATATTCATTTAAATCATATGCTGTAAAGGGGCATATAGATCTATATTAAATCAACAATGTAAGGTATTTAATTGTATAAGGATTAATGCTGTATTGGTTAAAATCGCTTCGAAAATTAGCCATTATTTGTCGTAAGAAGTAAATGACGAAAAAATGTTATTGTGGGATATCTAAAGAGATAGACATATACCATAGCGGAGTTTTCTGTAGACCTTTTCAATGTGTACAATACTTAGTACATTATTTTGATAAAACTCACAGGGTTCAGCCTGCGTTTGCAATGTAAGCGGAAAAAATGTAATTATTACATTAGAAACCTCAAAATAACAGTATTTCTGCACTATTTAATGAATGTTATTATAAATATTGTTACGAAAATATCTGAAGCCATCTCTGTGTTATCTAGAACATTTCAGCAAATGTGATGTAACAAAGGCTCCTATATTCTGGAAATCGAAACTTCTCGAAATGGAATCTTCTAGAAAAACTCTAGCGTATATAATGAACCAGGACGGAAGATGACAGATACATTGAAATAGCCAGAAGTGTGACATAAGCGATATTGACATTTGTTGTGTTTATTTTCAGTTTGTAAATGAAGGATTATTCATTGATTTTTGAGAGTTAGTTATTGGAATTCATCCGTCGAAACCCATAATCGTAACAATATAAACCTTCCTCTTCAATCACTCTGTCAATCTATTAAAAAAAGATTCAAAGATTTAAGCATACATAGGGATACAGGGACAGAGAAAGCGACTTTGTTTTATACTATGTAGTGATTATTATATTTATTATTATTGGTCCCTTTCATTATTTTTATAGTCCCTTTCTGACTATAATAAATAACAAATGAAACAATTTAATCCATACTGAACATTCCATATGAAGGAAGGAACGTGAACGATTGCGGTCGATGCGACGTATTCTCGATGACTCTTGAAGAAATCGTCGGCAAATTGTTGGTGATGTTTCACGTGAACGATATTCGCATGTTCCGGAATTGCGATTGTTGAATCCTCGGGTCAGTAGGTACCAGCAAGAGGACAAACAAGGACCACAAAATGCCAGCAGAGAATTGATTCGACGGGCTCAATGGGGCACAAACCAAGTGCTCTTGTCTACGGATCACAGGCATCAGGATAACGTGGTCCGTTGTTAATAAAGGGGGACATGGGTCACATACAAGGTTATCTCCTCGGTCAGCAAAGAGAATTCGAATTTATTAAGGACATATTTCGGTGAACTGCGATGTGAGAACTGTGCTTTATTGCGAATAATGAATTGGTGTTTATGACTTTCCCAGTTTTGACTAGTTTTGTATGCTTGACAAGCATAATTATATTTCCTACATAATTTATACATCGATTTAATACAACTGAGTACTAAGAAATGGAAAATTGGAAGTAAGTTCAGGAATTGGAAACAGGGAGGAAAATTCAAAGAAATTGTTAAGATTTGATTTTTCAGGTAAGAAACACATGGAAAAGTATTAAAGCCCTTATATGGATGCCGTAGTTTTGGCACAATTTTTCGAAATTCTGATGAAAGTCAACAAGTCCAAAACGCGCATAAATAACTACTCCCTGCGTTCTAAAGTTTTACACACGAAAAGTTCCAATTAAATTCACATGTATCAAGTTTATGCCGCCCGGTTCGCAAACCAAAGAGAATCCAATTCACACCTTGCTTGTTCTTAGATATATATATATATATATATATATATATATATATATATATATATATATATATATATATATATATATATATATATATATATATATAGCGGGTGTTTTTTTAGAGGTATAAACTTTAAGTTGGAATTACTGTTGAAGATGGCGACCGATTTAACAGCTGAAAAGTGATTTATTCTCAGTTTGGTTTGTCAATTCATCATGAATAGACTCACGCCTGAACAACGCTTGCAAAAGGGCCCAAAACGATATTGCCGTTGTTCACGATTTTCATAAGCGAATTTTGTTTAGCGATAAAGAGCACTTCTGGTTGAATGGCTACGCCAACAAACAAAACTGCCGCATTTGGAGTGAAGATAATCCTCAAGTGTATGTCAAAACACCGTTACATCCAGAAAAACTTGTTTGGTGTACTTCTTCAAAAACGATGTTGTTCAGAAGGTTACAGTCAATGCTGATCGGTATAGAGCCATGATTAATAACTTTTTCATTCCTGAATTGAACAACCATGATGTCCAGGAGCTGTGGTTTCAACAAGACGGCGCGACATGTCACACAGCTCGTGCTACAATCGATTTATTGAAAGACACGTTTGGTGACCGCCTAATTTCACGTTTTGGACCTGTGAATTGGCCTTCAAGATCTTGTGATTTTACACCGCTAGACTACTTTCTGTGAGGCTATGTAAAGTCATTGGTCTATGCGGATAAGCCACAAACGCTTCACCATTTGGAAGACAATATTTGCCGTTTTATTGCCGATATACGGACATAAATGTCATCGAAAATTGGATGTCCAGATTGGACTACATCCGGGTCAGCCGTGGTCATATGCCAGAAATCATATTTAAAATGTAGAAACGACAAACGAAAAACAATGCGTGACCTTCAAGCGTTAATTACTCACTGAGATTCAAAATAAAAATGAGCCACGTGCCAAACGTCGTCGGGAATCAACGAACATTACCGGAGATGTAAAGAATCATGTCGGTCATTATATCCGGAAATAATTTAATAAAATTTGGTCATAATGAGCGACATGTCACTGTAATGAGAGTCATTATATCCGACGTTTTTGTAGAATAATATAGGCGGAGTCATCATAAACGGATTCTATATATATATATATATATATATATATATATATATATATATATATATATATATATATATATATATATATATATATATATATATATATATATATATATATAAAAAACCAAATCAACATTGACCAAGTTTTTGTTCCGCACTGTTTATTTAGTAGACAATTTATGGTATTGGGAACAACTATGCAGACAAACTCAATTTAAATGCCGACGTTTCGTCTTATTTAATGACATCTTCAAAGGCTACAATCGAACAATATGACAAACAAATTAATACATAAAAAGGTGAAACATTAAAAGTACGTACCTAAATTGATTAAACACTTTCACAATTACTTAGCATTACAAACTTTAGAAATCTTACAAAATTATATTCAATTTGCATTGGTAGATTATCAAACATCATACATACACACTGCGAGGATGCAACCAGACTGGCTCAAGAACTGGATGCCCATATGTAAATGAATAAACAAATAACGAACGACGACGGTGAACATACAAGCGCGATAATTCACAAACAATATAGTCAGAAAGTTTAACATAGAAAACGAGAGGCAAACAAAAATTGACACAGTCAGTCTTAGTTAGGTCAAAACTGCTAAAATGGACACAAAACAAAAACAAAATATTTAAAATATGGAACAGAGCGAGCATCCAATAATCTGCAGTCATTAAACACAAGGATATTGATCATGTAGAAATGCAGTTACGCTTATTAAATCGAGCTTTTATTTCGTCAATCAAATCACTTTAGATATTAGAGAGATTTTTGGTATCAGTCTTGTTATTAACTGTATTATCTTTAATTTTGATAAAAATCATTTCTTTTAAAAGACGTTTTGAGAGGTTGCTCTCAATATTTAAAACAGTTGGGTTGAGGAAATTAAACTCATGATTAAACTGATGAACAGAGTGAATTGTAAGACCTGTGCTGTCCTTTTTACCTTTGTTTTTCTTTGCCAAGTTGCAATCAGATTTGTGTCCCTAATTCTACTGATCAAATTCTGTTTTGTTTGACCAATATACTGACTTTCACAATTATTGCACGATATACTATAAATGCAATTAGGAGTCTGTAATGTAGCCGTTTGGTCCTTCAAGCGGGAAAACAAACTCCTCCCTGTTTTTTATTTATAATATTTTTTATGTCATTAGTCAGCGTCTGTTTCTCTAGTTGAGGCGGCTGTATTTCAATCTTCTCGAACTCAAAAATCGAGTCGTACACCCTGTGGTCTCAACTGAGACCACCCCTAAGCTCTATTCAGCTTGAACGCATGATGGAAAACTAGATCAAAGTATCACTACCCCAGGCACCAGTCGAAAGACTGGCTTCACATTATCATCGGATTCTGGGGGATCAGGGACACCATGCGGAGAAGAATCGGAGCTTCTCAAAAACCTTCCATTTTCTCAAGATCAAACAAAAACATCACATAGGTACAATTAACGTTAATACACTCGCTAAAACAGGTAAACTGAAGCAGCTCACCAACACCATGAGAAAGTTCAATCTCAAAATCACCGCTCTCCAAGAAACACGATTTATGGACGAGAATCATTTCGACACCGACAGTTTCAGAATCTACAAAAGGAAACCTGCCGTGAAAGTAATGGGCAAATTACCGCTTTTAGGTACCGGATTCGCGATACACAATTCAATACTAGACTCGGTTATTAATTTCACACCGCCCAACGAGAGAGTCTCGTTGCTTTCTATCAAATCAGCTAATAAAGCTTACACTTTAATCAACGTGCACGCTCCCATTAATCACCACAGCAAAACCGTTCCAGAAAGCGTACAAGATTTTTGGGAAACATTGGAAGAAACAACCAATAAAATACCAAAACACCACGTGAAAATCTTGCTAGGAGATTTTAACGCACAGCTAGGTAAGGAAAGGAAATTCAGAGATACTACGGGTCCCCATACTAAACACAAACGTACCAACAAGAACGGTGAAAGGTTAATCGCGTTCTGTAGGAACTTCGAACTCAAAATCATGAGTACTGAATTTCAAAAACCTGCACATAAGTTAACTACTTGGAGATCGCCCAGTCTCAAGCAGGGTGAATATCAAATTGATCATGTCGCAATTTCCAAGAACAACGTAAAGGAAATTTTAAATGTCAGAACTCGTAAAGGCGTCTTTGATTCGGATCACTATCTCCTCCAAATAAAAACAAAATTTCAACCCAACAGAAATAAAAAATTTACACCCAGAAAAGTTAGGTCCGATCCCGAATATCTGAAACTTCACAAGGATACAATCATTGCACAAATCAATCAGGAAGAATCGACGAATTGGGAAATCCTTACAAAGAATATTCAGAAAGCCATCACACTAGGGCAACCTCCTCGCACCAGGAAACACCGCTGGTGGAACTTAATCTGCGACCAAGCAGTCGACAAGAGAATAACTGCATGGAAAAAATTTAACGGCCATAAAAATGAGGAAAACTGGGAGAATTTCCTACAACTCAAAAACAGGCCTCCAAAGTAATTAGAAGAGAAAAACGGAGATATGATAATAATAGGTGTCACGAAATACAGAAGGATTTCACCAATAATAATACTAGAGATTTTTACAAAACTTTCAGAGAAAACTTGCGAGGATACCAAGCGCCCACTCTTTGCTTCAAAAAATCCGGTGGCGCGTTGGAAACTAACACAAAAAATAACTGCAAAATGTTAGCCGAATATTTCAGCAACCTTCTCAACTGCAATCCACCCCAAGAAAAACTTATGTTCGACTTTTCGGGGTTTACGCATCCAGACTCGCAAGCCCCTGATATGGAAGAGATTACGGCAATTATCAAGCAACTCAAAAACAACAAAGCAGCAGGAGAAGATGGGATTATTGCGGAACTCTGGAAACTGAACGATACTACTTTGACCCAAAAACTTCATCATTTAATATCAGAAATCTGGAGAACGGAACAGATACCAGAGGATTGGAAATGCGCGTTGATACATCCATTGCACAAAAAGGGGGACAAAATGGATATCAATAATTACAGGGGAATTTCCTTACTCCCGGTTGCGTACAAAATACTTTCTAAAGCACTCCTAAATAGAGTAGAACACCTAGCGGATCCACTAATTGGGGAATACCAAGCTGGATTCAGAAAAGGCCGGTCATGTGATGAACAGATCTGGACTTTGAAGACGATATTACAGATGAGGAAATGTAGAAATACAGTGATCACATTCATTGATTTCAAAAAAGCATATGATTCGGTAGACCGCGAAACCCTTTTCGAAATCATGAAAGAATTTGGAATCGATCGAAAGACCCGAACAATTATAAAACAGACACTTACAGATACAACTTTCAAAGTAAAATTTATGGGCGAAATATCAGATCCCTTTGAAATCAAAACCGGTGTGCGGCAGAGGGACGGACTTTAGCCAATTCTTTTCAATATTGTTTTAGAAAAGATCATAAGGGAATGGGAACTTCACGTGAAGGGCATACAAGTGGGTATCAAAAAAGAAAATAGAATAAATGTCAAATGTCTCGCCTTTGCAGACGATATTGCTATCATCACAGACAACAGAACTGAAGCCATTCGCGCCGTGGAAAAACTACATGAAATTGCGCAGAAAACCGGGTTACAAATTTCTTATGATAAAACCAAACACATGGAAAGAAAACCAAAAAATAAATCTTCTCTTATGACAAAACATGGTGAAATTCTGCAAGTAGGCCATTTTAAATACCTCGGGGAAGTTATACAGTCCTCAGGTTTAAACCGAATCGCTAATGAACAGAGAATAACCAAGCTCCAAAGGGCCTACAAACTAACATGGGCTCACTATAACAAAAAGTGCATTTCGAGAGGCGCCAAATTGAGGCATTATAACACAACGATTCTTCCAGAAGCAATCTACGCAGCTGAAACAATGATTATTGGCGGCCATTCAAGAATTAGAGAAATAGAAAAACAAGAACGGAAAATTCTCAGAAAGATTTACGGGCCAATCAATAGAAACGGTATATGGATGAAAATACCTCAAAATGAACTGTATCAAAAGACAAATACGATAACGGAAGAAATCAGAAAACGACGAGCAAAGTTCTATGCACATGTCTACAGAATGAAACAGTCCAGAATATCGAAGAAACTACTCAATATAATTATGAATAGTAAATGCGGAACAGAGTGGCTAAAAGAGGTCCAAAAAGATCTACAACAAATCAATATAAAAAATCTCGAAGCTCGCACTGAATGTTGCTATAAAATCGCACATATAAAGTTTGAGCAAAAATGAAATCGTCAACCTGGAGTAAAGTGGACAGATGAACGGAAGAAAGAGCATTCAGAGAGGATGAAGCGTTTTTGGGAGGCAAAAAAGATGAAGCAAAATTCCTAATGATTGCGAATTCAAGTTCAGTCGCTCTCCTCATATGAATGAATAAGAAATTTTTTTTTATCTCAAGATAATCCTATACATGTCCCCTCCTTAACAGAAGCCTTCCACTTTTAAAAAGTGTACTTTGTTCAACGTGTTCATTCCAGATTCAGTTCCCTTCACTGAATGATAAACAACGAACCGATCTCATATAAGTAAAGCTCGCTCGAATATCTGCAGGGCTTGATCATTACAACTTATTACCAGCATCTAGGTGGCTGCGGGCCAAATCATTATTACAAATCTGCTGATATGCTTTGAGTTCGATGTTTGCAGTGTTCTTTCTCTGCCCTCATTATCTAAAGTAGCTTTGTTCGAACATAAAATCATAAGATGTGTTATTGAACTTCGATAGAAATTACACAACTACAGGTTTCACTTGTTTTTTTGCACGTAGTCGATTTGCTGATTTGTTTGTACTCTGTATTCAATCGCAATATTATTTGCTTTTTCTTGGCAAACAAAAACAAATACCACAATGCAAGTCGGAGAACTTCATATATATATATATATATATATATATATATATATATATATATATATAGATAATAATTTATTATTCAAGATATAATTGATGGATACAATAATATTTAGAAATGATTTCAATATAATGGGTATCAGATAATAACATTTCCAAAAAAAAATAGATTAGATCTAAATACAACTCAATACATACAATTCAATTTAGGAAAAAATTTCAAGAATATTGTTACACTTATCCCGTTAACCAATTGCTATTTCCAACATATATATATATATATATATATATATATATATATATATATATATATATATATATATATATATATATATATATATATATATATATATATATATATATATATATATATATATATAATACAATGAATTTTAGAAAAATTCAAAACAAAAAAAATACATTTGAAAAATTAATTAACCAAAAGCATGTCACAGTTTAGCTAGATATGTGAATGTGTACGATGTGATGCCTCCATTATCCTTCAAGGGATAAATGATAAAGAAATATTGAAATCGATGCCACACCTGATGGAAGTGCGAGACAGATGCGTCGTTCTGCAAGGAACTCGTCAGTCGTACCACGTCCATCGAAGTGAGGCAACGATTCCAATCGCCAAGTAGAATACCGTCAAGCAATGAATACTTCACAATTCCATCTATAGGAATCAATAGAAAACATCTCTCAGATCATAGACACACCAAGCATCAAACGTACACATCTCTTCTATACCCGTAGGTATCTATTTAATTGCAACGTCAATTTGACAAATGTCATCATTGATGTTTTCAAATGTCAATAGTTTGCATTAGTAACATTATTATTATTATTGTATACTCTTGATAATGGGTTAACCAACCGAAACATATGTAGAGTTTTTAATATATTCAGTGAAACTTAAGTCAAGTGTGTTGATTTTTAATTTTATAATTATTAATATTGTTGGTGCGACCACGAGTTTCTTGCAGAACGAAACAGCTGTCTAGCACTTCCATCAGATGTGGCATCGATTTCATTATTTTTTCAACACTTATCCCTTGAAAGATCATGAAGTTATCACATCGTACACATTCACATATCTAGCTCTACTATAACATTCGTTTGGTTAATTTGAAGAATTCAAATTAACCGAAATTAGCCTATTCTATTATTATCGCCGAATAGGCCCTGAAATACGGGAATAAAAGCGAGCGTACTACTAACGCAACCTATTGACATTTGAAAACATCGTATGATGATATTTGTCAAATAGACATCGCAATTTAGTAGATACCTACGGGTATAGAAGATATGTGAAATTTCGATGCTTGGTGTGTCTGTAATCTGAGAGGTGTTTTCTACTGATTCCTATAGATGGAATTGTGGAGTATTCATCACTCTACGATCTTCCACTTGGAGTCACAAGAAGATGCTTGTGGGTTGAAATCGTTGCCTCACTTCGATGGACGTGGTGCGACTGACGAGTTTCTTGCAGAACAAAACATATATGTCTTGCACTTCCATCAGGTGTGGAATTTCAATATTTCTCTAGCATTTATCCCTTGAAGGATAATGGAGACATCACATCGTACACGTTCACATATCTAGCTCTACTATAACATTCTCTTGATTGATTTGATTCTATTTTTCAAATGAATGTAATAGTTTTCATTTTCTTATGTATATATATATATATATATATATATATATATATATATATATATATATATATATATATATATATATATATATATATATATATATATAATAATACCTGTGTGTATTGGTTTTTTTCATAATTTTCGAATGTATTTCATCCGATAAAACTTTTTCAACAGCCTCCCACCGCGCGCGCTGATGGTTCAATAAATGAAAAGCCGTATGAAAAATGAAAAGCAGATAATAATGCCATTGATTGGTATCAGAAGCACAATAACCCAAATATTTCATTTTAATTGTCGGGAATCCCTCATCATTAATGGGATTTCAATATTGAATAAAACTGTTCAGCGGAATATCCCTCTATATCAGGGGGTGCCATTTTGTTGTACAATTTAACGGTCAGGGCAAAAACAATGGCGCCATCGATTTTTTCAGCCTATTCAACAACGTTCAACGGAGGATATAATTCAAACGCCGTTGTTCGAATGTTTGGCTCCCTTTGAATTTCTAAATGGAGGCATTTTGAAAACATTTCAGCTCCGCTTCATACTGTATTACTTTGAACCGCGTATAGAGGTTATTTTCTAATAAAACTGCGCTGGAAATGAAGCAATGCATGGAACCGTGATAGTAAAGAAACATAAAGAAAAATAATTCGAATCATTTTGATTTCCAACTCATATTACGACTCTCAGTTCGCGCTATATCGTTTTATGAATTGTCTGTCGTTATTTTTTTATGCATAAGCGAAACAATGTTTTAAATTACTGGCTCTATATTGAATTATAATTTAATTGAAATTTATAATTACGTGTTCTTACAACATCAATTAATTGAAATTTATAATTACGTGTTCATAAGCATTCTAGGAGTATGCTGCTTTGATTTAATGAACTGATTTGCTTGGAATATTGATTTAATTGGCTATAAATGATGATTAAGGAATCTGAAAGTAGCTCATCTTCATATAGAAATGATTTAGGTTTTAATAAAATGAATTTATGTAGAGATGTAGATAGTACCAATAAATTTATAGAAACAGAATCTGCTTGTTTTTTCTCAGATTCGTCTTATAAATGAGGTGTTAACATATTATTTGGGGATCGAATATAGTTTTTGGTTACTACTTGTCAAAGATTGCCAGTCAAGATGCTGCCATGATTCCTTTATCCGGAGTCCAATTTCGACTTAGCTGGAAGAATTGCTGCTAGAGATTTTATGAAATTAGCTCTCTATGAAAATGACAAAAAAAAATTGAATTTTCCATTGAACTATAAACACTATGTATTGACACTATATGTTCAAAAATCACTCTTTAAATATGAGCATAATATTATGAAACTCTCCCTATATGCGGCCATTTCAGATTTGAGATATTTCTCCTCCCATTTCCGACTCAAACAATAATTCTTCCTTCAATAATCAAAAACTTCAATGGATTAGCCACTAAAAGCTATACGAGAACTGTTTACTCGTAAGATGCATAGAGGGTTGTTCTATGGTGGATAATTTCCCACGGGATTGTGGGGTATATCAAAAATCATCTTATCTTGAAAATTCAAGTCTTAAGTTTTTATTTTATTAAAATCATTATTTATTGCAACATTTGCAATAAGCGATGTTGAGAAAAAAATTTCAAGACAGATAGTTTATCAGTGTTTTTGTTCATTGTTGAAAAGCTCGATGGTATGAATTGTTATCAAAAACATTAAAACACGTCAAATTGCAATTATAAATTGACGACATCGTTGTTTTTTATTGAAGATGATATTTTATCTTTTCGTTATGACTGACGCCCCTGAACTCATCATTTTGTGATTGCAAGTTTAAAAAGAGGGTATAACAGAGGGAAAAAAACATTGATTGGTTATATTTTAGCAGTAGGTACTTGTGTAAATTCGAGGAAGAGAAAAGGTTGAAAGAAATTAGATATTTATAATTGTTTCGAGGTTAACTTTTGTTTTTGATTCGAATTGCGCCAAAGACCAAGAAACTTACGAAAAAATGTTTTGATTTGCTTCTGGAGATTTTTTTGTCTCACAATTCGCTGGAGGGGTTCAACTGGAGGGTTTAATCTACATTTTCAGACGTCTTCAGTGGGTCTTAAATACCCAGAGGAACCTAGGGTTCAGGAAAAATGTTGATGTTAAATAGACTTATGGTCTCTTTCACTAGAAATAACATTATTTTGTTCCTACGTATGATTTTTTTCATATGATTTTAGTATTGGTCTATTCGTTTTATTTAGAGAGGCCAAAATTGTTTCAGGGTCTTCTCACGAACTTAAAGACCTCGGACCTTCCCCATGGTAACGCTACTCGGCGCGTCAAGTTATGAAAATATTTTTATGATGAAAGAAATATACAGCGAATGATCATATAGAAAATTGAATGAACTCACTTACCTTCTTGTTATATTTGTCATAAGATCCGTTTTTGGCCTGGTTGCTTGGACTTTGCATCCTGCTCAATATCCTCAGAGGTGCATTATTTAGCCGTTCAAATGCTCTTTCCTCGTCCTGATAATCGTCGTCGCCATTGCTTTGCGGTATGATATCCGGATTTTTCTCTTCCAGACTATCCATGCTGTCGTTGAGATCCTTGTTGAGAGGCTCTGTACTGGCTTTGTCGCCGTGACGTAAAACCGATCTCCCAGCCATAGACAGACCACCGTCGTCATAATCTTTATCGTCTCTGTCGCCCCCTCCACGAATTCGTATCACAACTACAATAATCACAGCGACAAGAATAAGGGCCGCAACAATTCCTATTAAGGCGCCCAAGAGAGGAGTAATTTGTAGCAAGACGGGGGTGGAAGCTGTAAAAGGGTGAACAAATTAGTTGATGCTGTTCAAGGATCTACTAGAAACGTTATATTGACTTGACAGTAGTTGTTTATGACACTATTAGTTAGTCACACTAGTTGTTTATTGAACTGTTTGTTTTCACTTTTGCTTCAATAAATTTGCGTTGTTTTATTTATTTAGAGAGTTAGTTCCCAAGTTCCCATATCATAATATACTCATACCATTGATTCTATGACATATTTCTTTTGGGCAGTTCAAAGAATGATGTAAATCATTCTACAGCAAATAACATCTTTGTTAAATCTTTGAAATGAATGATTTTGAAATTGGTTTCGAAATCACTGTTTTGTAGGCTATGGCACTTTTATTGGACAATTTTGACTCGCAATGTTATATACCATAACGAGTAGAGGGGTTCTTAGGACATCCTAAAGTATGAACAATTGTTCAATAAATGTGAGCAAATCTGAGAAAATGATTTTTTGGTTACCAGTTCATTTCTGAAGGATTTCAAGGGATATTTGTGGCTCTTGAGAAATGAACCCTAGCTCCTTTTCATTGTTAAGAATGTTATGAAAACAGTGTTAGACATTCTAAATTACATTTGTACTACCGCAAAAAATCATCGATAATTCAAAACTGTCTTGAACTATTAAGGGCCCAAGAACTACCAAATGAAATTTGATATTTCTTTCATATTGTTACATGGTTATCAAGCTATAACTGCATTTCTAATAAAGAAGGAAATAACACTTCAAAATTGACGAATGGTTACAAGACGTAAGTTGATTATGACGAAAGAAGAGAAATTTTGTCATTGTCCTTGAATTGAATATATCTGACAAAAGAAAACCAATAAATCAAAAATCTAGAAGAAATCTTGACTGAATTGTGAAAAATATTTCAATACTTTGAATATTTGCAACCGTCTTTTGATCAACCTAATTCAAGGTGTTTTTTCCATTTCTAATATAATTATTGACTTATTAGAGATGCAAGATCAAGCTTTACAATTGAAATTTAGGTTGATTGATGCACCAAATATTATATTGTATGGAAAAAATGAATTTTCAATTATATGAAATTTGAAAAAAATTATATATTATTATTTAAATTAAAATTATATAAATTATATATGATGATATGAAAATTATATGAAAATATGAAATATACTAAACTCTTCATTATTATTAAACCATACTCATGGAAATGTACATTAGAGTAGCATTGATAACTCAATTTTCCGAATAACAGCCTCAGTTGAAATGAATGAGAGTTTTTATGAATCATCGTTCTCTAAACCGAATTTCATGCACATTGTCGAAAAGCTCCACATTGCAGAGAAAAACATATTTAGCTATATTTTATGGATAATGAATGTGTTGTTTATCTTAATTGAATCGATTCGAGATTTAGACAGCTTCAGCGATTTTACACGCTGAAAGTTCTCCGAAAACTGCACTGCGCTAAGGGAAACTTACGGAGGGTAAACAATTGTCCCAACGACTAGTTTCACATCAATTCTTTTGTTAGTGGCAACTGAGTGGAATCCTACAATTTGTAAAATAAGAAAAGTACTCCTGAAAACAAAGCGTTACTTTGTTTCCGGTACTCGCTATAAATTGCGGCTGAACTTCTATAAATAGCGCGAAGGATTTCCACTTTGCATAGTTGCATACATACTTTACTTTTCCTTGCCGGTAAATGAAGTTGGCTGATATGAGCGAATTTCCTGAGGAAATGGAGGTATGGAGGAAAGGCTAGAAATGGCATATTTCCATTCCAGTTAGAGCAGTCAGAGTCGGTTATGGCGGCTGCTTCGTCATAAAAATGTGTCCAACTATGTTCATCCACCTACGAAAGTTTTCTCGTAATGAAGGCGCAAATACAACTTTATGTGCAAACATCAAAAACTTGTTTCAGTGTTTGAAGTCGAACCAGGTATTCGGATTAGATTATCGTCTTTAGAATCGAACTGAAATATTATTAGAACTCAAAATCCAACTTTTGGTACATAAGTGCAAGTTTGAGATTGAAAATAAACAAACCTGGGTTTCACTGTGTTTGAATATAATAAGTGGATTCAACAGTAACGAAGAGTGGACATGTTTTGATCTCATAATTGAGGTTTTTATAATAATGATCATATATACCTCTGGATGGGTTGCTTACTGCTTATTATGCTTTGGTTTTCACCCATTTGAAGTACAGGGTGTTTTTTTAGAGGTATAGAACTTTAAATTGCAATAAAACAACGATGGATCATTCGATTGACAAGAATTTTTTTCATTCGAAAGATAATCTTGTGTCATTACATTGTTAATATGATTTCTGGCACACGACCGCCACTGCTGGCTCGGATGTAGTCCAATCTGGACGTCCAATTCTCGATGACTTTTTCCAACATTTGTGGCCGTATATCGGCAATAACACGGCGAATATTGTCTTCCAAATGGTCAAGCGTTTGTGGTTTATCCGCATAGACCAATGACTTTACATAGCCCCACAGAAAGTAGTCTAGTGGTGTTAAATCACAAGAGCTTGGAGGTCAATTCGCAGGTCCAAAACGTGAAATTAGGCGGTCACCAAACGTGTTTTTCAATGAATCGATTGTGGTACAAGCTGTGCGATAACGATTGTGGCAATACGTATTCCGCACAGAACCATTATTTTCGAAATAAAATTGAACTATTGCCACAAGAATCATGCATGCCGATTTGCATCAAGCACAAAATCTTAACGCTGCCATGAATATACATTTTACAGTGTCTGCTGTTTGTTAGCAGTAAACTGCTAGAGCTTGATACAACTTCTAGTTTTCACATCTACAGCACGAGGCATAATTTCACCATCTTCATTCCGACTCATAGAACATCTAAATTTGAATCCTCCCCAAGATATGTGGGCATCAAGTTATTCAAAACCTAACTACATCAAGTCCTTGAGTCGGTTGAAATTTAAGAAGGAAGTTTGCAGAGTCTTATTACTTAATTGTTTTTATTCCTTGCAAGAATATTTTTTTGCTGAAATTGTTTAATTGTGTAATTGTAATTGTTAATTATATTCTTGACGTATGCTATATATTATTGTAGTGTCATGCAGGACAAATATACATTATTATTATTATCATTATTATTATTATATTTTCAACAGGTAATTACCCAATTACAGGAAAATACATAATGAATAGATAATAAAAATATCAATAACAACATACATATGCAATATTGAGAAATAATTATAATAATAAGAAACATCATCAAATATAATAATCTAAATCTATAATATCAATATATAATATTCATAATAATAAACAAGAAAACAAGAACTCAATTCGGATGAAATCCAGATACCTCACTGTTAAGATTTAAATACATATTTATGATAGAAACGAGTGAGTCCCAGTGCAAATCACAGCAGCTTGATACCTGGTTTGCAGTAGAACATGCAAAGCTAAGCGACGATTGCGAGAGAATATTAGTTCTTGGGTTTTTAAGTAAAATGTCTGGCTTATTCTAGTACACCTGGAGGAACGAAGAAATTAAATTTAGTCAGAAGCTCAGGACAGTCGAGATTATCATTGAGCAAATTGAATAAAAATTTCAATGCATTCAAACTAAATCACAACCCCTAGGTGGATATACACCATCCTCTCTAAATGAGAGCCATTTCAAGAACAGGCGGTTTATGTGACAATTATATATTTATTGGTCGCCAAACAAGACATTCATACTCAAGTTTGCTTCTCACTAGGGCATTAAATAAATGGACCAGTGTTGAGAAACTTGAAAACAATCTAGCATTGCGGAGGATGAAATTGGATAATGAATAATTGGTTGATATGAGGTATGAATGAAAATTTTTGATCAAATACTAGGCCGAGAACCTCCAGAAGTCGAGTCAGATTGGCACCTTCAATGTTGTAATCGAAAGATATCTCATTTCTCTTTCTAGTAAAATTCACCACATTACATCTCATGACATTCAAGTGTAAACAATTATTATTACACCACAGGCTGATATCATTCAGAACACTCTTATAAATTTTAATATCGTCCACAAAAGCCACTTTCATGCAGTCCACCATCTCTAAGAGATCGTTAACAAACAGGACAAATAGTAGGAATCCAAGATTGGATCCCTTCAGTCTTCCCGAAGTTACTAAAAATTCTCTCGATTAGCAATTCTCAATTTGCACGAATTGACTGCGATTACTCAAGTAGGACTCCATGAAGAGTGATAAATTATTCGCAAATCCAAAAAGCTTGCTAGTTTCAACTATAAGTAGTTTATGATTTATCTTATCAAAAGCCTTCTGGAAATCTGTATATATAACGTCAACCTGCCGTGCCATGATAAAAAAGGTCATACTAGAAAATTAATTTGGTCATTACGATAGTTAAATCTTTTTTTGTGGAAATTCATAAATCATATTTTCTGGACGAAGAGAATAACTGTTGTTCTATATTTTCACACATTGTTCAATAATGAAAATAATAATAAGTTCCTCATTCTCAACAGATTTATAATTAAATTTCAGAAAATAATAAACTAAAGCCAATTAATAGTAAACTAATAATAAAATTACATGAAATATAACAAAAAACTTCAATCTTATTCAATTGAATTCACTCAGTTTGACTTGATTACATAAAAAATCTCGTACGGAGAGAGTATCTAAACAAAACAGACAGGAGAAGGAGAATCAATACTAGTGTGCAGTAATTTGTACAAAGATTTTTATGATAACGTTTCTCTCCTACCCCGAAATGATATTAAACTAAGTCGACCAGATATTTGTCATGATTGAGTGCTCTCTTCGGATGATCTTTATCCTCCCTCCAAACTGAAAATTTCAAGAACCTCCTCTGAATTAGCCTCAAGGTAGTATTGATGGAAAATATAAATGTATGCTAGATCATGCTGCCATACTCCAACTTGCAACGAATTGATGCATTAAATGAAGAGGCTCATAAATGTTTAAAAATTAAACGAATTATTGAACTACTTGCATATATTTTTGAGACAGATGAAATAAGTTGGGTGATGTGTGGATTGAAAGAGAGTTTCCGGTCGAAAATTATACCAAGATCTATCAGATTAAGATGTCACGCTATCAGGACGAAAAATTTGACCATCGACTCTATAAACACTCTCAACTACATCTTTTTTCCCTGTGAATGTTACATCACTTTGACACATTCAAACTACGATAATTATTCTCTTACTAATTGGCAAGATAAGCTGAACACATCCTTCCGATGATCTAACTTTATATGTTATTATTATAGTCAATATTATTCATCAGATCATCCACAAACATAATAAATAACAGAGGCCCAAGATTAGTCCCACGAGGTATTCCAGAGGTAGATATAAACTCAGATGATTGTATACCCCCAGCTGTACGAATTGATGTTGGTCAATCAAGGAAAGATACGAAGAATTGGCGAGGCTATCGGAGAAATTGTGGACATATATCACAATTATTAAAACAGAAAAAAGAAGCATTCACTTATTTCGAATCTACAATTATTCAAAATAGTTTCAATTCTCATTTTTCATATATCTTCTCATGAATTTGTTCCGTATTTTTTTTCGTGAAACCTGATCAATTAAAAGTACTATGCTTTCGTGTTCTTCAATAAGCGTATACCTACGCTATTAATTTATGTTGGGAAATATTTATATACGGTCGCTCAAGCCTTTCAGAAGTTTAAGATGTTCGCTCGGAAGCAAGGAGTTTTAATTAACATCAACAGTTTATTTTGAGGAGGTGAGAAAGTTTTGTTCGATGTTATAAACTCAACGAAATGAGTTCAGACAGTATCTTTCGAACAACATTTTGTTCTACAAAAGTATTATAACGATTAGAACATTAATTATTAATCAATGTTCCTTGTTTTCATTACACAAACTGACTTTTTATAACGGAATGAAATTTTTTTTCTATTCATATATATATATATATATATATGACTAGAAAATTCAAAAGTTTTGTGATTTCTGTGCTACGTATCCATAAATAACATTCATGAATGTCACTTTCGTATGTTCACTAGATGATCTAATTGCTTCACGTTGAAGAGTTCAATTGGAAGTTGAAAATATATTATCTGTAATCAAGAAATGCCAGAAACTTCAAATGCTCATCTCGACATTCTGTCCACTTAGTTTGGATAATGGGTTCCTTCAAGAACGAATAGAGCGAAGTAATCTGTCCTGCCATTAATTAACTCTAACATTAACTCTCCAGGAATGATGAAGACTTCACATTGTAAATACTCACAATTGGTCTAGTGATGTTTGGTGATTGTTGTGTATTCATTTTATTGAGTGTTATTTGTAAGGTTTATCAAACAGTTGTAAATAGAATCAAGATGTTTTATGTCGGTTCTTTCATTTACTGTGTTTTCCAAATTTTTACGAATGTGTAACATTTTTAAAATTTATCTACATTTATTTGTTTTTCTCAGTTGCTAAAATTGTTGTAATCAAAATCGTGTTTTTCATTTATTTTATGTTTATGTAAGGCTGTTATTTGAGTTTTTGTATATTTATGTGCTTTAATTCTTTCTTCAAGATTTGCGACGTTTGTCCTATGGCATTCACTGCAATTTTCGTACGGTATGTTAAAAACAGAAATAGTTTTTTTCTGAGTTATTGTTTCACTCTTTAACTTGGTAAATATTTCTTTGACTTGATTTTGTGCTCTATGAGCTATTATTAAATCATAAGGTTTTAATATTTTTGAAATGTTTGTATTTAATCTTGGAATATAAGGTAGGGGAATGTAATTATATTCGTTGGATTTACTTATTATTGACTGTAAAGTACTACATAATTTATGAATTTTGTTTTTTATGATTCTGATAATCAAATTATATGTTTAAGTATTTTTCATGAGGGGTGTATGAACTTCTTCAAGTGCTTCATGCTGTAGACATGATGATATAACAAAAATAAAAAATATATAACAATGTTGTGATATACAACGAAAATAAAGTTTTTAACATTGAAAATAGCCTGTTATTGCTGAAAACATCAAAAATAATATATAATTACCAAGTGACAATTTATAAGGTTTGAAAATGGACGATTTTTTATAGTATACTCTCTACTATATTCTACACTATACTACCATAAAATTCGCAAAAGATTTTTTTTTTGGATTTGTTTCTCATACTTTTCGAGTTTGACTTGAAAACTGAATGCAGATATACCAACAGACTTGGGTGTAACCGTTGAACTTATCTTTTTTTTTATAACTAATCAGTGAAATTCCAATACCGATTATTGATTATAGAATGCAGAAGTTAATGTGTTCTTGATGAAATCTTGCGCGAAATTATTGTTTTTATTTATTTAATATTATATTTTACAAATTTGGTGGAAAAAAGCTGTTGCATTGTGTAAGCCTATCATTTAAATATATATTTTTTATTCTTCAATTCCATCAATTCAGAAATGAAGAAATTCACAAATATTCTGATATTTTTGAAGATGTGCTACTGTCCTTAGTGTTGACTATTCTGTAAAATAGTTGTTCCCAAGAAAAGTTGAAAAACATATTTTAATTGAATATAATCACGTCCTTTATTATAATTGGTATTCTAACTATTGAATATTGAACCTTATTCAAAATCG
Source organism: Henosepilachna vigintioctopunctata (assembly GCA_030704895.1). Classification (NCBI taxonomy): domain Eukaryota; kingdom Metazoa; phylum Arthropoda; class Insecta; order Coleoptera; family Coccinellidae; genus Henosepilachna; species Henosepilachna vigintioctopunctata. The sequence goes on from JARQZJ010000031.1 coordinate 7,620,196, forward strand.
TCATCATCATTCATTCCTTGAATATAATAACATTAAGTTAATATGTGACGAACCAGGTTGTACAAAAGAAATGTGTATTTCTAATATTGCAACTTTTGAACTTCGAATGAAAAGAAAAAATTGAAAATTAACACACTTGACTTAAGTTTAACATATATTAAAAACTCTACATATGTTTCCGGTGGTTAACTCATTATCAAGAGTATACAATATTAATGATACTCAGTTACTCAGTAATATTGTATACCTACTCTTGATAATGGGTTAACCACCCAAAACATATGTAGAGTTTATAATATAATTTGAAACTTAAGTCAAGTGTGTTAATTTTTAATTCATTGTTTTTAACATAATGTTTCATTAAGAGATAAGCGAAACCTCAGTGTCATTTATCAAATGAAAAGATATTCGCGCTTTTCATAAGATTGATTGCCTGGTTGAAATTTGACATTCCGCACCAAAACAGTGTCACTAAAATGCTAAATGTTAGGAAAAACCATAATCCATAATTAAGCACCTCCACCAAACCCAAAAATTCAAAAGCTTACCACTAAAACCTGTTTTAACACCGGCAGATGCATAAACAATAAAAGCGTCACTTGTAATAGACTTTGCATCCATCGTCCTTACAAACAGTAACAAATCATCGTGGTCCTTCGGTAAGGAATTGTAGCTGATTTCGTTTGAATTTTGAGACGTCGTCGTGCCGATGATATGTCGGGTGTACGCGTCGTACACCTGCATAAGGTACGTGAAATAATCCTTCTTGGCGCCGGTGTCCTGTTCTTGACACCTTAGACTGATCGAATAACGTGTGTGCATGGTGACGGTGCAATTTTCCGGAGGACTGGGCTTTTTGATTTCGGCTGCTAAAAGTTGAAATGAAAGAGAATTGAGGCTGAGTTTGGCAGGGATGGATTTCTCTCACTAGTAATTGCTTTTGTTGTAAAGGTATATTAAACTTTTTAAATCTTAGCTCAATTATTGAATGATTTGCGAATGAATAGTTGATAATTATTAGTTTTATATTACAGTTTGTTTCTCGCGAAAGAAGTACTATGGAATTTGCACTAGAAGATATTCGTACAATACTCGTAAAATCACCAATATGAAATATTTGAAAATTTATATCGTTATTAATTACAGTTGATTTATTATAGAGATAGTTGATTTATTATGAGACCGGATTATATGCAACATAACAAGAAATTCGTGTATCAAAAGATTGAAATATTTACGAAATATGGCAGAATATGCGATAAAATGAAAAATTTTAGGAAGTCGAAAAAAGAAGAAAAGTATATTTTGATTTTTTCTGTTAAACATTTCAGCAAAATGTCAGCAAAATTGACCAAATTGTCAGCAAAATTGTCAGCAAGCAATTGGTAAACTGTCCTTGTATAGGTGTAAAGTAAAGTAACATTACGCATTGCAGTAAAATTAGATGACATTGTCATCTAATGACAATGAAATTATTTCGTATTAAAAAATTCGAATCGTCAAATTCTTGGATTGATGTTTCACAAATATATTGAAAAATAAGATAATATTTCAAAGTTGAGTCAACGGTGCAATATTATTTTACTATTTAACATATTTGTGAAACATTAAGCCAAGAGTTTGATTCAAATTTTTATTTAATCATGTTTCACCAAGAGGTAAGCCAGAATTCAATCTCAGTTATTTAATATTGTTCAACTGTAATGGAGTATTGTTGCAAATGTTGAACCTTATGATTGCGTTTTCGATCATTCAAACAATTTTTGTGAGTGGAAAACGTTCGCTCCACATCTATTGAAATAACTGGGCAAAATTTGAATTTGGAGTTATTTTAGCATTCGTAATTTCTTGCAGAAGTTCTAATGTCCCATTAATGAAACTATCAATCAGAAAATTTCAAAACATGGGTGATTGTTTAATATGTTTTCAAACCAAAGTAACTAGAAAACTGACCAAAGTTACAATTACTATTAGACAATAGCCCTGATACTTTGTAACTATTGAATTTGGCTGCATTCGCGATATTATCACTTTATCGCAGATCGGGACGCAGGCTGACTGCACTGCACTCAGAAAATTATGGTAAATATACGAATAATTGAATATAAACTTAAATTCAAACACTTGAAATTATGATTTACACATTATTGACCACATAGCATGACGCGTTTCGTCGTTACAAGTGACTTTTTCAGATGCTAACAGCTAATAATGTGTTTCGGGATGTTACCCCATCAGACTACAGTCTAGCATTTGAAAATGGATTAAAATCCCGAAAAAATTGTCAAGCAATAATTCAAAAATATTTTTGTGAAGCCAAGCCATGTGTTATCTAACAAATATATATGTTTTTGTGACAAATCTTTGATTTCTCTGGTATAACTACATAGTATCCTCTTTCTCGAGTTTTCTCAATCACGTCTTCAATTGCAATTCCATAACTCATTTCTAAAAATCGACATTTTCCGGGAAGCAAATATAAACAAAGAAACAGAAAGCGACATCTGTTGTCAGCAAAAAGCAGTGAAATACCCGGAAAATGCTCAATAAAAGGAACCGCAAAATTATTTTGTACATCTATTAACCTAATTATCTTATATACATATATACATATTTTTTTTTCAAAATTGGTTTTATCGTCTGTTTCAGATAGTTATATTTATAAAATTTTCAGCAATAACTGACCATTTTCAATGTAAAAAGCTTTATTTTTGTTGAAGTTTCGTTGTATATCACAACTTAATCCAAACTAATGAATAATTGAATTTTATGAATTACCAATTTGTGATATAATAAATTTATTGACACACTCATTTAAATCATATGAATGATGAATAACGAAGAACACTGATAAACTTCCGGTAATATCAATGGTAATTAGGTAATAAACAAAATTCAATTATTTATTAGTTTCGACAAAGTGGTGATATACAACGAAACATCAACAAAAGAAAGGCTTTTTACAGTGAAAATAGCCTGTTATTGCTCAAAATAATATAATATATATATATATATATATATATATATATATATATATATATATATATATATATATATATATATATATATATATATATATTTACTTAATAAAAACTATTCAGTTTCAACAGATCTTCTGGCTAGTCAGAGGAGCTTCCATATTTTCAATCATTTACTATACGAGTTTTTTCTTGTCAAATTAGATAGTTTAGTTGAATTGTTTCATAATTTTCCCTGAGTTTGAAATTTCACTTCCATAGAGGGCGGCGTTCGATCAACTCATCAATTTACTTGAAAATTTAAAAAATGAAATTTAATCCAATGCATTCTTCCGATTCATAAAATGTTTGTGTCCTTATAATACGAAAACACCTCAAAGTATATTTATGCTGTGTAGCTTTATTGATGATTCAAAAAGGCAAAAAATTTCCTTCACAGCAACATGCATTCAACAGTGTAACGAGGAGAAGCGAGTATGCCAAGGAATATTGAATTCACTATTGAAACTTTATTTGAAATCTGTCAGTTCGAAATTTCGGAAACGTCAATTCATTTCGGTAGTTTGAAATGGCACACTTGCTCCGAACTGACAGATTTCGAATCAACTTTGAATACCTGCTCGGAAGCGGAAGTTTTTACTTTTTTGCCTTTTTCAGTCCTAGATAACTCTCGCTCTGTATAAGCATACATTTGTGATATGCTGCGATTACTAAAAACAGACAAATATGGTTAATCAGAAGAATGCACCAACTCAAATTTTATCTCTGAATTTGGCGAGAGCGAGTATTAATTGCAAACATAATTGACTTGAAGGCTCATCATAATATAACCTAATAACCTGAAAAAAAATAAGATAGAAAGGAGTCAACAAGAAGTTGAACGATATAGTATCAATACAAACTGAGTGACTATTTCCTTTCACTGAAAACATTAAAAGTACAACCATCAATTTATACACCATTAAGTACTGAAAGAGATATTTGTGATTTCTTGAACTTAACAAAAAAATTGGAGATGAAAGAATACAGAGTCGATTATTCTTATTGTTGCTTGAGTTCTATGAGGGTTATTTTGATTTATTGACTCAACTAATTTTAATATACGAGCTCCTATTCCATCACGTGAATAGTATTTTCTATTTGTTGTAAAATATTTCACATATATTGAATATAATGGGTGATTTTAGTAGTTTTTTGAAATCGAATAAAATACTCAATTTTAGTCATATAATCAAAATTGCTATTGAAATTGATAACTTGGCCATTGCCATTTACATTTTAAAGATAATTTCATGTAAATGTAGATGGTCCATTCGAAAGGTCCAAATTTGCGTCACTTTTTCGAGCATTTCGGCCTGTTTCCCACGAATTACACGAGTTATGTTATCCTGTAAGTCTTCAATCGTGATCGGCTTGTCCACATACCCTAACGACTTTACATAACCCCACAATACATAATCCAGAGGCGTCAAATCGCATGATCTTGGCGGCCAATTCGCAGGGCCATTTCGAGATATAAACTGCTCACCTAACTCATCCTTCAACATGTCCATTGTTTTACGAGCTGTGTGGCATGTGGCACCGTCGTGATGAAACCACATGTCAACCAAGTTCAACTCGGCCAACTGGGGCAAAAAAAAAGTTGCGTATCATGGCTCGATATCGTTCGCCGTTGACTGTAACGTTTCTTCCACGTTCATCTTCGAAGAAAAATGGACCGATGATGCCACCAGCCCATAAACCACATCAACCTGTCATTTTTTCGGAATTCATCGGTAATTCTTGTATGGCATGTGGCTGTCCATCACTCCAGATGTGACAGTTTTGTTTATTTACATATCCATTGTGCCAGAAATGAGCCTCATCGCTGAACACAATTTTTCGATCAAACAGCGGATTTTCATTAAGCTGTTCTAAGGCCCAATCACCAAAAATTAGAAGTCGTGGTAGGTCATTCGGCTTCAATTCTTGCAGAAGTTGAATTTTATAGGCTTTCAAAACCAAAACAACACGTAAAATGTACCATGTGGTTGATTAACACATGCCCAATATCTGAGAACGGCGACGAATTGATATTTCACGATCCTCATTAACACTGTACGCTACGGCTGCAATATTCTCTTCAGTACGCACTGTACGCATGCGAGACAATGGTTTAATGTCCAACAAAGTAAACTTGGTGAGAAATTTGGTTATCACAGCACGAATTGTTGATTCACCAGATCGATTATGACGACCAAAATATGGTCGTAGGTAGGTCTTTTCGTGATGAAATGGCAGAGTATACTGAAAACTCTTCACTTCGACAGATGACGTTTGGATGCCGTTGGCAAGCAGTGCCGCCAACCTAAAAAACTTAACCCCTTAAAAAATCACCCAATATAAGAATATAAAGTTGCTATTTTGTTGATATTCCAATTGATATTAAAATGGTTTGAGTTTGAGGCTTCGATGAATATTGAGATTAAGGTTAATATTTCGATTGGGTTTGAAATTGATAATGAGAAACATAATTGAGAACGGAATAGAAATGATATTCAGATTGAGATTTACATACATATGTAACATGACACTGTTCAGTTTGAAGTTCAGAAAAGGGTCGAGACTTATATTGAGATTGATGACGATATCCGGAATGAGATTGAAATTGAAATTAAAAAAATTAGTTTGGGGTTGAGATTTGAATTCAGATAGCAAGTTGAATCAAGATCATAATGAATCTGATATAAATCTGAATTCTGATATAAAATAAATATAAATCACATTTCCATTGATATTTATCATACTTCTGATATAACAATAATCTAAATCTCGATCTCAAACTGAGTTTAAATCTCAAACTTATTATGAGATCCTGATATAAATCATGATCAAGATTAAGAAAACAATTTTGAGATTGGAGTTGAGAATGTGACTGGCAATCTATTTCAATTCAGTATGATTTTCAGCAAGAGACCAATTCAGTTTCAGATAAAAATTTCAATCAGGATGAAAATTGAGGAATTGAAATTAGGATTGGAGTTAAAACTGATATTGAGATTGAGGTTTCAGTTAAGAATGTGATCATCAAATTAAAATTCAGTTTATGGTTTGAATTGAAATAATCAACTGAGATTGATATTGGACTTTGGAATGCCCATTCCAGAGAATGGGGTTTCCAGAGATTTAGTTCTTGATTCAGATTCAGATTTAGGATGATATCGAAATTCACTTTGAGATAAAGATTTGGATTGAAATCAAGATTGAGAAATTGAAATTAGGAATATGGTTAAGACTGAAATCGAGATGGAGACTTGAGTTGAAAATGTCAATGATTCAGTTCAGATTAGGTATAATATTGAAATTCAGATTCATATTGAGATCAAAATCGATATTGAGCAATTGTAATTAGCATTGGGGTTGATGCTAATAACCGGTGATTTCTTAAGAGTTAAGTTTTTCAGGCTGGCGGCACTGGTTGGTAATGGCATCCAAAGGTCATCCGTCAAAATGAAAAGTTTTCAGTATACTCTGCCATTTCATCATGGAAAGACTAACAAACGAGCAACGATTGCAATTTGATGAAAATTCACTATCAAGTTTACTTTGTTGGACATTAAACGATTGTCTCGCATGCCTACAGTGTATACTGAAGAGAATATTGCAGCCGAAGCGTACAGTGTTAATGACGATCGTGAAATGTCAATTCGTCGCCGTTCTCAGCAATTGGGTATGTGTTACTCAACCACATGGAAAATTTTACGTGTTCATTTGGGTTCGAAAGCCTATAAAATTCAACTTTTGCAAGAATTGAAGCCGAATGACCTACCACAGCGTGTAATTTTTGGTGAATAGCCTTAGAACAGCTAAATGAAAATCCGCTGTTTGATCGAAAAATTGTGTTCAGCGGTGAGGCTCATTTCTGGCTTAACGGATATGTAAATAAACAAAACTTTCGCATCTGGAGTGACAAACAGCCACATGCCATACAAGAATTACCGATGCATCCCGAAAAAACGACAGTTTGGTGTGTTTTATGGGCTGGTGGCATCATCGGTCCATTTTTCTTCAAAGTCGACCGTGGAAGAAACTCCGTCAACGTCGAACGATATCGAGCCATGATACGCAACTTTTTTGCGTATTTTTGCCCTAGTTGGCCGAGTTGAACTTGGTTGACATGTAGAAGGATGAATTTGGTGAGCAGCTTATCTCTCGAAATGGCCCTGTGAATTGGCCTCCAAGATCTTTCGATTTGACGCCTCTGGATTATTCCTTGTGGGGTTATGTAAAGTCGTTAGTGTATGTGGACAAGCTGAACACGATTGAAGCCTTACAGGATAACATACCACGCGTAATTCGTGGGATACAGGCCGAAATGCTCGAAAACGTAAAGCAAAATTGGACCTTCCGAATGGACCATTTGACACATAGTAGCGGACAACATTTACATTAAGTTATTTTTGAAATGTAAATAGCAAAGGCCAAGTTATCAATTTCAATAAACATTTTGAATATATGTTCCAAATAGAGTGTTTTATTCGATTTAAAGAAAACTACGCTTGAAAAACCAACCATTATTTATATTGAGGCTTGAGTTTAGAATGTGAAAATGGATTTTAGATGCATATTGAGATTCAGATTCACATATGAATGTAATTGAAATTTAGTTAGTCTTTGAGATTTGGATTGAGATCTATATTCACAAACTAAAATTGAGGATGGGGTTGACAATGATATTCTGATAGATATTTAAGTTGAAAATATGGATGAAAATTGGTTTGAGAATCAATTTGAGATTTGGATTGAAATCAATCTCGAGAAATCGAAATTGAGATTGGCGTTGAGTATAATATTGAGATTGAGATTGAAATTAAAAATGTAACTGAGAATGGCTTTCCGACTCAGATTGACCATTTTTAAAATTCAGTTTGAGGTTAAGGCAGTGGCGGATTTACACATTTCCCGGGTTTTAGGCTATTGAATTTTTGACGTCCTCACTTCTACAATTGTGAATTGTCAGTTCCAAGATTATCTTTACAATCCAACTACTCGGTTCAAATTGCACAAGAAATAGTTTGTGAGTATATTTCTGAAGTAGTCACAGGTCAATGATGTAGTACTGATAATGCGTTAAATAATCTTTATTGCGCTTAGACGCAATAACAGTTAGTCGCATTAACAGTTAGAAAAATAATAATTTCAATTAACTTATTAAAGTTTCTTACAATATCTTATTGCGCGATTTGTTGTTGGCAAAATCATCGATAATGTCATGGTAAGTGATCTTGTTCATTAATTCTAACTCTATACACAAAAGAGTTGAAGCGTTCAATTTTTCTTGACTGAAGTTCGATTTCAGATAATTTTTCACCTTTTTTAGGCAAGAAACGCTGCTCCCACCCGAAAAAATTGTTCGTTGGAGTAGGTACATAATGCCATAGGAAGAGCTATGTCCCAGTTAGGATAAACGTTCTGCAAATTCTATTTTCGCAGATTATTTTGTAGATTCGCTGATATTTTTTGCAGGTATAAAACTTGTTGTCTCGTGCCGTATTATTTGGCTGTTTTACCATAGAATATAGAAGTTTGCGGTACCCGTTGATTGTACAAATAAAGGGAAGAGAGAAAAGTCATCGGAAAGGTGTCTCGTAGACTTCTAGAAAAATATCTACACATCTACAGAAAATCGTCTCACGGAAATAAAAAAAAATTGGTTTTAAAATCGGCTGCCCCTAAAATCTTCTACTCTAGGCTCAAGCCTACTTAGCCTGCTGGTAAACCTGCCACTGGTTGCGGGGTTGAAATTGTGATTCAGATATATTTAGATATTTGGATTTGAAATTGATATTGAGATTGAGAGCGTGATTGAGAATGACATTGGGTTTTCATTTTATTATTGCATATAAATGGAAATTGTTCTCAATTAGTTTCCGTATTATTATTCTCGAATATTATATATATTCACCTATTCCTTGTTGAAATCTGTAGGACCTATATTCTGCGACTGACTATACAATCTTCATGAAAGAAATTAATACAAACAACTAAATCAAATGGAGGTGAATGTAAGAAATGAATCGAATATTTCGGAGTGCTGTTTACGGTAACATTAAAGCAGCATCGACAAGTAAGAATTTAAATAGGGAATTCTTTCGGAGCGCAAGGATTCCATAAATCTCCCCGCATTCGACAATTTTCGAGCTTCCTCGAAAATATGCTCAAGATATTGAAAGATATCCAATACCTATCGAGCCAACGAAATGAATAAACAGTCCTGAAAAAGATTTGATAGGTTGATAGGTTGCTTCCACTGCTTTCGGTTAAATTCAATTTTGAGTTACTTCGCGAATTCTCGTAGACCTAGTTTCAAGATTTCTTTCTGCGTTATATTGAATTTCACGCTCGAATATTTATGAAAATATTTCGGAAGCGTTCACTGTTCTATTAAAGGTGAAAACGCAATATGTGAGAATCCCCAAAAATATGCGCTTATGTGACATTCAACTTCGACACTTTTTATCATGATTTATAGTGGAATATATATATATATATATATATATATATATATATATATATATATATATATATATATATATATATATATATATAAACTGAAAAGAATACCTCCGTATTATGACTATATAAAGTGTGAGGGATTGTAAACGGATAGAAGAAGAGGCCACTTAGTGTACTACATTTGTTTTCGTCAACGTTTCGGTTAAACAATCGTAATCACCATCAGGACTCTGGAATATGAGTTGATGATTCAAAAATCACTACTCAATCAAAAGACCAAGACTTACGAAATAGTTGAGATTATAAAATAAGCCACATGGCAAGGAACAGAAAAACTGAATTATTTCTATGCTACTGATCATTAAAACTGGATACAACCATTACTGAATATACTTTAAACAAAACTGTCAATTACATACAACACAAAGCATCAACAATCCAAATGTTATATTAAATTTTAAAACTTCTGAATAGCCAAACAATTATGTATGTCAAAGGCGGAAGAAGCAAGGTTAGCTCTGAAATTGTTTGCTTTTTTGAGTATCCAAGGACCAAAATATCAATGCTTCTTGTTTCTTAAAAAGACTTCTCATACTATTATATTATCCACATTCTCTCTCTATATATAGATATATATATATATATATATATATATATATATATATATATATATATATATATATATATCAATGTGTTAGTTTGTTACCCAGTTGTTTATATAGAAATTCGAATTAGTTGATGTTGATGACTGTTATAAATATTATTTATTTTTCTGATTCTGAAGAGGTTTTTCCCTCCTTCTTCAGCAGTACAAATCTATAAATTTGAGAATTGGAATTACATTTTTCAAAAGTTTTCGAAAATCCAAGTCGACTTCTGATTAACAGTCTGTTAATCACTTCAGAATACCGAAGAAAGTACTCGATATAATTATGAAGAGTAGATGCGGAACAGAGTGGCTAAAAGAAGCCCAAAAAGATCTAAAACAATCAATATAAAAATATCGAAGATCGCACTAAAGTCGCGAGTGTCGCTATAAAATCGCGCATGTGAAGTTTGAGCAAAAATCAAATCGCCAACCTGTACAGATGAAAGCAAGAAAGAGCATTCAGAGAGAATGAACCGTTTTTGCGAGGCAAAAAAGATCAAGCAAAAGTCCTAATAGTTGCGAATTTAAGATCAAACGCTCTCCTCATGGGGAACAACCGTATATATATATATATATATATATATATATATATATATATATATATATATATATATATATATATATATATATATATATGCACATGTCTGCAGAATGAAACATTCCAGAATACCGAAGAAACAAGATAAAAGAGGTACAAAAGGATCTACAACAGATCAATATAAAAAATCTCGAAGATCGCACTGAATGTCGTTATAAAATCGCACATGTGAAGTTTGAGCAAAAATCAAATCGTCAACCTGGAGTAAAGTGGACAGATGAACGGAAGAAAGAACATTCAGAGAGGATGAAGCGTTTTTGGGAGGCAAAAAGGATGAAACAAAATTCCTAATGATTGCGAATTCAAGTTCAGTCGCTCTCCTCATGGGGAACAATCGTTATAATAATATATATAGATATATATATATATATATATATATATATATATATATATATATATATATATATATATATATATATATATATATATATATATATATGAAATGGTATTATCCCTGTGTGAGTTCATTTTTATAATGAGGGTTAAGTGAAACACAATTCTCACAACTCCAAGTTGTGAGTTGTGAGAGCTGTGTTTCATTTAACCCTCATTATATATATATATATATATATATATATATATATATATATATATATATATATATATATATTATTATAACGATTGTTCCCCATGAGGAGAGCGACTGAACTATATATATATATATATATATATATATATATATATATATATATATATATATATATATATATAATGTATCTTTAATACAACTAGATTCTCAACTAAGTTGCATGAGAACAATACGATTTTTCTTCATTGATCAATGAATATGATTGAGTTGATAATTGACTTTGGTATAAATGAACGAATGAAGAAATGATTGAAGTAAATATTAAATTACAGTTAAATAATAAGTAATATTTTTTCGGAAAAAAATTTCAGGTATCCATTAGTTAACCAATTATAGTCTTTGCCAACGAACTATGTTTTTGATCCTAAACTTAAAAGTTTATTTCAATTTTAGAATCCAACATCCGTTGCTTTGACCCATTCTTTCTCAATCAAGAGTCGAATAAATCGTTCTGCAATGTTTCAAATCGCGGATTCCAAACTGCGTTTAGTAATTCATCTCCTTTAACGTCTCTAGACGTTGGCGAGGTCTATAACTAGGCTTCACTAAATTCCATTACCTGTGTGTTTTTCCGCAGACTTAAGTGTAAAAGCTTGTAGGTGCGCCACTCTGCTCCGACCCTTCTTGTTCGCCGCGTAGAGTCCGATATTGAAGCCTAGGCCCGATTCGAGACCTGCCACAGTGAAAATCGGATTCCGGGAGGTGACGTTGCTCACCAATTTGTTAGTCTGGGAATCGTAAACCTCCATTATGAATTCCTGCTGCAGACCGCCGTCGAATCCTTCGATGCACTCTACGTGCAGAGAGTCCGCTGTTTGATTCAGGATGGTGCAGTTTGATAAATTGTCCGGTTTACCTGAAAGAAGATTCATTGTGTAAATCGATTGAAAGGCAATTGATTTGTAGAATTTCTTGATTATCCAGCTATCAGAGCTGATGTTTGAATTCGTATTCAATATACTTACAATAAGCAAATCAATTTATGGGAGCATTATTGAAGCATGAGAAGGTAAAAAAAAGCAGAATGTTTTTGTTTCCCGACATTTTTTATGGAAAAAAGGGGTGGCTAAGTTCAATTTTCAACATCAGGCCTCATTTCAACTCATTTACCATAACGAACGAGTGTAATGAATATGAAAATAATTCTACGCATAAAACATGAAGGCGTTAAAGAATCTGAATGAAATTTTTACTGAAACATTTATCTGAATGATCGAAATTAATGCAACAAATCACCAAGGAAGCTGCATTCCAGAGAGTGGAATCTAGTGAATCAAAAACGTCTTTTAGGTATTTCAGAATAATTGATTTCGCTGTCCAATAGATGGCGTTTATGTTCAATTTGCACCATTGAAGCCTGTCTTCGATATTTTATTTGAGAATAATATTGGTGATCATCATTGAAATTCTGAATATATAATATACGAATTAATATAGCACTATTTCATGAAATGAAAGCAATATATATCATATATAATATATATATATATATATATATATATATATATATATATATATATATATATATATATATATATATATATATATTTGTGCGTTTCAAGATTCACATATCATTCATACTAGTAAATACTGAGACTCTTAATCAAAATATCGAATTATTTCAAATAAAACTCTCCGGGAGCTGTCTACACAAATGTTTTCAACGAGAACGAACCCATCACTTTCAAGAGTGAATATTTAGTGCATTGATCGATCTTGTTGAATGATTGTTTCATCATTATTATGAATCATCTATCTATAATTAATCTTTCAATTAAGAAATGATGATTTTCAAAACTCCCATAAGTCCTATACCAGAATGATGGAAATAGTTCCCAGTGAAAATTCACGTGAGCTTCTTCTATCGGAGAACAGACGTATAAACTCTCCTTAGCGTTCTAGATTTCTACTCATTTGCTACTTATCAATCATATTTTTCATTGAATGAGAAAGTTCATTTGTCCTTTGAGTGAGGCAGATTATATCAGACTATTCTGAAGTTCAAAACAAAATTATTTTACACAGAAACACTTACAATGCTTCCAGAAAAATACAAAAAATTCAACTTCCCTCAAATCATCGCTTTGAAAATTACCATCCATTTTCACAGATCAATATCCAGATTATTCCTCAATTTTCTTAGGGGGTGAACATAGAATATAATTATAATCAGTATGAATTTTGAAATTTACTCTCAATAAAAACAGTGATATCTTGCTAAACGACCAGATTGGCTTGATGTATTTTCCTTTTTCGATATAGGTTACAAATAAGAGGTATAGGTTACAAACTAACGATGCAAAAAACAAGCATTTGAATTTAAACATTAAACAAGAATTACTGTCTTCTCACAAAGGATTGTTTCGTAAGATAAGCGAACAATATATTATTGTGAATAATATGATTCTAATTTTTGTGATACTAAACACTGTAAACATAATATTGTTTTTTAATAAATTGAAATTAGAACACTTGGCTTGAGTTTCACTCAGTATATTTACAACTCTACATATATTTTTCGGCAATCAGTCCAGAGTAGGTAATAACAACACTAACCCTAACAATAAAATCAATAATAACTGTAAGTATTTGCAATAAGAATATTAATATCACCACTTTCAGTTAATGGTATTCCTACAGATATGGGGTATCAACCTTTAAAATATGAAGGATTGTTAATATACTCACTGAAACTTAAGCCAAGTTTTTTTTAATTTTTATTGGTTATTCAACATAATGTAAGTGATAAACGAAACCACCGTGTAATTTATTGAAATAGTTTTTTTTAAATTGATTACCAATCAAATCGAAACGACGTAGTCTTTAAACTACATATACAAGTACAAGGTCATAGGAACCTCCCACTTTTCAATAAATCACTGTGGGTGATTGAGAGATCCCATATGGGTGGGATTGATCATGATGGGTCGCATTGAGATTGGTGTAGTTCAAGTAGCCATAGTGCCAGGGGAACGATTTTGTAAATAGTATTTTATCGAGACTATTTACAAAAATGACGAATCTGTAATTGGTACTTTGGAGGACTTCCGCATGCATTACAGTTTGTCGTCCTCCGTTAGTAGTCCCTACATGAAAACAGTTTTGTTCTGATCAAAATTCAAAGACCATTCGGGCTAAATTCTAAGAGTCATTGGGTTCGTCTCTTCTTAATTATAAAATCTAGGAATAATCCGGTTGTCATTGTCAGAACTCCCAAAAAATCCTTTGAGTGCTAGTTACACATACAATCATTGAGGTGGAATGTGCATACTGATCTGAATTTACACATCTATCATGGTTGCCCATGAATTGTTCTCATGGGATTTGGAACTACGAGTTCTTAGACGATCCATCAACAACGGCCCCCACCAAGATTTTGTGGACTAGTGATGAAGCTCATTTCAATCTCTCAAGATATGTGAAAAATGAAATAGTTGCAATTCAGTAGCTGAACATCCTCGAGAGCTTCAACAAAGACTTCTCCAGAGCCCAAAAGTTACAGTTTATTGTGTAGTGCCGTCAACAGGTTATACTCGGACTAACAGGTACTGATTGCTATAATTGAGAACTTTTTCAATATCAAACTCGAAGAATTCGGTGAGCAGGGTGACCAAGAGAGCTTTTGGTTTCAGAAAAATGGTTCTAGACTACAGCACACAAAACCGTTTGTTTATGTTCTTTTCTCCATGAAATATGTCCCAGGCAAGTGGTCTCTTTGTGCGACCATATTCATTGGCCTCCTCACTGTACGGATTTAAGTCCTTGCATTATATTTTCTAAGGTGTAACCTTAAAGCTAAAGTGTTGAAATAATTTTCAAGAACCTCGGAAGGTCTCAAGACTGCAATTTAGGAATAAATCGAACCGAAAACCTACGCCTCAAGTTTCGAAATGTAGCTCGAAAAAAACTACACAAAATATTATTATTGTGAAAGTTTTTTTACTATATCGGGTACTTTGGTGAATCAACCTTGTGAAACGTTTGAGGTTACTCGTCTTTAAATACGTATATATAATGTATTTGAAACTAAATAAAACTGGAGATTATGTAATTTTCGACAAATTACAATTTGTTGAAAACTACATATATGGTGAAAATCAATATTTTCAGATTCATTTAAATTCGGATTATATCATCGATTTGAATACCATTCATGTTCGGATATGGATTATGCGTATGAAGAAATCAGAATTTTTCTCAGAGAGAGCAATTGATATAGAAGAAATATTAAATGAGATTACCTGCCGGATTGATGTAAAACACACAGGGTTCCTTTTGCACTCCAATTTCGTTTTTACCCCAGCAAAGCAAAGTGCCATAATCCAATTCCGTTACTGGTTTATACGCAGCAGTACTTCTTGCTTTTTCGGTATGAATTTGATTCTGAGGAATATCGACTGTCCCAGCCGAATTGTTAAACTTCCATACAAACTGAACATCGGGTGGGTTGGCTTCTAATTCACAAAGGATTCTTGCTGTTTCATGCCTCGCTACACCGAAGATTTTCGGTTGTCCAGGTCTGCACACTGGAGCGACTGTAATGAAAAATTTAATTCGATATTATTTTTAGAACCATCAAAAGTTACCTTGGTTTAATGCTTCATTCTCAAAGTATACCGCAGTGTTGTTAATTACATTGTTTATAATGAAATTTTAATTGTAGTTTAATCATAGATTCAATATTAAGCTCAATTTTCCAGGGTAGTTCTTCCTCTATTATTTTCTCTTATTAAATTCAGATATTGAATAATTTGTGATTTTTCACAGCAGAATGCAGTACACTGGGTTATTTATATTGGTTTTTTAAGCATTTATGAAATACCTCATTGTCAATTGTTCAAAAATTGTATTTTTCGAAAAATCATGACAATTGAAAAAAATGTAGGAAGCTTTGAATGTGAATTACTTAAGAGATTCTAATGCAAAAAGTAATATTATATCTTATAGTTTTACAATTAATTTAATTCTCGAGAAGCAATTATAACCATCATACGAGTAGAAACTCTCAGTTTTTACATGAGAACGGTTAGATATAAATTACTAACCGAAACGTCGTGTGAATTCGTTTTACCATCCAACCGACTGTTCATCAGAGGTGAGAAATCACTTATTTCATTTTATATCAAGTTATTTCAATAAATTCAAATTGACACACTTGGCTTAAGCTTCACTGAATATATTGAACTCTACATATGTTTCGGGTGGTTAACACATTATCAGGAGTATACAATATTACTCAAAGTATTACTACTGTATGTACAATGTTTAATATATTCACTAATACAATTCACTAATAATGGATATAAATTGAATGAGAGGTAATAATGAATGCTTGTCTAAAAATCACTGACTGAACAATTCTTTATTCAACTAGTTTCTAAGTATTTATTATTACCTCTCATTTGAATATGAACTATCACATAGTTGATTCATCGTCCATTGAATTTATTAATAATGGATATTTTTTGCGTTCAGAAGCGAGTCATCAGAATAGTTTTGGGACTCCAATGGTCTCTCCATCTTGCAAGGGAAATTTCCGGAAAAATAACTTTTTAAAATAGGGAGAAATTTGATAAATGCAACGAAATGCACAATTACAGCACACGTAACTTGAATTGCCGCTTTTCTAAGCATAGACTGATTGCTTCTGAGAAACATCCAGATTACATTTCTGTGAGATTGTTCAATAAGCTTCCGGATAGTGTTAAGAGATTTGTAAAACTGAGTTCATTTAAAAATAGTATTAAAAAACTCTTAATTGAATTGGAACCATACTCCTTGGATGATTACTGGAATATTAAGCGTTAAAATGCTAATTCTGTTTGTTTTTACTGACGTTGTTTCATTTGTTACACCATGTTTGTTAACTGGAGCATTCATTGAAATAAAACTCATTATTATTATTTTTATTTAGTGAAACTTAAGACAATTGTGTAAATTTTAATTTATTGTTTTTAACATAATGTTTCATCAAGAGATGAGCGAAACCTCCGTGTCATCTATCAATATATTCCATTTCTATTCTCATTTTATTTCTGTTTCAGTACTAGAGACAATCATCATCAACCTTTTTCATTATTTTAGTTGAATCCGATTGATTTCTTCACTAAATTTTCATTCAATCATTGTTTGTTTCAGAATGTGAAATTAAATTTATAGGCAATTGAAGTGCGACAAAAAGTGAAGAATCTACATTGCTCAATATCTCATACAAGGTGGTTTCAAGAGGCGGTTTTATGAATGCTTTCCTACTCAACTAAAATCCGGATATAGTGTGAATATATCAAATCAGATGAGCGCTCTGCTGCATAAATCAGTCTCATTTCTGGCACGTCAGATGTTGGGAAGCCAATGATTCATTATACTTATATTATATGTATAGTAAATTAACATTTTATGATCGTTTCGACAACGCAATATTTGCAACTTTCAGATGAAAATACACATATCCAATCATTTCAAATCAACTTGTGTATTTTAGAGAAGTTTCACGAACAGGCGATCAAGTACTTTTATTACTGAAAGAAAAAATGAGACAATTGAAATTATACTGAAATGTTAGGACACTTCTAACGAATACCTAGAAACCAATAATATTTAGATATCGAGTTGTGTGAGTATCAGAGATGGAAGTTGATTGAATATTTGTTGATTTCTTGGTGAACCAATCTGTGACATTTCGAATAAAAAAAGGCTTCGCTTAGTTTCACAGAATTATATTGTTAAATGAAACTTCAATAAATCTAAAAAACCACTGAATTTATTGTAAAATACAAACTACTCACGCATATTACGTCATTATCAAGTACGATTATCAATATGATATAAGTCCTATATCTTTTATAAGTTTCTTGAAAATTAAGTTAACATTTCATCTATTAATCATGTTTATGCTTGGAAATTGTTTCTGTGTCTTTCACCATTTTTAACACATAACCTATTCTCAAGGCATTTCTAACATTTCTATATTTTATATTTTTTCGCCCCTCTCCCACCAATAAAAATGAAGGAAGAACAAAATAGCGAGGGAGGATTATGTTTCTAGGAATCGATGTTTTCGAAAGAAAGGAAACAGTTGACAATTCAATGAAGGAAAATGATTTGAACACGAATAATTTCGAACAGAAAACAACTGAGGAATTGAGCATGAAGAAAATGACAACATGAACAAAACAAAATTGATCATTCATTTGTTATCAGTTTTGCCTATAGATTACGTGGATTTATGCATCATCTAAATCAGAATAAAAGAACATAAAGTGTCCATATAACATAATGGAAAATCTACTGGACTTTCAGAACATTTCATTCAAAATAACCATTTCAAAGTCGGTGAATTTGCTGCACAAAAGATGAAAGGAAAACTGTGAACCTTGAATAATCGGGAGTTTTTGATTCGCACCGACATCAGAAACGAATGATAACTGATCAATTTATTTTCAATTTGTCGCTATTATTAATTTCTTAGTCCCCAATTTCTGAATTCTAATCTCCTTTGTTCGAAAGTTTCTGTTTCGAAAACTTAGTGACCTCCTTTTCCTGAATCTTACGTGCTTTCTCCTTTTCGAAAACAATAATTCCAAGAGTCCTAAATTTCTATATCCCTATTTCTTTCCCACCACAAACTAGGAATATCTGAGACTAGAGGTTCAGTTTAATTTTTGGAAATGAAGTATTACCCTTTTCTGGAACTAGGGCAAGTGTTTTCATCAATATAGAGGGTGTTTTTTTAGAGGTATAGAACTTTAAGTTAGCATTACTGTTGAAGATGGCAACAGCTGAAAAGTGAATTATTCTCAGTTTGGTTTGGCAATTCATCATGAATAGACTCACGCCTGAACAACACTTGCAAATAGTGCAATTTCATTTCGAAAATAATGGTTCTGTGCGGAATACTTATCGCGCACTACGTCCATTTTATCGTCGACAAAATCGTCCATCAGAGCAGTTGATTGGATTAATCATGGAACTTTTTCGCACCACTTTTACTCTTATTGAAAATTCGCATCCCTAGAGACGCCGCGCCGTACGGTGCGTAATCCATAAAATATATGGATTCGTTATACGTAATGGCAAATATTTCAATGATTCATCAACATTCATAGGACTATTTAATACCCTAATCCGTAGTAAGTTGGAGTATGGCAGCACGATCTAGCATCCCATTTACACTTGCCATCAACGCCATCTTGAGGCTATTCAGAAAAGGTTCTTGAAATTGTTAAATTGGAGGGAGGATAAACTTTATCCACAGAGAGGAGTCAATCATAACGAATTATTGAGTCGATTTAGTTTTATTTCATTGCAGAGCAGGAGAGAAACTTTACCACTGAAATTTTTGTACAAATTACTGCACAATAGTATTGATCCTCTCTTGTCCGCTTTGAAATTTCGTGTTCCTAGGCAAAATTCTTGTAATACAGAATTATTCCACCTAGAGACTCCGAGGACCAACTTCCTGATACAATCCCCCATTTGGTTTATGGAGTCTACATTCGATGCCAATAATTGTGACATTCACTTTGACTCCATAGAATTTATTATCAGGAGTTATGTGAACAACGAAAATTGACTGAAATGAATTGATTTAGATTCAGTTATTCGTAATATTTCATTGAATGCTATAATGTAGTTATAAGTTACTATTTTTTTTAGATTAGATTGAGCTCTTTGTCAAATCTTTTTTTTAATTATTTAGATGAGTCTTTTTTCTAATTATTGTTATGTATTCAACATTGTTATTATTTTCTGTAATTGGGTGTTATACCTCTTGATAATAGAGAACTTATTATTATTATAATATAATTATTATTATATGAACGACTTAACGAAATTTCAGTGAGAAAACAATTTTGAACCACAAGTTTTAGGATTAAGTATGGCGATCATCAAAAATCTGTGCTCTTACAAAGATAAATCATGATATAGAAGAACAACATCCAAAACGGAATTGCATCACTCAGTCATAAAATGAACGGACAAATGTATGGAACGTTAATTCGAGACAAGTACGATTATAAATTTGGAATTAATGTTTTTTGGAGATCAAGCACGTACACCGCACAATTGAATATTCCCTGTATTTTCAGCATTTCCTCACACGCTAAATCTTTTCACGGTGGCTTTGTATACAGCGAGACCAAATTGCTTTGTTGCCTATAACATCATTAACAATCCAGCATAGCATCCGCGTAATGTGAGGGAGGCAGTTATGGAAATAAAAAGAAGGGATTTCCTGACGAACGTAATGAAGAACTCAAAGGGGAATACGTTCACTAATTTAAAACAAATAAACGCGGAAATTCATACTGCATTTGGCTCTTTATAACCTGCTTTCATAATAAGTTACTTCGTGCCATTATTGGCCTTTGAAATTTCACAGATGCGAGATATCTCGAACGTATACTTCGAATGTTATATATATAAGATTTTAGAAGATTGAGGAGGTGAACATCTCCTATAATGCATAATACCTCAACCTCTATTCGTAAAAATTCCAGTACATTATTTCTTCACAAACATCAACAGACTTGTAAGGTTGTTATTTTATTTTCAATCTTGTGAAAACATTTCCTTTTTGTAATTTAGAGATACATGTTTTCATACAGAACTCACACCTTATGCTTATGGTATGAGTTTATTGAGCCATTAGAGCGACCAAGAAGCATGCTAGTTTAAGAATTGTTTCAAGAACTACCCCCAAAAAGATTCGCCAATTCAATGTCAAAAAACGACATCCACAAATGTCTAAAAACCCTCCCATCTTTCTATGTGAGTACGCACTGGTTGATTTTACTCGATATCATACTCGAGAGAATTTATCTTGTTTCTTCGATAAAGGTAGCTGAAGTAAGTATGTCTTTGAATTTATCCCGCCTGCTGAAGATATATGACCTTGGTGCGGACGAGAGATTATCAATACTCAATTATTTGGATGCATGTCACTGATGATTCCTATACAAGATGAAGCAGCGCTCTATGATTTCTACAACGAGTTTGATATTCCACAGAATGCACTTAACGTTCACTCTCAAAAATGAGTGTTTTTGTTGACAACATTTTATATTTGAAATAACTGGATATTTTCATTGAAAACTAAGTATAGATAGATATTTAAGATTGAGAGAAAATCAGTTAAAGTTTAATTCGATATGGACTGTTTAGCAAGATTAGCAATTACGGTGACTATCAAGAAAAAAAATTTCGTTATGTACATCATTTCATTGGAGTTGAAATCTCCTCAATTAGCTATTGCATACAACATTTGTGTGAGTTTCATCTGAAATAACTGGATATTTTCATTAAAAACTCAGAATAGATATATATTCAAGATTGACAGAAAATCACCAAAAGTTGAATTCGATAGAGACTGTAAGTTTAGCAATTACTGTGACTATCAAGAAAAAAAATTTCGTTATGTACATCATTTCATTGGAGTTAAAATTTTCTCAATGAGCTATTGCGTACAACATTTGTGTGAGTTTTTTATTTGAAATTACTGAATATTTTCATTGAAAACTCAGAATATAGATGATAAAACTCAGAAGATTGACAGAAAATGACCTGAAGTTAAATTCGATAGAGACTGTAAGTTTAGCAATTACTGTGACTATCAAGAAAAAAAATTTCGTTATGTACAACATTTCATTGGAGTTAAAATCTCCCCAATTAACTATTGCGTACAACATTTGTGTGAGTTTTATTTGAAATTACTGGATATTTTCATTAGAAGCTCAGAATAGATAGATATTTAAGATTGATAGAAAATCACCTGAAGTTAAATTCGACAGAGACTGTAAGTTTAGCAATTACTGTGACTATCAAGAAAAAAAATTTCGTTATGTACATCATTTCATTGGAGTTAAAATCTCCCCAATTAACTATTGCGTACAACATTTGTGTGAGTTTTATTTGAAATTACTGGATATTTTCATTAGAAACTCAGAATAGGTAGATATTTAAGATTGATAGAAAATCACCTGAAGTTAAATTCGATAGAGACTGTAAGTTTAGCAATTATGGTGACTATCAAGAAAAAAAATTTCGTTAAGTACATCATTTCATTGGAGTTAAAATCTCCTCAATTAACTATTGCGTACAACATTTGTGTGAGTTTTATTTGAAATTACTGGATATTTTCATTAGAAACTCAGAATAGATAGATATTTAAGATTGATAGAAAATCACCTGAAGTTAAATTCGATAGAGACTGTAAGTTTAGCAATTATGGTGACTATCAAGAAAAAAAATTTCGTTAAGTACATCATTTCATTGGAGTTAAAATCTCCTCAATTAACTATTGCGTTACAACATTTGTGTGAGTTTTATTTGAAATTACTGGATATTTTCATTAGAAACTCAGAATAGATAGATATTTAAGATTGATAGAAAATCACCTGAAGTTAAATTCGATAGAGACTGTAAGTTTAGCAATTATGGTGACTATCAAGAAAAAAAATTTCGTTAAGTACATCATTTCATTGGAGTTAAAATCTCCTCAATTAACTATTGCGTACAACATTTGTGTGAGTTTTATTTGAAATTACTGGATATTTTCATTAGAAACTCAGAATAGATAGATATTTAAGATTGATAGAAAATCACCTGAAGTTAAATTCGATAGAGACTGTAAGTTTAGCAATTACTGTGACTATCAAGAAAAAAATTTCGTTATGTACATCATTTCATTGGAGTTAAAATCTCCCCAATTAACTATTGCGTACAACATTTGTGTGAGTTTTATTTGAAATTACTGGATATTTTCATTAGAAACTCAGAATAGATAGATATTTAAGATTGATAGAAAATCACCTGAAGTTAAATTCGACAGAGACTGTAAGTTGAGCAAATACTGTGACTATCAAAGAAAAACATTTCGTTATTTACATCATTTCATTGGAGGTAAAATCTTCTCAATTAGCTGTTGAGTATATTAATTCCGATACGAGTATTCCGATGTGAGAATTTTTAGACAAATAATAATACATGTCTTACCATTTCTTTTGAGATGTCAAGAAAACTTTGTTAACATAGATGAAAAGTAAACAGATAAGAGCAATAAGTTGAATGATTAAAAACATGATTCATCATAAACGAAGATAATTGAGAAATATGATGAAGTCACTCATACACCCCTCATTGTTTATGAAAAAAATTCCTCCTTCATTTGAGTACTTATCAATTTGTCTTTACTTAAAAACATTATTAAAATTTACAAAGGCATTAAAAAAAATTACTAGTTACAGAAGGAAATTAAATGTAGTAATGCTCCAGTTTTCATGTTAATTCAGTCTGAACAAACGATAAAACTGAATGAAAATATAAGTAATGATGACATGAATAAAGTTCAGCGATTATGTCAGACATATCGACAAGTTATTTGTAAAGCGGCAAATCAGATAGGAAGGCAGTTGTCCGACACTGGGGTCATTGTTGTCGGCCAAATTTCGGTTCATTCAGAACTTATCTCCTCGGCACTTTTTTGTGAGATGGTAATAGATTATTTGAAATTGGCAACGCCGAACTGCGACCGCTTTCAGTAAAAAACGAGATTTATTGGGAATGTCTCAGAGTTTATATGTCAAGGCGTCATAGCATTAGATTACAAAGAAATATCATCCATCCACATACAAAGCATGATTAATGATCTAAGTTTCTATCCAAGATACCCTCGATGGAAATATAAGAGCATGTATTATGTTGATATCATTCGAATTGTTCATTAATTCGAAATTTGATGAAGCGAATATATTGGGATTTCTCAATAATCAATCAATGAAAAAAAAGTTATAGAAATGAAATGGAAAAAATCTCTAACTTGTTATTGTTGTTTAAGTCAATAATGATGCCGCACTTTCAATCCACACTTAGCTCCACTCTGTTATTCCCTTTAACTTAGAATTCAGCAATTGCAAACATTACAGAATAATGCTATGTGATCTATCTTAAAGTGTAATGAAAAACTCGGTCAAACATATGATGAACTCGCTGAAACTAATGTTTGCTAAATAGAAAATACTCTTTGCCATATTAATATATATATATATATATATATATATATATATATATATATATATATATATATATATATATATATATATATATTCAAAATTGAAATCCAGTTGCTCTATATCGACATATTTAAAAAAAATTTTTTTGAGATTAAGAGTCTCAGTATTTACTAGTATGAATGATTCGTGAATGTTGAAACTAGCTATCCTTTTGCCTTCTGGGGCATGATGTGGAGCGATTAGAGGCATAGGACCATTCTTAAACATTGCAGACTGATTTCTGTGGTGTTCGAATGAAATGTTCACAAAGCCTACTACGTCACGTACTCGCACTAATGTTGTCATGAGTAGGAATGTAGAACGCTAGAGAGAGTTTATTCGTCTTTTCTTCGATAGAAAGGGCTTACGTGAATTTTCACAAATTGTTGTTCCCCTTCAACATTCAATAAGATCGATGATTCTTTCGAAGCGCACTTAATATTCACTCTCGAAAGTGATAGGTTGGTTCTCGTTGTTGACAACATTTGTGTAGACAGCCTGAGAATTTTATTTGAAATGTATATATATATATATATATATATATATATATATATATATATATATATATATATATATATATATATACATCCAATGTTGTAGTCTTTTGAAATCTATGAATGGTTTATACTATGAGAGATTTATTGGTTTAAATAATCTAAATACTTTAGATATTGGGATGGATTGGAAAAAAATATTTGAATTTTCGGAGTATCGAAGTTTTTCATAGCTTTTGCTTATTAAATATTATCAACGTATTTTCAAAATACTGAATAATTTATCTATATCAAGTAACGAATCATTCAGTTGTTCACTCATTAATGCGAATACGTTTTAATCATTCTCATTCGAGAAAACTCGGAATAATTCAAATGAAACTCTCATGTACCTGTCTTCAAAAAAGTTGCCAATAAAAACATTAATAAACTTCCCAGATTTAATATTAAGTGTATTTTGAAGAACGTCCAACTCGTTGAAAATTCCTTTTAAGGCTATTTCATCGTAATTTATTTATTCTAACATTTATCCGAACGATCGAGTTTCGGCGATTTTCTCTAACGCACCACAACCTTCCATATTCAAAAGGCGAAAACAAATGAGCAGTGATATTCATGTACCGCCCTCTGTAGAAGAAACAAGCTCAACGCTCAGATGAGATAGAATAGCTTCGGTGATATAACTTTAGTGCGTACCTATAATAATAATAAAAATAAATGCCTCTATTGAACGTGCAATTCGTGCAATAATTTTCCAGGGAGAAGTCTCGCTTACGATACTCCTACTTAACCCTATGAATATATCTATAATGAGGTAATGAACAACACAATTCAACAAAATGCAAGATATACAATATATGAATAATGAGAGAATTACACCATAAAAACAGGAAAGAAAAAATATTTTCAACTATTCATCAAAAAAACAACCAAGCGGATTTATACTCATTCCCTGGATACGAAGCAAGGCGCTCCCTACATTCCTCTTGAATTTGATGATTTGAACCATTCCTTTCTGATTAAATCTCATTACAATATCTTACCGCAATGTAAGTAAACGAACGCTTGAATAATTCCAACGAAACCTTGGACAATTCAGAAATTTTAGAGGGTGTTTTTTTTAGAGGTATAGAACTTTAAATTCCAATAAAACAAAGATGGATCAATCGATTGACAAGAATTTCTATTCTTATGTAGTCCAATCTGGACGTCCAATTCTCGATGGCTTTTTCCAACATTTGTGGCCGTATATTGGCAATAACACGGCGAATATTGTCTTCCAAATGGTCAAGCGTTTGTGGCTTATCCACATAGATCAATGAGCTTACATAGCCCCACAGAAAGTAGTCTAGCGATGTTGAATCACAAGATCTTGGAGGCCAATTCGTAGGTCCAAAACGTGAAATTAGGCGATTACCAAACGTGTCTTTCAATAAATCGATTGTGACACGAGCTGTGTGACATGTTGCGCCGTCTTGTTGAAACCACAGCTCCTGGACATCATGGTTGTTCAATTCAGGAATGGAAAAGTTAGTAACCATGGCTCTATACCGATCACCATTGACTGTAACGTTCTGGCCATCATCGTTTTTGAAGAAGTACGGACCAATGATTCCACCAGCCCATAAAGCGCACCAGTCAGTATTTCTGGATGAAACGGTTCTTTTGACATACACTTGAGGATTGTCTTCTCTCCAAATGCGGCAGTGTTGTTTGTTGATGTAGCCATTCAGAATTCTCTGAAGCCGCATTCCAGCACACTGGTCTAGGCAAGGATAGATTATTGGTAAACCATAGTTCGAAATTGACAACACTAACGTTTCAACCAGTTTTACGAAGTTTAAAGTTCAATATGGTTATGTTGACATATAGGACTTTCAAGGTTGCAAAAGTTTTTTTTGACCAACTCCATCACATAGTTACGAAAGCGCGAATACTTATCAAAAGTCAGTCCCAAGTTTCTTGCGTTGTCATCTACAGGTATTCTATAACCACTCAACACAATATCGAGGTTAACCATGATATCTGCCCTTTTTGACTCTGATGCATATAATAGGAATTTAAACTTTGATGGATTTATCCTCAAGTTATGTCCCTCTGAATAACTATACTCAGATCCTCATTGATGAAAGATATTGCCGCAATAACTGACTGATGATTGAAAGAAAGAAACATTTGCGTGTCATCCACAAAAGCCTGAATTTTACAATACTTAACGTAATCAAAGATGTCAGCTGTATAGATGATGAATAACAATGGACCCAAAAATGACCCCTGAGGAACTCCAGATGTTATGGGCAAAATACCGGAAGAAATTTTATCTATGACAACTGACTGTGTGCGCTGACTCAAATAAGACCTGAGGAAGGCAAGAGCGGTGATCGAATAAAGAACACGCAATTTTGCAAAATTACGATTAAATATTACGTCTATGCAAGGATGGCAGAATTGTGACTTCAGACACACCATACATTATTATGAGGACAAAATGAGGAAATATCTCGTTTATCATTGAAATATTGAAAATAATTGTAAGGGCAAAGTGGTTTGGCCTCTTCTGAGAATGTCTCAAATCAATATTCCTGCTACGTAGCATTCATTATACTAACAAAAGTTGAACAACAAATTAATCTTTATTTACTCTCAACATTTCTGTTTGTACACAAAATTCCTTTTAGGAAATTCCCATTTTTTACTCTAATTCATCCAATCAGTGGATTAGCCGGAAACGCTTCGATCTTTGCCATACATGAAAAATATATCGGTATCCACAGAACTGGAGTCCTAAATCACTCACGTCAGAAACGCGATATCCAAATCGTAAGAGGTTGTCCATTTTCACGACCCTGGAAATGATTGATGTGTTTGTATATCTATCCACTAGAAGGTATTTCACCTACTTAGAACGATTTGTCAGTTCCCCCAGCAAATATTAATATTCAGTCATCACAACATAGCTCAATATTCTTCGAGATGAATATTATGATAGCACTAGACATTCACATACACACACACACATCTATATATATATATATATATATATATATATATATATATATATATATATATATATATATATTTTATTTCGAATATTTTTAGCAATAACAGGCTTCTTTCAATATGAAAAACTTTATTTTTGTTGACTTTTCGTTGTATATCACAACTTTGTCAAAACTTTTGAGAAAAAAAGTTTTTAAATGCGAGATATAACATTCTCTTGATTAATTTCAATTTTCCAAATGAATGTTCTAGTGTTCATTTTCTTAAATATTTCATTCGGTGCCATAAGCACAAAAAAATTTCATTTCCTTAAAAATATCGCCGAATAGGCCCCTGAAATACGGGAATAAACGCGAACGTACTACTAACGCAACCTATTGACATTTAGAAACACCGTTCGATGATATTTGTCAAATAGACATTGCAATTTAGTAGATACCTACGGGTATAGAAGATATGTGAAATTTCGATGCTTGGTGTTTCTGTAATCCGAGAGAGGTGTTTTCTACTGATTTCTATAGATGGAATTCTAGAGTATTCATTACTCTACGATCTTCCACTTGAAGTCACAAGAAGATGCTTGGAGGTTGAAATCGTTGCCTCACTTCGATGGACGTGGTGCGACTGACGAGTTCCTTGCAGAACGAAACATATATGTCTCGCACTTCCATCAGGTGTGTCATCGATTTCAATATTTCTCTAACATTTATCCCTTGAAGGATAATGGAGACATCACATCGTACACGTTCACATATCTAGCTCTACTATAACATTTTCTTGATTAATTTCAATTTTCCAAATGAATGTTCTAGTGTTCATTTTCTTATATATATATATATATATATATATATATATATATATATATATATATATATATATATACTAGAACATTCATTTGGAAAATTGAAATTAATCAAGAGAATGTTATAGTAAGCTAGATATGTGAACGTGTACGATGTGATGTCTCCATTATATATATATATATATATATATATATATATATATATATATATATATATATATATATATATATATATATATATATATATATATATATATATATATATATATATATATATATATATATATATATATATATAAAATAATATGTCTTTATATATATACATAGTAAAATCTATTCTTCAGAACTATTCAATATTTCATTTTTCTTATTATTATTTTTATGAAAAATAAGGAATAAGGAATGATTATTATATTAATATATAACAAATTTTAATAATTATTATATTATCTAACTAAATTCAACATTCTTCATTGAAGTAGCGACTCGTAGAATGATATTTACCCAAACAGTAAAATTCATTTAAGATACTGTTATTTTGTCCGATAAAAGAGTTCCAATTTTTGATTGTGAAGAATCTGAAATGCCGCCGGTGATCACCCTGTACATCACTGTATCATAGTGGATCACGCTGTACCTGATTCAAATATTCAAGATATCGAAATTTGAGCAGATAAATTTTATCTTGGTAATTTCCGAATTTTTATGAACTACGCTCCAATATTTCCTCCTTTATGAACTTCTTCAGCCATCTTGAACAACCTTTAAGATACTGAAATGGGATGTATTTCGTGTTTTTATCGATATAGAAAGCTACATAAAAATTTATGAGGGGAGGTTAACGGAAATGATTAAATTTTTTTCGATCTCGATCTGTTCGATATTATGAAGAATTTAATATGAACGAATTATAAATGTTTGATTTCAGTCTACAATGCGATAAAAAATATTTGATTCAAAATTTCCAAATTACATAAGAACTCAAATGATAAAAACCAATGGTTATATTTATATTTTATATTCAATATTTGTTATATGTTGAAGAAAATGAAGAATTAATTAAATTGAATAGAAACCATGAGTATTCAACAAGGAACAGTGATGTTCTACTTATTCCTATGCATAAAACAGCTAAATTTAAGTACTCTATTATCAGAGTATTAAAATGTTCAACCATTGACCATCGAATTTGAAAGTACTCAAAGCTCATTTGTTCAAGAGGGGAGTCAAATATCTGCTCTTAACAAAGGCATACTATAGTGTGGAAGAGTATTTCGATGATTCGAATGTAGGCAATAATGTATTAATCAATTTTTTGTATCATATGTTTTTATATTTTTTTTAACACAAATGTTCTTCACCATGTTAAATTGTCTGAAATGTTTAAAATTTCTGAGGTAATTTTTTTCTTTTCAAATAAAGTTGTATATTATTGTAAATATAAATGTAACCGATATTTTTGTTTGAACCAATATTTTTGCTCGAGGACTGAATGGAAGATCAGACTCAAAACTGAATTCAGTCCTTTTGAGAGCATTTTTTTTTAGTTGTAATTAATGTATCAATTGAAATGAATATAATTCTACAATGTAAAGAATGTTTCTCAATAAATTCATTTTATTATTATAATAATTGTATAGGGAGTACAAATGCATTATAGGTTTCGTAATCTCATCTGTTGCTTTCAGTTCATCTATTTCTTCATATGAAATATATGTGATATTAAGAAGAAACAAATAATACCACATAGATAGATAGATACATGGGATGATATAAATAAAAAAATTATAATCAATATATTCCTAATACAGTCGAGATTTCAGATGAAATTATTCGATGAATGTGAAATATGTATGTGAAACATTGAAAATAGTTCGACAGCGAAATTCCCAAATCATACCTTCAATTGTTATGGTTCTGAAAACAGAACGCGTTTTTGGATGGAAATTGGGACTATAAACGAACATTGAAATTGTAAAACAAATTGAAAAAATTATAGCTTTCTGAAATTTATTGAGGTCTCCGTGGTTTAGTCGGGAAAACCTGATTATAGTGCGGTAGAACTCGGATTCGAGCCCAGGTGGATTTTCTATTATTCAAGTAGTTAAATGGTTATAACTGTTCGGTAATGTACATTGATTACAAGTCCATTGGCGTTTGGAATCGGCGTCAAACTGTAGGTCCACTGAATTAAAAAAAATTAGTGAGCAAGGAATTTGTTAAGATGTACATTAATCTTGAAAAATTTGAGAAATTTGAGAAATTCATTCATGAAATTATGTGTAACATTATGAAGTTAACTTATTTCAACTGTTTATGGGTGCAGGAAAACCTGGAAACATGAAATTATGAATATTATTTTCAAACTTATTTTAAAGAAGTTTTTTTATGTCAAGGGGCGGATTTTGAAGAAGCAAATTTTCTTCAGTTCTTCTAGAAAGCTAAATACTCGTATTATCTACAACTGCATGAGTGAAACTGAATATACATACCTATTTGGCTTAATTTCGAAACAGTATTCAACATACTCAACATATGTTCTCGACAACATATTCTAATACTAACTCATTATCGTTAAAGCATTTAATATAGTTGCACTTGTACTCAAGAGAACACCCGACTATGGTGCTGTAGAATTTGAGTTTGAGCCTCGGTGAAGGCATGAGTGTATGTGTTTGTCCAAGATCTAAGTAGTTTAATGATGATAATTATTGGGTAATGTACATTGATTACAAGTCCATTGACTTATCGGAACAATTAAACTGGGTTTAAGTAAGTTGCGAAAAACTGTAGGTTCACTGAATAAAAAAAAGAACTGGTGAGAATGCATAAGCATCATATGTCTAACGTATAAAAGATTAGTGGACTTAGTCAAGCGTTTTTAGTTATACGATCATTCAATAACGTTTCACGTGTTGCGTGATAAGTATATTGATTTCTAAAATGCATTCGTTAAAATGTCTTACTCGAGGAGAATCATTTTCCATGGAAAATTCGTATGATACTACTATCAACAAGGCCTATCAAAAACCTACTTTCTCAATGTTTATTCAAAATTATAATTGGTATGAATTACTGCTTTTTTAATTATTTAAATTTCAAAAATTGAATTAATTCGTCATTATCATAAAATCTCAGAACGAAAGTGTTCATTCCAACTGGTTTGTAGATGAAAAAACTTCTTTCGTTGTAATATAAGATAGAATATAGTAGGTATATTGAATTACTAGCGTGGAAAGCTATCCATTTTATATAAGTCTCAGAATTTCAAGAGAGTACAATGACACATTTCACATAAATAATATATATTTATAATATAAAAATTAATCACAAAATGTGTTGGTAAGCGCATAACTCATAAACGCCTGGACCAATTTTGCCAATTCTTTTTTTTAATTGTTCGTTGAAGTCCAAGGATGGTTTTTACCTGGAAAAATCACCAAGGAAACCCTAAAAACAACCCTTTTCTTTTTCTCATAAAACTTTTTCTAACTAAAATGTAGAGTCAATTTGGAATTTATTGCCATTCAATAAAGTTCATATCACTGTTGTCTAACCAATCACTATCTTTTTTTGTTGGGTTGGTTATTGCCAGGAAAAGGTTCTTATGAAAGGAAAAAGTTAAAAAATTGCGCGGAAAATTAGAGAATTCAAGTATACTTATTTAAGAACACTTAATAACCATATAATATGATATTATTTCTAATGTATCTATAAAATATAAACATGAATCCTTATTTCCCTTGGTCACGCCGTCACGCGTGAACGGCTGGACCGATTTTACTATATTTTTTTGTTGTGTGTTTGAAAAATTTGAAGAATTGCGTGTAAAATTAGACAATTCAATAATACTCAATAAATAAAATAAGTAAGAAATAATTAATTATTAATTCTCAAAAGAGGATGTAAAAAACTGAATCTTATCACACATCGCGGTTAGTTGAGAGCTATCACCACTAATATTAAAATTTCAATTTCATATAAAAGTTTGGTAAGTTTGAATAGACTAACATACACGTTACTAATATAGCATGTAGTATTTTTGATTATAAAAAAGAATACATAGTTTTCTTTAATTTACAGTTGAAATTTCGTTTTCAAAAATGATGTACAAAGTATTAGATGTACAAACTTAAGTCGCAGAACTCGCAATGCAGCAAGACAAAGATATAAAAGAGCAAGTCAAACTGACTATCAACGCGAAGCCCGAAATGAAGTTGAACGGAATCGATGGAATCGAAATTAACAATATGAAAAGGTTGCGTTTAACTCTATCGACCTGCATTCAATTATAACGTTGAAATAGATTATTACAGTTCACAACAAATCGTTGCTATTGGACCAATGAAAGTTATGTGTCAATATTGCAAGGCAAAGTTTCATTATTATTGATAAGAAAATATTACCAATGAAGCGACAAAATATTGCGCGAAGAGTCAATTCAAATAGATGCTATTGGTACAGCCACCAGAGCCACTTTATTCATTGGTTTCCGGGAATAGACTAAATTCTGAATATTTTTTGTCCTATATCCAGCAAATATCTCATATAACTAACGATGAGATATATGAGACAAGTAGGTATTTGGTACGAAATTAGGAATGCCGTTCAACTATAGAACGGACAGGTTAAACACTTTCAATACATCAATCGTGTTAATATAGGAATTTTTTGAAAATTCGACTGATTTGAAATAACAGGAAGTATTGCAGTCCCTTCGTAAGTGAGTAAGTCCCTGGTTCCACACGAGATAAATATTAAAAACAAGACACTGTTGCACAAATAGTGAAACATGTCTTTCCGGCTTTTTGAAAAATATTCAGATGAAAATAAATGGGAGTACAAAGTTCGCCGGGTCAGCTAGTTATGAATATATATTATATATAATAATATGATAAATATTATATAAATATATTTCTGATGCCAATAGATAGAAAATGCACATCTATAAATTTTGTTTCAGTGAGTATTTTGACAAGAAAAGTGGACGCGATGAATTCTGCACCTGAAGAAATAGTAATCTACACATGGGGAGAGCAGTATCTTGATAAATAGATCATCACGTGAGACTCAACATGAAAAAAGAATGGTGCTAAACCAGATGCGTAACCGAAGAGTTCATTCATCCCCAGTAGAAAGAAAAACTGCAGAACTATTCCTCTTATGCTTTGGGTGAAACATTTTTTATATATTATCCGTTTGATGAGTTAGTTCAACCTAAAAGCCGAGGTCTGGAGAGACTGCAACAGCAGCTCCCGGAGTTAATACTCCTGAAAGCTCATATAAAGTTCGGCAAGTTGGTATAAACGGACAGAAGAAATCAAAGCAAAAGTTTCGCAATAAATCAGGGAATAAAATAGTAGGCCCGAACGTCTTGAGTGGATGTTCAAAAAGTAGAATGAAACAGGAAACAGCGATAAAACCCAAGACCCCAGATGGATTTCCTAATAACGATTGGTTATTTTTGGAAAACCAATTTCGAAGTTATTTTTAATATCTTTGATGAAAAGGTGGGCCTCAATAGACTTCTACTCAGATTCTCAGATAATATTTCAAAATGAAATATTTCTCAACGGTATTTCCAACTTGTGAAATTTGTAAAATAATTTTATTACGAAAATCGTTATATATATATATATATATATATATATATATATATATATATATATATATATATATATATATATATATATTAATTTGAATAAAACTAAGTAGTTTTTCGATTGTCTCTATAATTCATTCTAAAACAGTGGCATGTTGATGATAAACTGTTTATCATCAACATCTGATGAAGTTGATGTTGGCGGAACACTGTTGGTTGACAAATGTTGGTTGACACTGTGTTGGCGAAACGATATTGTCATGTTTTAGAATGAATTATAGTGAAAATCGAAAAACTTTTCAGTTTTATTCGAATTATCATAAAATTTTCATCAAGTATCGGCCCAATCGATTAATGACGTTATATATATATATATATATATATATATATATATATATATATATATATATATATATATATATATATATATATATATATATATATACATACATATATATATATATATATATATATATATATATATATATATATATATATATATATATATATATATATATTTCTTGAAATTGATTTATTGCCTGTTTGAGGTATTTATTTTGAAAGTTTTTAGCATTAACAGGCTTTTTTAATATGAAAAAGTTTATTTCTGTTGACGTTTCGTTGTTATATTAAGTTTTGACAAAGTTGTAATATAACAACGAAACGTCAACAGAAATAAACTTTTTCATATTAAAAAAAGCCTGTTAATGCTAAAAACTTTCAAAATATATATATATATATATATATATAAATATTTATATATATATATATATATATATATATATATATATATATATATATATATATATATATATATATATATATATTTCTTGAATTTGATTTATTGCCTGTTTGAGATATTTATTTTGAAAGTTTTATAAGCTTATTATTGCTAAATATATATATATATATATATATATATATATATATATATATATATAAATATATATATATATATATATATATATATATATATATATATATATATATATATATATATATATATATATATATATATATATATATATATATATATATATATATATATATGAAGTTATATACAGGAAAATGAATTCATATGGTTATCGTGTTCATATAATAATAATAACAATAATAATAGGGCTTTGTTGAAATATACAATAATTTCATAACAGCAAGTATGTATCAAAAATAAGACAAATTAATCAATTCTTAAAGAATCATGGAACAACGTAAAAACAATCTCAGGGCGGAGTTCAGATGTTATGCAACGATACCTCTGTTCTGCCACTCAAACCCTGATAAAAGTTTTTTTTTTCAAAAGCAATTGATATATCCAAAAATAAGAAAAGAACCTGAAAAAATCAAAGACATAACCGAATTAAACATAAACAGTTCAGTTATAAAAAACTAAATATAACCATTCATAAGCAGATAATAGTTTACAGATTTCTGTACAAAAAAACAGCGTATTTCAAATTGAGGGACAGTTGTGATACAGTGTGTTAAATAGTGTTATTGATCTTCAAAAGTATAACAATTGACAAATTGAGGTACAGTTTCCTTGTTATGTGAGAGAAAGTATAACAAAATATAAATGGAGATACAGTTGTCGTTTGTAAGATATTGTTAGAATTATTGTTTGTAAGACATGTTATTGATTTTCAAAAAGATACTCCCAAATTTTTCTTTTGAATACAGACGTAGTCAAAGTTTGGAAGGATGATGAAATACACTGATTATAACATCTGTAGATTGAATATGAAAAATATCTCTCAAAGATGGCCAACCGATGTGGAGGAGGCGATATGAGTCCCCTGTTTCTTGTATTCAAAGTATGTACATCAGTCCTGAATCTAATTTTCCTATAGAGATATGGTGGATGTCTAGTTTTCACTATATTTTGATATAAAACCAAAGCAGCCAACTTGAATCTATTTTGCATTTTCAACCATCTCGCTTCCTTCAATTTGTGACTTATTCTATCGAATTTTCTCAACCCATAAATAAAACGCAAACAACTATTTTGAAGTTTCTGTATTCTGTGTAGTGAACTTTGATCCAAACACGGAAAAAATACCTGCGAACAGTAAGTAAAAGCTGATAAAACTAAGGCGTTGCAGAGTGAAATTTTAAGTTACTGTGGAAAACAACCTCTATGTGGATATAGTAAACGCAAACCGCATATAGCTTTCTGGGTAAAGCCAGATATATGAATCAAAAATTGTCCATTTTAAGTCCCAGATTACGAACAGGTCACACAATTGGTATATCTTCCGATTTAATAGAAATCCTGGCAGTTTCTCGTAAACTATTACAGATTCTATTACCACCGAAAATCATCGCACTTCTAAATATTTACTATTTAAAGTATACTTTAACATTTGTTTTTACAAATTATTCAAAAGAATATTATCGCAGCGCTTGATTCAAAATGCGGTCAATCTAAATGAGAAGCTTCTAAACATCGAGAACTTGAACTGCGAATGCAGAAACAGTTGCACGTGAACGTGGTCAGGACGGTTGTGATTATTATCTCTGTATCCAATGATACTGAACAATCTCCTGGAAAACATCAGAGAACTAGTACTTGGCCAAGAAATCTATAAGCAAACAATGAAATCGGTGCTTCTTGCTACAAGAAATGTCAGAAAGTTTCTAGGGTATAACAGGAATCAACGATACGAAGGTCTTCGCTGTGAAGTTCGCTGCCATGTGGACCGCCGCCACTGGATTGATAATTTGGAAAGAGCAACCACAGAGCTAAATCCCTCTGATATTTAATATCTGGGATTCATCAGGTATAGGTTTCCTGTGAGGGAGCGCTGAAGCCGTAAGGCTTGAAATCGGATAATAATAATATGTAATCAATAATAATAATAATCGAATAATAGCATATGCTTCCTTTAAAAGTTGTTGATTCTCCACAGGTATATGACCGAATTACAGAAAATAATGACATAGAACTGAACAATAGTAACTCATAACTGTATAATGAAATGAAATCAAATATAATGAAGAACTCAATCTAATTCAATTGATTTCAGTCAACTCTGCTTGTTCTCATAAAATAATGAAACTTAAATAGTGAACCTCACATTCATCAGTAAGTTTATTAAATGTAGACTCCACAAACCAAGTGGGCGATTGTATTAGCAATTTGGTACTTGGAACCTCGAGGTGGTAAAATTCTGTGGTACGAAAATTTTACCTGAGAACACGAAATCTTAAAGTTGACAAGAGAGGAGAACAACTAATTAACATATTTAAAAGTGTTGGCGTTTACTTGATGTAAATCCATTATAATTGAATATAACTTAAATTCAAACACTTAAACTTATGATTTACACTTTATTGACTACATAGCATGACGCGTTTCGTCGTTACAAACGACTTCTTCAGATGCTTACAGAATAATACATTAATACATTATTCTGTAAGCATCTGAAGAAGTCGTTTGTAACGACGAAACGCATCATGCTATGTAGTCAATAAAGTGTAAATCATAAGTTCAAGTGTTTGAATTTAAGTTATATTCAACCAATTACCAACCAGTAATTTGTACAAGAATTTGAGTGATCAAGTTTCTCCCCTACCCTGTAATGAGATTAAACTGAATAAACTCAATAATGGGTCATGATTGACTCCTCTCTGTGGATAAACTTCATACTACCCCCAAACATAGAATTTGAACGACACCAAGATGATATTGATATAAAATTCAAATAGGATGCCAGATCATGCTGCCCTACTCCAACTTGCTACGTATTAGGACATAAAATAGTCTCATGAATGTTCATGAACATTTACAATTGCGAATGAAATGAGCACCATAATTATATGAATTCATTTTTCTGTATTCATTTTAGTCGATTTATTCATGTTTTAAATATCCCTAGGTGGCGACCTATACACAGTAATAACCGAGAGTTTGTACTAGGGCAACCTAGATGGCATTAAATCAACAAATTTGATGAATTGTCGAAACAGTCGTTGCAAAATCAGTAATCATCTTGAAGAGGACGTGTGGAACGATATGACGTTTAAAATGATATATTTCGGTAGTGATGTTTCAACGTCAGATGCCACTTGAGCGCGTTCATAGAACAATATTATTGCAAGTTCGGTTTTTAGTTATTTTTCATTCGTATTATCTGCTATCAACTTTTGCTACTTATCCTTTCAATATTTCGTCATTTGTATCGGTGGAAAATGGTTTTCTTGATCAATTCAGAATTTTGAATAGTTTCCTTGCAGAGCATGAAATATTCTAAATATTTCAGTCACTGTGTTGATATTTCTGTGGTACGAGAAATTTAGAAATATATCTCTTACTTGCAAGTAATAAATTGAAAGGAAAATTTGTAATATTCACGATATACTTCTCTACAAATATGTCTACAAATCAATGTATTCCTTATATTCCCAGTGGTAAACATCATGTACTCACATTTGACGTCCAAATACACGGGATTGCTCTCTCCATCGCCCTCTTGATTGTGCCCAACGCACGTGTAGTGACCTGATTTCGCCCTCGTAATTGATTGCAGAACCAAACTTTGATTGCTCACGATGGTATTTGCCTGAGCATTGTTATACAGTTGTTTGCCCTGAAATTAGTGAAGAAATTATTCGTATCTGTTCAATATTTACAATCAGAGATATATTTGGAGGGAGAATCTTCTATTATTCTGTTCACTTGATACATAAATAATACATTGACTTAGATGGAAAAACTTCGAAAAATCTCATTTTATAAATGGCTCAATCATCAATTGCAACGAATACTCTTGTATTCATTGCAATTGATGGTATAGATATTATGATCAAATTGATTATCTGAAAAGCTTAAAAGTCGGGACTTCAGGGAAAATGTTGACAAATCTAAGTACATGTTGATGGGAAATGAGAATGTATTTGAAGCAAAATAAATATGAGTAACCCAATAGCAAGATTTAACACTAAGGATCTGCCTGGAGTTAAGAGCATGACATATTCGAGTATCACTTCGGAATAAAATTTGAATTTCAACTTGCATTGTAAATTCGACTTTCAAACGAAATATCTAGAAAAATGAACGTTCTTTCTAGATTACCTAATCAGATTGATAAGAATACGATAATATTAAGAAAAAAATTGTGGAAGTTATGGAAGTTTCAGAAGATTTTTGACAAAATTATTATTTGAAAATTTTTGAAACAATTCTTACTGATTTACATGGTTTTCAGATAGTTGTTTATCTTGAATAAATTATATTTTTATAATTCCTTTTTTAGGAAGGGCTTGAAATATATCTGTTATGTGAACTTCCGTGTTTGAATCATTAATAAAAAGCCAACAAAATTTCTTCGGAGCGAGTTTCATCCTTATTGAGATTTGAAATATATTGACAAATCTCCTTATCAGGTAGACGATAACAGAGATGAAGACTCTAAATGAAGCATATGAACAAATTAGTTATCTGCTTTATCTCTGAATAAGATAATTTTGATTATGAACAATATTTATTGGCGATTACAGATGGTCGAAAAATAAAAGAAGAAATATAAATATATATTGGAGATTTCCCCACTCTCCTCAGCAGTATAAATATATGATCTTTCAGATGTTTCTACGTTTAATCTGGTTCAATAACAATAATCGAAACCGGGAAGGGAAATCAAAATATTGAGAAGCCAGTTAATATTGTGGATTATTGTTATTGAACCAGATTGAACGACGAAGCCTGAAACATAATATATTTAAACTGAGGTTATATTTGAGATTTAATATACTAAAAGTGTAATGTTGTGTCTTACACAAGGAGAAATAATCTAATCAAATGTAAATTTAGTTTCGGTGGTTAGGTGATTAGGTGGGAGAACTTGATATAGTCTCAGATCAGAAACTTTTCTTCTTTCCACACATCACCGAAATTAAGCATCTGCCTCTAAAATATATTGATTCGTTATCAGCAAAGGTAAATATTTCAATAACTCCTTAACATTCGTGAGTGTATATAACACCCTAATTCCTAGCAAGTTCGAGTAAGGCAGCATGAATTGGCATCCTATTTATACTTGCCATCAATGCCATATTGAGGTCATTCAGAGAAGGTCCTTGAAATTCTTAGTTTGGAGTAGGGACGAAGTTTATCCACAGAAAGGAGACAATCATATCGAATTATTGTGTCGCTTTAGTTTAATCTCTTCGCAGGTTAGGAGAAAAAGTTTATTACTCAAATTCTTGTACGAAGTACTGCACAAAAGTATTGATTGTCCTCCTCTCGTCCGCTTCGACATTTATTTTTTCCAGGCCAAATTCTAGTACCACAGTATTCTTCCACATTGAGACTGTAAGAACAAGCTTGCTAATACAATACCTCACTTGGTTTATGTGATATTCATTTTGACTCCATTGCAGTTATTATTAGGAGTTATGTGGACAAGTGAAATTGACTCAAATGAATTGAATAATACAAATTCTTTGTCATATTTCATTTCATTTTATTATTTTGTTAAAACTTACTCTTTTAGTATTTTTTAGTTCAGATTTACTTCTCTGTTATACTTAATTTCATTATATTCCTGCAGTTATATACTTTTATTTCAGCTTTATGTTTTTATTTTCTGTGATTCGCTGTTATACCTGTTGAGAATATAGAACCCAGAATTTTCATTATTAGTATCTTATACTCCTGAGGGAAGAGCAACTTTTGGAAACCTCTAATATATTCAGTTTTCTTCTCTTTATTGATTGAAACATCTGTGATCGCCTATAAATGTTGAGTTTATATATATATATATATATATATATATATATATATATATATATATATATATATATATATATGTATATTCATTTCGGATTCGTAATTTTCATGATACATATATTCATTCATTTGACTTAAGTTTGAATATATTAAAAACTACATCTGTTTCTGGTGGTTAAACCAATATCAATAGTAAACAATAATACTTAATTCGGGTTAGAGTTTTCAATATATTCAGTGATACTTAAGTCAAGTGTGTCAATTTTTAAGTTAATAGTTTTTAACATAATGTTTAAACAAGACATAAGCGAAACCTTCTTGTCATTTATGAAAATTTAGCTTAATGTTTCACGAATGTATTAAAGAATAACACAATTAAATTATTAATGTTGAGACAACATGTTTCGAGCGGTTAGTTCATTACAAAACTGTCAGTTTGCTGAATATATATAATATGAAACAAAACATATATCAAATAAAACTATTCTTAGAAAGTAACAGAATGTGAATTGTAACAATTTATTTTTGGTTAACAGTTCACTACAAACTTTGAAATAAATAATTTTTCGAAGTGAAATATTAATTTAGAAGTTTATTCGATTAACGCAGCGAAGCGTCAAGTACAAATGACTTTTTTCGTTTTCCTGTTTTTTTCTGCTGAGAGTGATTATTTTCAGTTTAAATATAGGCAGATAAGAAGACCATCGAGAAAAAATATATATATATTCATTGTTCTTAATTGAGGTGTATATACGTTCATTAAATATATTTTGAAAGCAAATCTTGTAGGGAATTAAATTCAATCATTTCAATTATAGGAAGTTGAATCCAGGAAGACAAAATACCTATACTAACACATTACTGAAAAATGTGCATTTAGAGAAAACCCTTATTATTACCCGATAAAAGATTTTCAACGAATACTGCTCGATTGATTATTTCGATAACCGAGAGATTCTTCTTTGAGAAAAATAATCACACGCTCATGTTCAGGTAGTCATATCAGATTACCAACTTATCGCTCAATTCAAAAGAGCACACAATTTAGTGAACTAGCGCATACGCCAATTTGCATACACAAGAGTAAAAGAATGTTTACATATAGTTCTGGATATTGAAGTTAGTTATATATTTCATGCCAGTGTTTGATAACTTCCGTTGCGTTAAACCGAGTTCCCGTATTCCTGTGCGGGAATGGAACGAGAACTGTTGTTTATCTCCTTCCTCTGAAGTTCAGATTGCTTCGGGGGCTACAGAAATTGGACCTCAGGGAGGCTTATAAGAGGCAAAGAAACAGTTAAATAATGGAATTTCATTTGATTTTTCATTCGATTTGGGAGAATGATACTTAATTTGGAAACTGAATTAGTGTTAAAGAACCTCTTTTTAGATATATTTCAATTCTGTGTTGTTCATTTCATTTATACCCCAGAAGTTATTGAATATAAACTAAAATTCAAACACTTAAACTTTTGATTTACTCTTTATTGACAACATAGCACTTCAGATGCTAACAGAATACTGACTCACTAATAGTACTGACTCTAGTCAGTATACTACTATTATATTCAATGTTTTAATGACTTTATAATTTAATGTAATTGAGTATTATATTTTTGTTTCGCCTTAGATGTCTTGCTTATTTTTTTGTTACTTCGGTTACTTTCTTCGAATAAATGTCCGTAATGTTTCTCAAGAATGTCCGTAAATCTGAATGATTTACGCAATGATATATCAATAGGTCTCAGAAATTAACATTAATTTTGTATTATTTTGCAAATAAAATTGGTTATGAGATTAATGATAAGTTTCGCTACAGAATTGAAATAAATTTATTGAATGATTAATGAAATTCTTTACAATTCATTTATTGATTTGAAAACTGAAGGTTCTATATGAAATTTGTAGGAGAGTTCTTCTGCGAATATCTTCTATCAAGAATGCCGATTCACTTAGGCTGCATTTCAGAGGAGACATTCTGTTAACATCAGACTTTTTGATACCGTTCACCTCGGTTCAGTGTAAATATTTTCAATATATAATATTCATGTATAATGTGACTTCAATTTATAATTCATTAGGTAGTGACAAAAAAAAACGCAAGTTGAACAATTTCTTTTCAACAGTTGTTG
The DNA here is from genome assembly GCA_030704895.1 of Henosepilachna vigintioctopunctata. Lineage (NCBI taxonomy): Eukaryota > Metazoa > Arthropoda > Insecta > Coleoptera > Coccinellidae > Henosepilachna > Henosepilachna vigintioctopunctata. The sequence continues at coordinate 7,663,314 of JARQZJ010000031.1, forward strand.
CAGAACTCTTTCCTTTTGCTTTTTGCAGAACTCTTTTTTGTTTGTTCTCTTCTTGTTTTCCTTGAAATATTCAGTTATCCATTTAACACAGTTCATTTCATTATTATAATTTCCGTCAATTCATTACAATTTTCTTATCAATTTTATTATTTGATAATGATTGTTCTCTTCTTGTTTTTTTTGGAATACTCATTTGATGATTTGAAAGAGTTATTGATGTTCATTTTGTTCAGATTTCTTAGAATTATGTTTATTTCATTATTTTATTTTTCTTTAATTCATTAAGATTCTTCATTTTTATTATTAACATCATTATATTAATAATAAAAATAATTGTGTCTAGATATTATAAACGTCAACAAAAAAAAAGATTTTTGCATTACAAATAGCTTGTTATAGTTAAAAATATTATAAACATCATAATATCAACTAGGCAATAAAATCAATTCTGAAATAAATATATATATATATATATATATATATATATATATATATATATATATATATATATATATATATATATATATATATATGTATATATTTTATGTGCCCATTTGGAGAACACTTTTCTCTTCTTGAAAAACCGAAAAGGTGATTCGTGACATTTCTCGGATTTGAATTCATTGTGGCAAAGATTGTGGCTGAGCAAATTCTTTTAACGAATAGATTCATTTCCATTTCTAATCTGAATATGCCTCAAGTGTCACTTAAACGAGAAAGCTTTCGTATCGGATGAAAATTGGCGTCAGCAGATATATTTTCACTGAGGGTGTAAGACTCGAAGAGTCAATGGCTCTTGCGTAATCAGCATTTTCATGAACGTTCAAGTAACCATGGCCTTAAAGTGAATTGCAGAAGAGGAATATTTGCAGAAGTTACATATTGCATTATACGAAAATCCGTTTCCACAAATAATGGATTTCTTTATCTTTATTGAAGTGAATAAAAGTAGTTTGAATAGGTTCTTATACTTTCTTAGCGACGGTATTCGAATATTGGACTTGAACTGAGTGAATACATTATGAGATCAACAATAAGGAAATATCAATATGATATTTATATAAGGATCATATAAGGAAATATCAATGTGATAAGTTTCATATTGGTAGAACGTTCAGAAGTTTTCAAATGAGAATTTCTGAACATAAACGTAGCTTTGATAATCAGAAGACAGATTCACATTATGCAAATCATTAGATTAATGAAAATCATTTATTCAATTCTGATTTTGGAATTTTGAATACCGCAAATAAGGGAATGAATCTTGATTTGATGAAAACACTTCAAATTGATAAATACAAATATTCTGGCAACCTTTTGAACAGCCAAATCGACCATACCTCAAGCCCCCTTCTCAATCTTTTCAAAATTACTTGATTTCATATATAGAAGTTCAGTATGAATTGATCCCTTCCACCTGCTATCTACCTGTTTTCTCTGTTTTCATAATTTAGGTTTACTTATGTCATTAGTCTGCACGTAGCATTTGAAAAAGGTGAATCTCATCGAAACGTACGTCATGCAGTATTATCTTTAATATGTGTGTAAATCTTGGCTTAACAATTGATTCATTATAAATGTCAATAAACTACCACTGAAAAAAGTTCTTCGAGCTCATTCTTCGAGTATTTTTCGAGCTTTTCGAAATATAATGTAATTTTCATTGACATGGACAAATGTAACATATTTGAGTGTAGATATTATTTCGTTTGCACATATCTGATTATTATCTATCATTCTAACATTGAATTAACAGGTACATCACTGATTGATTAGACCAATATAAGAAGTCGCTATCATATTGAAATACTCTGGTATTTCTATTTGTGGTATTTGTATTCCTAAAAGACGATAATCTTTTAGGGTTTCTCGATCTTACTCAATTTTTGAATTATAGAACTTTTGTCACACTAAACGGAGATCTATTCAGATGTGTGAGCTTCTGAAGTTGACATTACATTAACTTGAAATACTTAAGTTGAATGCAGAAGATCGATGAATTCTTTCATTATGAATCATTAATCTGAATCATGAAACATATTATCAGCTGTTGGACAAAATATTTCGACAAAGTAATATTCCACGATGAAATCATATTTCATCACATGAATTCTGAACATACTCGTACATACAGACTAAAATAATTTGATTTGATAATACGCTATTGAAGTTAAACTCCTTCAAAATTTTTAACCTTTATTTATTGAATAAAAGTAAATTAGTTTTGGTATTGTTGAATACTCTTGATAATGGGCTAACCACCCGAAACATATGTAATTTGTTAATATACTCAGTGAAATCTCAGGCAAGTGTTTGATTTAAATTATATGTTCTTTCACATAATGTTTCACCAAAAGATAAGCGAAACCTCCGTGTCATTTACTTTATTTATTATTCCGTGTTTAACACTAGCACAATCCCAATAGCAATAAGTATCACTTAATATGTATTTAAATACCCAATTACAACTCATAAACAAATAATGACATAAGTATTCAGATTGAGAAGTTTTTGAAATCATTCACAGTTTTATTGCGAAATCGATCTTGGTTTTGAATTCATTCAATGATTTACTCTGAAATATTAACTTCTGGAAATTCAAATATATCAAACAAACAAATTTAAATGAATTCCACCTCACCGAATGAAATATTTTTTATGTCAATATTCATTTTAAATATTAAAATATTGCATAATTATTTTCGATTTATAAATATGAGGTTTTATAATTGTATCAATATAACTTGTCAAATTGGATTCATATGAAGACAGTAGACCACAGAGGATAATAATTGAAAATCGATGAAGGCCACAGATGACAATGTAGTTATGCAACAAGTGCAAAATATGTTAATGTCAATCAGAGATTGCTGTGGAATGAAACCAAATAGTAAAATGAAAATAAAAATTCCCCAATGAGAGAGTGAGATATTGAAAGAGGGCGCCAATATAGTCCCTAGAATGTTTTGGAAGTAGAAAATAGTTGTAAAAATGGATTTGCGAAATAGAAGATTCAGTTATATAGTTATAAATTCTGAAAGATAAAAGAAGTGATAAGCACTATGAAAATTGAGCGATTTCAAAGAAAGAAATATAGAATAGTTCAACCTAAATAAGATCAATTTCCAATAAATTCAATATTTTGAGAGCTATCTCAATTCGATACGGCTTATTTGATTCAAGTATATATTTAGATTTGAAGATTTAAATATTTAATAGTGTTGGCGTTTACTTGAAGTAAATCCATTATAATTGAATATAAACTTAAATTCAAACACTTGAAGTTATGATTTACACTTTATTGACTACATAGCATGACGCGTTTCGTCGTTATAAATGATTTCTTCAGATGCTTACAGAATAATATTATTCTGTTTACTTGATGTAAATCCATTATAATTGAATATAAAATAAAATTCAAACACTTGGACTTTTGATTTACACTTTTTTGACTACATAGCATGACGCGTTTCGTCGTTACAAATGACTTCTTCAGATGCTTACAGAATAATATTATTCTGTTTACTCAATGTAAATCCATTATAATTGAATATAAAATAAAATTCAAACAATTGGACTTTTGATTTACATTTTTTTGACTACATAGCATCACGCGTTTCGTCGTTACAAACAACTTCTTCAGATGTTTATTCTGTCAGCATCGGAAGAAGTAGTTTGTAACGACGAAACGCGTCATGCGCGTCATGCTATGTTGTCAATAAAGTGTAAATCAAAAGTTCAAATGTTTGCATTTAAGTTTATATTCATTTAAGATTCAGCTAAGTATTTTTTGTTTCAGTTTCGTCAACTATTGGTCGATTTGAATAAATTATACATATCAAAATCATTCGATTATTTCAATTTGAAAATAAAAATTTCATAATATTGAATCCAACTCCAATGGAATGAGAAGTTAACAGGCAATATATTCAATGTTATTCATATATTATAAACTTAAATTCAAACACTTGAACTAATGATTTACACTTTATTGACTACATAGCATGACGCGTTTCGTCAAACTTCTTACAAACTTCTTCAGATGCTCACAGAATAATCGTGTCATGCTATGTAGTCAATAAAGTGTAAATCATAAGTTCAAGTGTTTGAATTTAAGTTTATATTCAATTATAATGCATTTACATCAAGTAAACGCCAACACTATTAAACATCAAATAATTATTGGAAATTAGCAATAAAAATGATTATAACAATATATACTCATACATATCGTAAATTTTGTCGTCCGATTTCAAAGATTTCACATTTTTCACCAAGTAGTAAAACTTTTTTGCGTAACACCAATAATATAAAAGCGAAACCTTCAGAAATAATTCTTATGAAATTGAAAAATCATTCACAAATTTATTTCGAATTGGCAGAGACAATAAAATATACAATTTTTCTCTTGAAAACGTGTTTTAAGACAACATACCTAATCATCACACAATGTGTACTGGTAGTACACATTTAAATATTTCAATAATAAATTCTCTGAAGAACGACTGCTCAAAGAAAACATTACCATTTAAGTACACCGTGTGTTTGGCGTACGTTCGATATTCCTTTGAAATCAAAATGATTAAGGTGCTGTTTTCGTGTTTTTAGTTCAACAAAACGAGGGAGACGAGAGGTTCTCGCAGATATAATCGATATATCTACAAACATTTATGTATGCCTCCAGGGCTGGATTGACTGAGCCTCATAAGAATTCAAGGCTTAGAGAGGGAAGCAATATTCAAAGGAAAACAAGGAAAAAAACCTCCGAGATGTTGGTAGGTCACATTTTGAGCAGAGTAACATTTTCGAAGAAATAATCTAAATTGAATGATCAATAGATTCTTCATGATATAATTAATTATAATTCCTTTGTTAATAATTATATAATCTAATTAATCTGTATAATATTATGTGTTGCAGTTTTAATCTGATGCTTGGGAAGATAATCTCATGTCTCAGGTTCCTAGTGAAACTAGAACTGATAGTTATAGAATAAAAGTTGATCATTTGTTTATGAATGCAAAAAATAATTTTTTTCATTCATAAACATCATTTTAATTAAATTTTCTAAACATCATTCATAATTAAAAGTCCTAAACCAAAATGAACGTTAGATAATTAATGTTCAGGAGCGTAATTTCCTTTTATTAATAAATTCATAATTTTCATCATATATTGTTTATATGCTATACTTTTTGAATGTTTTTTGAATTTTTTGTTCATCAAATCTATTGTAATTTTTATTTTTTAATATTTTCATTTTTTCAATTTTAATTTATTTCAAATTGCTAAATTCTCGAAATTGAAGCAGAGTTAATGGAAGGCCTTGTATTGAAATCGGGAGTATTACTATGAGTACTTCGGAATGATCGGATATACATCGTACTAATATTACGATATAATTACGATGTATTATTATGTACGATGTACATCGTACTACTTACTTCGTAAATAAAAATTCGACACACTGACCACCGAAAAAGAGATGGACATAGAAATTATCCCAGAAGCAAACGCTGATTCGAAAAAAGAAGAATCAGAAAACACAACAATCAATAAACGACGAAATGAACGAATGGTTCCACTTATTATTCGAGAGAAGGATAAGTGGAACGAGATATCGAAAATAATGAAAAATACGAAGATAAACTACAAAAAGGCGAAACTCGTTTACCAAGGTATACACGTTGAGCCAACTACAGAAGAGGATTATAGGAAAATGTTCCACTTACTGAAGGAAAGAAACATCTAATTTTACATTAATCAACTGAAAAATCAAAAACAGTTGAAGGTAGTAATAAGAGTGTTATGACTGCGAATACCGAGGAAGAAATCGCTGAAGATCTGAAACGGCAGGGCTATCCAGTCACAAAACTTGTTAGGATGAATAGCAAAAAAGGGTTCCCAGCCCCACTAGTCCCTAGTCGAGTTACCGAAACAATACAAGACCATCTACAACGACCTGAGATCTCTGCACGGATATCTGTACAGGTAGAGAGTCTGAGGTTGAAATCCGAAATCATCCAATGTAACACGTGTCAACTCTTTGGACACAAAGAAGAGTGAAGAGTAACTGTCACGTTAACAACAAATGTATGAAATGTGGAAACGCCCACAATTCATACAAATGTAAAAAAGCGAGAACAACTAGGCCTAGGTGTGCCAACTGCAGCAGTGAACATTTATCCACAAATGTTCACTGTGCCAAAAACCCTAATAACCCGGAAAACAAAAAAATGACAACTAGAAAAGTGGAACACAGTGAACCCTCGGTCAATTACTGCAGAAAAGGACTGAAGAAGCTGAAAGTCAGCAGAAACAAAGTACGGAGAATAAATAAAAAGGAAAAGCTGAATCAACGGCGAAAGACGATCTCGCTACAATTCTTGGAAGAATGTTAATTGCATTTTGTAACACAAATGCTACAAAAAAGCAAAAAGCAAACTTCATCGACGAACAAGAAAAGCTAATAAAATTTTTTAGGCACAAAGCTTGAACAATTCTCACAAACAAGAAGAACAAAAGGAAAAGAGCGTCGGACGAGAAAAACTATCAAATCAACAAGAAGAAAAATGCTAATGAAGCACAAATAAGTTTTGTGAGAAATCACAAAAACTCCATTTAGAAGATAGGTTAAACGAGGACGAAGAGGCGAAGGATACAAATCCAGTCCTTATCAAAAATCAGTGCACACTATACTAGTTATAATTACTAACTATATCAGTTTCCCAGTTTGAATTATCTAAACGCAAAGAGGGAGAAAATTATTTCGTCAAAGTGAAAACATACAAACTTCGTAGTACATATAATTTACTGAGTTCTTAATTTTTTTGAGAGATGTAAAATTTATGAAATATGTAATTAAAACAATCTCTGTATTGACAGCAACTTTTGGGGCATATCAAAAATTATAACGGTAATACTACCTAATTTAAATGAATTATTGAACATTATTATTTGCTCTAAACAACTGGAACTAACCACTCGTATATTGTGATTTGAACACTAATTTTTTGAGAGTATTAATGACATATAACATAAAATTGAATTCGAGCACGGAAAATGGAATGAAACTCCATTGGATCTTTACGCTATAAGTTATCTTTACGTTATAAGGTGAAAAAAAGTGAGTTTTCCGAGAATGTGGCATGAAATAACGAAACATTTGCGCAGAAACTATCAACTATAACATCAAGGTTACCAACTGCCACTGCAAATTATTGGTACGTGAAGAACATCATATTAGGTAACATATCAAATTGGGTATTGAAAAAATAGATACCTATGTATATAGACGTTTGGGTACTCGGTTTTAGCGATTTTTCTGAAAGGTATCTTCTATTGATTTCTTCATTTTTTTATACAGAGAATATAGTCTATTGAAGTTGGCAACTACACCGTAATGTAGGTATCATAACCCAGGAGTTCGTTGTAGTATTCGTACATAACAGGTGGTTTAGTGCTCTTCATATGTCTTGTTATCTTAGTCTTCTATATAGGTACTGTTTCAGCACCACTGCGACATTCTTTCCATTAATTTGGCTCTTTCGAAATAATTTTCTAGGGTTCTGTATGTATTTTTATGTATATAATAGTTTCAGCAATGAAAGTTACAAAGTTAGTTTATACTGAGTCTTTCAATCGAAATATTCCAAATAAAATTCCCAGGGAGTTATCTGCATGTACGTTCTCAACGAAAACACAAATTATCGAATTTCGAGAGTGAATATTTAGAACATTCTGAAGAACATCGAACTCGTTGAAAATAGCATATAGCGCTGTTTCATTCTTTTATGAAAATCATCAGTGGCATTCATCCAAACAATCAAATTTCATTCAAGCATACAATTCTTCTGAAGAGTGAGAGCCTTGGTGCTTTTGAAAAAAATTGAAACATGATTTTTAGGATCCATACTACTGATAATTCCCATAATAAAAGAGAACAGCGATGTATGGTCACTCCAACAAGTTCAGTGTTACTTTAAGAATGTACTAAATATATATTAATTCGTTATTCATCTAAGTTTTATAGAATGCAAGGAATGAATGAGTTCCAAATATAAATATGAACTGGCTTTATGGAATAAATATGAACTCGATATGAATTGAGTAACAATAGCAATTCGAAACGAATTTGGAATGAGGTTGCCACATAAAACATGGAATTTGTTCCGAGAAATATTCGATGTCTTCTCCGAAATGAATTCGGTGAGCTGTATTTCGCAAATAATGTCAACTTCCAAGTGACCTTACCTTCAGGGCATGTTTACTTGTTTACAAGAACAACATCATATTAAGCTTTCGATAGAAAGATAAACAAGTGTATCGAATATCTGGGAGAAGTTGGATGAAACTTGGAGTAATTGAATATTGCGTTTTACTTTGAAATCAGTAGATAGATAAATATCAGCTACATAAACCTACGAATGAGAATGAATGTAATCTCAATTTACTCCTTAAATTGAATTTCTTGATATCTTTATGAAATTCACTTTGTTTCTTCTTTCATGATGACAGTTACGAGATTTGTGATCTAATATGCGTATAGAATATGATACGTATGATATTCTTCTATGAAGTTTTCACAATTGAGCAGAAACAACTGATGTTGAATGAAAAGTGTATTACTTGTTTTATAATTCTGAATAATTTGCACACAATTTTCCGATCTTGGATGACTAGAAGAAATTATACCGCAATGCATTTCCACAAAAACAACATTCAGAAGAGCAGTTAGACCTGGATATTTTCAAAAGATTTTCTGTGAAATTTTCAACCCTTCTTGGTCCTTAAATTCAGAATCAATAAATACACTGCGAAAGGTTGAAGGTTTTATGAAGTGATGTTGTGAATTGAATGAGATGTTTTACATACGAGCAGAATATGTATCTCATGTTGATCATTTTATGACTTCAATTTTCCATTTGAATCATTGTTTGTAGAGAAAATGAAATTTCGAATGATAAGAATTGGAAAAATGCCACAATGATTTTCTGTGAAATTTTCAACCCTTATCGTTGCTTAAATTCAACTTCAATAAAGACATTGTGAAACGTTGAAGACTTTATGAAGTGATATTGTGAATTGAATGAGATGTTTTACATACAAACAGAATATTTATCTCAGCTTGATTATTTTATGGTTTCAATTTTCATTGTTTTTGAAAGGAGATGAAATTTCGAATGATAAGAATTCGAAGAATGCCAAGAAAATAAAAATATTCAAAATTTTTTCCAGAGATTCCACTTCATTGTTAAATGAAGCTATGATACTTGAGTTTATAAAATTTCATGGATATCTGCATTCATCAAGAAGTATGATGAAAAAAACGAAAAAAAGTCTGTCGATATTGAACATAGTTATTAGCTATAAATTTAGGAGATTTCATATATGCATTTATAGATATCCGAAACTCGAAAATCGACGAATGCCCTTTCCAGTATGTTGTTAAGAAAGATAATATGAGAGAAGAAAAAGAAAGATGAAATGGCACTGTATGTTGAGAGATTTCTGTGTTTCTTAAGCGACAGCTGGGCGTCTATGCGCATCATAAGGGTAAGGGTATATTCTATGATACGTATTGTTTACAAGCCTTGTATTTCCTCATAATGTCAATTTGAATCTTTATAAATTTTGAAGGTACGTTGTGTCTCTCTGGCATTATCTGTTGCTTTTACGCTAGCTATATAACCCCGTATTTGATTCGAGGGACAGCACCATTATTGGATTACTTTTCACTTCTGAACTCACAATTTTGTTTCTAAGCTCTTGAAGATGGAACAATGATGCAAAAAATTCCGAAAGCTCGAGGTTGAAAATGAAGAGCACTGAAATCACTGGCTCTCTTAGTGCTGTTTTCCCTCAATCTTTGAAATTAAGGAAATCTTAATTCTTTTCCTTAATCTTAATCTTGAAACTAGCAATTTTGAATAATCTTGAAACTCAATGTTCGTTCACAGACAGGATCTTGCCGATCCTGTCTGTGACTTTTGCAATTTAAGGAAGGTATACTTATGAAGTTGTCGGTCGCTGTTCAGTTTCTTTATGTCCAGGTGTTCTTACGCACATTGATTTCTCGATGTCCCTCCTAATGTAGTCATATGCTTCGAACGCAGTTCTTAAGTGTCCCAGTTCTGACTGAAGGTTCTCTGGTTCACACATTCTTCGAGCTTGTTCCGTCAAGGTTCTTGACTCCATACTTCTGACTCTGGTGATGGTTAGATAAGGCGTGAAAGTATCTGTCCGTTTTTGTAGGTTTTCTGTACACCCTATGGCCTAACTTGTTTTCTCGTATGCCGCGACATAAATAAAATCTGCATAGGAGAATTCGCCAGTCTACTTCCAGAATCAGAAATGGAACGACCTGTGAAGAAGCTCGCTACTCTTGCTAGTGAAACGTTAGGAAGAAATTTCAACCGACGACGGCCCTTAGACCCGAACCAGGACAACACTAGTTCATATATATGTAGTTGTATACATTTACAACATTAACACATAGGTATACATTTAGTTACATTGTCAACAATAAGCACTTTCGACAGTCTACATTGTGTGAGTTACCTTCATTATGAAAAAGACAATCCTATCATTCTCATACCTACATTATGAATTTTCACCTTGTTTTTCTTTGTAGATGTTTGATGAAGCAACTGACAAGTTGAGAAGAATCAACTTTTAATCAATAATGCGTACTTTTCATATTTTCTCCATATATACTTTATAAATTCCATCAATAGTTATTGATCATACAATTATTCCCTTGTTTCGAAAACTTTGCATTTTTCTAGACAGTTAATTCAAATTCGAGCATTTGTTGACCATTAATTCCAATTTACTTCATAGCATGTTTATCTATTACGTTATAGGCTTCTGTTGTATGTGCCCAGGGAATAAAAGCTTTTCTCTCCTCTATATTGCACTAGATAATGAAACCCTCTCTGCGAGAGCCGACCGTGCAATAAACTAAATCAATAAGGGGACTTCAAAGCAATGTCATAATGAGGTCACCACTCATTTTTTGATAAATTGACTTATTCGTTCCAGTCCCCTTCTTGTTACTTGATGCATCGCCAAATGGAAGGCTGGCTTCGAATTTTCCGGAAGAAGGGTTACAGTGAAGGTCACACATAAAATATATCTGATGAATTTTCATTTCACGCTGAAAATAAAAGATAGAAATCGACTTCATGGAACTATTTGGTTCTTTTTATATTCATACACGCCATATAGTCATAGTACTCCCTATGACTATAGAATGATTGAAGACGATCTTGCGAATTCTATCGTAACATTGAAGAGAATATAATATGAAACAAAACTTCGAAAAAAGAGATACAGGATGTTTGAATTTTGATGTCCGTTGCATAACGTAACTTCATATCAAAAATTAAATCGTTTACGAAAACAATATGTTCTAGATAAATTCAATAGACGATGAATCAACCCTGTGATAGTTCATATTTATATGAGAGGTAATAAGAAATACTTGTCTAAAAATCACTGACTGAACAATTCTTTATTCAACTAGTTTCGCCTTTTACGGCATTATCGAGAATGAATACATATTACAAAAACAAACTTTAAATATTTGCAGATCTGTTCGGACCACAAAATATACCCTAAATTTGGTATGTTCTGTGGTCCGGCTTCTGGAAGTGGTGGAATATAGAACATCAATATCAACATTAATATATCCATAGAACATAGAGATGGGGATTTCCAAACTATCAGAGATTCAACAGCGGAGAGTGGTTTAGGTCTAACTGGTAATTGAGAAGATTGTAATTCTAGGATTTTTGGAGTTTATTTTATTCCATGGCTTCCAGGAAGTTCATTTCCATACCTTTTTCACAGTAATGGAGAATATTAGGTTTACCAAACTCTGATAGTTTGGAAATCCCCACCTCTATGTTTTATGGATATATTAATGTTGATATTGATGTTCTATATTCTATCAACTCCAGGAACCGAACCACAGAACATACCTAATTTAGGGTGTATTCTGTGGTCCGAACAGATCTGCAAATATTTAAAGGTTGTCTTTGTAATATGTATTCATTCTTGAAATGCAGTGAAAGGCGAAACTAGTCGAATAAAGAATTGTTCAGTAAGTGATTCTTATTTCGTTTTACCTCTCATTTAAATATGTTCTAGATTTATACATTTTTATCAAATATTTGTGACGTACATTTCTGCATTAGGATGACTTCTTCGGGCTGACCAAGAACTTCGTTAAATCATGAAAACTGTGTTTTTCGTTATCATTTTTATATACAGGCTGCGTTTTGTCAAGTATCAACAACACCTAATATCTGCAACACCTGAATTCTTCCTTATAAACGGAATGTCGACATTTTTTTTACGACAAGACAACCATGAGATTGCTCTCCATTTTGTAAGTAATATGTACTAAATCTCTCAAGTATGGATAGTTGTTTTCTCCAGCTAAATGTGTCCTATTTCAATAACCTACTAGCAGATAATTCTTGTAAAATTAAATAAAATACCTATTTGAACAGGACTTATTTCATCAAAGTAACAATTAAATTCAGGTTCACGCAACTTCATATTCCAATTTATAAGTTCACACTAAACGCATCGATTTTCGAAGTACTCGTACCTACCGATATTTTGACTCGACCTCACTCACAAATCTTCTTCAAATAATTGACTACCGAGTGTTCAGCGTTTCTGAGATGAACTGAAATATATTTTAAATGGATTTTCATTGATTGATTTGAGATTTTTATACTCTTTTTTATATTCTATTGGAGATTGATGTGATATTAATGATTCGTTGATCACTTGGTGATGAACAAATTAACAATTGCCAATAGTCGAAATGCTGTTTCATTATTTTATCGCAAATCCATTGCCTATAAATTTCAAATTATGAAACAGAGGTATGACTAAATGAATGACCAGAAACTGAAAAAACTGAAGAATTCAGGAACTGAGAACACTGAAGAAGATTATTAATCAGTATCTTGAGAGCCTAATTAAAAGTTTGAAAAACAATGAAAATGAAATGAAATAGAATGCGAATAAAAGAAATAGGATCAGATAAAATTGAAGAATACATTCTTTCTGAACCATTTCGAGTTTCGAATTTATGAATAAATTTCGACTGAAAACTGAGTACCATTCTGCATTTGAGATCGGCTAGAGCTCAATTACGAACCGAAAAGTCGTGTGAATTCGATGTGTAATTCAATACTCCGTTTGTTCGTTATCGGTAAAAATTCATTCATTTTATTTTTGTCATTTATGTTATCTGTAATTTGTTTTACTTTTATTTCATATTTTCATTTCAGCTCATAGAATACTTATTCATAAAAGTCATAAACTAATCATTTCATTTGTTCATACAATCACAGCTTTATTTCAGGATTTGATTCAAAATTCATGAGAAATGGAAATTCGATTGAATAGTGAAGAATCTACCATGCCCAACACCTTTAAACGAATAATATAATTTCGCGAAGCTATCCCATGTATTTTTCATTCAATACAGAGTGAATTGATATTTATAGAATATGATTAATAATATGAATCAATTTCAATGAATACCCAGAGACATTTTCTTGAGTTAAAGTCAACGGTTAATTGAAATATAAAGAGAACTTTCCCGACAAGCTCCGCCCATAAACGGGGACAACAATATTTCACCTTCGAATTAATTTTCGGCTCATGTCCTCTCATACCTTCATAAAGGGTAAGAAGTTCCAACGCGTTACACATTATACGAATGAGTATACACAACCCCTGAAAGAGAAGACCAGGCAAGATACTCACGTTATGTCTCCAACTAACTTTGTAGACCCAAGGATTTGACTTTATATTACATTCGAAGTAAACATCCACTCCCTCCTTGATGGTGCTACCGTTCAGGGTGCTTCCAAGTTCCAAACTAACCAGAGGAACATCTGAAATTATGACAGAGCAATGAAATTAGGCAAATATTTACTTGTAACATTTCAGGTTTGCCATAAATGTCTCCGGTAAATATTCCACTGAAGCAAATATTTATTATTCGTATAGTATTCGGTTATGTAAAATTTGTTGCAAATATCGATAGATAGTCAAAAGCTGTATTTTTGTTTTCATTTCGTTTTATAGCACAACTTTGTCAAAACTAATGTATAATTGAAATTTCACCCACAGTTGAATGTGTGTGAAATTGATGGTAGATCAGGAAAGAATGAGTTTTGAGATGTGATGTTTGGTGATGATCGTGTATTTATTCTACAAGTATTATTTATAAGGTTTATCCAATCGATGTGAAAAGAATTAAGATATTTTATATCAGTTGTTTCATTTACTGTGTGTTCCAACTTTTCACGAATGTGTTACATTTCTATAATTTCTCTACATTTTTTGCCTTTCCCAGTTGCTGAAATCTTTGTGTTGTTGTAATCAAAATCGTGTTTTTCATTATCTATTTTTAAATTTTTATTTTTATTTTTTGATGAAAGCACATACAAATGCAAAAACTGAAATAACAGTCTTACATAAACACAAAATAACTGAAAAACACGATTTTGATAACAACACAGAGATTTTAGCAACTGAGAAAGACAAAAAATGTAGAGATATTTCAGCAATGTTACACATTCGTAAAAATTTGGAACACTACGCAAATGAATGGACTGATAAAAAGCATCTAAATTCTATTTACAACGATTGTATAAAACTTACAAATAATATATACAACTTACAAATAAAAAATTTTCAATATACATATTCTGGATAAGTATATAAAATTCAACTATATGTATGTATGTATATATAAATCACACTCATTTGAATCACCTGGCTTACCATGAGTTTGTCAAACGTTTACTCATGGTGAAGAAGACTAAAACTAACTAAGCGAATGCTAAGCCAGAAATATTCCTCTGAATACAAAAAAAAACAAAAAAGCCAATTCGAATTTTTCAAAAAAATAAGTTTGACGTTTTGATATCCATGGTAATTCATTAAATTCAATTTCTCATTAGTTCTGACAAAGTTGTGATATACAACGAAACGCAAACAAAAATAAAGCTTTGAACATTGAAAATAGCCTGTTATTGCTAGAAATATTAGAAATATCTATCACAAACATGCAATATATTAATTTTATTGTTAATTTTACTATTTATGAGTAATTTTACTGTAAAATATAATCGTGAAACATTAAGCCTAGTATTTAATTTAATTTGAAATTTTGAATATATATATATATATATATATATATATATATATATATATATATATATATATATAAGTATATATCTTCTATGAACATAAAACTGAACATATAAATGAACATTCTTGAATATATTATAATTCATTATATAATATATAATTCATAATTCTGTTGCATATTTCTTGTTCAATCTGTATCAAAAAAAAAAACAAATCGGCAAATAAATAATTGTATACTGAATTTCCAATATTTTGAATCGATTTCTCGGACCTATTTTTTAGTTGCTCGAGGGATTGTGGTGGACTCTATTGCAAAACTTTAAATGACTCGAGAAAACAGTCAGTGGAGTTAAATCTGGTGACGTTGTGGGAAATTGAATTCAGAGAGAATATTGATTCTGATATCATCCATCAAGGATGAGGCGGCATAGGCAGCTCTACTATGGCATTCTTAATATTTTGAAATTTTCTAATAGATGTCCTAGTATCTCCCTTATTATTTCATTCGGTGCCATAAGCAAAAAATTATGTCTTTGCGTATGCACATAGATATATATATATATATATATATATATATATATATATATATATATATATATATATATAAGATAGCACACAATAACTTTCTTTCGATAATTCTTTACGATTAGAAAGTATATTATAGCAGAGGTGGCTATGTGAAACATTAACAAAATGATGTCTGCATTGTCCTTCAATGGGTAAATAGTAGAGAATATTGAAATCGGTGCCTATATTTATTGCAAAAGCAAGATATTCATTGTTTTGTGCAATAAAGCACTCTTAAGTTGCGTCTCGTTCAACAAATGAAAGGCATCGACTTCAATTCTCGAAAATCCTCTCATGAATCAGAAGACAGAAATACATTGTAAAGTCGTATGCATATGTATTGCATAGATTAGTGTAAATATCATATCTTAG
Organism: Henosepilachna vigintioctopunctata; assembly: GCA_030704895.1. NCBI lineage: Eukaryota > Metazoa > Arthropoda > Insecta > Coleoptera > Coccinellidae > Henosepilachna > Henosepilachna vigintioctopunctata. The sequence continues at coordinate 7,679,442 of JARQZJ010000031.1, forward strand.
TCATCAAAACATGAATGAATATATCCAACATTGTAAATTTCACACGTCCTTATCAATTGAGATATTACATTTTAGAATTTTAGTTTATGAACAATTTCATCTGATTCGATGAACTAATGCCATCTGAATTGCGACAGTAGAAACGCTCGGTTTATCCCTTCTAGAGATTGCCGCCATCAAGGACTACTGAAAACATGAAGAAATCTACTATAAGAAAATGAATTCTATAGTTATCATGTTCATATCATCTATAACTTTCTTTCGATAACTTTTTATGAATTATAATAGAACTATTTATATGATATTAACAATAAAATATTAAAAAAAAAATTTGAACATATTTTTTTATTTCTTCATTTACATTTGGCAAATTCACCACAAAACGGAGTTGAATTATCTGAACAGAAAATTATGTAGAAAAGTGTTTCGCTAGTGATGTTTTGCATTTGTTCATACATGTAGCAATGTATAGCAATATGTTCATTCAATAATACAACGCATTATTGAATGAACTCGATATATGTTTGGATCTTTTGAACGAAGAGAAGATAAAATGAGTTGAAACATTGGAACTTTGGATTTACATTTTTGTTGAATCATAATAGGACGCGTTTCGTAGGGTTATAAAATTCTTTAGACGCTCACAGATAATGAGTTAATAAGTTATCAACTCATATTTTCTGAGCGTCTGAAGATTTCGGTAGCCCGACGTAAATCACCCATGAGTTATGAGCTCATATTCTGTATTCAGTGAACTACTGAAAAAGTTGTTGAACCCACGAAACTCGTCACTTAATTTTCTCAATAGAAGTGTAAATCAAAAATTCGAGTATTTGAAAGTATCTTATAATTTATTATAATGAATTTGCACCTAGTTAGGTCAATATTATTCAATATTGAAAAAAGGGTGTATGGAATTACTGCGCTTGTATTTAAAAGAAACTCTCATCATATCGGAAATCTCGAAACAAGAGTTTGAACAAACGGAGAGGATTCACCAGGAAAGGATTATGAAATTAAATAGAGAAGTTACAACAATACGCAACAGAACGTTAAATGAAACTAGATATTTCTTCAAACACCTATCGAATAAAATCAAGATATACGCGTATACCTGAAACGATTTGTGACACGAGAAGAAAAAATTGTTTTTCTCCTAATATCTATCCAATTTAATATTGAAACTCTGGGGAAAGAAATACAAGACATAATATTAAAATCAACAAAATCAGTTTCTCTATGAATTTGCAGTGAGTTTTGATATCGTTCCTGATGAATGTGGAAAACTTATTAACACTAAAGTTCACTACAACATGAACAGTAAGGTTCCAAAGAAATCAAAGTCAGCGATTCGTTTTGGGTACATTTCATTTTATCAATTACCTTCAAAATTTAATAATAAATTAATTAAATTTATTTCAAAACTGACTACAAATGAAAATTCTGATGAATATTTGTCTTTTTGCCAGCTGCATTATCCATTGCAGAGAACAAATATAATAAAAATAATACATTTATATTCAAAGCTCCGAATAAAATCGATTTTCTACACTGATTGCATCAATGAACTGAATATACGTTGGTCAGTACAATTATTAGCAAAATCTGAAAAAGTGGCCTTACGTGACCATGGAAAGATAAGCAGCAACCAGCGTTTTGCTTGGCGACATATATTTATGGAATATGCAAATTTTACAACTATCTTCATCATCATGTTTGCCTAGGGTATATCAATACTCCAAGCACCTATGCATTATGTGGTTTAAACTAGTCACGAATGCTAAAGTTGGGGAAATTATGGAGATTTCAAAATGATCCCTATGCTCAAGGGACTTTTGGCCAGACGATCATTTAGTTTGAGGAAACGAATGTTGGTTTCTAATGAACAGGGGCGGAGTTTCGTAAAATATGAGAATTCATTAGGTAGGTAGAAAATACTCTTTATCAGTGAATCACGACAAAAGTCTAGTAAAATTCACTACGAATCATATTGAATAAATAATCATAAAATGGAATTACACATATTTGTTTGGTAGTAGTTGTCAATTTTATGTTTTGTTTTTAGGCATGCGCCTGGAGTTGATCTTAATGATATGAATGAATGGAAAAAAAATAATGAAAATGTACCTAATGGAAGAATAAAAGACATACGTTTACTTATATAAGGAGCTGAAACGTCGAGCCATAGTAGAGAAAAAATGTTTCGATACTGAGCAGAAATAATTTTAGATTTTATAAACTTGCATTTGCTTTTTACTTCTGATTGTTCTGTTTTTGATATTAAGGCAAGTTTCCTTGATATACATAATCTCTGATAGAACAATAATTTATATGTATTCACGAACAGAATTCATATTCACTCATATAATTATGTGCATATAAGTGTTAATATGTGAATGTATATGTATTTGTGTGTTTGAATTTACATGTATATATGAGTCTGTTCAGTATTTGATTTTTTTTATTCCTGTAATTATATTTCATTTTATCAGTTGTGATTCATATCACAAACTCTTTCATTTAAAATTGATTTAAAATTTTAAAGTAAAAAAATTAAACGTTTGTACTACCAATTTTGCGCCTTGTATCTGTTGTGTTTCCTGTTTTGTAATTAGGAACTGTTCTGTAAAACAGTATATATCAAATAAATAAATAAATAGGTATACCTTAAATTCATTGATATATAAAGAAAGTTTAACGTGGGAGAAAGTTAAAACACAAGAAAAAGATTAGAACGACGTAGCCAAAATTAAGTTTTGGCAGAATTTTTTTCCATTCATGAAAGTGCATAAAATTTGACGAGTATAAAAACTATGTGAACCTTCGAACATATATAACAAAAACTCCATTATTCAAATAATGTCAAATATAGTAAACATTTCAATAATACGATATGCAAACATTGAAGTTCTAGTTTCCTGAAAAGATGAAGACTGAGTTGAGATGAAATTCCGACCTATTAATATAAAAAATAATAAATGACACGGAGGTTTCGCTTATCTCTTGGTGAAACACTATGTTAAAACTATAAAATTAAAAATTAACACACTTGACTTGAGTTTCACTGAATATATTGAAAACTAAATTAAATTTTAGAGTAATATTGTATATATACTCTTGATAATGGGTTACCACCAGAAACATATGTAGAGTTTTTAATTTATTCAGTGAAACAGTATGTAAGTTCCAGAAACTATTTTAATCGGTATTTATTCAGTTTTGACTCTTCCCAAATGTTTTGGGTGTATAAAAGTCGGAAGTGTGTTGAAATGACGATTTCACATTTCATAAAAAAAATTGTTTCTTCTTTTACTTAAAATTAAAATAGTTATAAAATTTTATAGTTATAAAAAATAATTTCAGTAATGTGGTAGTTGAAGCTTTTCTGAATTGTAAGTTCTCATCTGAAATGAATTCAGAAATTTGAACAACTAAGCAATGTAACGATATACATATAAACCCATTCAACATGAATGCTTTTACGAAATGAAATTAGGGTATTCTATATCGGAATCCGGTTATTTTGGTTATGTCACAAATATTCTAGGAGATGAATGGGGAAATTATGAAATTTCCACATATTTTTGTTTCTGAACTCTCAGGCATAACATATTGTTTCTTTTAGTTACGGCAATAAAGAATTTACATACGAACATCAAGTTTGATTTAGTTTGTTTTTCTTTCCGATGAAGCTAATATACATATTTATGAATGCTACGGGGTGGGTTTTGTTTTATGCAGCTTCATTATTATTTCACATATTGTGGCTATTTCGTAATTTATATGTCTATATTTCTTATTTTTACTTTCTTGTGAAATGCATATATGAGAATAAAAATCATGTTGTTCTTTCTGCATTAAAAACCGACATTATTTGGAATGAAAATTAGTCAACAAAAAGATGTATTATGTTTTTTGATCATTTTGGAGCTCAAAACATTTTAATTGGGGTATTCTTCAATGAGCGGAGCGTTCACATACTTCTTGAGCCTTCATCAGAACTCAGTTAGAAATCAATTAAGGCACATGAACTATTCACAGTTCCAATTGATCAAGCAGTAAAATCTCTTTCTATTATTCGTAACAGAACTAAAAACTGAAGAGAACACATGAACAAAACGAATTACTCATTGCAAAACCGAATATCCAAACGTCTTGAAATCTTATGCTTCCTTGGTGGTATTTATTATACTCTATGGTGTGGGATTTTTCACATCTGAGAAGACATTATCGATAACGATTGACTTATTGCGATGGCATTTCACGAAGGTTTTGTGTGTAAACGATTATAAGGATCTACATAACTTAATCTTAGTAGCAAGAAAAAAGACGGGAAAGTTCAATCACTACATAGTATAAAGCAAAGTCGCTTTTTCTGTCCCTTTGTCCTTTGTACGCTTTAATCTTTGAAACTACGCAACGGATTTTGATGCGGTTTTTTTTAATAGATAGAGTGATTCAAGAGGAAGGTTTATATCTATAATAATATCCACTAAATAGTGGAGAAGTACTGTTATTTTTGAGGTTTCTAATGTCGTAAATAATTACATTTTTTCCGCTTACATTGCAAACGCAGGCTGAACCCTACGAGTTTTATCAAAATAATGTACTAAGTATTGTACACATTGAAAAGGTCTACAGAAAAGTCCGTGATGGTATATGTCTATCTCTTATGGATAACCCACAATAACTTTTTTTTGTCATTTACTTTTTGCGACAAATAATGGCTAATTTTCGAAGCGATTTTAACCCATACAGCATTAATCCTTAACCAATTAAATACCTTGAATACATTGTTCATTTAATATAGATATATATGGCCCTTTACACCGTATGATTTAAGTGAATATTTTCGAAGATATTACAGATTTAAAAATTGCGGGGCGTAGCGTTTGCGGCGGTACCGGCCGGCCGCCCGGTGCGGCAAAAGCGTGCGTGCCTATAAATAGCGCGTCTGAGGCCGCGGTTTTCCCAATAGCACTTTGAATTTAGCAGCGAACGGACGCGTTTATTATATCGGAGCTCTCCAGCGAGGAATAGCAATACTTAGGTAATAAAAACGTGCTTTTCAGCGCGACAACGTATCAGTAATTATAAGTTAAATAATTGTATGATAGTAGTTTTAAAATATCACTACATAGTATAAAACAAAGTTGCTTTCTCTGTCCCTATATCCCCATGTATGCTTAAATATTTAAAACTACGCAAAGGATTTTGATGTGGTGTTCTTTAGTAGATACAGTGATTGAAGAGGAAGGTTTATATGTATAAGAGCATCCATGAAATAGTGGACAAATAATGTTATTTTTGAGGTTTCTAATGTGATGTCGTAAATAATTACATTTTTTCGCTAACATTGCAAACGAAGGCTGAACCCTACGAGATTTATCAAAATAATGTACTAAGTATTATACACATTGAAAACTTTCGAGAACTCCGCTATGGTATATGCCTATCTCTTATGGATACACCACAATAAAATTTTTTTCTCATTCACTTTTTACAAATAATGGCTAATTTTCGAAGCGAATTTAACATTACGAATTTAACCAATACAACATTAATCCTTATCCAATTAAATACCTTAAACACATTGTAGATTTTATATAGATTTTTGGCGGGGTTGTGTTTATATGGCCCTTAACAGCATATGATTTAAATGAATATTTTCGAAGATATTACAGATTTACAGAGAAAGCGACTTATATATATATATATATATATATATATATATATTATATAAGTCTTATATAATAGTACTTATATATATATATATATATATATATATATATATATATATATATATATATATATATATATATATATATATATATATATATATATATATATATATATATATATATATAATTATAATAATTTATATGGCAAAACAACGTTTGCCGGGTCAGCTAGTAGATAATATTTTGAAATATCTTGCCATTAATAGAGATTTATTATTGCGTTTTCAAATGAGTACTTCGTTTCGACTCTTGTGTTTTTAGCGAGCAGTAATGGGTAGAGATTTTACAGCATGAGCATTTGTAGAATTTTCATGTGGACAATAAACATCAAAATACTACTGACGCTCTCTTTTCATCTACTTTTTGAAGCTCAATAAGAAGATTCAAGAAGTGAGCGAAACATAAGCTCATTGACGAATACTTCAAATAAACAATTTTTGAATCATTCAAAAAACTTTCATAGGAGAGCTGGCTATGTGAAACTTTATACTTTGTTCATCCTTCAAGAGATGAATGTTAGAGATAATTCAGATGAATGTTAGAGAAATAGAAATTTGATGCAATATTTGTTTGAAGCACAAATAAGACTGTTTCGTTCTACAAGGAACTCGTAACGTCTTGGAATACTTCACACTGGTTGAATAAATAATTGTTAAGACCGCGTCGCATGAAATAATCGTAGTTCGAAATGCAACGTTCTGGGTAGGAAGTATATCCCGTTATAAATTCATTTATTCTGATATTTCGTTTTCTCGATGAATATCTCGTAGCGAATATTAAATTGATGAGAGAATTCTTGGTTGCTAAATATAATATCTTTAGTTTTATAAATTTTGAGTAAACAAGTGAAGTGAGTTACAAGTAAAGCTTCACTATATACCCTGAAGTTACCAGTTAAGATTCCACCAAATCTCGAGTGGTTTTCTAGGAACTGGATTTCATCATTTATGATTAATCTGGGAATAGTCCAACAATTGAGAAGTAGAAGTAAAAAAAATTTATCAAGGAGAAAGAAATCTGGTTCAAGTTAATCTCAATTTTGTTTTGTAATCTTGGAATCGAAAGATCTTCAACAGAAACTTCGAAATAATCTAGTTTCACTGTCTATATTAAACATAAATCGGCTGAATTCATCACCCAAAATTTTAGAGCTAGCCGGTATTATCAGTTATATTTTATAGGGAATTACTTTATATAAAAAAGGCGCCCAACGTGGGGCTCGAAGTGCTCGTTTCGTTTTCAGTAGATGTCTGATTTGTTTTCAATATGGACAGTTGTGAAGAGTTCCGAAATACAAATTTGTATTTATCGTAATATTGATTGATACCTATTCAAGAGTGGAAACCTTGTCTTTCGTTTCTCTTTCGTTTTTATATGTGTCATATCCGAAATGGATAATTATGAAGGACGAATAACTTCACAAATTCCATTTATAGGAATCAACAGAATCAACGAAAATTTTTTCAGGTTTCAATATTCCTTAATTATAAATCATGACAAATTTGATTTGTTATCAGGACACTTTCAGGGTCTATGTCGAATATATTTCAATTAAATATTGAAGAACCGCATTCACAAATTTGAGATATACTTATCAGTTGAAGTTTTGGATTTGTGAAAACGAAACCAAAGAAGAGATGCTGAACATATTCTTTTCATAGAAAAGGATCCTCGGAAAGAACAAGAACTCGTGACTTTGGCTGGTGATTAAGTGATAATAATAATAATTTCTTTATTCTCAACAGGTATAACACTCAATTACAGAAAATGTTAATATAGTGATGAAGGCTTAGAAAACTTAGAGGTTCATTTTGACTATTGGATGTCTATTTTTGAAGGGGGAAAATGACCTTAGAAGAACAGCAGTCAAGACAAGAAGTGGTGTTGGTTGCAGTTATTCATTATGACTTCGAATTATTGACTTAGAGTAAATATTTGTGGCACTACACAATACATTGCGGACTTCCAGTATAAAAATTTAACGAATATCAGAAAAAACTTTTTTCTGGTTGAATTCTTGAACAATGTACATTATTTTAATGACATATTCTCTAACCAATTTCACCAAATTATGGAAAAAGCATCCATTTCATCTTGCATCTGATTTCAGAATTCACGCAATGAGATTATTCTGACACCTACTGAAATGGAGCAGAAAATATCTCAGCCATATATTCAAGATATTACAGAAATATTTTATTACCGCTCATTTCTTGCATTATAAGGAGAATAAAAACTAAGGTTTTGTATATTCCAGTTAAGAGGGCCATAAACATTCGCAGAACGGCGTCGTCAGCGTTGTTTGTGAAAAAATCGCTACGGTCGTTTTTACACTTGTCTCACTGTGTTTATGCAAATTTATTATATCGCCAGACACTTTGGTGTGTTTTACTGGCTTTGGGGTGTGTCATTCTATCAATGCCATAATTCTCGTTTACATCTATATCTGAGCATAATCCGCCCGGAAGATTTTAGAGCAAGAACTTTACGAACCATGGCATTTATATGGAAGTTGTGGATATATCTGTCGAAGAACAACATTGATGAGTAAACCATCACTTCATCGAGATAGAATATCAAACTGTTAGAGGAATTAGCGGATTAATACTTACGTATATCACAGATTGCATTTAAAAATTGCGAAATTGAATTACTCTAATTATTAGAAAGAAACTTGCTGATAATGAAAACGGTGATATTTGGCTGAACGAAAAATTTGGCTTGGTGTATTTTACTATATGATGCTATAGCTATACGAAGTTTTTCAAATACTTCTGTTTATGTTCAATACGCTTCTTGTCATATTAAATTTCATAATGTTCAAATCAAAATAGTTATAGTAATATAGAGGAGCAGAGAATAATTGTGTTGTGTGTCAAATAAAAAGAAAATGAGCTTGAGGCGTTCATGCAGGTTTAAGTATGTTTTTAATTCAGTTTTCAATTTGACTTGCCAAAAGGATGATGGAGAGACCGGAATTGAAATCGCGATTGAAATTATTTTCTAATTTTTGACGATCAAAGAAGTAAAACTCGATTGTTTGTTTTATATTCTTAATAATTATCTAGTAGTAACGACCAAATACGTCAATTACTTATGCATATTATACATGATCTGCCAAACCCCCAAAAAAGTTTGATACTACGTGGTTTACTGGACCTTTTGCAGGTCTTCTCCCCTATATTTCTTAGTCTTTTTTTAATTTTATCGTTCATTTTGATTTGCATTTGATACGGATACAAGTTTTCTATGTATAAGATTTTTTCAGAAATTTTGATTATATATACATTCAATATAACTTTTGAGGTAACCGATTCAACAAAGATAATTCGAAAACTAAATTACTGCAGTGAAATTTTAATCGAATTTTTTTGGGTGGGACAAACAATCGAGTGATTTCGAGATATGTTAGATCAAACAGCAATTTCATTCGAGCTTAAGCTGATACATTTCGAATGAGTCATTGATGTATGAATTCACACTTGAAAATTCAACTTTTTATGAAGAAAATGAAGAGGAACTTGGTTAAATGCATTCTACCACTCATTTCACTTATGACTTAATCAGGAAATAAATTGAATTTTAACGCAACCTAGTTTGAATTCTAGCTACTCCGTTCATGAGCAAGTTAATAAAAAAATTTATGACACATGAAATAAATCTTGTACCCACATAGTCACCCCCATTTAAGAGTTGACCCATATAAGATAATATGATTCCAGGGGTGGAAAAATATTATCTTGCGGTACCTGGTTTATGGTGAGAGTTGATCCTACTTAGATAAGTTTGTGTGCACTTTTATAATTAACTAGTTTAATGCCTTAACTCTTCATAAAACAAGCACCGCTTCAATTTATGCATGTTCATTCAAACATGAAGATTATAACTCAGTTTTGAAAGGAAACTTTTGATTAATTTTGTTCGCAGGCACATTTGCGTCATATGTCTTCTATAACTTGAAACTGCACAAGATTGAATAAACTATAAGAATAATAATAATAATTATAATAATAGGTTCTTTATTCTCAACAGGTATAACACCCAATTACAGAAAATAATAACAATGTTGAATACATAACTAAATAATAACTAAATAATTAGAAAAAAGATTTAACTAAATAATTAAGAAAATGATTTAACAAAGAGCTCAATCTAATCTAAAAAAAATAGTAACATTACATTATAGCATTCAATGAAATATTACAAATAACTCAATCTAAATCAATTCATTTCAATCAATTTTCGTTTTTCACATAACCCCTGATAATAAATTCTATGGAGTCAAAGTGAATGTCACAATTATCGGCAACTCTATTGAATGTAGACTTCATGAACCAAATGGGGGATTGTATTAGGGAGTTGGTCCTCGGAGTATCTAGGTGGAATAATTCTGTATTACGAGAATTTTGCCTAGGAACACAAAATTTCAAAGCGGATAAGAGAAAAGGACAATCAATACTATTGTGCAGTAATTTGTACAAAAATTTGAGTGATAAAGTCTCTCTCCTGCTCTGCAATGAGATGAAACTAAATCGACTCAATAATTCGCTATGATTGACTCCTCTTCGTGGATAAACTTTATCCTCCCTCCAAACTAAGAATTTCAAGAAACTTCTCTGAATAGCCTCAAGATGGCGTTGATAGCAAGTGTAAATGGGATGCCAGATCGTGAGGCCATACTCCAACTTGCTACGGATTAGGGTATTGAATAGTCCTATGAATGTTGAAGAATTATTGAAATATTTGCCATTACGTATAACGAATCCATATATTTTCGCAGCAGATGAAATAAGTTGGGTGATGTGTGGGACAAAGGAAGGCTTATGGTTGAAGACTACACCAAGATCTCTCGCCTTATCTAAACGAGAGAGAACCTGACCACCAACGCTATAATCACAATCAATTCGATCTCTTTTCCTTGTGAAAGAAACAACATTACACTTTGACACATTAAAACTCAAATAATTGTCCTCACACCAACTAGCAACATGGTCCAGCGCGAGCTGAAGTTGAACACAGTTGTCCTGTGATCTAACTTCATGATATAGTTTCAAATCGTCTGCGAACATCAAATGTGGAGAATGAATATTATCCATCAGATCATTTACGAACAGAATAAATAACAGTGGTCCAAGATTAGACCCTTGAGGTATTCGAGAGGTAGGTATGAACTCAGACGACTGTATACCCTCCAGCTGTACGAATTGACGTCAGTCAACCAGGTGAGAATGAAACAGGTTGGTGAGACTATCAGAGAATCCAAATTTGTTGCGTAATTTCTGTTGAGATGAGAAGAAGTGATATATACCTATTGCAATCTGCCTTCCATCAGAAAATGCTTGTAGACTCAAGCTAGGTTATCGAAATTGAAATGCTCAGTATTTCAGGAGACTAATGTGATTATAAGGAAGATATTCTAGAGTTCTGTTCCATATGAATGCTGTGATGAGTCGTCTTCAAGCATAATGGGGATTGTGAAGATACCACACTAGGGATATCCTAGTTTGTGTATGTAACTGAGCTCAAGTGGTTGTAATTTGAAATTATTATAGAAACGGAAAGCCCAAAAATTTGAATTGAAATGGAAAAAACCATCAAGACGCTTTAGATGTGAAAGTTATAAAACTGCCTTCTACCAAGGTTTTTCGTGGTTGATTCATTTCGAGATCACAATGTAATAAACGCAAAAAAATGTTTCAGAGTTGACGAATCGATACAGTTTTCTATCGTATTGTTCAAACAACATAACGCGCTTTCGGAATGATTGAAGTGCAGCCTGCTGATTTCAAAACTAGATCATAAAGCCGTCATTGCATTCGATTCATAAAATCAATCTCTAATTACATATTCTCGTTCAAAAACACGATCACTGAAGGAATATTTTATAACAATGGATTCAAATTTGTTTCAACTTGGATTAGACTAATTGGTAACTATGAAAAGGAGTTAATGCGTTTTGTTTCACTGGGTCCTGCATGATACACACACATTACTGATATGAGGAATAACGTGTTTAAATAGGAATTCTTCTAGGTCTATTTAACCTCGATTGAAAAATATGAAAAAAAACTAACAAATGAAGAGTGTAAAAAACGCCATTCAATACTATTAAATAAATATAATTTAATTTTTGAAATGAATATTTGAATCACAATTTTTTCGTAGAATTCAGAAATATTTGTACACTAGCAGATCTTATTATGATTTCAATTTCATTCAAAATTGAAGTAATTGTCCCTTGATTGCACACTAGATAGAATGGATGCATTTTCAACATAATAAAAAATTTGTTGAAATATGAAGTCATGTAAGAAATATATTATGTAGTTAATACATAAGTTGATTTGATATTGATATGATATTTGCGCTATTGAAAGTGCAATCTCGAAGAGAAATTGAACATAATTTTATTTCATTCGAATCCGAAATTTTGAAAATTTGAAAATTGAACAAGATATCCTGTTCAATTCTTTTACTAAAACATAAGCATCAATTGTTTGATATTCAGAAGGAAAAATTGTATTAACTTATAAGAAATGACAAATTTTCAATTTGCGTTCTTTTTTAGAAGTTTCAATATTTACGGCAAATACGAGATGTCAATAAATTTCCAAACAGTTGTAATGTTTTTTAATGCATAAATATAAAAAATACGGTTTTTTAGAGATACATATTGTTATGAACAAATCGTGATATTCGTTTCAACCTCGATCTTAAGAAGCCATCGTATTAGTGGAACGATGTGACGATTGTTCAATAAAAGTCTGTAAATCTAGGAAACAGTGTTCTATTTACCATTTCAATATTTTCTGGAATCTCACAATGGATACTATAAATATTTAAATCGACGCTTCTTCAATCAACAATTTATAATCGATATATAACGTTATATCGAAGGTATCTAGCACATCTGTAGAATGAGCCAAAAGATTACAAATATACAATGTTCGAGAAAGGGTTGTACGAAAAGTCCGTTGACATCAATCAAAGTCAGAATTATACATCAAATCGAAACAAAATGGCGTTTTGGAAAAGATATCTTAATCACCCGGTATATGTAGAAAGACCTACAAGTTAATTGAATATAAAGAACCTAAAAACCATCTCCCATCTTCCTTCCTGTTAAAGCACCATCATTGAACGAATATTTTACTGCGATGGATTTGTTTCAACTTGGATCAGTGTAAAGCTACAGAAGCTACATTGATAACTATGAGTTGGACTAAACGAGACGTGTTTTACGAGAGGCTGTCTGAAACACACGCCATTGATAAACGATTACGTATTTACGGTTATTTCCCACAGTAAAAGTTTTACGTCTTTGAATAAGAGAAAACTAGGAATTTTGTGTGTACAATTCTTTCTCCAAGAATATAATGTAGCTATGGCGTGATGTACTTAGCTAAACATTACTCCTTTCATTGATTTTGTGAGCGGTTGTATATGATAGTTTTTCGTGGTGAAAGATGTCACATTTATGACATATTGAAACTTCATCTTCTTGAAAGCAAAGTTATGCCTTCATATGTGTCCAGGTGATATTTTCTCAGAATATAGAGTCTTTTTGAAACTACCCCAAAATTTGAGGGAAATATTTTAAAAAGAATTGTTCTGTGATAGTCTAACTCATGTATGAAATCTTCGTATATTAAAGTGGAATTGTCACCGTGACTGTGGCAAAAATAACCTTTGAATTTCATAGCAACAAAAACACTAATGAAATGGTTTTTCCCACTATTCCGCTGCTATTATTATAGCAGCGTGCCCAGAAGAGTTCAACGTTTGTCAATTATTCTTTGTATCTCAACAATGAATTTTTGGTGAACTTTCATAAGATTTGAAAGATCAATTCACAGTTTCAATGAAAGAAACAGTTTTTACTCAGTTTCACATTGAAAAAACTGCTGACACGTTTAGCTACACAATGACTTCGTTAAATGCTCTTACATAAACTTATCGAGAAATTCACATTTAACATTATTCGAATAGTGAATTGAAGATCTACAATAATTCGTCTTCTTTCTCTTGACAGAGAAAGTTTATTTTTTTTTTGTACACTATAAGGTTTGTTTTGACATAATCACATGAAATAGTAGATGTGATCTTCCATTTTTTATATTTGGTTTTCAACTAAATTTGATATTTACTTGTACACACTATGGCGTATAAAATGATCATTATTTTATATTTTCAGAAAGATCACTTTATTTGTGAAGGACACAAAAAATGATGAACATGGGTGATCCATTGAAAACACACATATTTGCTTCATAACTAAGAAACGTTGCAAAGCATTTGTGAAAAGAATTAACCACTGGTTAGTGAGAAGAAATTTCCATAAGATTGTATTTCATTATCAGTCATAATCTGGAATATTACTGAAGATTAGTGAAATAGATGAAGAATCGCAGAAGAATTTCAGTTTCATCCTGTTTCTCAGAAATCAAGAAGTCAACGAAGATACAAAAATCGAATCTTAGCAGACATCAAATTGTAACTCTCAATGTTTAAAAATTGAGGAAAAATTATCGAAAGTGTTGAAGAAGATATATATGTACAGTCTACATTTATATCAATCAGAATTTCCTACACATGAAATAATCCCATTTCTAAGTACATTCAAGATTTGTCCTTATGGATTCAAAGTTTTTTATGACATACAAGTTAATAAAAGTTCTCTTCAGTCATTTGACTCAAAATACTGAGAAGTAATAAAAACATGACATCAAATTTCGAGCCATTTTCAAATTTGATAGCTTTTCTTGAATTATTGCTAAGCAAAAGTATTCATTGAAAAATTAAAATTGACTCGATAAGATACGTATCAGATGCATAATTAGAGGCGATAATTTTTCAATTTTTGTTTCGTTTTGAAGATAAATTGTGCGAATTAAAATTCATTATACAACATATCAGTTAAAACAATGTGGAACACACCGACTTTTATTTTGAACTTTATTACATGCCTTCTGTCAATCAATTTACGAGGACTTTTCTGTAATAATGCAGTTTCTCAAAATGCATTTTGAGATGAAATATTTTTATAATATTTCAAAAACTAACTTCTTAAATTCCGTCCTCGTGTTTTATTATCACTTTGTATGGTATATATTTCACTTGTCCAATATCAAATTGCTTTGAAGTGAATATTTGAAATACAACAGCTGTGAAAAGGCAATATTGACGAACAAATATCTTCAAAAATGCTATTACCTAGAAAATTTGAGGTATACATAAGATATCGCCTAAATTTATGTAGATGCTGTGCTGGGGAAATTGGTATTTTCCATACAGATTATACACAATTTCACTTCAATTTGTCCACCGTTTACATTTTCGGCATCGTTCTATGCATGCATAAAACCAGGAACGATAAAAACTAGACTGTCCTAAATACACAAAGCCATATGAGCGCTTCTATGCACTACGTTCTTTCAGAATCAACTTCCATGGTACAAGAGAGTAGAAAAAAACGAGTTGTAACGAGCTCTTATCTCCCGAACTAGTAATTATATATCGATTATTGAAATAACTGCAATAAGATTGTGTTTGATGTTTTCTTTTGTTGGAAGCATAATTTCACTGATGAAGATCGTATTATAATATCAAATTATTTTGAACATTCTGAAAACAAATTCTGAAATAGTTGAAAATGATTCACTACCATTGTCGATTGTTCATGATGTCGATTTTCTTCTGAAGATTCAGATCTTTTTTTGATAGACTTCAATCTTCTTTTGAAAAAAAAGCAAAATCAGATTGTTTATGCATTTTAAACCTAAACTATATTGGCGAATAAGATTGATAAGCTGATAGCTTTCAATAAAAAAAGTTTGAAATTTCATAAAAATGTATCGAGTGATAAATAACTATATAAAATTCAAGAGGAAGAACGCACTTCGTTTCAATTGAGCGACCAGATTTATACCCATGCCTCTGGTGTGTAGAGCCTGGTCTATATTTGCCATACATTTGATATGAAGTTTGCTTCATGATTTTTTCTACGAGAGAACTGAAAATGCAATTTTCCGCTTTGTTTTTGGTATGAAAAATTCGATTATCCACTCTCGTACAGGCAATTAACTTTACTGCACAGTAGTGTCAAAATCAGTGGGATCACTTTACTATTGAAATCAATAATTACATACAGCAACTGAGATGTTTGTTTTTATAATTGTTGTGTATATTGACTTTTATCAATGACAGAATATTAATAAGGATTTTTTTTGAAGTTGAATATTTTATAGTTAATTTATATTTGTTGCACTATTTTTCCTCTTGGATTTTGGAAGATATTCTTTCGCATACAAGGGACAATCTTGTAGTTTTGAATCAATTCTCTGCACTTGTTAAAAGTAACGTTAATTTATTGTGATTATCATTGAAAAAAATATTTATACAGAGTGAAACTGGAGAAACAGTGTTAAATTATATTGGAAGAAAAAATGGCTTGGTTCCAAAAAAATTATATAAATTGCTTGTCAATTGTTTGGAGGTGTTATCTCATTTTCAAAAGCTAAGCTTTTCGAGGTGGGGTAACACACCGAAGCAATTGTCACGCAAGTGAAATGATTATTTTAAACCAAGCTGAGTGTGTTTTATTCAATATACTGGGCAATATTCAGTACAACTAGTGGTAGTGAGCGAAATTATCCTACGTCTTCGAAGAAGAGCAAGTTTAATCTAAAAAATTTCTCTGAGTGTTCAGATGGATGTTTGTAATGGCTTAACGAGTGTCACTGAAAATTGGCACATCGATAGACAATACTTTGTTATAGCAGAAATGTTAGTTTTGTTATCAAAACATGAAATAGTATTCAATGCCAGCAGACATGCGTGCATTCTTTATCCCTGTGAAGCATTTTTAGTCTCTATACATGAAGAGATAATGTTCTTTCACATGTTAACAATTTTAGATTAATATTTTGAGTTTCAATAAATTTCGTAGCGTTTTGAATGATACACTAGCCTCTGACAATGTTTCTATCGTGCAAATTTTCAAGTTTCTTCAATAATACAAACTTACGGTATATATCCAACTTCCATCCATCTTCGATACCACTATCTGGTATAAGTGGCTGCTGGCCTCTACAAGATAGATACTTTCCACCATCATCTACCGTTGGAGTGAAAGTTAGGACACTTGTGGTAGTATTCTGATCTGGACTAGTCTGCAAAAAAGATTAAAGAGAATTAGTGTTGACAAGAAGGTAGTTTCCAACAGAATGAATTGTTGATTTCAAGTTTCTACTTGTATAAACCTTATAGAACATTTGAATGATGGGTTCTTTTCATCAATTGTATTTATACAATATAAATAATTCTTACGAGAATGGAAATAGATTGCTTCTAGCAATGATTTAATTTGACTGACCAGTCTTTCTTTTAATACTCTTTCATATTTTTTTGTTTCAAACGGAAAATTCAACCATTTTCAGTAATCCAATTTGAAACAAATTCCGAGAATTACCTCGGAATCTTCAACTTCTCGGTATTGTATAATTATTACATTACTCTATGTTATTTGCATATGGATAAGAGATAATGCTCTAATGAGCAGTAGGTACATAAGAAAACTCAATTTACTAATATAAGCTTCAATAACTCCTCAACATTCATAAGACTATTTAATACCCTTATCCGTAGCAAGTAGCATCTTGGGGCCATTCAGAGAAGGTTCTTGAATTTTTTTGTCAGGAGGTAGGATAAAATTTTTCCACAGAAGGAGTTATCATAACGAATTATTGAGTTTATTTAGTTAAAAACTATAAAATTAAAAATTAACACACTTGACTGTCACTGAGTATATTATTTGATAATCAAAGAGAAGAATTTACCTATTTGTAGTGATCAGGTGGATTTTTCCGTGAAAACAGTGTTAAATTCTGTGGTTTAGGATATATAAGTCGAAGCTGTACATTTTGAAATTCAGTAATATTGTATACTCTTGATAATTGGTTAACCGCCCGAAACATATGTAGAGTTTTTAATATATTCACTGAAACTTAAGTCGAGTGTGTTAATTTAAAATTTTATAGTTTTTAACATAATGGTTCACCAAGAGATAAGCGAAACCTCCGTGTCATCTACTATTTAGTTGAATCTCATTGCAGGTTAGGAAAGAAACTTTATCACTCAAATTGTTGTACACATTACTGCACAACACAATTGATTGTCCTTCCCTCTTGTCCGCTTTGAAATTTCGTGTTCCTAGGCAAAATTCTCGTAAAACAGAATTATTCCACATAAAGACTCACAGGACCAACTCCATCATACAATCCCCTTTCGTTTATGGGAGTCTACATTGAATACAGTTGCTAATAAATGTGACATCCACTTTGATTATACAGCAGTTATAATTAGGAATTATGTGAACAACTGAAATTGACTAAAGCGAATTGAATTATATTTTGAGTTTTTTTTGTACTTCTAATAAATGACACGGAGGTTTCGCTTATCTTTTGGTGACACATTATGTTGAAAACTCTTAAATTAAAAACTGACTTAAGTTTCAGTGAATATATTAAAACTCTACATATGTTTCGGTTGGTGAACCCATTATCAAGTGTACACTTATTATTTGATTAATATTGTATACTCTTGATAATGGGTTAACCACCCCAAACATATGTAAAGTTCTTAATATATTCAGTGAATCTTAGGTCAAGTGTGTTTATTTATAATTTTATAGTTTTTGTATTTCATTTCATTTTATTTATTTAGTTATGGTGTTATGGTCAGCTTCAAGTTATTATTTTATGTAGCTGGGTATTATACCTGCTGAAAATAGGGAATATTATTATTATTATGTAATTTGTTGGATAATAAAGTTGATCGATAATTCGCGAGTAACACCCAGAAACAATGAACTGCCTAAGTCTGACAGGTTACTGACTCCAAATAAATGACTTTGTTATTGTAAAATCCCATAAAAATATGTTATTTTAATGCTCTCACTCTTATGGTCTCGAACTTCAATTTGTTTATTTTGTTGAAATAGCGTGTCTTTTAAGCAAATTATATACCTTTTCACCAAATTTGAGTTATTCAATGGAATAATTCAGCTTGAAAAGTTTTCCTTCAAAACACAGGTTCCAAAACAGAATGTATAGAGAGGATGCCTTATTGCATTGCAAGAAATTTAAAAACATCGAATAAAATATTTTTATTCGACTTTACTGTTTAAGCTTTTTGTTCACCTTTTTTCTGCCACCTTCTGTGACATCAGCACTTAGGCAGTCCATTGTCAAGCAATTAACTGATATCAATCTGTGAATTTAAACTAGAGGTTTTTCATAATTTGAATAAAACTAAGTAATATTCTGATTTTCACTATAATTAATTTCAAATATGACAATATTGTTTCGCCAGCGCAGTGATTTCATCAGTTGTTGATGATAAACTGAGCTATCACATTGTGGACTCCTTTCATTTATCCTGAAGTGTGTGGAAATGACCATAGAACACTTTTCTCCTTCACACACCAACTGGAAATGCGGAAAGCTGGAAATAACCAACACTATGGTCATTTCCACATACTTCAGGATAAATGCAGTCTACAATGTAATAGCTCAGTTTACCATCAACAACTGACGAAGCCACTGTGTTCCCGAAACAATATTGTCATGTTTGAAATTTATTATAGTGAAAATCACCAAACTACTTAGTTTGATTCAAATTATGTCTTTAGATTTTCATCAAGTATCTGCCAATCGATTAATGATTAGAGGTTCTTCATTCGACTTGATTTTTTTTACTTCTGTATAATGTTCGTTGCGTATTACCATTTAATATAATTTTCTCAATAATGTTGTATTGAATTCGTAGACACACGTGTTCTTGGAAATAACAATCCCTCGAATTTTGTTAAGGCAAAAAATCATTGTAAGAACTTCATGACCTCCATAAAATATTTCGCACATCCTCGGCATGTAACATGTTTATAGTTACACTATGAAATATGAGGATCGTAAAAATGGTACATAGCGTGCTATGATTCAATTCAAGTGCTTAGCCAGCAGGTCCCTCTAAACGTCAAATCGAGCGAACGCATCGGAAATAATTGAATTCGTAACTCAATGTTTGCTTCACAGACGTTGAAATACAAATCTGATGCAGCTTGTAGCTGTCGATAGCTAACGTAGCCGCCTCTCACGACAATGACATCGATCTGAGGAGACTTGATATATTGAATACGTCGAAGTGCAGTGCACTGACAAATGATGATAATATTTTTCAATTCTCCTGATAGTGCTAAGAAGTATGATGATACTTTAATGAACCAATATGGAGATGATGAAATCTTGAAAAATAAAATGTTTTAATTCATTTTACTTCTATATTGTTCACCACAATTTGATTTTGCAGTTATACGAGTATTAACTGATTTATAAAAGTATAATGGATATTTTGCATTTTTTCCAAATATAGAGTGTTTCTTTTAGAGGTATAGAATTTTTAAATTGCAATAAAACAACGATGGATCATTCGATTGACAAGAATTTTTTTTTATTCCAAAGATAATCGTATGGCATTATATTTTAAATATGATTTGTGGCATATGACCGCTACGGCTGGCTCGGATGTGGTGCAATCTGGACGTCCAATTTTCGATGACTTTTTCCAACATTTGTGGTCGTATATCGTCAATAACACGGCGAATATTGTCTTCCAAATGGTCAAGCGTTTGTGGCTTATCCGCATTGACCAATGACTTTACATAGCCCCACAGAAAGTAGTCTAGAGGTGTTAAATCACAAGATCTTGGAGGCCAATTCACAGGTCCAAAACGTGAAATTAGGCGGACACCAAACGTGTCTCTCAATAAATCGATTGTGGCACGAGCTGTGTGTCATATTGCGCCATCTTGTTGAAACCACAGCTCCTGGACATCATGGTTGTTCAATTCAGGAATGAAAAGTTGGTAATCATGGCTCTATACCGATCACCATTGACTGTAACGTTCCGGCCATCATCGTTTTCGAAGAAGTACGGACCACTGATTTCTCCAGCCCATAAAGCGCACCAAACAGTCAGTTTTTTTGGATGTAACGATGTTTTGACATACTCTGATTATCTTCACTCCAAATGCGGAAGTTTTGTTTGTTGACGTAGCCATTCAACCAGAAGTGCGGTTTATGATGAATTGGTCGAATCTTCCACAGTAATGCCAAATTAAAGTTATATACTTCTGAAAAAACACCCCTTATCTCTTTGATGTAAATTTCAGCAGGATGAAGATGGGTTGAGGACACATGAGGTGTATTTTCGTGTAGAAATTTAGAATTCAAAGATGAATTTAATAAAGCAAGGTAATGGATTACCAACTACATTCTCCAGCATCAATTTTGCAATCTCAGATGGTGGATTACTTGTAGGTATTTGTTTTTGTACGATTTCTGCTACTTATAATAGAAACACCCCTTTTCTGCGATATCTTGTGCTTTTTCAAGTGATTCATCAGAAAAATGTTCAATTCCTTTCTCGATATATGTAGCACAATATGTGTGGAAATGTTTATTATTATTATATATTTTTTGATAACATCGAAGGTATTTCACTGATATATTTCCTCGCCAAACTCGAATCCTAGTATGCAATCAGGCTAAACTTACGATGGAAACTTGGCTAGAAACTGCAAAGTGCAATTGATCTTGAAGCATTACCTAATTCGATCGAAGGATGTTCTAGTACTTTCACGAATTCATGGAAGCTGTCTTGAATATTTCATGCCCTTGTTGTAATTTTTATTCAGTGAATTTGGTCACACATAGTTTCGATGGACTGAGAATCCGCAAGGGTTGACGACTCCTAAAAGAAGAATATTGTATCCCCTAGCTACTATAATTATGGTTTCTATTTATGGGAATTTAATGCTTACCACAATCTACTTGTTCATTGCAGAACCTCCATCGAAAATTCAAAGAAGTTATGGGCTTAGCAATTCTGATGAAGGAGTGAAATACCTTCACATTATTAAGGGTAACTGTGAGAGTTACACTCAATGTAAATCTTCAAAATTTCTCCCTGATTTTTTTTTACTCTCAGCATGAAAGCTCTATCTGGAAGTTTGTTTTCATCATTATTTTCTGCTGCCGCCTTATCTTCTGAAGTGCGCTATAGGCTTTTCCCCAAGACTTCGTTTCAATCTTGGGCCAAGAAATCTTAGTGTTTTCGTGTTCAACTAGCTGCTAGTGGAGTCAGCTACGAGTTTCAGAAGAAATAATCGTCCTTGCTATTGTATATTGTGAAGTCCTACCCTCCTTTGCTACTCGCTGGATCACTGGATTTTTGATCCCCTAACATTTCTACAGTTTTTTTTACAGTTTCATGCTAATGAAAAAAATCTACTGATATCCTTCTGGTCATTCTAAATAGGACAATCAAAGGAAACTAAAACCCAAACGAATTTCGTTATTATCCACAAAACGTGTTCAATTGTTTTTTCATCGTAATTCCTTGAAAAAGTCTACAATATCACATAAAAACTATAACATTTTTTCCGTTTCAGTCAGAACATTTGACCTATCTGCATATTCCTAGTCAAAGTTGTCATTTAATCTTTCACCATTCGATTACGTGCCGATTTGTAACTTCAAATTTCTGAGTAAATCTGGGCTTACGGTTTTTAATTTCCCTGTTGTCTGATTTCGCATCGAGTGATTACGAAATTACCGTGTCCAGTTTGGTTGGCATTATTAATTCAAGGCACTTGTTCCAACCGATGATTTATCCGCCGCCACCGGCCATCACGTACTCGATGTCGTCGTCTACGACCGGCCCCTAGTGTATTTCAAACATGCCACTTTTCCGGTTGGACGTTGCGATTGGATCATGAAATTTTCCATTTTCGCTGATACCGCGGATGTTATTCAAATCGAATTATCTTGAGTAGCGTAGCCTATACGTATACAGATTTGACAAAAATCGACAGTGATAATCTAATTGACAACTTTATCGTTCACTGGATGTTCTCAGAATTTACAACTCGGAAATACTCAGAAGGGTTGGTCAGGGGTCGAAGCTTTATTTTACCAATACATCGCGTGTGTTTGAAATCAAAACAAATCTGAAGTATTTGATTATATATATGAAGGTGTAGAATATAACGCTAACAATATTATCATTTAGGCTGTGCAAATGATGATAAAAAAACACTGAATATATTGAACTCGATCCTTTCATATAACATAGTTTTGGCCGTTCTTTGAGATCGTTAGTTGTCTTTGCTCTGCTTATTTTAAATGACACGTAGCCATCTTTCTGAGCCTATATAATAATTTTCAGAATTATAACTATTGCTTATGAATCAATGAAAACAGAGTACATATCAAAAAAAATTGCATCTACCAATATTTACGTAGGCAAAGCAAAGAGATTAGCGGTTTTTCGCAGGGTGGGGTGAGAGAGGGAAGTTGAATAATTGTGAGAAATATTACTACGTAATAGTTGAAAGGTCCCTTTCAATGTGTAATGTGTAATTACACATTAAAAGGATTCCAATTGACTTGCTGTCTATACCAAGAATTATATTTTTGCTGTCGTTTGTACTTTTCACCGCAAAAAATTTTTTCATTCGTTATCGGTTGAAGACTCCGTAAAGGATAGATAGAAAGGATAAATAGTCGCCACACGATACGTTGATCAAATCTCCAAACCAGGAGAGTGTGGATGCCTAACAGTGCAGACTTCCTTCACAGGTGTGCTCTTTTATTGTTGATTCCATCTCCAGGTTCGTACACCTTGAACTTGACTATGCCGTTCTGAGGAGAGCCAATAAGCTCGAAACGCGTGTCAACGTCTGCTTCCAATTGAGTTGCGGACTATACGAAGAATTATATTTTTGCGATCGTTTGTACTTTTATTCGCAAGAAAATTTTCCACATCCTAAGTATGTGACTTTTCAAATCTGAAGCTAGTACATTTCATGAAAGATTTGATGAAACCAATAAGATAAAATGCTCTCATGTTGAGATATTTGAGAGAAATATCTCAATATTTTATATCTAAATATTTTAGATAATGGCTTATGTATGTCAATCCAAAATGATTGACACAATAGCATGAAATATTACAATATAATTTGAGAAAACATATTAAAATTATATTACACAGATACCAATTAGGGGTCGTATTCACAGCTCCTTATTATTTGGTGATATACAGTATGTCCATTTGAAATACATTGGAAGCATAAAAATGTTCAAATCTCACCTCATTTCCATTTCATTGAATAGAACAACATTGTTAGTAATTTTTGTTGATGGTTATATAAAAGTTCTTGTTTCTGTATCCTCATGTTTTGTAGTGAATGGTAGGAAAATTAGTTGTCTAAATTGACTTAAATGTTGTTGATTCTTTTAATATATTCATATTTTCATAAATTGAGTATTATACGAGTATATTACCATTTTCATTTTTAATCATAGTATTTTTGGTCAATAATATTATGGATAAAATTTATATAGACGGGGAGTTTCGAGTGAGTTATATCAAAGTTTTGGTAAAAGGTCTGTGTGAAATGTATATTAAATACACGAAATAATGTTGAGTATATTTTTGTCTGAATTACCGAAGTACTAATTGTTATATTCAATCGAATTCTAGGAAATAATTCCATCATGTATGGAATAATTGGAATTCACCTTCAATTTGTTCCTCAGAATATGTAATATTCTTTATCAAAATAGGGCAAAGAAATGAAATGAAAATCAAGTTATCGTGGAATGCATAATTTTGTATATCCCTTTCGGATAACCTAAATTATGTAGAAGCAAATTCAATACGGCAGTAGAATGGTAGATTCTTATCGAATCACAGAATGCGGCAGCATTCGGAGTAGGTTGAAATTCGCTTATTTACTTTCCGGAAGATACATATCTATACAGCCACAATATCAACAGGAAACTGTTCAACTTCTCGATGGCAATAACCAATACGTGCTTGCCAGTTATTTCTGTGTTCACGTATTTGATGCAGTGGCGCAACGATTCTACAAAACGATGCTCACTTTGACCTCGAGGAAACTGTTTATGATGGAAATTGGTGAGGATAAATTCGGGTGCTAATATTAACCACGATATGAAACACATCTGAAAATAATTTTTTTCAAGGAAGATATCAATTCGTTGGAAACAATCAACAACTGATTGCAAAAATCTTTTTCATACCTCATCTCATGCTCAATTTCTATTTCAGGAAGAAAATGTGTCGGATCATCGTTGCGTGAGGGTGTTAGTTTTAATAACAAACGTCTATGCCAATAGACTTGGTGATTGTGAGATTGCTCTCGTCATCTGCAGCAACATGAATCTCGCATAGTCGGCATCATTTATCTATCGTGTCTTGTAGACCTTCAACTCTCTGTTGTATCCCAAATTCGTGCTGATAGTTCTATTGTTTGAGATGTGTTGGGGAAGTAAATCAAGGTCGGAGAAAGTTACAATAGGCAGGTTTCTTTTAATTCAGTGGACCTACAGTTTAACGCAGGTTCCCAACAATAATCACTATTAAACTACACAAATCGTGGACAAACACATACATCCATGCTTTTATCGGGGTTTGAACCCGAATTCTACTGTACCATAGGCGGGAGTTCTCTCGATTAAGCCAGGATGACCGGCACAATAGGCATATGCAGGTATGAGAGAAATTTACCAGATTTTTTTGTATGATAACCGTACGAGTTAAATACTGCAAAGTGTATAATGGGTGGCTTCCCATGAATTTTTGATCACTGAAAAAATATCAAAACTTAGAAAAATGGATCAAAGGAAAACATGAAGATTCGTCAACTGAAAAACTTATAATTTCAAGGCTCATTTCTCTTTCTCTCAATCAATTGAAATTCTTCTTTTAGTCATTATCATGCGGATATTGATACTGAACAGTGAAGTGATATTTGGACGAAAAACTAAGCACATGAAGTGGCACCAGCTGCTTTATGTGTGAATATGAGCGCTGTGAAACATACACTTCATGACTCAAAACTGAATCGTTGCACAAAGTTGTTTACAAGTAGTTGAGTCGTCTCTTCAGCCTATAGGTGAGGACGAAGGCTTGCCAAGCAGAAGATCTTGGTCCCGATTTTCGGTATGTATGTGTGTGTCGACGAGTTGGGTGATTCGACAAATGATATGTATCGAGTGAATGATAGGTAACCAGTACAAGCCCAAAGCTCGAATATTAAAAAAACGATGAGGCGAATCATAAGGTTATTAAGGAATCAGTGCATCACGAGTTTCATATAATTTCACTTGTGTTATGATAAAAAACGATTATCAAAGTAGGTATCTTAGCAGTTTCGGGAAGCTTCCCGAAGCTTCTCTAGTTTGGCACAATATATTTTGACACTAGTAGAATCTCCAGAACTACCTTTTTTCTTCTGACCTTGTATTGGTTTTTTCACATTTTCGGCTTATATTTTCATTTTGTACTTTTATTTTTATTTGAACAGATAGTTCCGAATAAGGTTCATAAACTGAAGGAAGCAACTAGATCACCAACAGAGGAATCAGTGTTATAACAAGGGAGCCATTGGGTTTCGTAATTCTAATTAATATTTATATCTATATAATTTTTATCTTAATATTTCATTTAAAACGAACAATAATTTATCGAGACACATTAAGAATAATAAAAACAAAATAAAAAGATTAGACAAATCAGGTGTTCACCAATTGAATTGTGGAACATGTCCCGGTATATATAGGTAAAACTAGTAGAAATTTCGGTACTAGAATACAGGAATATAAATATAGCTTCGCGAATAATACAAGTAATTCGAACTATTCTAACCATTTATTGACCATATAGAGAGAAGTAGTCAATAAGATTATTGAGAAATAGTGGAAATAAATCGGCTCAAAAATTCTGGAAATTTGCTCAATAAACAGATAGAATTGAACAATTCACCCTTGTTGAACCTTTTCAGGTAATAGAAATTACATGTCAGAATGGAATATCTTAGGTAAAACCAAAGTCATCGAATCCTAAATTCCCTGGTATTTATACCTGTGTATACCTGTGTATTTTTCAAAATATTGTTATTATTCTGTAAGCATCTGAAGAAGTCGTTTGTAACGACGAAACTCGTCATGCTATGTAGTCAATAAAGTGTAAATCATAAGTTCAAGTGTTTGAATTTGAGTTTATATTCAATTATAATGGATTTAAATCATGTAAACGCCAACATTATGAAATATTCGTAATTATATGTGGCACTTTTCCATCGTCACCTTCCGATCAATATGAAATTTCAAAGATCATAGTAATAATCACTAACATGAATAAGAGAAATTGGTAACTATCACAGAAAATTAGTTTGTCACAATAACGAATTCAACTGGAATTGAAATATTGTTATGAAACGAAAAAGATAGATTTCTGGCAATGTAACCACAAAGCTTACAAACCTAGCGGAATCTCCGTGTGTACACATAGGTTGACACAATGTTTCGAGTGACAAAATGAATTTACGGTTTTCTTTTTTATTAATTCATATCTCCGTGACTCGTACTGAAAAATCTTATCCAATTCCGTTCCCTGAAAGGACATAAAAGGACTTTTCCACCATAAAATTTTCTGATTTCTGAACCAAAACGAATTCATAGATTCTTAAGATCTGTTCAAGATATTTTATTTTGAATGTTTTTAGCAATAACAGGCTTCTTTTAATATGAAAAACTTTTTGTTGACGTTTCGTTTTATATCACAACTTTGTCGAAACTAATTAATAATAATTAGTTTTATTTTATTGTTTAGTATTATTTTATCTAATAATAAAAATTAATAATATACGTTTTGACAAAGTTGTGATATACAACGTAACGTCAACAAAAATGAAGTTTTCAATATTAAAAGAAGCTTTTTATTGCTAAAAACATTCAAAATAATATATATTATATATATATATATATATATATATATATATATATATATATATATATATATATATATATATATTAAAATAAATTAAACTCTTGGCTTAATGTTTCACGATTTATTTAACAATATGTATAGTCAACATGTTTCGAGCGTTAGCTCATTTTCAAGACTAAACTACTATAAGAGATGTACAACAAATTTATATCTACAAAATGGATTTGAGTAGGGAGGATAGTTGAAAATCTAATTATTCATTTACAATTTCTTCTTTTCTCTTCCAAGAACTGCTAATTTCAATTGCTTCCAGAAGGTCTAAACGTTTACCTTTATTACCTGAGTGTAGGCATTTAGTTTTATCATAATCTATGAAGTGATTAGAGCTAATACAATGTTCTGAGAATCCAGTTTTATTAACATTGTACAAAATCGACCTTTTATGTTCATCAACCCGAGTTTTTATTCTTCTACCTGTTTGGCCGATATAAAATGCTGGACATTGATTACAAAAAATCTTATAAATACCGCTTTTGTCTTCAACATTTGTCTTTTCTTTATTATTCACTAAAAGTGACTTAATATTCCTTTTGTTTGTACAAATGGTTTTAATTTCTCTCTTCTTAAAACCATTTGTACAAACAAAAGGAATATTAAGTCACTTTTAGTGAATAATAAAGAAAAGACAAATGTTGAAGACAAAAGCGGTATTTATAAGATTTTTTGTAATCAATGTCCAGCATTTTATATCGGCCAAACAGGTAAAAGAATAAAAACTCGGGTTGATGAACATAAAAGGTCGATTTTGTACAATGTTAATAAAACTGGATTCTCAGAACATTGTATTAGCTCTAATCACTTCATAGATTATGATAAAACTAAATGCCTACACTCAGGTAATAAAGGTAAACGTTTAGACCTTCTGGAAGCAATTGAAATTAGCAGTTCTTGGAAGAGAAAAGAAGAAATTGTAAATGAACAATTAGATTTTCAACTATCCTCCCTACTCAAATCCATTTTGTAGATATAAATTTGTTGTACATCTCTTATAGTAGTTTAGTCTTGAAAATGAGCTAACGCTCGAAACATGTTGACTATACATATTGTTAAATAAATCGTGAAACAAAAGCCAAGTATTTTAATATTCAATTATGTTTCACCAAGAGTTAAGCGAGAATTCAATCTCATTAATATATATATATATATATATATATATATATATATATATATATATATATATATATATATATATATATATATATATATATCATGTTCTAAAATATGCTAATATTCGAAGTTTCGATTATGTCTCATAAAAGTTTCTGATAAATTTATATCGAAAGCATGGATTTCAACCCTCATCCTTGATTTTCATAAATTACCCAGCATAAATTTCGATATTTCGCATCAGCAGGGATTTCAGATTAGCCCAAAATAATTCAATCGGAATCGATCCCCGGCTCGGTCTAATAATATCAGCTGTATCGAAGAGAGAATTTCATAAAGCAATCGTTACCAGGGGGAGTCTTCCAAGTTCAATGTTCAAAACACGTACCAATAAGTTTCAGCAGAAGATCCTCAGGGATTGTGGAAAAGCGAAATGAGTACATACAGTTATTTTCCGATTCAGCCAAAAGTCAAGGATTTAGTTTTCACGAGTTGGGAATAGAACACAAAATTTCAATATCGAATATATTCCCTGAATGTTTAGGGATCTTAACTACTTTATGTGAATCCATTTCATGTAAGATGTCGATTAAAACTTTGTTTGATAGATTTACACTTTTCCACTCAATTATTCAACTTTCGATTATTACGAGTACGATGGCTTCTTCGAGCTGCTGGAATAAATATGTTTCTGATGAAAAGAACATATTTTCATCAAAAAAATTGATTTTCTTTCTTTTTATAATCAATAAGTGGAACAAGAATGAAATTCCTTTGAAAATTCAAAGCTGTAGGGGTTCTGTGAAAGGAATTCGAAAGGTTTCCCGATTAAGATGAAATATTTCAATTAATTAAATCCAATATGGAATTTTCACATATTTTCTTCATCAGGCCCATGTCAGTTTCAAATATTTTGAGCTGAATAGCATTCGGACTATTTACCAGTTTTTGCAACCAAATGGAAAAGCCTTGAATTACAGAGTGGTGCTTACTAGAGAGATATGAATACATACACTGAATATACTTATTTATGACGTCGTGCATGTAATCAATCGTAGCACAAATAGACGCACCAGCTTTCAACTGCAAAAATTAGACATTCTCTCAATAAATTCTGTGGTTGTGATTTCTTGACAGTCTGATAGAGGGCGCTATATATAAAACTCTAGCTGGTCATCATGTTTGGTCGATGGATACACTATTCAGTAACCTTCGGAAAGGTGAGATAGGATTTGTTTTGTACTTGTTAATATGTACTGTTCTGACTGTAATGAGAATATATTATTATTGACGTTACATGAGTTACCAGCCGCATGGGAAGTTTGCTGTTCTCTTTCGAGTGGAAAATACAACATTCCCGCGTCTCCATTTCATATTGCGTTTATAGTTTACCCTGCTTGAATTGCAATGCAGTTCACATTGGCCAGTTCTCTCAGGCCAAAACTTTGTATATATTTTTGCCTCTACTCATCTAAGCTGGCAACTGCTTCGATTTTACCCTATTTGGAAATTCTGGAAAGAGTATACAATTATCACGAATATTCTAAGAAGGTGCTGATATCAAGCAGAATCCACATAATGTCAACAAGAAAATACAACAACCTTTTTGTTTTGGATTTGGACATTTGCCATGTTTGATTCTTTCTGATCTAGCGGCATTTGTGGTGATGTCAGTTGGTCACCAACACGAATTGACATCATCACAAGTCCAGTTAGATCCAAAAGAATAAAACATGCAAATGTGATAATGGGATAATCAAACAGTTGAGATTATGTTATTTACATCTCACAAGATTTGCGAGTTCTGACAATTACAGATTCTATTTTTTCAACTTCTCCAATTTTTCTGATATTTTCGA
This sequence comes from Henosepilachna vigintioctopunctata, assembly GCA_030704895.1. Taxonomy (NCBI): domain Eukaryota; kingdom Metazoa; phylum Arthropoda; class Insecta; order Coleoptera; family Coccinellidae; genus Henosepilachna; species Henosepilachna vigintioctopunctata. The sequence continues at coordinate 7,710,088 of JARQZJ010000031.1, forward strand.
TAATTTTGGGGTGTCGACTATGTTCCCATAATTATTCTACGAGTATATTGTGAATTTTCATCACGTTCTTAGAATTTTTATGAGGGATGTGAAAGCAGTTCGAGATATAGACCAAATAAACAAATTTTCCATGGGTTCACGTAGGGTCGGCACTAATTTTGGTGAGAACTAATAAAATTTACTATTTTTCCATATATATGCATATGGTGTTATATGTATAGGTTCAAGATTCTTGAGCTCTTCATAGGTAATCTATACTGAGATTTTCAATCGAATTATTTCAAATGAATTCCCAAAATTTGTCTGGCAACAAAAACACAACCTCTCACTTTCGTGAGTGAACATTTTGCGTGTTTCGAAGCAAATTGGACTTGTTCAAAAAACTCATACAGTGCTTGTTCCATCCTGTTATCGGAATCATCAATAGCCAGCATCCAAACAATGAAGTTTCGATGTTCTTTCGAAACGAACTAAGACCCTGTCTCTTCAAAACACCGAAAGCATAAATTGAACTACTCACGTCAGCTGGCTAATCCTCGAAACTCAGACTATGAAGAATAATTATGAAGGATTCATAAAGGTTCGAACAGAAGCGATAAGGCATGAGATCATGTAACACACTACAGAAATCTCTGAGATGTTGATGAAATGTCTACACATCCTGTTCAGACATTGCTCTTTTGCAAGAACACACTTTATCATATTCAAGAGAGTTTATTTTGTTTCTTGGATAGAGGGAGCTCACGAGAGTAGTTCACAGAATGTTTCCCCTCTTTTGGAGAGATAGAACCTTGGTGAGTTCTGAAAGGACATCGAAACTTTCTTGTTTGTTACTATAATAGGATGAAACAGCGCTGTATTATTACTACTAAATTCCATGTGTATCGAAATAAGCTGAATATTTACTTTCGAAAGTCGTCAATAAGTTTCAGATCGGTATTTCCGATGAATATCTTCGCATGCTTGATACAATAGCCGAGATATGAAAAAAAATTAAGTATAGCAAAACCTCGCGTCATAAAATGCGATAACCCTAATTACAGGAGATTGGAGAGGAGAATTTCACCCGTCGTTTTTATATGAAACACTTAACCGTTACGAGTTGAACGGTTTTAATTATATCAGCAGAGTCCGAATCATTAGGGACGCCTAATTGTTTGGTTTTATGTTCCTTTTACGTTTCTGTACCGGCAGGATACTGAATTTCGGTTCCTCCTTCGTAGTCTACTGATTATACAATTACGGTGTGGCTTTGCTGAATTCTGATCTTCAATCGATTTGAGATCCAGCGGGATGGATTTCCTGTTTCCGAACTCATGGGTTCGAATGAATTGACGATAACGAAAGCAACAAAAAACTGAACGAAATGAGAAGAAAACAATTTGATGAATTCCAGTTGAGACAATTGGAAAAACAATAAGCACTCAATGAAGACCAATGGGGATTTATTCGGATATGATTGCGAACTCAACATCGCAATTATTCTTAGAGATGAAAACTTGAGTGGGAAGTTATTTGTTCCACAAAAAATGACGGGAATTTTTTTGTTTTGTTGAGAATACAGTATAATATATATGTTGGATGGCCTCCTAAAAATGCCCAAAGCACTTGGGATGGACGTATTGGATCTTTTCAATAACATTCAATAGAACATTCAATGAAAGCTACGTTTTCAACAGAAATTGATGTGATTTATCAACAGCACAAATGCCCAAAGAAATCTTAACAGAACTTCTGAAGAAATGAAGTAATACGTAATACGTAATTTATAATTTATACGAAAATGAAGAGAAAGATCTTTCAAACAATGCTCATCATCACAAATGAACGATCATTCAGCGTATATATATATATATCGTATATATATATATATATATATATATATATATATATATATATATATATATATACAGTTTCAAGATTCACAAATCATTTATCTAGTAAATACTGAGACTCTTAATCGAAATATTTCAAAAAAACTCTCAGGGACCTGTCTCCACAAATGTTGTCAACGAGATCGAATCTATCACTTTTGAGATTGAATATTAAGTGCGAATCATCATCTTATTTAATCATCAATCAAGTATCGATGACTTTATGAGGAGAACATTTGTGCGTGAACTATTCACGTGAGGTCCCTCTATCGGAGAAAATAAGTATAAACTCTCCCTAGTATTCTAGATGCATTCGAAGCGCTCTTGATATTCACTCTCGAAAGTGATAGGGTCGTTCTCGTTGGCAACATTTGTGTAGACAGCTCCCAGAGAGTTTTATTTGAAATATTTCGATTAGGGGTTTCAGTAGTATTTATATATATATGTATATATATATATATATATATATATATATATATATATATATATATATATATATATATTATTACATAATATATATTTATATATATATATAATATATAATTGTTATATGACCCTAACCTAGGAAAAAAATATCCAGTGGTCAGTAAAGAACGAAGTAAATGTATATATATATATATATATATATATATATATATATATATTTATATATATATCTATATATTTGGCCCAAGTGAACAACGAATGTTATTAGTTCGTTTTCTTTTGTGATATTTCATTGAATTTTTACGGTTTCAATAAACAATGAAAATGTCACAGGAAACATTTTAAAATAAAAAGTTCACAAACTGTTGTGTTTGATAGTTCGGTTCTGACAACAAAAATCATTATGTATTCATTTCACGATGACTTCCATTTCTTTCAAGATAATCACTAATTCGCCTGGAATTCGACCGGACCCAATAGATCTACGAAAAGAGAAGAAGGTGTGATGGTAGATTTCACAATCGCTACCAAAATACTTCATGGAATATTCAACAACAACGGATGCTCTTCATATAGTAATTAGGAAACTTCTCTACAATTCCATACATACGTATAAAAGGTTCAAAATAACGAACATCCCACGTTCAATTCGTTGAACGTGGCGTGACTGGTGAGTACCTTGTAGTACGAAACAGTGAATGTTTCACGCTTTCAATTAATGTAGGATCGACTTCAAGATTCTCTATTATTTAGACCTAAAAGAATAATGTAGATCCCAATATTCTCACACTGATCCCTAGAAGGACAAAGGAGACATCGCATTGTTCATGTTTCACATAGCCAGCTCTGCTAATAATGTTCTTTTGAATAGTTAATATCTATAAGTAGTATTATCTACTAGTGCGATAATATAGCACGAAAACTACCTATTCTTTTTGTTTTAGTTAATTTCTGATATATGTATATATATATATATATATATATATATATATATATATATATATATATATATATATATATGTATATATATATATACATATATATATATATATATATATATATATATATATATATATATATATATATATATATATATATATATATATATATATATATATATATATATATAGTAAATACTGAGACTCTTAATCGAAATATCAAAATATTTCAAACAAAACTCTCAGGGACTGTCTACACAAAGTTGTCATCGAGAACGAACCCATCACTTTCAAGAGTGATGGGTCCTATTGAGAATATTAAGAGCGTTTCGAAAAGTTCATCGATCTTGTTGAATGATAATAGGATACAATTGTTTCATCATTATTATGAATCATCAGTCCTTCTATTTCGAAATTTCGAAACGCTCTAAATATTCACTTTTGAAAGTGATGGGTTCGTTCTCGTTGACAACATTTGTGTAGACCTGAGAGTTTTATTTGAAATATTTCGATATTTCGATTAGGAGTCTCAGTATTGACTAGTATTGAATGACTTGTGAATCTTGAAACTTTATAATATATATATATATATATATATATATATATATATATATATATATATATATATATATATATATATATATATATATATATATATTTTTATGTAAATTGTATGCATTAAGCAATCATTTGATGACCATCTCGACCTTGTGCATGGGTGTTTATGATGAGAAAAATCTTTTCTGTTACACAAAAACGGTATTTCATTCATCCTCAAAAATATTATTTAGCAACATCAACTATTCAACGGAGGAACAATCTCTTCCGATACACCAATCAGAACGTTTTGTTGTGATTGCCATACTGGATGCTGGAATCTAACAGCACAAAGTTCAGCTCTCGATTTTATTGAAGATATCGTCAAATATTTGCCGAGAAAACAGTATTTGTAACGTCTGCGCTTGCTGGGCCCGGGTAAGGAGCGTGACGTTCTTGAAATTTATATCAGATATTTGGACATGGTGCCTGTCTTGCGTATTTTTTCTCGTAAACTGAATAAACCCGACTGGAATGAACAAATATAAATAATTCGCAATCCTTCAGAATGCAATCTATATAGTAGAATATCATATAATAAATATCAAGTTTAGGATCTGAATTGCTATAAGAACGATAGCACTTTTTCATTTCGAAATAAACATGTTCTGCATGAGGAATATCAGCAAATAGATATAGTAGAAAACAACTAAGTGAGGAGACAATTTGATCAATCGATACTCACATTATATATGTATCAATGATTTTGTATTTGATTATATATATATATATATATATATATATCTTGAAATTGATTTATTGTCTGTTTGAGGTATTTATTTTGAAAGTTTTTAGCATTAACAGGCTTTTTAATATGAAAAAGTTTATTTTTGTTGACGTTTCGTTGTTATATTAATTAGTTTTGACAAAGTTGTAATATAACAACGAAACGTCAACAAAAATAAACTTTTTCATATTAAAAAAGCCTGTTAATGCTAAAAACTCTCAAAATATATATATATATATATATATATATATATATATATATATATATATATATATATATATATATATATATTTGTATTTTATTTCCATTCGAAACTTGATGAAATAGGGATGTTGATAATTATTCGGATTGGCTTTTGTTTTGAAAAACGACTCTTGTTTACCATGAAAAACTATATTTTATTCGGAAATATGTTTATCTTCGATGGGAAAATATACTCGCATAGAGGATATATGGATTTTTCGTCTAAAAGACTCTTGAAGTTTCATGGAGACATCATGAAAGTGACGTTCCAAACTGCTAGACATTGCTTGCAGTTCATGATAATATGTCGAATTTATGATTTCTTCATATGAAATTGAATATAAACAATAAGAATGCGAAAAAAGTTGCTGATTCCAAGTTGCTGAAAAGTTACAAATGCTGAGCAGTACCCAAATGTATCAGTATAACAAGTACTATACCAAAAAATTGTTAGTTCTTGTGTCAAAAGAGAGAAACTGAAGATAGTGGTTGAGATTCGCAGGAATTAATTGCATTAACAACAAAATATCACCTCATTTTCGCGAGGATTGCTTTGATGTGAGTTTTGATTACCCATATACAAAATATCTGAGTATCGATAGGATGATTTTTAAGCGTAGTTCAATTTTCAATCGAATAAATCACTCAATTTGCATCATATATTCAAAATTTTTATTGAAATTGATAACTTGGCCTCTGGTATTTACATTTTAAAGATAACTTCATGTAAATGTTGTCCGCGGCTCCGTATCAAATGGTCCATTCGGCTGGTCCTATTTGACACATGCCCAATTGTTGAGAACGGCGACGAATTGATATTTCACGATCTTCATTAACTCTGGTCGATACGGCTGCAATGTTCTCTTCAGTAGGCACTGTACACATGCGAGACAATGGTTCAATGTCCAACAAAGTAAACTTGGTGCGAAATTTGGTGAAAATAGCACGAATTGTTGAGTCACCAGGTCGAATATGATTTTAACCAACGATACACATTTGTCACAGAGAACGAATGTTGATAGTAAATTTCAACAATTTGCAATCGTTGCTCGTTTGTAAGTCTTTTCATGATGAAATGGAAGAGTATACTGAAAATTTTTCACTTTAACAGATGACGTTTGGATGCCATAACCAACCAATGCGCCCAACCTGAAAAACTTAACTATTAACTCACCCGTTATATGAATTGGGTACTCTATAAGTACATTCTCATTTTAGCTGTAAAATTACTGAGAGTTACAGCGTATGGTTTAGAGTGAACTTTGTATTCAGGACATACAGAAGACTAGATCGTACAGAAACTTAGGTCTCTATTTAATTGAAAATATCCAACAGCATCATCGCATTAATATTCTCTCGAAGATCTGAAACAACGAACCGACCAAACCATTTTATTACAAAATAATCATTATTTTTTGCACATTACCCAACTTTTTGAGCAATGATTTAAACGAAGTTCTAAACACGATAAAATATATATAAACGGTATAAAATCGTCTTGAAATGAAAAAAGCTTCACAATGCAAGATCTTATAGCGTAATATTCATTCAATACGGACTTATGATTCTATTGTTATGGTGAGTAATGCTATGATATAGAAGTGAACTTATTCCGTTGTTCGCCTAGAAAGTTCAGAACATTATTAACATAGTCTTCAAGAGCTATCTGAAGTAGAAATTAATGAAGGGATACAATGAACTCATTTGTACAGATTTTATTGAATTAGTTGTAAGAATTTGTTCAAATAACGCCGTATAATATTCTTTATTTGACTAGTTTTAATAGTTGAGTTGAGTTGGGTTGAGTCTTGCAGATTTTGCATAATGATCTCAATTAGCGCCCTTAGAATATCATCGTTGCCCAGGAATTTTACCCAATGGACATGGGGAGGCGTGAGTGTTATGAGGGGATCCCCCGACAAGTGCCTCCTACAATTATATGAATTAGCGATTAAGCTTATTTTAATCCCTCAGGATGTGTTGATGAACAGAATTATTATTGGTACTACGCAGCTTCATCAAAGAACCCTTCACAGTTTAACAATCACCACTTGTTAAGCAAGGTCTTCAAGAGGCATTATCGAGTCTTACTTTTGTGAGTGGAAGGGCGCCAAGATGATCCATAGAGCTTCTTGTTCAGTAAGATTGTGCTACGGCACCTACAGCCAATCGTGCAAGCAGATATTCCACATTGATGTTCCCTGGGTACGTGGTGTCTGCGTGATTCTACTCAGTGATCTCTACGTTAACCTGATTTAAACTGTGCAGAAACCTCAACGTCAAGGTGAAAATTCCAGGACCCTGGAGGGTCTCAAGAAAAAACTAGGGTAAGAAAGTATCCAGATAACCTCCGTCACACTTTAGAAAGTCATGCCAGACTTTTCGAAAGACTCAATATGTGCATTTGCTACCAAGGTTGGACGATATGATTTTTGATATGTACTTTAATATAATATAACATTTTGAGCACATAAGTATTTTACTCTGTCAGATACTTTATTTTACCAACATTATGTAAAATATAATAAGTTCCTTGATCCACCCTGTACAATGTTGGAGACTTAAAATATATTATCAGTTCCAAAAGATTTCTCCACTCAAGAAAAACTGTACATGCTTTTAAATTGGATCTCAAAGAAGTCACAAATGCACTCAATAGTACAAGAACTAGATTAGACATATTTTCTCTGTGGCAATAAAAGTTGACAGAGGTTATTTCAAAAAGCTGAATTATACACCCGATGAATCTCTACTATCAACGAGTTGAATGCGAACATTTTCATCTGGTCAAGTGGAAAATTATATTTTCCACTAGATTCAAGATAACAAGATGAATGGATATGGGTTTCCGCCCTCACAAAACCTCAATTCCCATGATATGATGTGAATACCGTGCAATAAGCGTGATATCCAATCGAAGTTTAGTTATGATTCCATAAAATGTAATTTCTCTCAAATGCAATGAGGAAATGGCGGTATGCGGAAAAGCTATTACCATTTTCTTAGTTGGCCGTTCAGGAGCCATCTGAGTTGAGTAATTTTATTAGTTGAGAAACTTTATGAATAACGGTTATAGCATATTTCGAGCTAAATAACCTCAAAAAGATTGCAGGAAGTTGATGGCATTAGAAAGGAAACATTAGCGAACCAATAATTGATCTACGTTTTTCGTTCGTTTCTTCTTAGGAAGATATTTTGGCTTTTATCTGGAAGAAAATTATCATTATTCCATTACCACTACCCATTATTATAGCGGTCGAATATTTTCTAGAACTCATCATGGAAAAAGAGAACTCATGTAATCTTTATTCAAAATCTAGTCGGAATAAAATTGAATGAGGTGCTGAATTTGACGTTTGGGAGATATGAAGTTTTTTATAGTTAGTAGCGCCTACCGCCATCTAGTGCATTATTTGTGGGAGTAAAATTGTAGTCGCGCGAGAAAAACTTAGCGCTAAATGAGTTTTGCCTACATTAAATTTAATGTGAATATTATTGAAATTGAAATTTCCAATGTCATTATGAAACGAAGTACAATTTTCAATCCAGAATGCAATTGACATTTGGGAAACATCAGTGGAATATACTCAAACTATTGAGTTTCGATGCTATTACAATTTACTGAAATCCTATTTGTCGAGACAGTAGAATCAACTATGTCTCGATACTCCACGCACTTCCCTCTGTTTTAGTGAAATTCAGTGATATTTGCGTTAATAGCTGCATCAGGATTTTTTCATCAGGATCTTTTGAATGAATCTCAGAATACACTCATTAACTTATGCATTATAAGCATGAACTTCGAAACCATTCATATTGTCCACTAGGATGCAAAACAAAGCTGAATCAGAAAGAATCTTCACAGAATTTGCATGAAAGAAAAAATCTGCGGTCTCTGAGATTCTCGATCGAAATATCGAAATATTTCAAATAAAGCTCTGAAGGAACTGTCTACATACTGTCTAAATACTGTAAACAAGAATGAACCTATCACTTTCGAGAGTGGATATTAAGAGCGCGTCGAAAAAATCATCGATCTTGTTGAATGATAATAGGATACAATTGTTTCATCATTATTATGAATCATCAATCCTGTTTAATCAATCAATCAAGAATGGATGACTTTCAAAACACCCACAGGACACAGGTCCTTTATCCGAATAAGGAGAACACCTTGGGAACATTCACATGAGCTCCCTCTATCGAAGAAAACACGTATAAATTCTCTCTGGCGTTCTAGATTCCTACTGAAGACAACATTGGTGTGAGTACTTTTTCGAAGCGCACTTAATATTCACTCTCGAAAGTGATAGGTTCGTTTTCGTTGACAACATTTGTGTAGACAGCTCCCTGAGATTTTTATTTGAAATATTTGATATTTCAATGGAGAGTCTCAGTATTTACTAGTATGAATGATTGTGAATCTTGAAACTAGCTATCCTTTTGCCCGCCGGAGAGTGATCTGGAGCGATTAGGCATGGGACCATCCTTAGACATTGCAAACAGATTTTTGTAGTGTTCGAATGAAATGTCCACGAACTACTACGTACTACATAAACTCTAATTGCAAGTAGTTTCATATTTTTGACATACGTATTGAATTTGATCATTGTAGTTATTACTCTGCAGTCCGTTTTTTCATCTGAGAAGACACAAAAAAAGTAGCATTCGCTTCGGAAGTTTTAATCTTCTTCACAATGAGGAAACCTCCGAAAATCTCATGGTATGTCAGGTGATTCAAATGATTATTTGATATCAATTCGATTCTTTAAAAAAAAATAAGTTTGACGTTTTCATATCTACGGTAATTATGCCTGCAAAATGTGGGCAGAACTAATTTAAACGACTAATCGTCAGCAATTCTATATTTCGAACACAATTCCGCTCTTCTTCAGGAATAATCTGACATAAGTCAATAAACCAACAAAAACGACACAAAAGTCATCCAAACAGTTCTTTGCAATATAAAACGACAGAGCTCAACAACGTAAGATATATAAATATACACCTTTTGCCGATAACACAACATATTTTTGAAAGTCATATATATATATATATATATATATATATATATATATATATATATATATATATATATATATATATATATATATATATATATATAGTTTGCATGTAGATATGTATTTTCAGTGTTTAATTGGGATTGCAGTCTAGGACAGGAAAATCAGTTACATCTTTAGTATTTTCCAAGCTTTCGAAAATGTTTATCTTCTTCTTCAGGGCTAAAATAGTACGAAAATCAACAGTTTATATAGCACTATAAAAAGTTTTTTTCACAATTACAGTGGAGTTAGTCCTAAAGTACATTAGTTTTTTGAATTTTGAAAATAAGTAATTTTGGAACATTTGTACTTATTTTCAAAATTCAAAAAACTGATGTACTTTCGGACTAACTTCACAGTTATTGTAAGAAAAAACATTTTATAGTGCCTTGCTATATAAACTGTTAATTTTTGTATTATTTTAGCACTGAAGAAGAAAATAAATATTTTCGAAAGCTTGGAAAATACTAAGAGGTAACTGATTTTCCTGTCCTAGATATATATATATCATATATATATATATAATTAAATATATATATATATATATATATATATATATATATATATATATATATATATATATATATATATGCTTAAATTATTTTGTTCCTTGAACAGTATTGCGATTATAATATCGGAGGTATAAAAAGTTGTACGCACTTTAAAATATCTTCGAATTGAAAAACCCCCATACTCCCTGAAATTAATAGTTGGCATAGAAAACGACGAACGTTAGAAAACAATTCCATAAAGAATACATTTGTGTGAACGCCTGATACTTTCTTCACATGGCTGCCCTCATTTTTTAGCGATCATTCTGGGATGTATACGATCTAGATGAAAATCCAACGAGTGTTTGCTATATATGCTTCAAAAAACAGCCGTAACGTTTTGTCCGGGTAAATTCATCCCTGAGCTATGACGATGGCTTTTCATTTCCTGGGGGATGAAATTAACAATATGAGGTTGTAGCTTCATATGGAAACTTTTCGAATAGCGCTCTGTAGTAATTAAAATGATGGTTCAAGACCGAAGCCACTCACTCGGTTGTATAGCCGCCACTCCGTTAATTACTAGCGCAAGATGTCGGCTAACCAAATTATATTCATCAAAATTCATGTTTCGTCGGGTACCTATTTCACAACACTGTATAATTCGAGGATACATTCAGAATTCCTTGAAACATTGTTTCAAGTTGTGAAGGAAAAAATTTGCTACAAGAGTTATTATGTTGTAGCATTCTCCCTTGATAAAGCTTGGTTATAAAAAGTGACTCCTTGAATATGCGTTTCAGTAATTAATACTCATCGTCTACTTCCCTTTTAATGTGACTGTCAGTAAAGTACAATCTACAATTGGATGACGGATTCAAAGTATAAGTTGTACTCTACTGTAGTAATAAGAAATCACGATGATAGTGAATTAAAACACTTGGGTTGAGTTCCACTGAGTATATCAACAACTTTACAGATGCTACGGGTGGTTAGTCCATTATCAAGAGTATTCAACAATACAAGTTGAATATTAAAAACAAGAGAAATTGACCACTGAGACTGAAATGAATTAAATTAGATTCAGGCCTTTATGATATTCCATTGAATTTAATTATTTAGTTGTTAGTTACTCTTTCAGTTTTTAGATCAGATTTAATTTTGAATAATTCAACTTAGTAACGTGAAAATAAATATAACAAAAAGTTCAATCTGATATAAAAAACTGAAACAGAGCCGAGAAGTGGTAGTTTGATCGAAAACGAAGTGGTGTTTTAGCACTCTCGTCTTAAGTTATTTTACCGATCGGATTAGATTTTTGAGAGGAAAGTCTTTTTTTGTCTAGACAGCGAGGTGTGTCTTTTGAAAGAAAATATTACGAAATTTATTTTCATTTGATACATTGAATTGGATTCGTTGTTCAGTAATTGAAATTTTCAGCGTTTTTGGAATAAATTCCCTTTCTTTGGTAGGAACAAATTCCATTTCTTTGGTGGAAACAATTTTTTCTTGAAGAGGGTATCTTTTTTCATTACCTACGGCTATAGCTTTATGGAACCTACATATTTGTTCAATTGGATTTGTACAGAAAATTTGTTGTACTTTATCTACAGACTTCTGTTGAGGTGAAAATTGAAATGAGCATGGTTGTTTCGAGAGAATGATTTCGAGAGAATTTCGAGTTTATTTTTTTTTGTAGTACTAACAATATGATATTTTGACTATTGATAATAATAATACACTCATTTCCAACAGATATACATCCAATTATAGAAAAAAATAACAAATTGTACATAAATAATAATAAATAAGAAAAAATGAAAGAGAAAAAAACGAAAAAAGAGAGTATGAGCGAATACATACAACGAAAAAATTAATTCAAAATAAATTGAAATATTATTGAACTATAACCAGACAACTAAAATCAAAATAAAATATTGTCTATTACAAAGTTAAATAGCAGAAGTTGACCATAAAGTAACGAAATATATTTGATGAATAAAAATAAAATTGAAATCGATTGCAATACTATATAGTAAACAAATGAAACAACAAAAATTGAAATAATAATAATAATAATAATAATATGTCTTTATTGTTCTTAAGCGGCAGTACAAAGTATAACAAAATAAGAGAAACATAAGGAAATATGTATACAGTAAGAAAAAAAGAAAATATTCATTACATACAAAATGATATAAGCTAAAGAACAATCACAAGGCGCAATTCAAATAAATTGCTCTTCCATTGAACCTTGAAATAAGGATAATTTGTTTATGTTTAGAGAAATGCCTACATACAAAAAGAAACAAATATATTTATTTTACAAATTAAAGAAAAAAAATAAAATCAATAGGAAAACAAAATAAGAACTGGTTCGTGTCGAGCATGGCGCGAGCGAGCACTCAGGAGAGCTTCGTAATGCAACAGAAGTATGAATGAAAACATAAACTCATCTTTGGCAGCCTAACAGATGATTACGGATTTTATTAATTATAGTTGCGGTTTTCAATTTTTTATGGTTCGGGACAAGGGCCTGTAGGTTGTTTATTAATTTGTACATGGTAAAAGAAAATGATCTTTCAAACAGAGCTGTAGAGTGAACAGGAGGAGAAATGAGACCCTTGAACCGAACGTTGATATTGTGTACATCCTCGCGGAAAGTTATTTTATTGTATAAATATGGTGGTTGTTTGAATGCAAATATATTTAAAAATAGGGAGTAAGTTTGCAGAAGACGTCTATTACTCATGTTCAGCCACCCTAGATCGTTTAATTTATGAGAAACATGATCAAACTTCCTTATACCGAATATATATCTAATACAAGAGTTCTGGACCTTCTGCACTAAGTACGAAGTTTGAGAATCAAGAGAACTATAGAGAACTGGAGCACAGTAGTTAAAATTGCTTAAAACTAATGATTCGCAAAGTAAAATTTTGGTAGACCTAGGTAAGCTATGCCTATGAGGAAATAGGAGCTTTAAGGTGGCATAAGATTTTTTTATACAATTAGAGATGTGGCTACGGTAACGATGGGTGTTGTCGATTATTAAGCCTAGGTTACGTGCACAGTTTTGTAGAGAGATAGTTGAGCCGTCTATGTAAAATTTAAGGGCGTTGCTAGATTGGGACACGAGATTAGAGTTACCAAATAACAAAGCGGAAGATTTAGCGGGATTGATCACTAGTTGGTGTTCCTTAGAAGTACCAGAGATTATATGAAGGTTTTCATTAATTACGTTATTGGCGCTAATAATGTCGTTGTGCTTAAACGAAAAGTACAATTGTGTGTCGTCTGCAAAAAGGTGCACTTTACAAGGGCTTATGTTGGCATATAACTGGCTAGTGTAGATGAGATATAAGAGAGGGCCGAGCACGGAGCCTTGCGGTACACCCCTTTGAGAGCAAAGAGGCGAGGAGAGTTCCCGACCAAATTTAACACACTGGGATCTTTCTGATAAATAAGATTTAAAAAATGAAACGGCGTTGTTGTGTAAACCGATAAAGTGTAGAATGGATAGTAAGATGTTGTGATCCAACGTATCAAACGCCTTGCTGTAATCCAGAAGTATTAACGCCGTCAGGTTACCCTTATCGGTAGCAGAGATGATATCATCAGTAATGTTTAAAAGAGTAGTCGCGCAACTGAATTTACCTCGAAAACCAGATTGGAACTGAGGCAAAATGTTATGGCGATCTACGAACTCTTGAAGCTGCTGGCGGACAATTTTCTCCAATATTTTAGAACAAGTGCAGAGAAGACTTATTGGACGTAGGTCATTGAAGCCAACAGGATTAGATTTTTTGGGTAGTGGAACAATAATAGAGTGGCGCCAAGACAATGGAAAATAATTGTTAAGTATGCACTCATTAATAATGTGAGTGATATAAGGTAGAATTATTGGCAAGCAAAACTTAATCATCCTGATACTCAGCCCATCGTGGCCAGATGAGGTAGCATTGATAGAGTTTAACACCGATAGCACATCAACCGGGGTAACGGTTCTCAGGACAAAAAGTTCGTCGAAATTTTTTAGGCGCTTAGTGTTATAGTAAGAAATGAGATTGCTAGGATCAGTGTCAATAGTAGGTATGCTATTTATAAGGAATTCATTAAACTTGTCAGGGTTGGATAGGCTAGGAGGTATAGCTGGTGTTTGTTTTCTTATGTTTAGAGTATTCAATAGTTTCCATTTCGAACGAGAATTTGAGTTCTTGAGGTTAAAGGTAAAGAAAGCACTTTTTTCCGCCTCAATCGATCTATTAGTAAGGTTTCGCAAGTTTCTGTAATATTCTAAAGAACCGGCTGACCCAGAAGATTGGTATTTTTCAGAGCAGTATCACGTAGATTCATCATTAGTCTAATATTTGGGGTTATCCACGGGGCAGGCTTTTTGCTAATTCGCATTGTGACAAAAGGGCAAAACTTATCGAAGAGATTATTTATAAGTGAAGTCAGGTAAACTACTTTATCATCAATGCTATGCATGTATATTAAGTTACCAAAAGGTAAGTCGTGCAGATCAGTCAAAAATCGATCTTCATCAAAATTTTTAAAGGTCCTACAAGTTATGTATTTTTGTTTTTGAATGGGCATATTTATATTAACCTTACAGGAAATTAGCTCATGATCAGAGAAGAAGGCACCACCCACATCAACATATGAAACCATAGACTCATCCGAGCATATTATTAAATCGATTAAGGAACATGTGTTGTTAGTTATTCTTGTTGGAGAATGAACAAGTTGTGAAAATTCCAACACATTTAAGAGATCTAGGAACTATTTAGTTTCGGCATTATTCGGATTGAAAACATTAAAATTAAAGTCGCCCAAACAGAGGATGAGATTATTATCACCTAGCAAAGATAGAAGTTGAGTCTCCATTTCGTCACAAAAGCTTACATGACTCAGGTGAGGAGGACGATAAACGGTACCTACAACTATATTGTGAGAGTTGATTTTGATACGTATCCATAGTTGTTCGAGAGAAGTATCGAGCTTGATAAGTTTAAAGGATAAGCTGTTGTGAACGTAAAGTGCGACACCCCCACCGCGACTGCCACGATCCTTGCGAATCAAACGGTAATTTTTGATAGAAACAGCAGCATCAGTAATATTTGCATTCAACCACGATTCAGTTACCGCGAAAATGTGGTAGTTATTAGAATTAATTAAATTGTTAACATAGTTAATCTTAGGTGCCAGTGATTGGACGTTTAAATGAGCTATATTTAAAAATTAGAAGACATAATATTAAATAACTTGCATAAACGATGATATGATTAAAGAAAAAAAAAATTGAAATAAATGCCCACTCGCATCGAACATGCTCCGACAAACAAAAAAAAAAAAAGTCAAAACAATACGGAGATAATATAATATTCGACAACAAAAGAAGTCCCGATAAGAACACTGCAATGCGATACGTTTAAGCGACCTCCGGTGGCGATGATAGAGTGGAATTAAGTGGTTCATACCGATACAATATATCCTTAGATTTGACCTGGATAGGCTTGTGTGAGTCAGGGGTTTTATGAAGATCTTACCATCCCGTGACCAGCAGCTACGGAAACCCAGCCGGATAGATGCTTCTTTGAGAATTCCCGCTCGAACTTTCGTCAGGTCCTCTTTTAGAACGATGTTTGTGCCTTTTAGCTTTGATTTATTGCTAAATACTTGATTTTTAACGGTTCGGCGACAAAACTTCACAATGATGGGCCTAGTGGATCCCTCGTTGCCCTTGAGACGATGTGCTACGCATATATCTTTAGGGGCAAGGTTAATATTAAGTTTTCTTACACACATATTTGTAACCACTTGAGCAGTGTCTTCATTTTGTTGCTCGGGAACGCCGTAGATTCTCAGGTTATTCGAGCGCGAATACTGTTCAAGCGCGTCGATTTTTTCATTTATAACTTTTTGAGAATCAATCAGACTCTGCTGCAAGAGATCCACTTTTTGTGATAACTCGTTAGAATGTGGGCCCCAGTCGGCTTTTAGCTTCTCGGAAACCGCTGCCAAAAATCTGTTCATAAAGGCCTCGGAACTTAATAAATTTTCAACAACTCTTAGTATAAGTTGTTCATCGTTCCTAGTAACTGGTTTCCCTGATGACTGCATGGTTGTAGTTGAAATTAATTGAAAGTGAGTAGATAAGCCACGGCACTGATTGTAGTTGAGTTATTTGAAAATGAGTAGAAAAGCCACGGCAGGAGCACAACACGTCTACTCGCCGCGATACATCGAACCAGACTGATATTTAAGAATATAACCAGAATAATATTTATAACTAAGTCATATGTATACAACAGAAGTTCATGAATATATCAAGACATCCCATTGCGCTGTTCTGAGTGGCATGCCAGGATAACTGATAGCCGATCAAAAAAGATATCACATCGACCACAACACCCATCATAAACATCACATATACAGTTGATAAGAGAACGTGACATAACATTGATCTGCTGTAAGTGACATATTATGTATTATTCCGCCTCAAACCAGGCCTTGTTTCTACGCTAATATTTATTTTGCTGAGAAGAAATGGTGAGTCAATCGAATTGAGCAAAATTTTGAAGAGAAACGTTAGACCACCATTGCATATCATAGGTATGAAAACATATTTTTTATATTTTTGAAATTCAGCATTGAATTATTCAATCGTCAGGAGATTCTTTGTGTTAGACACAAAAGTCGAGGTCGTCTCTAGGTTCAGATAAGACCTGTTCATTTTTCCGAAAACCAAGTGGCGCTCAAATTTCAGTTGAGTACATTTTTCGACCCATTTTTCACGACCCATTCCTCAACAGCGAACAGTTACTGTTTGCAGAGCTCAGAAGAATTTAGAAGTTCCTTCCTGTAATCAATATTTCACTATCACCCCGTAACTCAAAAAAAAGTATATAACTCTTCTGGGGTTCGAATCCACTTCTCCAATCAACTCCATTGATACTCAATGGGGACCGCTTAAATGGTCATTAGTTGATAGGTATGAAGATATGAAAAATATACGAAGTTTTTGCGGGTTTATTCAATAGCTCTTATTTCCGAGAATTAATTATACATTTAAACATTTATTCTTTTAACATTCCGAGGTAGCCATTATTGTGAAATGGATAACCTGCATTATCAACGACAGTTTCAGTTTTTGAGCTTTTAAATTTCATCAAATTTCAATGAAAAATCTCGGTTATTTCCAAGATGCCACTTGCTTAACATTCCGTTAACTTTACTACGAATTGATTTCGATGTTGCCGGTTTAAAACCAGATGTTGTCCTGCATTTAGTTGTAAAGGGTGTTTTTTTTTAAAGGTATAGAACTTTAAATTGCAATAAAACAACGATGGATCATTCGATTGACAAGAATTTTTTCATTCGAAAGATAATTTTGTGACATTACATTTTGAATATGATTTCTGGCATATGACCGCCACGGCTGGTTTGGATATAGTCCAATCTGGACGTCCAATTTTCGATGACTTTTTCCAACGTTTGTGGCCGTATATCGGTAATAACACGGTGAATATTGTCTTCCAAATAGTCAAGCGTTTGTGGCTTATCCGCATAGACCAATGACTTCACATAGCCCCACAGAAAGTAGTCTAGCGGTGTTAAATCACAAGATCTTGGAGGACAATTCACAGGTCCAAAACAAGAAATTAGGCTGTCACCAAACGTGTCTTTCAATAAATCGATTGTGGCACGAGCTGTGTGACATGTTGCACCGTCTTGTTGAAACCACAGCTCCTGGACATCAAGGTTGTTCAATTCAGGAATGAAAAAGTTAGTAATCATGGCTCTATACCGACTGTAACGTTCTGGCCATCATCGTTTTTGAAGAAGTAGGGACCAATGATTCCACAGCCCATTAAGCGCACCAAACAGTCAGTGTTTCTGGATATAACGGTGTTTTGACATACACTTGAGGATTCTCTTCACTCCAAATGCGGCAGTTTTGTATGTTGACGTAGCCATTCAACCAGAAGTGCGCATATGGATAAAATGGACGTAGTGCGCGATACGTATTCCGCACAGAACCATTATTTTCGAAATAAAATTGCAATTTTTGCAAGCGTTGTTCAGACTTGAGTCTATTCATGATGAATTGCTAAACCAAT
Source organism: Henosepilachna vigintioctopunctata (assembly GCA_030704895.1). Lineage (NCBI taxonomy): Eukaryota > Metazoa > Arthropoda > Insecta > Coleoptera > Coccinellidae > Henosepilachna > Henosepilachna vigintioctopunctata. Next base: position 7,728,573 of record JARQZJ010000031.1, read on the forward strand.
CTGAGAATAAATCAATTCTCAGCTGTTAAATCGGTCACCATCTTCAACAGTTATGCCAACTTAAAGTTCTCTACCTCTAAAAAAACAACACCCATTACAATTCTTGAACGCGTACAAGTGAAAGACTGTTCACTTTCATTTATCTCAATACACAAACACTACATTTTTGACACTATCATTGTTGTTGAATCGGTATATTTGGTTTCCAAGATTTGAGAAATTTTGATAATGAATAAATTTCAATAATTTTAATAAGGACTATCATTCTAACACCTCATCATTATTCCATGAGTAAATTTCATATGGCATTTTATTGCAAAAACGATAAATATATTGTTTGCATTATATGTATATTAGCCTTAGATAAAGCACTTCAAACACGTGAGCGACAATATAATGGAATTTTATTGTTAGTCGTTGATAAAATAATCGTACTCTTACTCATAGGGTAAAATTGAAAATTGAAAATTTGAAGGTTGTTTGAAATATTGAATGAAAAACAGGTTGCGTTGTTCCACAGAACTATGTTGCTTTTTGACAATTATTACGCTGTGTAACCAGTTTTCAGAAGTTCAACTCTTGAAAAGGTTAGAAACCACGAAACATTTGTCAAGCGACAATATAATTCTGTGAAAATACGCGAAATGTTTTTTAATCAATACAATAATCAATCAATGAAACGAGAAAATTTCATTCTGATTGAAAGTGCTGGATGAACTGAAACTTCCAAAATTGAAACACCATTTCACTTAAGTGTAATATTCTTGTTGAAAAATATGATTTCAACAAGTTTATTGTTCTGAACACGTAACTATATAAACTCTTGGTGATCAATAATTGTTATTGTCAATAGTTATGTCAACTGACTCCTTTAACAGTAACATTCTAAGTTAACATTCCGTTAACTTTACTACTAATTGATTTCGATGTTGCCGGTTTAAAACCAGATGTTGTCCTGCATTTAGTTGTAAAGGGTGTTTTTTTTTAAAGGTATAGAACTTTAAATTGCAATAAAACAACGATGGATCATTCGATTGACAAGAATTTTTTTTTGTAATGTTTGACAATAATTGTTATTGTCAATAGTTATGTCAACTGACTCCTTGCACAACACGTGGTATATCGGTGAATGAAAGTTGAAAATGTTGATGATAGTTGAAAATCCAAAACCGATTTGCAGTGTCTATCAAACAATTTTTGCAGAATTAGGCCAAATGTTTTTTTCAGAGTGTCCAGAATGTCGAGTTTTAGAAGTATTCAGCTAAAAGTTTGAATTATGTGACTGAACTATTTCTTGGTGTAGTTACTGTTATTCCTCCTGAAAACTTAAATGAAAAGAGATAAAAACTAGCTCACCATAAATATGTACGGGCCTTTACGACTCCGTATCAGACACACGTTAAACTTTGAAATACTTCCTACGGACATTTGTGAAGCTTCTGACGGTGGTTTGCATTCAACGACCTGAGAAAGATTCGTAATCCGCATTCAATTTAAGCAGCGAACTGTATACTACAGACTTCGATGACTAGTTTATATCTGTTATATTCTTTTCTCGATTCAAGGTAATATCAGTGCGATATTATCCGCGAACATCATGGTTATCGGAGCGATGAAATTTTTTGAGGTGAGAGAATTATTTATAACTTGAGAGGTGGAAATAAAATAGACTATAGACGAAAGTATCAATTGATTTATCAATGCTGACGTTAACGTCTTAAATGCAAATTGGGTTTCAATCAGTTCTCTTGTTGAGGAACTGGATTGATGAGGAGGGTTTATTCCTCTTTTTTATTCGATGGCATTGGAAGAGTGTTTTATAACACTCTATTATATAATATTGTTTATATTGATATAATAATTGTTTATTTCAATTGGCAATAATTATGCAATAATGAGCAATAACTCATCATGTTCAGATATAAATATAATTAAAATATAAAAATATATTTTGCTTGTTGATCGTTCAATAATATTTGTGCGTAATATATCCCTGGAATATAGAAGCATATATAGTAGTAATCCCATCATGGCTCAGTGACATTTAATATCTTTGTTCCCTACTAGATGACACGTTAGAACACTTGAGTGGAAAGTCAGGCAGATTATAAACTGGTGCTAGTAGAGGTGTTTTGATTGTATTTAAGATTAACGTTTCCAATGAAGCTAATGATTGATTGATTCTCCTTCATCCATCCACTGAAGATAAGCTATATAGCCCAAATGATATTATACCAAAGAGCAAAATATATTGAGAACAGGAAAGAAAACAGTGTTTGCTACACACCTTTATCAAAAATTTTGAAATTGAACAAATAGTTTTCACCAATTATTATCAAGACTTCTTCACATTAACAATATGATAACTAATATGACATTATATCAAAACATTTATAGATGAAGTAGGTAGGCATGATGACTATATGAGAAGGGTATTTACGGATCTCTCAATTATATTACCTGGAAAACAGGCGGAATAGCTTGTTACTTATTTCGTTACTTTTTCGTATTATATTGATTATCAAGTGTTTTCAACATTTTATTTGTAAATCCTTACGTAAGAAATATGATAGTTGGAAACCATGAATGATTTGAATAGTCTGATATTATCATGATTTTGAAATCTATTTTCATATTCATTGATTTGGATATTGTAATTATATTTGATAGAGTTGGCGTTAACTTGATGTAAATCCATTATAATTGAATATAAACTTAAATTCAAACACTTGAACTTATGATTTACACTTTATTGACTACATAGCATGACGCGTTTCGTCGTTACAAACGACTTCTTCAAATCTTACAGAATAATAACAACATTTTGAAAAAACAGGTTTAAATATCAGAGAATTTGGGATTCTATGACTTCGGGTTTCACCTAAGATATTCCATTCTGAAATATAATTTCTATTACCTGAAAAGGTTCAACAAGGGTGAATTGTTTAATTCTTGAGGGTTTGAGGTGAAGAGTTTAATTCTTAATTCTTGAATTACGCGTTCATTGAGCAAATTTCCAGAATTTTTAAGCCGATTTATTTCCACTATTTTCCAATAATCTAATTGACTACTTCTCTCTATATTGTGTAAAATTTTGAAATTCGTATCAAAAGTATGGTTTTCTGTTAATAAATGGTTAGCATAATTCGAATTACTTTTATTATGGGCGAAGCTATATTTATATTCCTGTATTCTAGTAGAAATTTCTACTAGTTTCACCTATATATATATATATATATATATATATATATATATATATATATATATATATATATATATATACCGGGACATGTTCCACAATTCAATTGGTAAACACCTGATTTGTCTTCTCTTTTAATTTTGTTTTTATTGTTCTCAATGTGTCCCGATAAATTATTGTTCAATTTAAATGAATATTAAAATTATGTTTACTTAAAAAGGTTTTGACTTTTTGACTGACGGTTCCAAAGTATGTTAAACTATTATATTTACGATTTCTCTCCGACTGATAAGGAAATACTAATCGTAGAGCTTTCCGATAGAGGTTTTTGTGAGGAATCATCGAAGAATATTGTAATTATGATAGGTTTCAGCATAAATTGAATTGTAAATGTTACGATTTAGCTTGAAAACTTCGAATTTCTGAGAAATATTTTTTCAACTTCACTGCTCTTTGTTATTGATATGGAATTGCTTGTCGAGAAGAGATATTGATTTCCAGTTTTCCAAAGAAATTTTCGATTATTTGATCTGGGCGACCTATAAAAGAGTTTGAAAAATAATGAAATGCCATTAAAAAGCTACAACACCATCGCGTAACTATAATTACGTAACTATAATTATATTTCAACGCCAATGGAGGTATATCATCGTATTTAATTCATTTAATTCAGATTGATATTCCATTTATTCAAAAATCATATGACACGTTCTGTTTTCAATACTTCAGAAGTAGTCATACCGAGAAGAATATTATGTCGAAACTACATACTGAATCATTTCATGAAATTTAGAATACCTCAAATGAACTGCTCACATATTTCGTTTCATTTTATGAGCGTGCAATTATAACATTGGTTCCATTGAGAAAATTTAAACAGTAGAAAGGTTTGTATTATTTTATTTTATAGAAAGCAAGAGCAAACCAAAAATGGAACTCAGTGCTAACCGCATGATGACAGATGCACTGACTTCGCATAGTCACGTTACACCACAACAAATTTAACCCGAAAAAGATACACATAAAGTTGAAGAAAATTCGATACTGTTCCAAACATGTGGAATTAAATTGTAAGCGAACCCCTAACAAGACCTCTGCGTCTCTGACAAAGGAATCAAAGGGTCGTTTCAAATCAACAAAGACAAATATTTCCTACTGTATTATTTATTTCAAAGTACACATCAAGATAGAAAAATAGACAATAATTTGAATATTCTGCCTTTAGGACTCCACTTTAGGTCGTCAGTTATTTATGGTAGGTTTAACGCTAATTTGAACACACGAGATGAAAGATGAAATTGCATTATTGATCAAATAGATTCTCTCAATATGAGAATAATGCAAATTTCCCAACGTTTTCGAAAGTACAGTTCGTGTTATGAAAATAATCAAAGAGAATTGCATGCAAATTAAACGAAACATTATGAAAAATGAATTGATAAAGTCGTCCGTTACTTAGTTCTTATGTTTGGTATTACAGAGAAAAATATGATACATGTGTTATATATAGAGTCTTCTCACATCTTCTTGATGTAGTTAGACGTCATATTTTATGACAATGAAACTGTACATTCTGTGATAAACAAAATACAAGAACGAATAACACTGAACAAAATATACAAACTTACAGGGATACAAAAATCAGCATATATTTATTTCAATTGAAATTGATGATGTGGGCCTAATTCCAAAGATACAGCTAAAAATCTTGGAATTATTATGTATAATAAATTGGGCTTTCATGATCATTTGCTACTTATAATAAAAAAATGATAAATGGGCCTTAAGACTTTGTATATGAATGTAGGTATACTAAATTTTGAATTACGTAAAAAACTCGTAGAAATGATGGTTTTGGCAACACTGCATTATGGTTTAATTCTTATTTATTTTTTTGGATCAATGCTCCAAGAATAGAGTTCAAAGCATTCAAAATTCATGTTGTAGGTTTCTTTTCAGAATACGTGAATACGAAAGAACAGATCATCTGCTAGAATCGTTCAACTAGGGTGGTTTAAAATTGACTAACTATTCTGCTTTCTAATGAGTTCATTCGTACATCGCATTCTTTTATCCGGAACACCCATTTACCTCCATCGTAGACTAAATTTTAGACGACATGCATATTCGGTTAACATTAGACATGTTGATACCCTTCATTTACCTCGGTTTCGCCTAAATATTTTTGAAAGATCTTTCACATATAATGCGACCTCAATTTATAATACATTAGATAGTGACAAAAAAATCTCTGTCCGTATATAGAAAAAAAGTCAAATACCAGCTCTTATCTGCCCACTAAAACTGGATGAATACATTTAACAGACTTCACTTAACACTTTGCATTTTTTTTCGTTTTGTTTTTTTCCTTCTTTTTTCATTTCACTCGTATAAGGTCATTAATTTGACAGAGGTTGTCATATTGATTTTGTTAAATAATATTTACTTTATATATATATATATATATATATATATATATATATATATATATATATATATATATATATATATATATTTCTATATTCTATTATTACTGGTATTTCTATCATTACAACATTAGTATTATTTTTATATTTTCCTCTTATTGTTTTGAGAATTTGAGTAAGAATAGCTATGCTAAACTTCGCCTCTCATTGTTGTAACACAATTTGTGTATAAAAGTGAATAAAGTCCTTATTATTATTATTATATGCCATTAACCTAATTTGAATCAATTTCCAATCTAATTTGTAACGTATTTTCCAGAAATAATATCAACGTAGCACTGAAACCTCCACAAAAAATATCTCAATTGTTTTTAATGTAAAAAACTGAATGAAAAATGTGGAGTGTAAAACTTCATTTGAAATGAGCGGAATAGATGTTACATAATGCAAATAGGCAGAAATTTTGTTGCAAGATTCTTTCAGGATGAACAAAAAGAAGTGGAATTACGTCTTTTGAGAGCGCTAAAGACTCTTCAGGCTCAGGGCATATTTCTCGAAATGCAGAAAACTAGATTTCTTACAATCCATAGAAACCTATAAAACAATAAAAACCACCGTCAATTTGTGAATGATCAAATAGATTGAAGTATTTCGCAATTCTATGAATCTCTATGAAGAATAAGATAAAAAGCCGTTGGACATATTCAGGAGAAGAAGAAAAACCGAAAAATTTCTGCTGGTTAACTCTGTACTTACAGTTTGTATCAAACAACTCCAATTTCGTTATACATGTGCTTGAAAATGAAGTACCTAATACTACGAAACTGCAGTCGCACAGTAATAAATATACTGAGGTAAAGTGTATTCTCCTTTATAATACTATAAAATATTATAATCAATCTGCTTCACTTGGTATAAAAACTGAAACAGTTATTTTGTTTTCCATTTTCTCTAAAGAAGCTTTCATAAACAATCAAATTTCGTTGAGAATCGTCACCTATAATTTAAATGATAATAAATTCAATGGACGATGAATCTACTCTGTGATAGTTCATAATTAAATGAGAATCAAACTTGTCTAAAAATCACTGACTGAACAATTCTTTAGAATGAAGAATTGTTCAGTCAGTGATTTTTAGACAAGTTTTTTTTTTTTTTTTTTTATTATTACCTCTCATTTAAATGATAATATTCAAAAATCTTATGGAGAAAAGAATGTTGAGAAACTTAGTTTGATAGGTTGACTCGTCGGTCGGATACGTCGGCATGAGCATTCAGATGATAGTTCAGTGTATGTATTGAAAAAAATAATCGATTATTTGACATCAGAATAATGTTGGTTGCTTCCGTTGCAGTTTTAGGTTTTCATATATCACTTCTTGAAGGTATATATAGTGATTATCTTACGTAATCAGTTGCTATTATACCTGCACTATCAATAAAATAGAAAAATGCAATATAATTCGAAATGATAATAATACTTGATAATGATCGTAATTTCATTTTTTTAAGTCAAATTTGAGAGCGTTTTCGAATAAAATTGAAAGGAATTAATATAATTTTTATTTTGGATCATTGGTTTTTTTTCTTTTTTCCACATCGAACTCTTTTTTTTTGACTTTTGAATTATTCATTGTGATATACTCTTCGATATTTTCATTTTTTTTTATTTTCGATAACCTACGTTAAAAAGTATCTATCAAAATATCTATCGATCAATAGTTCAAAAAATATTTCAATTAGGAATGTGGAGTTGAGCTGAATTAATATCGGAATGATCGGAGAGTAGCCAATCGAGTGACGGTATGGTACGGATACGCAAAAAACGAAAAGCTCCAAGTCCATTATCTCGGAGAAGAGACACTATTGATTCAATTAATCTCACCGTTTCTCTCGTGTTTTTCATCTGGACGCTACCCTTCCACCAGGTTATGGTCGGTACGGGGCGGGAACCCACCACCTCGCAGCTGAGCTCGTAAGTGTTATCGGCTGATAATGGCTTATTTTCTCCAATAAGCTTCACCCATAAAGGTCTCACTGAAATAAAAGATCCAAATTAAAAATAATTAGGTTCTGTGCTATAGAACCGAAAGCGAGCATTAGTATGAAACACTTTGTGTAGACAATAATTCGTGTTTATTATTTTTATTTCTATCTTTCATACTATGTCGTCATATAAATTTTGGAAGGTTTGATCAATTTTTAATTGAACACGAAATATTTTCAAAGTAGTTGTAATGAATTTTTAATATTTCAACTAGCTTCAATTCAATAATTTTTATTAATGATTTCGAATAACAAATTGGCGTATTCACTATACATATGAACAATATTCATATGTATGTTCGGAATTTATTCGATATGAAATTAATTTTACTCTAGACTTATCAATAACGAACAATTGAATGAACGCGTGAAATGTATTTCGCTTTTAAATATATCAATTTCATGTTGATTTTTTCTTTTGGAGAGCTATTCGAAACCTTCAATTACGATTTAATTTAAATGTTCATAGTTTTCTAAAATATATATATATATATATATATATATATATATATATATATATATATATATATAGTTTCCGGTATTTACCTGAGATTTACGTTGCTTGTTTATTTGTAACAGCCGTTTACATATGTTTCAAGCTAATTGGCTCTCATCAGAACGGCGTAGTTCAAGTTATTAGATGTTCACACTTGAAAATTGATTCAAGAAAAAAAAACACAGAACAAAACAACACAAAATTCCACGTGAGGAATCTACATCATTTTAGGTTTAAAATTGAGTATCTTGACCAAGCTTCTAGAATTTTGTACCGACAATATGATAAATTAAGAACAAGGTTTGTCAGGCTGAAGAAGGAGTTAATAGTTTTCGGTATTTACCTGAGATTTACGTTGCTTGTTTATTTGTAACAGCCGTTTACAGCCGTTTGTTAACAGCTGTTTTGTTCTGTGTTTTTTCTTTTTAATCAACTTTCAAGTGTGAACATCTAATAACTTGAACTACGCCGTTCTGGTGAGAGTCAATTAGCTTGAAACATATGTAAACGGCTGTTACAAATAAACAAGCAACGTAAATCTCAGGTAAATACCGATAACTATTAACTCCTTTTTCAGCCTGACAAACCTTGTTCTCAATTTATCATATTGTCGGTACAAAATTCTAGAAGGTATAAATATCTCATCGCAGGTAGACATTGATTCAGTCTGGAAATATAGCTGTAACAGCTTGGTCAAGATACTCAATTTTTAACCAAAAATGATGTAGATTCCTCACGTGGAATTTTGTGTTGTTTTGTTCTGTGTTTTTTCTTTTTAGGGGGAATGGGAAGGGAATGAGAATATGCATACACAAATATTTAGGAATACATATATGTGCGCACACATACATATAGTTTTTGTGCTAATAGCTCTAAATGAAATATTTGAGAAAATATATACTTGAACATTCCTTTAAAAAATTTAAATCAATCAGAATAATGTTATATTATGCCCCCATCATCATTCAAGGGTGAGTGTTAGAGTAATATTAAAATCTTCGATAGACGTGGAGCAACTACGGAGTTCCTTCTAAAACGAAATAACTTTCTTGCACATGAAAAGTAAAGTCGTTTTCCTTGATAACTTGGAAAAAAATTTCGTGTTTTTGAGTGATTGAAAGAAAGCACTGGTTTTTCTGTCGGGGACTGAAGACTTTTTGTATTCCTACTAAAGACATCAACAATGTTGGATAAGCAACTATGATCCGTTCTAAACGGCTTGTTATTGATAAAAATGATTCCATTTGTGAATTCTGAATTTCCGAGAAAATTTCAATACGATGGTTCGCATAAATATTAATCTCTCCAGAGCTTTCAGAGTAGATTTTTGTTGATCGTTTCCAAGACACTCAACAGTTCATTTCAATAAGAGTTTGGATTCACGAATTTCATATTAGAAACACTATGAATATTCAGAAATATTATCATGAATAGAATAATATTCAAAAATTATACAGCAATATCAACATTCGGTGAAAAAAAACAACAGACTTTACAATAGTCCTATGAAATACACGATTCATTTCGAAATTTGTGCATATTTTGTCAATTCCAAAACGAAAAAAAACAATAGATTGAACTTGCAGGACTTCAAAAGATGTTGCTATCATCCCTATCAATTTTTTTGAATTCCTGATAGTAGGAAGCTCGACCTTTACTCATCTGACATAAGTGGAGGTGTATATGTGAATTACACATATTATTATTATTATTATTATAATATTGATATTCGCTTTTCAGCAATATCAACTCTATTCGATTCTTCTATTCGCTTTTTGGCGATACAGGCTTCTTATCAGAAGCCTGTCATTGCTGAAAACATTGAAAATAGTAGATACCTACGGGTATAGAAGATATATGAAATTTCGATGCTTGGTGTGTCTGTAATCCGAGAGAGGTGTTTTCTACTGATTTCCATAGATGGAATTGTAGAGTATTCATTACTCTACGATCTTCTGCTTGAAGTCACAAGAAGATGCTTGGAGGTTGAAGTCGTTGCCTCACTTCGATGGACGTGGTGCGACTGACGAGTTCCTTGCAGAACGAAACATATATGTTTCGTTCTGCAAGGTACCTATCACTTCCATCCAGGTGTGGCATCGATTCAATATTTCTCTAACATTTATCCCTTGAAGGATGATGGAGGCATCACATCGTACACGTTCACATATCTAGCTCTACTATAACATTCTATTGATTAATTTCAATTTTTCAAATGAATGTTCTAGTGTTCATTTTCTTAAATATTTCATTCAGTGCCATAAGCACAAACAATTTTCATTTCCTTATATATATATATATATATATATATATATATATATATATATAATATATATATATATATATATATATATATATATATATATATATATATATATATATATATATATATATATATATATATATATATATATATATATATATATATATATATATATATATCAATTGCTCGACATTAGTTCAGATGTCATGAAACAACGGTCTTCTTAGCTAAATTTCGGAAAGAATATTGGAAAAGGTCCTTGTCATGGTTATAAAACCCAACGAAATGACAAATTTGTTCCTTTAGCCATATAAAAAGTCATATATCTCACATCAAACGAATATAAAATCTTTATTAACTCTTCCTTATAAAGAGTGGACAAAACAAGCTTTATGTCTTATTATATGCCCCTTCATCACATTTTTCTAACACTTGAAATTTTTTATTAGGATGGTCACTATTCGAGTTGATTATGTGAGGGATCACCGGACAGACCCTTCAATTTCGTATTAACTATAATGTCTATCTATAAAAAGATCATGAATTTGAAATGTTGGAAAATTCAGCGACAGTAAATTGTTTTTAAGCGATAAGTATCATTATCATAGAGAAATTGATAATTCTAATGATTTATTAATAGTGACGTTCCTATAGATTTTTACGATATTTTTAGAATCTGATGAATGTTCTACTTTTCACCAATTTTCAAGAAGAATTATAGCTGAAAATTTTTAAACAGTTTATAAAAATTCAAATAATCAATCTTATATACACCACAATAAATAAAAAACAAATAATTTTCAATTGGATGAGCTGACATATTTTCAGAAAAAAACGACTTTAACGTCCTATTAACATGTGGAGACATACATAAGGAATGAGCCAAACGAAATAAATCAGACAATTACATTTTCCATTTACTGATAACTACAAACTCCTAAATATGGTAATTATAGATCTATTTCTCTTCAAGTTTCAAAGAAGTGATCATTTTGTTATCATATTGTTGAAAAACCTCAACGACTTTTCATGAAAAATTATATTGTTTGCACAATTTGGAAAACTGAGGGACGCTTTGGATTCACGATTATTGAAACTTGAAGACCGTTTTTTTCTATAGCACCAAACGTAAAGATTTGCTGAATTTTTTCTAGCTAAGTTGTGCAAAACATCGAAAAGACAATTTGTATTCTTGTAATGAAATTCGAATGAATTTTTGTTTTGGTTTCTTCTTCAAATAAAAATGAAGAGTTACGTCAAAGTGAAATGGCAATAACGTGCTTCATCTCTGAAGTGAAGTAACATAAGAAATTACTGCATTTGTCATCATGTTAGTGTAAATATATACACTAACAATACCTGACATATAATATATCTTTTTTTTGAGCTGTACATTAATGAGATTTATAGAACCATAGAATGTAAACTTATATCAAAAACTTCATTTTCTGTGTAACGAAATACAGTATTCATACAAATTGACAAAGTAAACGTAGATATATACTTTGTCTATCGTCTACATCAACATACGTCAAAAGTAGAGAACCAGGGATATTCATCTCAATATTCTTGGTGTAGTAAACTTGTTGTGAGGTTTTTATGACATCTCCATTATTCAGAGTATGAAATATGAAAGAGAATTTCAATATTCTTTTCTTCGGACTTCCTTGGGAATATTTTCCTTTGAAGTTTTCTGAATGCGTTTCGGACTTTCGAATGCATGCCGATTCAAACATACAAGTTTTTATCTTTCAATCGATATTCATTGAATTTCAACCTAAAAATTTATATGTATACATTAACCATTAAATGAAATGCTTTTTCAAACGATTTATATTGCAGACAACCCTTAATATTCACAGACCTAACTTTGTGTTCGAAGCCAGAAACAGACCACCATTTCATATCTGCTTATCATAGGCTTTCGCCATAATTATATTGTTGTGACAAATAGTAATGATCTTTGAAATTGAAGGTGAAATTTATTTACATATGCTTTTTCTGAAATGAACGATTGTCGTCAAGAATTTATTATGATTTATATACATGATTGCTTACTTGCTGGTGATTTTTCACAACATGCCAATGAACAATGCAAAAACTTGGATGTACTGATTCCGAAAATAATAATAAAAACGTTGTATCACCCACCGATTTCCCAAATTTCCATATTAAATAAAATAAAAAAAATATTCAAAATGAAGGCAAACTACCTTTAATCATTTAAATACATTGAGTTGGCGACATATTCTAGTGTTATAAGGTTGGCAATAACATTGAATGATATTTAATGGGTAGTTGTAATAAACTGCACAGCTGTTTATGTTCTTTCGATTGACAACCTCTCAAAGTTTAAACAGTCTTTAAACTAAGTGATTTTTGTTCATACTGTAATATACTCAATTCATACGGCTAATCGTGGGTGTAAAAACTCTCCCAATGCTTTTTGTTACATATGTGGTGACTTTGTAATCAAAAAACACCAAAAGCACATTACAGATTTTGTAAAAAAAGTATATTTCGCATATTTTGGTGTAGAAATGGGTAATTAAAAAAATGTTGGCTCCATCACAAAGTTTGTTATGTTTGTGTCGAGAATCTTCGGAAGTGGTTTAAGAAGGAGAAGAAAGCATTCAAATTTGCAGTACCTATGGTATGGAGAGAGCCTAAAAACAATTTGAACGATTGTTTTGTTTGCAGCATGGATGTTTCTGGGTATAATTCTAAAAATAAGAAAGTAATTCACCATACTAACCCTACTTCAGTCGATCGGCCGTTAGGGTACGGACCGGGATTGCTTGTCCCTATGCCACCCGAGTCTATTGACGTATTACAGTGCAGTCCTGAATCAAATGAAAGTGATACATGTGATGATGAGTTTCAAAGTTCTCCAGAGAATTTGAAACCACAATTGTTTACACACGCCGAGTTAAATGATTTAGTGAGGGATTTGGGTTTAACTGAGGAAAAAGCAGAACTAGGTTCTAGGCTCAAAGAAAAATATTTTTTGGAATCTGAAACATCGATTTACTACTTTTGGTCGAGAGATGCACAGTTGACTCAATTCTTTAAGCAGGAAGAATATTTGGTTTATTGTTATGATATTGACAGACTGATGGAAGAATTTGGTATCAAGTACAAGAAGGATGATTGGAGACTTTACAGCCTCATCAAAAACAAGATTGATGAGGCTATAACAAGGTAAGCTATCACATAATGGAAATACTAACGCTTCTTTGCCATATGAAGTAAACTTACGAAAACCTTACTCAAAATATAAGATACCTTATAAAATATTACAACAAATTAACAATATTGGATGCTGTGTGGGGATTTAAGAGTTATCTCCATGCTTCTTGGTCAACAGAAGGGATTTACTAAGTTTCCATGTTTTATATGTGAGTGGAACAGTAGAGCAAGAGATCACCATTGGCCCACGAAACAATGGACCGCAAGAAAACCTTTGACACCCGGCGAGAAAAACCTATTGCATAAAAATTTATTAGATCACACAAATATTATTCTACCAACAGTACGCATAAAATTGGGCTTCATGAAACAATTTGTGAAAGCCTTGCCAAAAGATGGTGGTGGTTTCAAATATTTTAGTAAAACGTTTCTTCATTTATCGGAAGATAAACTGAAAGAAGGAATTTTCGTTGGGCCTGATATTTGTAAATTAATGTTCGATTCCAATTTCGAAGCAACAATGAGTACAAAAGAAAAAGAAGCTTGGATATCATTTAAAGATTTGTTAATACATTTTGGGGTAATGTGAGAGCTCCATATTATGAAATTATCGTATCAACATGATTGAAAAACTTAGAAATCGTGGTTGTCTGATGAGATTCAAAATCCACTTCTTGCATAACCATCTTGAGTTTTTCCCTGAAACTTAGGCGATGTGAGTGAACAGCAAGGGGAATGGTTTCATCGAGACATAAAAGAGATGGAGAAACGATACCAAGGACGGTGGAATGTCAATATGATGGGTGATTCCTGTTGGTCTCTTCACAGAGAACAACAAAATGTATCACATCGAAGAAAAAGTATGCAAGAAATTTTAGAGAAAAGGGAGTGAAAATACAAACAAATAAGCACATGATATTCGCATCTTATTAATTCAATATTAATGACTGAGATTGAATTCTCGCTTAACTCTTGGTGAAACATATTCAAATATTAAATTAAATTAAACACTGGGTTTAATGTTTCGCGATTATATTTAACCATATCAGTTCGTCAACATGTTTCGAACGTGAGCTCATCTTCAAGACTGAGTCCTTCAAGACTTTCAGGCTCACGCTCGAAACATGTTGACTAGTTGATATTATTGAATATAATTGTGAAACATTGAGCCAAGTGTTCTATTCAATTCAATAAATAACATTCATTGTTATTCTAAGTGAAAATTGTAATCGAATGGAAAAAATGTGATTTTGAATTTTTTTTATCAAATTCCCTAATTTTTTGAATATATAATGGATGTCTTATTGTGAGAAAATTGTAAGTGATAAAAAAAAACTCAACCAAATACGTTTTCAGCACCCAAAAATATATAAGATTTAGGTAAATAGGTTTGAAAAGTTTTAACGAACATTTTTTTCGTTGGCCTGTGAATCATTGATTTCTGGAATTGAGCCTCTTGTTGTATGGTAATGAAAGTTGTTATTGTCGCTAGTTTCACAACCTGTGTCTCAAAGTGGACACATTTTCGAAACCCTCAATCGAAAAATAATTTTCATGATATTTCAGGTATTCGAGTTTCTGTTGCATCTACATAAAAACTTCGTATTGAAGAAGACAAAGTCACAACTCGGCGCTAAATAAATTCTATGAGGAAAATAGAATGAACCTTTCTGGTCCCACTTTGTCATCCCTTGGTAAATAACGTCACTGAGCATGCCGTCAAATTAATGTGAAACTTTTTGTCCAGTAGCCTTGTCCGTTATGCTCGGTCGGCTATATTTCTTATGCTTATCGTTCGTCTCGATCTAAATGGTCACAGAACCCCACACGTGTAATTTATTAAAAATTTAATCGATTTGGGGTATACGCTAGAAAAGGACTAATGGCAATATGTGTGGCCGATAGAATATAAGGGAAGTCTAGACTATTTCGACATTTTTATGGCACATCTTTATTAGTGAAATTTCATTTCCTAAATTCAGGGCAGCATTTTTACTGTCATATAAATATTTCAATCTTTTATAAGACTGAATAGGATAGGAATGAAAAGAAATGTGTGCTTTTGGAAATATTTATAAAAAAGAATTTCCGATACAATTTTCTCAACTTCAAATGCATGCGAGGAACAAATATAAATACCCTCAAATTTTCATGAGTTAAATTTTTTGAAAGTTATAAGATAAATAAGAGTGAAATAATGAAACAACAAAATAAAATGAAATATTTGGATAGGAAAAAACTAAGTTGTGAAATTATAACAAATTATTATCAACAACCAGTCTCTATAAAATTATAAATTAACACACTTGACTTAAGTTTCACTGAATATATTAAAAACTCTACATATGTTTCGGGTGGTTAACCCATTATTAAGAGTATACAATATTACAGTTATATTGTAAACTCTTGTATACTTGATAATGGGTTAACTACCCGAAACATATGTAGAGTTTTTAATATATTCAGTGAAACTTAAGTTAATTGCGTTAATTTATTATTCTATAGTTTTTAACATAATGTTTCACCAAAAGATAAGCGAAACCCCTGTCATTTATTGAAAAAACCAGTCTCTAGTGGCGACAAGCTGTTTCAATTTTATAAGCAAAAAAAAACACGTTCACCTAAAGACGCAGTGGACTCCTAGTTATTCGAAAAACGTTTTCTAGAGCATCGAATTTTTTGAATAATATAGTACTACATAAAATCCCCGAAAAAAAGGGTATTGTTGTGATTAAATAAGAAATGAAATGAAATGGGTGAAGGCATGGGTGTTTGTGCTTGTCCTGATTTAGGTAGTTTAAATAGTAATATATGCTGGGTAATGTACATTGATTACAAGCCCAATTTCTGTTCGGAACCGACGTTAACCTGTAGGTCCACTGAATTAAGAAAAAAGAAAGGAAATGAAGTTCAAATTGAGACAAATTACAGGCCGATATAATTAGATTGTATCTCAACTTCATACTTCATAGGTTTGTCGGATTAGAAAATTGAACAACATAAAAGATAGCAGACGTTATATGTAGTAAGAAAATATATTCCCTACAAACATATGTACGTTGGGAAATATGTAATCGAAACTATGAATAATTAATTTGATCAATTAATGTATGAAATATCAAAAGTGGATTTCGTAGTAAAATGAATATTTATTAAAATTATATTTTGTGTTCCTAACTTCATTTAACAGGGATAGGCATGTCGAAATACGGGGGGTTCCGATAAGATATGAGCCGGATTACCAGGGGTTCACGCAAAACGCGTAATGCAAGTTGATACACGCAGATAAAAAATGAAGTACCACAAGACACGTGGTACTCCCTCACATCGCTAAATGAACAGGCATGCAATGTAACGTTTCACCATAACACGACCATTTAAACCAAAATCCTCATCAAAAACATATCAAAAGTTGGCGACATAAAAGTCGAAACTGCCTAAAAAAAAGATTCGAGACGTACTGAAAATCTAATGTTGAAGTCCATAGGTATGGTTTTTCGACAGTGTAGTCAATGTTTAGATATCGTTAGTCCGAAGATTTGTGTTGAATTAGGAAGTGTTAAGAACACTGAAGCTTTGTTCCTTTTTCTGAATAATGGTGCTCATCATGCAGAATCGCTAGATATTGCACCTATCAAAGGTTTGAGAAATACATCCGAAGTCTTTCAAGTTCAGTGGTAAATGAATGATTCTCTGAGAATCATTCAAATCTTTCAGAAATTTTTAATTTCGTAGTTGTTGTTAACATGGTCATGATACATTAGTAGTAGATGAGTACATATAACAGAATGAATAGCAGATGAACTATGCAAAAGGAATAGTTAGTAACGGCTTAATATGCACAGTAAATCTATCTTTAAAATCTATTTTCCATCTTAAACGCTCAGTAGCCGAATGGTTATTGTGGATATACAGGTTCAACTTCCAATCTGTTTTTGTGTTTTCGTAATCGGTGTTAAACTGTTGACCCAAATATCAGAGTTATATAGGTTTCTGATCTTCGCTTTTTGAATACAAATAATAATTGTAATGATTATGGGTCCATATTGAATACAAACAGCAATATTTTAACAATAAAGATGGAACTTCGCAGTATATTTCAATAAAATCAACGAGCTATATGTTTAGTTATCAACAAATCTTTGTAACAACGAATTAGCTCAGTTCCAGAACTCGAAATATTTAATTCAATAAAAGTATTTTTGATTAGTTATAAATTTCTTTGATCGACTGAAAACATTTCGAGAGGAACTGTTTTAAAATATGAAAACAATATAAAGGGAAATGAACAGGTAGATTTCCATTCATTCTCTCTACTTACATACATCCATTGTGAAGATATAAATTTGTTGTACGTTCCTTATTGCATTTTAGTCTTGAAAATGAGCTAACGCTCGAAACATGTTGACTAATTCATGTTGTTAAATATAATCGTGAAACAGTAAGCCAAGAACTCAATTTAATTTAATATAAAGCGATTGCGATTGAATATATAACTCAAATTCAAACACTTGAACTTATGATTTACACTTTATTCACTACATAACATGACGCGTTTCGTCGTTACAAACGACTTCTTCAGATATTTACAGAATGATGTAACATTACTTACATTACTTTACAAGCTTACATTATTCTGTTATCATCTGAAGAAGTCGTTTGTAACGACGAAACGCGTCATGCTATGTAGTGAATAAAGCGTAAATCATAAGTTCAAGTGTTTGAATTTATTCATATATCCAATTATAATGGATTTACATCAAGTAGACGCCAACACTATTAAATATTTAAAGGTATTTCATTTCTTTTTGCCTAAATAAATTGAAATCTATGATCACAGAACTATAAGCAATAAACACAATCAATACAGCTTGCAAGACTAGTAAATTGTAGTGACATAATGTCCAACCAAACCACAATTTAAATCGAAATGGAAACAGACCAAAACTTTAACAGATTCTTCGATTGAAAACTTGGAAGAATTCAAAAGTTTAATGGCTCCACCTCTTTAAATTGAATAAACACGAAACTGACAACTTAACACGTATTCCAGTACCCGAGTAGCGTATTTCGAAAGCAAATTCAGAATAGAAAGAAACGAAGTTATCAAAATATCCCCGAATAAAAGAATATTGCCGACATTGTATAATAAATTAGCTGAAAAAGTATTTTATTCTTATAGCAAGTTTTTCATTGAAGCTGATACTTAGGAAAATCATGTCTATCCTATGATGGAGACGATGAAAAGAGCATTGAAAATGAAATGTTAGCATGCGAAGAAAATGCAATAATACCTGCAGTCATGCAACTGAACCAAAAATCTTTTACACTGAACATCAAACATAAATAGCTTGAGCATGAACGAAAAATGAAAATATATAATTTTATTGGGAATACAAAGAAATGAAAAATTGAATTCTATTTAAAACAAGGACAAAGCATTTCACCAGAAAATAACGCATCTAGTTTCGACTCTATTCACTACTGAAAATTTCGAATAATATAAATTTGGAAAACTAATCGACAACTTATATGAGTACAGTTTGAAAGAAATATTTTGTCGTTGCGTTTTGCTCTTCCGTTCTTCTTGTTTATTTAGTATTTGAATACAATAATTAATATTATTGTTAATATTATTTTGTATGCTATCGAATAAAATTAACAAATGGTGAATTTGGAGAAACATAGAACATTTTGTTGAATAAAAAAACTCATAGGTAACCAATTCATCAGTTATGTTGAATTTTTTTATACATATTCAATTTTTTATATCAACAACATTTAAAAGCTGTACTTATTAACATTTTCCAATTTTTTTCACAGTAGTTTTCTTTATTGTTCTTGATTTTTTTGTACCTTTCTTCGGAGCTGGTTTGGTTTTTGGTTTAACAACATTGTTATTTGCAGAAATTGCCTTTGCTGCATCTCCTTTCTCATTCATTTTTCAGGAATCAGTCTTATTTTTGCCTTGGGTTTGTGTCTCACTCTTATTTAAGGGATTAAGATTCTCCGATCCGAAAATTTTTATGAGCATATCTCTTAGAACATCGATTCGATTGTGCTCAGCGATTTTGATTTCCGCTTCAGCATCCTTTGTATCAGGATTATGGAAATTTTCGTATAGGTTGTAGAGTTTCCTTTCAGGATCGTCCATTTTGTCCATTTTGGAAGGAGGCGAAAGCTGCCGCTGCTGAGAAGATTTCGATTTTTTCGATTTCGTCACTTTCTTCGGTTTCTTGACTAATTTCGGTTTCTGCGAGGATTCTGATGGCGGAGGGAGCTTAGTAGTTTCCATGTTCAGATTGTTAGATGTAGGTAGACCTGGCTGAACTAGTGGATTCTAGTCAAAAGTGAATTTATATAAACATCTCGATTAATAAACAATCAAAACCTCTTTCAGTCCGTGATCGCTACAAAATCAAAAAGACACAATCACATATTCATGGCTGATTGAAAAGGAGTAGAATTCGAATATATTGAACTGAAAAAAGATGAGAATAGAACCTATCCAATAAAAACTCTTGGCTCAGTTTCACAAAATTGTATCAAATGTCTGACAATTGTATCGGGGTGTTATTTTCAAGAGTTAAATTGTTATATCCAGTATCACTTCTGCAAATAGGGTGGTAACACCCTCAAACAATTGTCAAGCAAGTATGTAATTTGATTTTGTGAAACTGAGCCGAGTGTTTTTCATTCAATATGTTGAACGATGTTTCACTAATAGGTCAGAAAATATTCAATAAATTTTTGTCGATAATGAAATATCTACATGTGATATAACGTTCGTACATTTCCATATCGACAAATTATATACAGTATGATCTTGAAGAGTGTAGTTTAATGGAGCACATGAACATTTCAACAGCTCATAAATTCTTCCGATTTCTCTATAAACTTTTGAACTGTATTAAGCTTTGGAAGAGGTAATCAATAATGAACTATAAATTAATGCTACCTACTTCTGGCTGCTCTACTTATTTTCGATTTATTCTGAAGTTTATCAAACGAATTAATTCATAAAGTTGATCGAATATTCGTTCATAATTTTTTTTAATTATTCAAGTGTTGGAGTTTACTTGATGTAAATCCATTATAATTGAATATAAACTTAAATTCAAACATTGAATTTATTAATTGAACTTATGATTAACAATTTATTCACTAAATAACATGACGAGTTTCGTCGTTACAAACGACTTCTTCAGATGCTTAGAGAATAATTTATTCTATAAGCATCTGAAGAAGTCGAGAAACCTCTTCAGATCATTACAGAATAATTTATTCTGTATATCTGAAGAATAGCATCTGAAGAAGTCGAGAAACTTCTTCAGATCATTACAGAATAATTTATTCTGTAAGCATCTGAAGAAGTCGTTTGTAACGACGAAACGCGTCATGCTATGTAGTGAATAAAGTGTAAATCATAAGTTCAAGTTCAAGTGTTTGAATTTAAGTTTATATTCGTTCATAAATTGGTGAACCATATGATAATAATAATGATAATAATAACTATATTTATTGTGAAACATAGCTTATATTGTATATATCACATTTATTCAATTTATATAGTAATTACAAATGAAAAGAATTGGAACAAAAATATTGCTTCAATTTCATATCAAATTCACAATGGTAATCAACCACATCTGAGAAGAGAAGAACGAGCTTGAGAATGTTGAACCTTCAAGACAATTACACCATGTGAAGTATAGTCGTAGGATAACCATGAACAAACATAATAAAAAGCAAAATGATTCGTACATTATTGTCTACATTCGAATCAATAAAGCAGTCTGTTACATTATAGTATGACCTTGTTATCAGCAAAGATTTAACTCTTTTCTTAAACAAATGAGGTATCAGTACTTTCAAATTCAACGGTAATGGGGTTGAGGATCTTAATACTCTGATAATAAAGTAATGATACTCAATATCAGCTGTTTTATGCTTGGAAATAAGTATTACGTCATTGTTCCTTGTTGAATAATCATGATTACTATTCCATTTAATCCTATCCTCATTTTCTTTAACATATAGTACAAAATATAAATAAAATAACTCGAATATGGTTCAATGCATTGAATAAAAAACACTCCCTTCTGTTATAAACACTCATTGTACTCACAGTATATTGTTGTATATATAAACTCAGTATCAGTTAAACCTTCGAAAATTGAGTAAAATCTCCAATTTTCCAGCAGCAATATAATTCAGTGAATCTGAGTCAAATTTTCATTTTCAATATATGAATTAAGGAGTAATTGTTGAACATCCATTTGAAGTTATGGGACGAAAATGAAATGAAGTAATCCACACGTTACATCATATTAAATACGATCACGAGTTCGAAATTCTTCACGTCAAAATTCCAAACTTGCGCTGTTTCGTCGCATAGAATACTCATAAATCTCGGAAAAGAGACTTTACATTACATTTCCCGAATGAAATCCCGTATTTTTATTTTTTCCCGCCACAATAAAAATATTTTATGCATGTAGGTGTGTATATAAGATAAATATTCGGCTTTCATGTTCTGAATACAGGTCACGTTCGTCTTTTGACTAGGTATTCGAAAATGGACAGTTTTACTGAAAAACGGAATACATGTTTATAATAACAAGTATGTTCTTGCTACTCTGCGAAACGTTCTATCCTACTTCTTCGGTCGAGAGCACCACCTTCATAAATCGTTTATTTATGACAGAATAATATAGACCTGTCACCATATATATTACACCTACCAATATCTTATACATGGTTGCATGTTGTATTTTTGCCATGAAAACGTTCATGAAATTTCGAGTTGTTGAGAATTAAATAGGAAGGCTATTCAGAGAGCTGTTTCACCAGAAAATTGGTGTATGTATTTATAATTTTCATTTTGTACTTCCTTCAATTACGACCTAACAGAAAATGTGTTACAGAGAGAAATTTTCATATCACTAGTCATAACAAGTTCATGTTATATATGACGTACATAATGTTAATTAATTTTCTAGATCTCAAAATAGTGAGAATACACTATAAATGTGTTATTTCGGTTTTTCGAATATGGTAATATACAACTCTTCTTTTACCCATATTCACACAAAATACTTTTTTCACAGCACGATATTAACTAATATTCCATTATAAAAAAAAAAAATTTCAATGATAATCAAACAGATTGTAATTTTAACTAAGAATTATTGAAAGATCTAATCGATAAAATTCGTCATGAAAACTTAATCAAAATGTCATTCAAAACTATCAGTTTTTTCTCATTTTCAAGAGGAAAAAAAACACAATAGGCTTAGATGATTTCGGAACAAGCAGTCATAAAATCTCATCTTCGCTACAAAGTTCCAATTTCAATATATTATTTCGGAAAAAATAAAAGTCTTTTATTACACATCAAAAACCAATATTCAAACACCCAATGGATCTGACGTTCGTCAGTTGAATTGTGGCGCATATTTAGGTATATATAAGAAAATTTAGAAATTAATATTGGGAAATATGCATGAAAATTGCATTTTTAATATTTCAGTTTATTATTATCATTGTTCTATGGACGGAGGTCAGATACCCATAAAGTTCCGTTGGACCTATAACCCTCATTCCATACTCTATTCCATGGTTGAAAATAAGAGGTTGATGTTATAACATCCTCACGTTGTGCATTTCATGATTATTTATGATTGATACTATAATAGCGTTTCCCAAAACTAATTTCCGCCTTCTATGGTCAACATAGCGAAGTTGAAAAATAATATACGATAGTTTCATATATTACTTCCAACAGATTCACATTCAATTACAGAAGAAACTGGATCAATCAATGAAAGAACCAAATATGGAGAAAAAAAATACATAAGTAAGTCCCAGAGCGATTGATTAATGTACATATCAAAAATAGAATGAGAAGGAAATTGAATAACATAACATAGAAATACGGAATATATAATGAGCAAGTGCAAAAAGAAATGAACTAAAAATCAAGATTATTCCCGATAACAGACTGTGAAATCAAAAAATTGCATTTTGAATTGGCGTTTTCTTGAAGTCATTCAATGGATATTTTTCATTTAATGACAGTGAATCACAGAACAATATAATTAATCAGTAATTCACTATCATTCAATGGAAACTATTTATTATAGTTATGTAGCAAATCTAACAATGAAATTTTACATTTTTGAGTCAGTACTACTCAGAATCTTGGTTTTCATTTGAAATCAACCAAACGGAAAACTTTCAAGAAAATACATATAACTCGTAAAGAAACTAATTGCAGTCTGACATTAATTTTTACTCAATACTTCGCCATTTCGGTTTTCTGTGAATTTCCTTGAAAATTAAACATTCTGAAATGAAAAAGTTATGATATATGTTCACTTTTCGTCATTTACATATATGATAAACGAGGTAGCTCAAATAAGATATGGTTTTTCTTTCCATAATCACGCAATTGATATATGGCCGTCCGTTATTACATATTTTCTAGATCTTTTCTAATAAAATGATTGAGGAAGTGATGTAGTCTAATATATACAAGTGCGGAGGTTATGAAGAAAAGCAGAGGAGACGGCACAAGATTTGTCTCAGAATATTTTATGACTGACATATTTCATTTAGAATTTGGCGTGTATTTTATTACCAATGCATTAAAATGATCCAAGAATCTCAAGTCATTTAATATTATTAGATTTGATTTGGGAAGTGTCAACTCAATGTAACAACAAGGATAATTTTTACGTTTCAGATAAATGATTGAGACCTCATGATTGGCTACTTGAGTTTCAGATATTGCATTATATTGGCATCTACTTGGTGAAATTCCATTTTTGTCTATGACCGTCACCCATCTGGCAGCAGATGAGACCTTTTTTTATTGATTTTACTGATTTATAAACACGACTATGATAGCTTGCTCACCGAAAATTGTTCATGGAAAGTTTTATTTCAATTATTTTCAATGAATTATTTTTCTTCACTCTCTAAGTCCAAGCAGATTAAAATAACTTCACTGAAATGATATAGCTAATGAAAATTACCCGTGAACAACCAGAAGAAAAAGTTTTTCCCGGAACTCCGGCAAGAATACTTTACTAGGTTTTTTGCTAGCACTTCTACTATTATTTTGATAATTGAATTATCTTTCTTTTTAAGTAATTTTTATTATATAGCCAAATATAGCCATGAAAAATTTTCGGTAGGCAAGCTATCATAGTTTTGTTTCTATATCGTGATATTTTATGAAAAAAATGTATTATATGGTTATCAGTTGGGTGAAGGTCGAACTTGAATTTATCTTACATTTTATTACTTGAGTTTCAATATTCGAATTTCACTTTTATCGAGTCTCATTCAACTTCAAAATTATTAAATTCTGTATAGTTTTTCAATATGTGCAAGGAAATATCTTCTTTTATTTAGGTAGAGTTCCGTTTCAATATGATAAAATTACCCGACAATCAAATCTTTTACGGTAATTGAAGATATAATAATATTGATGTCTCAGATAATATGTCATTATCAGTTATTGAACCCCCATATTCATACGTCATATTTCAACGTCAGTAACATTCATACAATGTGTCATAATATTCCTTTTCGAAATTTTCATTTTCTGGTATCTGTACCTGTTAAGTTAGCAAGAATTTTATATGTTCTGCTAAACTACTGTTGGCAGTTGAGTTGTCTTAATCTAGGTTTTTTTTTTGATAAAATTATTTTTTATCGCAGATGTATACCTACATAATTCGGTGTTTGTTTATCTTTAATTTTTTTTATTGTTGATTTTTGTTAAATATATTTAAGTATTCTATGGTCCTCATCCAAGTTAGTCATAGAACGTACCTGGTATTTTCTGTGAAAATAGCTATAAGTATTGACTTTGTAAAATTACACATAGTATTAATCCAGCATTTGATAAAGAATTAGTACTTCGAAACGTCGTTATGCGTATTTTATATTAAATTATGAGAAAATTCTAAATATTGTTTTATTATGGATATTAATTTTCTCCATCGGCCTCATCAATTATCAGTTTGTTTATTCTTCTTCGTTCGTGAAAATCGTGGAAAATTATGCTGATGAATCACAAAATGCTTTCTTTTCATCACTTCGTTTTCATATTTTCTTTTTATTTAGTGTTGTCCAAATTCATATTCTTACCCGAAAAAGATTTTTTTGAATCAGAGTTGACTATATTACGAACTTTCCTTCGTTTCCTCGAACGTGAAGGGAATTACAGAGTTCGTAATAAAAGTAACTGAAGCGAATGCAAAGTTGATTCTCAACATCTGGAACAAAGTGGACACAATTAACTTAGGATCTCAGCACTAGAAGTTAATGAAGTTGTTGGCCCCAAGAAAGTTAACAAACAGACACAAACGAAGTAGTTTTGTATCTTCGCTTCACCCACATGTTTTGCACGCTTATTTGATGAATCAAGGTTCATTGTAGTCTCTAGAGTAAGGCTGAAATGAAGAAACACGAAGATTTTGATGATATGTTCAATTCGATATAATATTAAAGTCATGTAATCTACACACTAGGTATTATCTTGATGTACTGTATAGGTTCGAAATACCTGAACGTAATGAAAACATACAGAGCGAATAAAATTCTCTCAAGAAAATGATACGTTACAACAATGAAAGCCGAAATCTGCAATGAACTTAAATAAGTAAAATGAAAGTGAGGTGAATTCTTATATATATATATATATATATATATATATATATATATATATATATATATATATATCTTGAAATTGATTTATTGCCTGTTTGAGGTATTTATTTTGAAAGTTTTTAGCATTAACAGGCTTTTTAATATGAAAAAGTTTATTTCTGTTGACGTTTCGTTGTTATATTATAACTTATTATATTATTAGTTTTGACAAAGTTGTAATATAACAACGAAACGTCAACAGAAATAAACTTTTTCATATTAAAAAAGCCTGTTAATGCTAAAAACTTTCAAAATAATATATATATATATATATATATATATATATATATATATATATATATATATATATATATATATATATATTCATAATTGATCATTGTAATTGTGATTGAATCAAATATTCTGGTTCATATTATCCTTGATGTTCTATTTCGTTCAGAATAATGTAACCATAATTTAAATAGTATAAATAACACATCTGATTTCTCTATTTATAACACATATTGTTTTTATGAAATCAAAAGTACCGGAAGGTCTCGCAATAATTCTGAGGTAGTGGGTAATAATTGGTTAGAGACTTCAAATCTCGAATGGTTCTTGTTCTTACCATTCCTGAAAACATGAAAAATCTACGAAGCAGTATGAAACAATAACGGGTTTAATAAAGTACATGATGAACTATATTGATAATTTCGTTTCGTAAATAAAGTACATAAATCATTTGAAAGTTAAATGAGAGTTTAAGTCTTCTTGGGTTATTTTTCTCCTGGATCGAAAACTGTATAGTTCAGAGCTTCTGTAAGCTCAATGTTTACGTATTTCGTTCTACCCAAACAGGACCTATGGAAATGTAAGGGACGACTTGGGGCAAGATATCGGATATGAATATATTCATATATAAGGTTGTCTGAGTTTTTGGTCGATATAAATATTGCAAACATAATATTATTGGTGAATAAAAATCTCGGAATATATGAACTATGCTCTTATCTTCTATTCTTCGCTATTTTAGAAGGAAAATTCTGCAGAAAATGCCTAGAAGTAGTTAACACAAGAATGGATATTGAATATTCGAAGTGTATTTGCATTTTGAGTGTTGTGTTTAGATTCTAAAACCCATCGAACACAACAACTGAAAACGTGGCATCAATATCAGAAAAATAGCATGGTGAATAAAACTTATAGAACTAGTTCCTATTGCGTTTTTACGATACCATCATTCATGTCATCTGAAAGACTGTAACACAGAAAAACCACCGTTTGAGCAAAATGAATTTCACATTCGATTTTCACAGTCAGTTCAAACAGCAATTGATGTAATGTATAGAAAATAGGGTGTTTATTTTAGAGATTTATTTTGAGAAGTCCTCGTATTCATGTGTAAAAATTAGTTACATACAATTGAATCAAACTCAAGAATTAATTTCACATTACAGCCTATCCAAAACTTTCATTCTGAATGAAAGAAACGTTTCGATTGACGAAGAAATATTTACTTCTTTTGTATTGTTAATCTGTTACATGCAGATGTAATCGATTGAATGAAAATTATATAAAATGCTTGTTGAAAATTGAATTGAAGAATTGCTAAAAATGAATGAACTCTCACTTGTTCAACTCTACACGGTAAAAATATTTTCACAAGTTCGAACATTATTTCCTTATATTTTCTTATTTTCGTGAAACATGGAATAACGAAAATGAGTTAATAATATTATTTCCATTAAGGTTTCGACTGAAAAATCCTTCATCATCTTCACTTGCATCAACTCTAAAAAACGTTCAATCACAAACTAATTTCAGGTTCACTCGATTCATAAAAATATTAGAAGACCAACGTGTTTTTTATTTAACGCACAAAATTGAAAGAAAAAAAAATATATCGAAATATTCGCGATATATTGATATTCGAAATTAAATTAACACTTAGTCATTCAAAGATATATGACGCGAAACAACTTTTTCAACATTATAATACATCAATGACATGTAGGTTTCGCTTGTCTCTTGGTGAAACATTATGTTAAAAACTATGAAATTAAAAATTAACACACTTGACTTAAGTTTCACTGAATATATGTTTCGGGTGTTCAACTCATGTAGTTCAAATATTCAGTAATATTGTATACTCTTGATAATGGGTTAACCACACGAAACAAATGTAGAGTTTTTAATATATTCAGGGAAACTTAAGTCAAGTGTGTTAATTTTGAATTTTATAGTTTTTATTATAATACACATTATGAAGATAATATTCGCACGTAGGTATTGAAGGAAAATGTTTTTTCAATGAACGAACACCTTTTAGAATCCACATAGTCCAGCAGCTCCTTGAAAAAAAAGGCTATCTCCACTTCTCATTACTATCTTATAGATATAAATTTGACATGTTCCGTTTTTGTAGTTAGTTTTAATGATGATATGACCGCACAATACATTCGTGAAACATCAAGCCAAGAGTTTCCCAAGGGGAAAGCAATAATTCAATCTCAGTTATAGATAAAGCACTTCATTAACAAGTGTAAGACAATATAAAGTTGATCGAGCTTTTGCCACACATTGCATGTATCCCCAATTCCCTTATTTTGTTTACAATAAAGTACTATCACTCTGTGTATAAGTAATGTTTGCATCCTAAGGTTCATTTACAGAAGGATGTTCTGAATTAACCAACATAGGCCCGCTAGAAATTGTGGCACAACTTCAGATTTCCCGAGGGTGCAATGACATGGCTTTGCTTTACCGAAACTAATTGTGAGTTTTAACAAGTGAAAATGGTCTTTGGGGCGGATATTAAATTTAAGTTCTATACTTCATGTCCGTAGAAGGATGGGCTAAACGAGAATTCTCTTCGATCTAAGAAAATGTACATACTTTATAATACTGAAATTCGACAGTTTATGAAAATAATTATTAAATTCAATGGACGATGAATCTACTCTGTGAAAGTTCATATTTAAATGAGAGGTAATAATAAAAACCTGTCTTAAAATGACTGACTGAACAATTCTTTATTCGACTAGTTTCGCCTTTTACAGCATTATCAAGAATTACCCTCATTCATCACAAGTATCGGCCTCATCAATTATTAATTTGATTTAATCTGAATTCAAACTTAATTTAAACAATTATTCATAAAATTTAGTAAGAAACAAAACTGAACAATTGATTCCTTCCTATAGAACAAAAAAATCATGAACTGCCGTTCTATGAATAGAGCTTGAATAAAACTCAAATTTATTTCTATTTAATAGTGTTGGCGTTTACTTGATGTAAATCCATTATAATTCAATATAAACTAAATTCAAACACTTGAACTTATGATTTACACTTTATTGACTACATAGCATGACGCGTCTCGTCGTTACAAACGACTTCTTCAGATGCTTACACAAAAATTATTATTCTATAAGCTTATTATATAGCTTATTATATATTATATTAGGATTATTCCGTAAGCATCTGAAGAAGTCGTTTGTAACGACGAAACGCGTCATGCTATGTAGTTAATAAAGTGTAAATAATAAGTTCAAGTGTTTGAATTCAAATTTATATTCAATTAAATTTATTTCTTATGAGACTTATCGAATTTATATTCCTTAGGTACAATTTATGACTTTCTGGCAATGAACTGTAAAACTTGACGCTAAGATAAGTGAAATGTCTTTGTGTAGCCGCTTTTTTGAAAAATAGGGTTAATGAAGCTGATGCAACCCTGCTATGTGTGAGATGAGTGTGCTCGATATCCTGAAGTATTTCTTTATGATGGTAAGTATATATCAAACAACTGTACATATAAAGTTCTCTGATATATATATATATATATATATATATATATATATATATATATATATATATATATATATATATATATATATATATATATTTCTTGAAATTGATTTATTAGTTTTGACAAAGTTGTAATATAACAACGAAACGTCAACAAAAATAAAACTTTTTCATATAAAAAAAGCCTGTTATTGCTGAAAACTTTCAATATATATATATATATATATATATATATATATATATATATATATATATATATATTTATATATATATATATATATATATATATATATATATATATATATATATATATATATATATATATATATATATATGACTTTCAAACTTAAATTGTCAAAATTAATGGTGTGATATACATTGCAATCAGAGAGAGTTGAAATAATTTCCCAATTTTATGATGATAATGGTAGTAGATTGTGTTTGTGCAGTTGATTGTGTAGATCATATTTGCAAGGGAAAGAGCCCAATCAATCCATACATTCCGACTTGTTATTGACGGAATGTGTGCTATCGAAATACAGGGCATTATACGCAAGGCTCCTTGATTCATAAGAACGGGTAAGTAGAAATTACTCCACCAAGATCCGAAACTTCTGCGAAGTGGGAACAAAGTTTATATCGAAGGATGTTTGGCACCGGGTTAATCGCCAACTTTTGATCTATATTGACAGATCCGGTCTACCGACCGACTCCTGAATAACCGCCATTATCGTCTGTTCCAATGGCGGCGGCAGCTCCCCCCAAGATATTACCGAATATTTCGTAACCAAAGCAGGATCTTCCCAGTTAATATTAATCGACCCATTTACCGCTCCAGCGCACGGAATATTTGCAGCGTCCCGAGAACTGCTTCGTGGAAAGAAAGAGGAATAAATCTGAGCCACTTATCTGTGTTCCTTCTATTAGTCAATTTTCTTCTATCTCAATTAATGAATGAACAACGTCGAGACTACTAATTGTTTATTTATGAGTGGATCCTTCTACCGCCGAACAAGGCCCTTTTTAATGAGGTCAATTGGGAGAAGACAGCATGATTTGTTGGGTTCGTGTTTTAGGGCTTTACGCATCAACATTCCAAGTCTCTTGCGGAAAGTGCGTAAAACAACTCCTCGTGATATCATTACGATATGATTTATGTAACTATCATACAGTGACAATAAAGCAGGTTTACCAACCATTCCGCAGTGCGTCATATCTTGAGATAAACGAAAATAATGGAAATGGATTGACGAATGACCCAAAAGGTTTTATGTTATACATTATTATAATAATGATAATAATAATAAGTTCTTTATTCTCAACAGGTATAACACCAAATTACAGAAAATAATAACAATGCTGAATACATAACTTAATAATTAAAAAAAGATTCAACAAAGAGCTCAATAAATTCTAAAAAAATTGTAACTTATAACTACATTATAGCATCAAACGCAATATTACAAAGAACTCAATCTAAATCAATTCATTTTAGTCAATTTTCTTTGTTCACGTAACTCCTGATAATAAAGTCTATGGAGCCAAAGTGAATGTCACAATTATTGGCAACTCTATTGAATGCAGACTCCATAAACCAAATGGAGGATTGTATTAGGGAGTTGGTCCTCGGAGTCTCTAGGTGGAATAATTCTGTATTACGAGAATTTTGCCTAGGAGAACGAAATTTTAAAACGGACAAGAGCGGAGGACAATCAATACTATTGTGCAGGAATTTGTACAAAAATTTGAGTGAAAAAGTTTCTTTCCTGCTCTGCAATGAGATTAAACTAAATCGACTCAATAATTCGTTATGATTGACCCCTCTCTGTGGATAAACTTCACCTTCCCTCCAAACTAAGACATTCGAGAACCTTCTCTGAATAACCGCACGATGGCGTTGATGGCAAGTATAAATGGGATGCAAGATCATGCTGCCATACTCCAACTTGCTACGGATTAGAGTATTAAATAGTCCTATGAATGTTGAGGAATTATTAATATATTTGCCATTACGTATAACGAATACATATATTTTCGCAGCAGATGAAATAAGTTTGGTGATGTGTGCGACAAAAGAAAGCTTCTGGTCGAAGAGTACACCAAGATCTCTTGCCTTATCAGAACGAGAAAGAACCTGACCACCGACTCTGTAATCACAGTCAATTCGGTCTCTCTTCCTTGTGAAAGAAACAACATTACAATTTGACACATTCAAACTCAAATAATTGTCCTCACACCAACTAGCAACATGGTCCTGCGCAAGCTGAAATTGAACACAGTTCTCCTGTGATCTAACTTCATGATATACTCGTAGTTTCAAATCGTATGCGAACATCAAATGTGGAGAGTGAATATTATCTAGCAGATCATTTACGGACAGAATAAATAACAGTGGTCCAATATCAGACCCCTGAGTTATTCCAGAGGTAGGTATGAACTCAGACGACTGTATAACCTCCAGCTGTACGAATTGACGTCGGTCAACCTGGTAAGAATGAAACAGGTTATCATAATATGTAGGTTTCAATAGATTCCTCATTCAACAAATGCGTAAATATTAAAATGCTAAATATTACTATCATCTTACGTGCATTTAGGCTTCAAATTGGATATCTGATAATCGGAACGACAAAAACTTGATAATGACAAACAAGTGTGAAACTCATTCACAGCAGTTTCTTTAGTGAAATTCAGCAAGGTACACGTTGATGATATATTCCTAATGTGAAATATGAAAAAAAGATTTGATTTTTGTTTATTATTTCAGAGACAATCCAAGAGATTTGCTGTGAAAGTAACTCCATGGGATATGCCATATTGTCGCAATATTGGTTATTTAGTTGATTCTTAAATATCCGAAATTTGTTGTACGGTAGGTGGAGAACTGAAATATCACATACCATACATGAAATAATCTACTCATTAGTAGATTATTTATAGATGTCATTCATTAATGAAATTTATACTAACAAAGATGAAATTTACTGAGAAAATGGAACAGTCAAAGTAATTATGAAGGTTATTGAGAGAAATAGCTAACATTTAAAGACTTTTGTCTGTTAACATTCCTAGAAAATGTATGCAGTATTGCTGTCAGAGTAATTATGAAGGTTATTGAGAGAAATAGACATTCAAAGACTATTGTCTGTTAACATTCCTAGAAAATGTATGCAGTATCGCAGTCATAGTAATTATGAAGATTATTGAGAGAAATAGACATTTACAGACTTTTGTCTGTTAACATTCCTAGAAAATGTATGCAGTATTGCAGTCAGAGTAATTATGAAGGTTATTGAGAGAAATAGACATTTAAATACTTTTGTCTGTTAACATTCCTAGAAAATGTATGCAGTATTGCAGTCAGAGTAATTATGAAGGTTATTGAGAGAAATAGACATTTAAAGACTTTTGTCTGTTAACATTCCTAGAAAATGTATGCAGTATTGCAGTCAGAGTAATTATGAAGGTTATTGAGAGAAATAGACATTTAAAGACTTTTGTCTGTTAACATTCCTAGAAAATGTATGCAGTATTGCAGTCAGAGTAATTATGAAGATTATTGAGAGAAATAGACATTTGAAGACTTTTGTCTGTTAACATTCCTAGAAAATGTATGCAGTATTGCAGTCAGAGTAATTATGAAGGTTATTGAGAGAAATAGACATTTAAAGACTATTGTCTGTTAACATTCCTAGAAAATGTATGCAGTATTGCAGTCAGAGTAATTATGAAGATTATTGAGAGAAATAGACATTTAAAGACTTTTGTCTGTTAACATTCCTAGAGAATGTATGCAGTATTGCACTCAGAGTAATTATGAAGGTTATTGAGAGAAATAGACATTTAAAGACTTTTGTCTGTTAACATTCCTAGAAAATGTATGCAGTATTGCAGTCAGAGTAATTATGAAGGTTATTGAGAGAAATAGACATTTAAAGACTTTTGTCTGTTTATTATTCCTAGAAAATGTATGCAAGTATTGCAGTTGTTATTAAGGATCACATTACTCGCGAAACTAAATTTTCATTTCGTAAAATGTTACTTCAGATCAGAAAAAACAAACTGCTTTCCTGCTCATATTTAGGAATTCTATATTCCTAAATACTAAGTGAGTACATATACAGTCAGGTAAACAGCAATGAATTGGACAACATTTGATGGATTTTGTCCACAAAAAAATTTCCCTGTTAACCTCCATAATCACAATACAGTCTTCAAATCACCAGTGAGTCGATTATATTGAAATAAAAGGCCTATTTTCAATCAGGACTTCATTAACCAATTTTGTTTGACTGAGAGTTTTTATTTGCTAACTGAAGTGGGTTTTTCGCGGTTAACTAGAAAATTCTGACACTTATTGGTCATTATATGGTCAAATATATTTTGTTGCTATGAGAAAAAGGACAGTTAGCAAATATCTGATCACTCTTTCAAGAGTAACCTGTAGTGTGGATCCGAATAAATCGAAATTATTGCTTGAATAAGAGAAAACAATACTTATTCGATACGTTTCCAGAATTCAACATGTTGAAACAGATCAGCAATGTGAATATTGTTTGATCTATAAAAGGAAACAGAAAGATTTGTTCTCAAATGACATACCGAATAGCAGAATTAAGTATCTTATGGAGAATCGTTCAAGAAGAGAACATAAGCGACGAAGTTGAGCAGTAATATGGGATTTCATATTTCGATGAAAATAATAAAATTTGTGCATAGTTCACAAATTGTATGAACAAGAATGGTATATTATCCATTTTATGGAAATACTTTTGTTTAATTATGTTCATTCTGAAAGCACTAAATCACATAGATGAAACTCAAAATTTTATTGAGTAACAAATAGTCTATATTGAGAAATAAAACTCAAAATCAATCAACATAATTGAAAAAAAATTATTAAAATTAGATAGAAATTGTATAATATATTGAATCATTTATTTATGGAAATTTAACAGTCGATATTCATTCACTCCGAGAATTTTTGAATTTTAATATACTATGCTTTTCACAGAGTGTAACACATGGCTATTATCAGTACCCCATTGACATGACAGATAGTACTTTAATTATTCCCAACTAGGGAATTTGAAACGCATCAATTCCTAATAGTGTTTGATTCACAAAGCATTCCGTTAAGACAGCTAAAGTCTAACTTTTTTGATATAAATGAAATTAGATCTATAGAATCCACTCTCATAAAATCAATACGAAACTTACGATAACTTAATTTAATTGTCTCTATAGACAGCTTCATAACAGAAAATTATTTTCTACCCTAATTACAGAATCAAGCTAGATTCCAACGCTTCTAATGTTCAAACAGGGTTTGAGATTCATTTTTCCTTGGCTGCATTTCATGATCTAGGTAACATCATGCGAGGTAGTCCAGTGCGTGGGTGAAAATTGATGCGTGTAGTGACAAGGAAAACCATCAGCACAGTTGCCTTCAGTCGACAATTCATGAAAACCGTGATGAACATTCAACGAGTCAAACGAGGGGCCATCCCACGCAATCTGCTATAACAGGACAACATTTTTTGTGGAAGAATGAATTTATTTCTATTATCTTCAGAAGAGACAACAGCTTTTTGAGGTTGAATTGAATAACGCACATTTAATGTATTCATGAGGGGAAATATCAACTAATTATCAAGTTCCAGAAATTTGATTTTCGCTTATAAACTGATAATTTATTCTGTGTAAATAAGAATACTCAAATGAAATTTCAGTTTGGTTATAAAATGGCGAATGCGCCGAGAAAATGAAGAAATTGGCAGCCTAAAGCAATAATATCATTCTATTATTTGCACGCTAAAACAGAATAAAACGTGGTATCTGTATTCACGAATAAAAATTCGTATCTGTATTCACTTAGTATAATTATGACGTATTGTTATATTTTATTGCTTTTAAAAGTGTTTCAACTAACTTTAATGAAGTTATTACACCTTATTACACAGTCAAAACGTCTAAAGGTAATGATTCGACTCACATCAGAACGTAGTGATTGAATTGAAATATCATTTCGTTGAATAAACCGGGGGCTATTGTTTAGTTAACTGAATTTTTTTCGTGGAATAAACCTTTGTATTTCAAATTATACATTTATAAAGATGATTGATAATCTGCTGATCTCTTGACGAGATATTGTTTGTGTCACAGAATTGTATTATTTGCTTGATAATTGCTCCGGAGCGATACCCCATTTTCAAAATTTAAACTGATATGTTTCTTATATGAACTCAACGATAGAATTTTTATTGTTCATCAACTTCAAAATAGTTCGGTTGTAAGTTATTTCTAGAAAAGAAAAATATGATACACAGATTCATTTTCTCTGAAGCCCATATTCCTGAAACTCGTTAATTGTCTGTTTATCACATGAGGGTGGAAATTCCCGTTTCGGTTCTATTCCACCGCATATTTATCCACTCGTGTATTTTGGCACACAAAATTCTCCCGCATTCCGCTGCTGAAGGAGATGGGAAATTATGCTTCTACGTATTCGAAATGCTCGTACATACATGGGAAATCTCTAAATTGCTTTTAATAGTTTGAACAAATCTTCGAATAAAATTGAACCAGCACTACCTCGTGATTCCAGACATAGAGTAAATTGAATTAGAACAGAAATATTCACACAATTCAATAATAATTTTGCAGGTTACAGCATACCCGTATGGTAAACTTCACACGATTCAAATGCGTAAATTTGGTTAGATGTTTGGCAGCTTAAATTGGAAAGCGACAGGGGTATTTACCCTTATTTAACGTTCATTCTGTGCACATAGGTATCAAAAGTGAATATTAAGCATTTCACGTCTTAGAAAAGGACCCATTATGCTTATCAAATTTATGCTTTTCATGAAATAAATTGGAATTATTATTGGTTATCGATTTTCAATTTCATAAAAATTTTCATTGATTCATTTTCCTAGAGAAGTAGTTATGTAATGGTGTTTCATTATGATCATTGAGATATTGCATTTTAATCAAGTAGATAACATATTTGAAATTAATTTATAGCTCTTAATTTCTTCTTGGTTCAATTGTGTTGAAGACTTTCGTTGAGCCTTCGAAAGGAACAAGCAACTGAGTACTTATCATCATTGCCAAACTTTCAACGAAAATTCGATTCTGGATTATTTGAAATGTTTATGATTGTTGATTATTGGAATTGTGTTTATCGAAAACCTCTCTATTGATTGGTTTCTCAACTGAAACCACCATCGAGAACATTTATTGATTTTTGATGCTTTGCATAGTTATGTTTCTTCAAAGAGCTCGTTTCTTCGAAAAACTGCTCGAATATTGTTGGGAGCGATTTAATACAATATAATTTAATTACGGTAAGAATATTTTTTTTGCTTCATATAAATTCTTGTAGCCCCACAGACTGGCATCGCCAAAGTGGGCAATAATTTACTTTATTTTGTTTGTGTTATATATGTTACAATGAAGAAAAAGAACACACAAAACCAATTGTATAAAACGTGAGTGACATTGGCGTTTGAAAAATAACCGTAACATTGATATGGGAAGCAAAAAAATAATACTTTCTCCAACAAAGAATATAAATTATACTTCTGTCAAATAACAATTTCTCAACAAAGAATTTGAATTATATTTCTGTCATAATGGACAAAAATGGGCCCACAGGAATCTCATGAACTGAAGAATTAAAGGAAAAGGAAATTGTAAGGACGAAAATTTTGAAGTCACGCGTTTCAGATGAAAACGAGAAACTGTATAAGACAAAAATTGTTGCAATTTATTGGCTGCGACTAGCACTATAGTGAAGGAAAGTTGAAATGTTTTTACATATTGAAACAAATATGCATGACGCACATTTTCATTCGATATATTTCAAAAACCAAAGAGATATCCCAGTAACAATTACTTATACATGATATAGAATTCTCAGAATAAGGAGTCCCAGGAAGGAGGAAAATCAATCACAGGAATACAGTCTAGAACATGAGAACAAAAGAGAAAATGACTGATGATTGTTCCATTCGTTTCAGATAATATAGAAGTATTTGTTCTCTGTATATTCAATTAGTTGTCAATGAACATCGGAAGAAGTAGTACTTCAACGTGAGCATCACGTGTATTTTTGTTTGTTATACTAGAACAATTCCAACTTTGTCTACTAAGAACAGGAATTAGCCTTATCATTTATCAATTTGAGACTAGAGTCTTGGATACATCAACCATTGCTCCTACTTGTACTATATTGTCCAATCATTAACTGATTAATTATGCAATAAGTTGGCATTTCCATACAATTAATCGTCATGTTACCTCTGTGTTTTTTCTTGTTCAGTAAACGTACAGCAATATCGATCCCATCCTACCGTTAAAATCGAAAATAACTCAGCATGAGCTATTGGACACAATAAGGTGAGTAATAAATATGGGTAATCTCAGAGTTACAAAAACAACGTAAAAGAGCTATTTCAATTTTTCCAACAATGTATCAGAATTTAATTATCGAACATTTGCTTGTTCAACCCGAAGAAGAAAATAAAATCATTCTGCTTGAATTGAATTAGCTTTTATCTTCCAGTTAAGGATTATAAAAGACGTAGTAGATTAAATTCAGAGTTTAAAAGCGGCAAACCTCGAAAGCAATGAAAACGGACCTTTTGTGTAGAACTCCCGAAGTCAACTGCGTTATAGATTTGCAATAGAAGTGGAAAAGTTTCAGTCAGCTATAAATGTTATGGTCACTTGTAAGAACTAACAATGTCGCAAAAAAGGAGGGAGTGTGTTTTATGAGTTACGAGGCGGCCAACTCTGGAACTTTTCCTATTTTTTATAAAAAAGTATCTATCGACGATGATTTGTGTAGCATGAAATGGCTACGACAACAACAATTTTAGTGTTTTACTTTATGGAATGAGAAAGTTGCATTCACTTCAGACAAGCTTTATTTATTACCTTTTATATGTTTGACGTTGCTCATAATATATGTTTTAATGCAATTTTATTCGAACGAAATATATATTTTTTGAAGGATCATAGTAACTCTGAAGGTAAGTCTTAAACTTTGATTTACTTGATATCACTGTCACGTGACCGCCACTTTATCATTAGGAGGACAAAAAACAAGTTTTCGAACTTTTTTAGAGGTTCTCCACTTTCAGATTTCGCACTATTCAATTTGTTAATAAGACTATGCCTGTTTATAATATAGTCGAATATATATATATATATATATATATATAACTTTTGAAAAAATATATATAAATAGTATATAATTAAAAACCATAAGTGAATTTAAAAAAATCAGAATTAAAACAAAAAATGGCTGGAAAATACACGTAGATTCTACTTGAAAATAAACTAAAATAAAGCATAGACAACATAGCATGACGCGTTTCGTCGTTACAAGCGACTTCTTCAGAAGCTAACAGAATACTTCTTCAAAACGAAGCAGTCGCTTGTAACGACGAAACACGTCATACTATGTTGTCAATGAAGTGTAAATCAAAGTTCAAGTGTTTGAATTTTAGTTTATATTCAATTATAATGGATTTCCATCAAGTAATGATATTTTTGAATTTTAAATCAATTTTCAATTTAAAATAATATTTTTAGTAACCATATTTATTCATTATGTATCTTCATGTAATTGGGTAGTTACCTGTTGAAAATATATGCATATGCTTATTAAAAAGTAAACGCCAACACTATTAAATAAAAAAAACGTAGAATCTACATTTATGAATTGGTAAATTCTTAAATGTAATTTCAAACATTGAAATTATTCTTGTTCTTGGCATTCGCTACTTTTGTTTCATTGTGGATTTCAACAATTTCAAGCACCAGATTATGCAGTTCATAATAAAGTTAATTATTAATTTAATAATTAGGTTTAGCTGACGTTAATATAACCATCAATAGAGCATGACACCATGTAGTTTATTGTATTTTCATTCAATAATTAGGTTAAGTTGATGTTAATATAACCATCAATAGAGCATGACACCATGTAGTTTATTGTATTTCTTATATGTGTATTGTTTCACTCACATTTGTATAATTGAATATTATTTACATTTATAGTAATAATAGGATAAAATTTGGAAAATATTTTGATTTGAGGAATTTTATAAATTATTTTTGAGTTAACCTGTGAAAGCATTACTTGTGAAATGTTATGATAGTAAACCCAGACCTTGAATAAAGATATGTTCCAATTATATGTGTGAGTGTTAGCAGTATAAGTAAGTATAAGTGAGTATAAGTAGAAGCAGTTTCAAGGTCTGCCTATATTTAAACTGAAATTTGAATTTGTTAGTAAATGACAGTATGTGAAAATTCAATAATCGAATCTCCTTTTTCCCTCACGCTGTAAATTTAAGTCTTGAAAATCTATTTATAAGTTTCGATAAAGATAGAATTTGAAGCGAAACTTGAACCTTGGTGAGAAATGAATTCTCTCATTTTAGCAGTTTGCTATTTGCCAAAATAAGTATAAATATATCACAAATCAATGAAAAATTATAATTTTTGATTTTTCCAATTTATTTCATTCGGAAATACCGCACTGAGCAACTTTAACCAATCACTGAATGGCAGAATACAATCAAATTTACAAGTTTTGTTTAATTACACTACAAACAGAACCAAAACTTCTGAACAATACATATGAACGATATTACTCTGTGGGCAAACTGAAATTGAAACTTATGCAATTGAAGTGCAACATTAGTACAAGCCAAAGGTGAATGAATAATTTTCGTGTTTCGCCAAGGTAATCTCGACAACACAGATTTATGAGGAAACGAAGAAAAGAACAATCAACAATAAAACTAATCAACTTATACAGGAACATAATTTCCAAATACTTCTTACGTGTTTCAAGTGATGGAACATTGAATCTGGTCGGATAACTTATGAGTTATACCTCGTTCTAGAATCTAGATGAATTCAGAGCAAAGGTTTAATCACTTCAAAAAATTTCCTTGAACAGGCTCATGATTTACACATGTAATATAACCGAAGTATTCTGGATTCCAAACGAATTCTCGAATTTGTATCGAATATTATATAGAAAAATGAACAAAATAAATATTCTGGATTAAATGGGACAAAGGCAGAAAATTTACGAGCTCAATAATGAATGATGAGCAGATTGGAAAATTCATCGACATAAGACAAGTTACAAATATGTAGTGAATTCGAGTAGCAAAAACAATAAAAAAACATAAAACGAATTACACACATTTAACGGGTGAGTTTTTAGGAGTTAAGTTTTTCAGGTTGGCGGCACTGGTTGATAATGGCATCCAAACGTCATCTGTTAAAGTGAAAAGTTTTAAGTATACTTTGCCATTTCATCATGGAAAGACTCACAGACGAGCAGCGATTGCAAATCGTTGAAATTTACTATCGAAATTCGAGCTCTGTGAAAAATGTGTATCGTTTGTTACGACCATATTATGGTAGTCATAAGCGATATGGTGAATCAACCATTCGTGCTGTTATCACAAAATTCGCACTAAGTTTACTTTGTTGGACATTAAACCATAGTCTCGCATGCGTACAGTGCGTACTGAAGAGAATATTGCAGCC
The DNA here is from genome assembly GCA_030704895.1 of Henosepilachna vigintioctopunctata. Lineage (NCBI taxonomy): Eukaryota > Metazoa > Arthropoda > Insecta > Coleoptera > Coccinellidae > Henosepilachna > Henosepilachna vigintioctopunctata. Next base: position 7,770,251 of record JARQZJ010000031.1, read on the forward strand.
GTAGCGTACAGTGTTAATGAGGATCGTGAAATGTCAATTCGTCGCCGTTCTCAACAATTGGGCATCTGTCAAATTTGACCTTCCGAATGGACCATTTGATACGTAGCTGCGGACAACATTTACATGAAGTTATCTTTAAAATGTAAATGGCAAAGGCCAAGTTATCAATTTCAATAAAAATTTTGAATATATGATGCAAATTGAGTGTTTTATTCGATTTAAAAAAAGGTACGCTTAAAAAATCAACCTATACTTAATTATTATAGTTAATTCAATTCGAAGAAAACCTAAACACATGTTAGGAATTGAATCGAATGAGACATTATCGACGATATAATTCACAATAGAAATTCAAAATATGTGAAGATATATCAAAAATTTAGGGGATTAAGTCTAGATATAAAATTCTCTAGTGATAATTACTTGCAGATTAAAATGAATTTTGTATTGAATTTTTCTTCGGAGGTCTTTTCATATCAGTAAGAAACCTTTGTTCCTCTGTCTACTCGTTCTCGTTCTTCTGTATTGCCGCCAATCCACCTTTTCGGAAATAACTGAAAGATCCATTTTGAGTTAAAGGCAGTACAAAGGAAAAGATGTCTGATGTGAAAGATTGTCGCATGCATAAAATCGGCGAGGCGGCAACGCAGCCACGCATTTTTACGGTGAGTTGACACGAACAATACGCCACGGAATGTCTTTGTGATATTTTCGATTCGGACGGCTGAGTTGCCGGCTGATGTTCAATTGACGAACGTCCCTGTGTAGCCTGGATCAATTATTCTGAGACCAAAGCGACTGAAGTATGTATCTATTGTACCGTGAATTTAGAAACATTAAGGCCGAAATTATTGGTGAACATTTTCAAATTAGCTAGCAATAATTCCATATAGGTATATACATATCTTCGAAGATAACGATTCATATTTCTGTGAGGCTACATGGTGAATATGAAATTCCTGCTACTCCTACGAAATTTGAGTTACTTACAGTAAACTGAATTAACGTGATGGATATCTTTGGGAGATAATTTCACATTTTTGTAGACGTGGATTATAAAACTACACATTTTTGGCACATTGATACGTTTAGACAGATTGTATATATGAGAAGGAAAATTACAGCGCTTGATTGAGGTCTACGAAAATTGTTTGATTGGCTACGGATATGTTATTGAGAGAACATGAAAAATCATGAAACATGATATTTCGAAGGTAGTGAGAAATTTTGTGGAATTCAGCGAAAAGTTCAAAATATTATCGATTAACTTCAGTTGTTTGAATTTCTCTTGATACGGAATCTGAAACGATTAATTAGAAACTGAAACAGAAAAAACGTTTGTGTCAAATCGATAGTTTCATTAATCGGCAGAATTTTTACCATAAAAAAAGTACAAATATAACATTTAAGTTCAAGTTTGCTTTTGAGTTCAAGCACTTTCAGTGGATTTGTGAGTGCATCTTTTCGACTCACAAACAAATCTGAATGATCGATCACAACATCATACTACTGAACATTTGGAACAGATCGTTTTGAATTCTAAATTTGAATAAAATTTCTACGAAAAATTTTATCGTAGCGGTTTTCATGTCGAACGAAAACATGTACTCACGGGACGTGATATTGGGACATCTGAAAAAGTTGCAAAGCGGAGAATCAAAAGTTTTCGTGAAAAAACTGGAATTGAAATTGACGAGTGTTCCTTTAGTCAACTGCAGTTATCAGTCCTTACATATCTGAATAGAGATATGAGGTGTTTTTCTGAGGTACAAATATATGAATATTTCTGAAGGAAGAAATATTTGTAATGCCCAATTCTTCTGATTCCTGTAAATCGGCGTGAAGGGATTCGTTGCTGAAAAGGCTACAATCTGCCTACTCCTTATCAGATATGAGAGATGTGTTGACGACTGATGCAAAACTGATTTCATTGAGAAAATACTCAGGAACTTATACATAAATTTACTCAAGCGATAAAATGAAGTTCAACAATTTTATGCGAGCATGGGGCACCGATGATATTCGTAATATTTGTGTTATTGAAATTGATAGCGAGATTATGAAAGATGATCGTTGTGTTCAAACATGAGCAACCATGTGTTTGAAAATGTGGAGTGCTATGGCCCCACAAGGAAATATCTCCTGACAAGGCCTCAATCTGCCTTCTCCTTGTCAGGGGTTGATAAGTTGCTGAGTGATGGGCAACCAATTTGAGGCCCAATTCTCCGATTCCTGGAAATCGGTATGAAAGGGTTTCGGTGCTGACAAGGCCTCAATCTGCCTACTCCTTGTCAGGTGAATGAGTTAACTACTGATGTAGAACTCATTTTATTAAGAAAATATTAACGTATTTATACATAAATTAAAACTGCTTACTCGCTAACATGAAGTTCATCACACTCATGCGAGTATGACGAACCTATGATATTCGCAATAGTTGCGTTAACCTACTTACTTATTGCCTAATGCATTATTGAAATCTTCAAGATTCTGAACACATGTGAATAGATAAGACCATAAGGAGGCCGATTTAATAGGAAGAATATAATTCAAATCTCAATAGTTAATTTCTAGTGCAAATGACTGATGCTAGACGGACCACTAGAGCTGAACTTCGAAATTATCAGAAGACCAAGACTAAACTCGATGTGGTTCAAATATGAGAAATCATTCTTGAGGGTAGTACAGAAATAACACAGGAAACCGATTCAAAAAGTGGAATAATGTGCTTGAAAAAGCAAAACGTAGGCCACCATGTAGATATATGGATAAGTGGACAGACCTGGAAGGTACAACTACTCTGAAATCATCAGAAGATCTAGGAAATATTCCTAAATGAAATGAAACTAGGCCATCAAGAGAAAATCAGAAATTCATACGAAAGCTACGCCAAGACTTTGCACCGGTCTAAGTATATAATTCGTGAAGTTGATGTTTTTGTGTGTTTAGCGTAGTATAATAACAAAATTCGAAAGTTGGTGTATTCGCTGTTTATGTCACATGTAGAATCTGATTTTGGTTGAAACTGTACAGTTTTTCTGAATGAAATGTCTTACAAAAACTTGGAAAAATGGAACAAATTGATACGAACTGTTAAAATTAATATAAATTCCTAATCATTTAATTCATAGCAAGCTTGCACAGTTCAAAGCCCAACCGAGCCACCTTAATCATTGGGGTAGTGCCGATTAATTCGATCTGCATTGCGTAATTAAGCTGGTCACGCATAATAATAAATGCAACAAGTTTATACCGTGGAGAAGCTGGCGTGAAATTTATTGTCACAGTTTCGGGTACCAACTGTAGAATTTATGAGCATAGTTTTCCTACAGAGTGTAACGAAATGGGTGGTTAATTAAATGGAGTTTTTCAACATAAAGACTTTTTCGACTTTAATTCGTAGTCGTCGTTTCTTTGCTGTCTGGTAGAACAAGGAAATTTCAAAATTGCAGAAAACTGATGTCAATGTATAGAAAAACTTCAATTTCTAAGACCATTATTTCAGACAAAATAATGGTCGAAGTGGTATTCAAGAGAAAATCGACAATTGATTTTATTGTAGAGCAGAATTCCAATTGACAAATACTAGAAATAATTTTTTCTGTTATATATTTTCTGAGCACATTGAAAAATTGAACTAATATTGAATTATCATCAGCTCGAAAGGAATCTCTAAATTTGAATCCGAAATCTGAATTCCAAATGATATGAACCGATTTTATTTATTCTCATTCTTCAGATCTTCCGAGATCGTTTAGCGAAATTTAAATCCAGGTTTATCCTCAAATGCATAATGTAGAATTTGATTATGAGTGTTCCTACTTATAGTCAGGTATCCAAAATATTCATTTCGATTCATATTTTCTGGTAATATATAATATATCTGAATTTATGAAAAACCATAGCAATTTCAGTGATTTGCGCAAAAGCAGCAGAAGCTATAGGATTAACAGAATGATAAAATTATTGATGAATCAACACAAAAACTACTCGTAAAAAATTGAAATTCATGAATAAGTTCATCTGAACTTTCAATTAGCATCTTAATTGAAAATTTGATTTATTCAAGTTGAACATTAGCTGCAATAAGAATGAATCGAAATGAAAACAACACACCTAAATTGAAATTCCGAAATAATAAATTTCTGGCAACCAGTTAAACCGAATAGCAATAAATATTTACTTATACCCATAGAGGGGCTTGTTTTATTAGTTTTTTATCACAGGCGAGTCCATTTCGAATTCAATTTCCATGTTCATTCATTATTCACGCTGATTATATGAATGAAGATGATACACCGAAATGATTTTTTTAATTATTTGAGTTGATTTGAAGGGGAAATTGAAAAGGATAGGCAGCATATTCCACCCTTTCGATATTTTTTCAAATATAGGAATTGTGTATGGAGATATTATAATTGAATTAGGTTGGGAGATTTCTCAAAGTATTGAATTGAGACGAAGAAAAAGTTGAAATGTACAATGCTGAAAACTGAAAAAAATCGAAATTCATGTTGTTCTATATTTAACGCCAAAATGAATGCTTCCTTTCAACAATTTCTTAAGAAGTTTGAGAAGATTACAGTTTCGTTCTTGCATTTTTCCGTTACTCAGTTTGTTTATAAAGAATAATTTTTCTGTGCTTTCTTCACCAAAGTCAAAACTAGAGCCCTTGGAAAATATTTTATTTAATGATTGATGAGGCCGATACTTGGAGAAAATTAATATCCATAATGAAAACAATATTTAGAATTTTCTCATAATTTTAATAAATATGCATGACGACGTTTCGAAGTACTACTTCTTTATCAAATGCTGGATTGATACTAGATGCAATTTTACAAAATTCACTACTTATAGCTATTTTCACAGAACATTCCAGGTATGTATTATGACCAACTTAGAATGAGGACATAGAACAACTGATACATAACAAAAGGGTCTTATACCTGGAAATGAACAACGAAAAATCACTTTCTTAATTACGGTATGCCTACTAAAGATATAAATAATATCCGGTAAAGATTTCTAAGAAACCAATAAAGGAAAGTTAAAACTTTTTTGAACATGAAACCGAAAATTTTTTACAAATAATTAACTAAACCTACGTAATCAATCTGAACTGCTAACATTCTTATTGAACATATTAAGTAAAGGGCTAGTGTTAACATCTAACTGGCTATTAAGTAAAAGTCCCGAATTTTTGAATTTATTAATCTGTAATGATTCTAAAAGATTTAGTTTGGAACCTTTATTCTCTCTATATAATATTTCAAACTCTGAACTAAATTTATGATTTTCATCTATTAAATGGTTGGCATAATGAGAATCTGTTTTCTTTTTCTCAAAACTACGTTTATGTTCCGATAATCTAATTTGGAAATTTCTGAAAGTTCTTCCTATATAAAATTTTTCACAACTACCACAATTAATTTTGTATACCCCACACATTTGATTTTTATTAATTTTTGATTTATTATTTTTAATTATTTTACCAATATTATTAGTGGTCCTAAAAGAAATATTAAGCTTATAGCTTGCCAAAAATGATTTTAATTTTAAACTAGGTGTTCCCATATATGTTAAAACATTAAATATTGACTTTTCTTTAATGAGAGGATAAACTTCTGAAACCGCTCTTTTGTAAAGTTTTTTGTTTATTAAACTGTTTATTAATTCTGGTCTATATTTATTGTTTGAGGCTATTTGCATAATTATGTTTTTCTCTTTGTTAAAATCAACCTTCGAAAGCGGCAAGTTAACAAGTCTATGAACCATACTATTGAATGATGACATTTTTTGTTGTATGGGGTGAACGGAACTATTATGAATGACTGTATCCGTATGTGATGGTTTGTGATAAATAGAGAACGAATGCTTTTTGTCTACTTTTTTAATTCTTAAGTCTAAAAAATTAATTGAGTTTTCCATTTCTTCTTCTAAGTAAATTTTATTTTGGGGTGTATTGCGTTAATGAAATTTAGAAAAGAATGAAGTTGTCTATTCGAACCTATAAAGCAACAAATAATATCGTCAACATATCTAAACCAATATAGAAAACGTTGGCTCAACGGATGGTCGTGGATAGTATGTTCTAGGTTGTCCATGAATATCTCAGCACATAAGGGCCAACCATTTAATAGATGAAAATCATAAATTTAGTTCAGAGTTTGAAATATTATATAGAGAGAATAAAGGTTCCAAACTAAATCTTTTAGAATCATTACAGATTAATAAATTCAAAAATTCGGGACTTTTACTTAATAGCCAGTTAGATGTTAACACTAGCCCTTTACTTAATATGTTCAATAAGAATGTTAGCAGTTCAGATTGATTACGTAGGTTTAGTTAATTATTTGTAAAAAATTTTCGGTTTCATGTTCAAAAAAGTTTTAACTTTCCTTTATTGGTTTCTTAGAAATCTTTACCGGATATTATTTATATCTTTAGTAGGCATACCGTAATTAAGAAAGTGATTTTTCGTTGTTCATTTCCAGGTATAAGACCCTTTTGTTATGTATCAGTTGTTCTATGTCCTCATTCTAAGTTGGTCATAATACATACCTGGAATGTTCTGTGAAAATAGCTATAAGTAGTGAATTTTGTAAAATTGCATCTAGTATCAATCCAGCATTTGATAAAGAAGTAGTACTTCGAAACGTCGTCATGCATATTTATTAAAATTATGAGAAAATTCTAAATATTGTTTTCATTATAAATATTTTATTCTTAAAGAAGATATACTGGGAGTATATCTTTTCAAGTAATGTTTATTGCATATAAGGGGTACGTTATAACTCAATAACCCTTGAATAACCCATTATAAGGACTTCAGTACTTTGAAATATCAGGGTTGTATCGAAACAACACATGTCAAAAGTATCTAAAAGTTTTGTTGAATTCAGTCGAATATTTTGAATTATGCTCGAATGGACTAGCGAAATTCAATTGCCTAAAAATGTTTTGTTACTGGAGAACAATTGAAACTGAATAAGAAGAACGCAACTTAATCAAAAACCGCCGTTTCAACAACAAATATCTCAACATTTTCTCGGAAATATTACGTTCTGACTGAAATTAAATTGAAACTCGTTGTATATTTTAGAAATGCACTAACAACGAAACGTTATAAACATATTTTCGGAAAAATATTGGGAGTAATATCTCATACAAATATATCTATTCATTGTGATATACCCTCATACATGCCATAAATATAGTCACTGCAATTCAATTATAATTACTCAAATAACGAATAATGAAAATAAATCCAATGCAAATTAATCTTGTAGATGTCTTGTGGAAAGTAATTCGATACCGATAGATCTTGAAACCTTATCTAGGATCAATACTGCATTCTTAGGGCGGCTTCATGTATTTTCAATTGGTCGCTAGAGGGCTAGAAGATGATAAAGTATTCACTTTGGTCCTTGAGTTAACGAAAAGCAATTGGACTTGTAGAATTCACAGAGATCGGGTTGGATGGAACATAATCCACTTCTAAGTTGGCACGATTCGAATGTCGGAAATAGACAGACGGTATTCCGATCACCAAAGGAATCCAATATATCTAGAGAAGAAACGAAAAAACACGAATTTGTGAAGGTTGACAATTATAAAATTCCTTCGAATCGTATATCGAAAGATTCTTTCTGAAAGGACCGTTTCCAATGTTTATTGAAATTTTTAACGTCGGATTTGAACTGGTCTAACCAGAACTTTTCCTTTTGATGTCGATATTTGTGACGCCTCGAAGGAAACTCAACCATTTTTATCTGAAGATTCTTGGATATACTTACGTATGGTACAGAAATATAGAAACTTACGATAGTTCCGATTCCTGCATCTCAGCATGAAAATTACACGAAATTCGGTCTTCAAAGAGATACTCAATTAAAACCACAAAGATGTCGATTCCCCACGTGGTGTTTTGTGTTTTGTTTTGTTTCGTGTTTTTAATCAACGTTCAAGTTTGAACATCTATAACTTGAACTACGCCGCTCTGATGATAGCCAAATAGCTGGAAACATATGTATACGGCTGTCACAAAAAAAAACAAAAAAAAACAAAAATAAAATTGCAGGTAAATACCGTAAATTTCTTCTTTTCTATTTTCATACCTATATAAACCCTTTTAAATTTATCTTATTGTCGGTATATCTTTTTACTTCTCATTTAAATATGAATTATCACAGAGTTGACTTATCGTACATTGAATTTATTTATATATTATTTGATAATAATATCTGAAGAAATGGAAGTACATAATGATAACATAGTGATGACTCTTCTAACTCACCATCTAAAAAATTTTTTTTCAGACAGAAATTTCAAGTAACTTATCAAGAATTTTAATTCGATTGTCATCGCCGTTTAGTTATTTTTCAATTTTTTGAAATTTTCAAGCCATAAAAGCGCGAATATTCTGACGCTTACAATATCCTCTGAAAGATGATACTAGAGACAATCGAAACCGATAAATTTCGAACATGTACGATGTACGGTTTATGGTAGGTAACACTGATTACCAAATTGTTTATACAGGCAGCTTCGTAGGAACTTCATCTGATTGTAACATTCAGGTTATAAACAAAAGAAGAGTGAGAGTTATTTTCAAGATACGAGTTCAATGACAGAGAAATCACACTAGCCAAAGTACGATTTTTTTTCTATGAATAAGAGTTTTATGAGTGAGGGATTGGAGTTATTTGATATATTGATTATTGATAGCGAAAGTGATTCCTATGTCAATTTGACATAAATGTATTATCAGAATTGATCGTGTGAAAGTAATCAAATTCTGAAAATAACTCCACCATATTAAATTCCGTGCAATCCAATGAAACAAATTCAATTATATAAACTTTCTCTGTTTTCAAATATCTAACAACTCGTGTGAGTTTATCAATATATGTCGAAATCGATTTTACTGAAGACCATAAAATTAATGTTTCCATCCAGTTCTCGTACAAAAGAAAACTAATGAAGATTTGAAACTTATGATAATTTTTTTATATTCACTACATAGACTTGGCATGGGTTAGCGTCATAAAATAGAAACAAGTACAACAGGCTAAATTGGAAAGGATCCCTTTCACAATAAAATCATCTAAATTACTCAGAACTAAAAGATATAACGTCATTAACATCAGAGTTATGATTATAATGTTTAAAACGTTTACGACGTCATTGGATTTTAATTTGCATCATAAAGTTGGTAACTTATGAGTTTCTCGATAAATTTGATGTCATAATTTTGAAAGTAAACCCGCACCGGTTTCTAACTGAAGGTTTAAATTGGAACTGTTCCTATTACAGCGTGATATAACGGCGTGAAAACATTCTATAATTATTTTGTAAAGTTTGTAAATTATTTGTAAAAATTCTTGCAATATTACAATTTCGTATATATAGTCCATGTTATTCACAAAATTCCGTTAAATATGAATCGAATCATGATATCAACTAGTTGAAAATAAAAACGATCGAACGCTTTTCCTTTTTGAGGAGGATGATGAAGCGAGGAATCATAGTTTAAAGATTGAAGTTTTCAAAATTCTATAAAAATATAGCAGACTACACGATTTCCATGAAAACCGACATATATGACGAACAAGTATTAGCGAATCGATGAAAAATATTTTGACATGCATGTCACTTCCCGTTTTACCGATACTTAACAAACACTGTGTTTTCTAAAATGTAAGAGTCTGTATATTGTGAATATATATCATAAAAATTCGGATTCCACATTGAATTTTGATGTCACGTCGTGAAAAAAAGAAATCTTAAATCTAAAGCTATCGATATATTAACTTCTTCAATGAAAATTTGACTAGTGAACACCACCAAACTGAAAATTCTGTTCGAACATCGCCAATACCAAATAAACAACATCTTGTTGGATTGATTGTGAGGAAGGTCCAGTCAACTGGTAATCTGTTCAAAACTTCTTTTTGACAGAAATTATGAAAAGTTCATTTTCAAAAAGGTCGAATATGATTTCAAATAAAACAACTATATTTTTATCGGAAGACAAAATGGGGGCAGTTTATTTTCACTTCCCTAGCCCTAGTCTCAAGCGCTCTAGATATATTAACATGTATTCGAAACAATTTATTCTTTAGTATTATTTTTGGTTAGGCGTATTACTCATTCTTTTATTTAAGCAGGCTGTGATTTACCTTCTTGAATTTTCAAGTTGTGATGTGATTGTGGTTTTTCCCCTGAAATGTACCCATAAATATTTTCCGTTACCATTCTTTCGCTACAAACGGTATATTTACCAGAAGTTTGGTCAATTTATTGATTGAAATATGTTCTTAACAGTCAAATTGAAAAAATATTCTTCAATGTCACTTCACTCATCCAAACGCTATCAAACCATAGTAAAATATATCTTAGAAATATTAACGAATGCCGTACTTCAGACATTTCATATTGAAAAAGTTTCGCTATTGTCAAGAACAAATACATAAGTAATACCTTCAAGTGAACGTAACGCAAAAGTTAACAGGTACACAAATAGATCTAGATGCACTTTTCCCAAAATATTAACGAGTCCTCTCATAGACTGAAGAGCAGGCAAATGAAAAATCTAGGTTCGAATTTCAGTGAAGGCATGGATATTTGAGATTATATTCTTATACTAGCGACCCGCCCCGGCTTCGCACGCCGCAAACGCTACGCCCCGCAATTTTTAAATCTGTAATATCTTCGAAAATATTTACTTAAATCATACAGTGTAAAGGGCCATATATATCTATATTAAATGAACAATGTATTCGAAGTATTTAATTGGTTAAGAATTAATGCTGTATGGGTTAAAATCGCTTCGAAAATTAGCCATTATTTGTCGCAAAAAGTAAATGACAAAAAAAAGTTATTGTGGGTTATCCATAAGAGATAGACATATACCATCAATGACTTTTCTGTAGACCTTTTCAATGTGTACAATACTTAGTACATTATTTTGATAAAACTCGTAGGGTTCAGCCTGCGTTTGCAATGTAAGCGGAAAAAATGTAATTATTTACGACATCACATTAGAAACCCCAAAAATAACAGTACTTCTCCACTATTTAGTGGATGTTATTATACTTATAAACCTTCCTCTTGAATCACTCTATCTATTAAAAAAAACCGCATCAAAATCCGTTGCGTAGTTTCAAAGATTAAAGCGTACAAAGGGACAAAGGGACAGAAAAAGCGACTTTGCTTTATACTATGTAGTGATGTATTATGTAAGTGTTAATTCAATGAAAAATATTTGATATTTCATAATTTCTATATTGAATTTTGAATGATGAATGAAACAACTCCTTGAACCACTCGAGATTTTCTTTTTATAGATTTTGTCATTTCTCTATATTATCGAGTTTGGATACATTCCAATATAAAAGTTCTCATTATCATCGAAGAGAGGTAGAGAAAGAGAAAACAAACATGGAAAACGAAATTCAGTAGTTTTTTCCTTTTTTCATCGGAGAAAGTATGGGTGATATGTAAGTGATGATGTAAGTTATCATTGTTTTCTTTCATTTTGGCAAGGTTAGGACATGCTCAAAGACATGTTCGAAGTTACTACTGACATAAGTTATCAACACCAAAAAGTCATTCGCCCTTCCTTGAGAAACTATATTTTTGTCTCTCGTTTCTTATATTTTTCATTCTTCATTTTATTTTTTTTCATGCTTGAAGATATTCTCCTTTTCAGCGAATGTTTTTTTTTCAATTTATTCAAACTTGATATTGCTGAAAAAAGGCAGAAACAGTTGTTGGATATTAGCTGCAGAGGTTTTAAGAATTCCTTTATTAATTATTCAATATTTCTTGCGAATTACTACGAACTTATGGTCATAATTAGAACAAAAAATCAAATTCTTCTAGAATTTATAACATAATCTTTGACAATAAAGAAATTTTTCGAAATTGTTTCATTTTACATACAAGGGCTCACTCAACAGAGAGTTTAAAACTGTCCTATAATAGAGGTGCTCATATTGCACATGTTAATTACCTATAAACAAAAGTGTATCTAATATGTACATCCTATAGAAGTTTTTATACATCTGATCGAGAAAGTTCTCGATGCATTGACTCAAATCTTTTCATTTACAACACAAAATACCTGATTCTACTATAAAATATGAGAGAAATACACCATGAAAAGATAACTCCATAAAAACTGATAATTATCCTACTATCGTCCTTTAAATGAACTCTTCTTCAAATGTCCCTTCAAAGCTATAAAATACGGAGAGGAAATATCCAAGTTGGTCTCTATACTTATCAAGTTTAGCCTATTAAAAGATCTATGGATGGGCGAATTCAACATATAATGTCTTTTGCTCTGTCCTACAACTAGTATTGTACGATTTCTAACTACATGTGGAGAACAATCAAAGTTTTATCTTTCTTCCTTTATTTAAAGAAATATCATCATTATAGTTTTTTTATAATTTCTATTCGAGTGAAATTATAAACATAAATATATGCTTCATTCAATAAGATGAAGACGCATCTATATACACATATATTTTTAAGACAGCTGATTTATATACGAATAGTTTCTTGAATCAAATATGAAATTTTATGAAGTAAACGTGACAATATGGCGAAATGACTAGCCTCGCATATCCTGATGAAATGTCACGACTTCTAACTACAGACGTTGTGAAGTTATTCCGAGAAATGATGATTATATTTCGGGCCTAGGTAAATAGGTTGGCCTTCCTAGGTGAAAACAAATTGCCATTATATCGCCTCCGCAAGGGATCATGATATTTTGTTCATACTTCCGTAGGCTCGAGGATAATCGCCAGGGAATAATGTTATAGACACGCGTAGTAAGGAAAAATATACGCTATCATATTTGAGTAATTCCATGGTGTACACTTACACGCAGTTTGATAAACTTCAATCAGCTGGAATACCACAGAACGTAGAGTTTGTGTTTTGATATCACGTCTGCTACGTATAGTTACTCATCAATATCTTAACAGTTATTTGGTTGAATCATGAATCATCTAATATATAAAATTCTCGTGCTTAGTGTTAGTTCAGTGTTGGTTGCCAACTCCTCCGAAACCGCTATACTCGGTGGATAAATTTTAATATTTCAAATGTCAATTATGTGGCATCAAAAAATACATACAACACAAAAGTTTCACCCTTTCACCACCAATCCCCATTTTTCAATAGCGTTATTAGTACTTTAATCATTTTCAACCCAGGTGGATAATCATATTGAAAAGAATTACGAATTCTTTCTCAGATTACAGACACACCAAGCAGCGAAATTCCACATATCTTCTATACCCGTAGGTATCTACTAAATTGCAATGTCTATTTGACAAATATCATCATACGATGTTTTCAAATGTCAATAGGTTGCTTTAGAATTACGCTCGCTGCTATTCCCGTATTTCAGGGGCCTATTCGGCGATATTTTTGAGGAAATAAAAAAAGCACATAAGCACAAAAAAAAAATTTTTTTGTGCTTATGGCACTGAATGAAATATTTAAGAAAATGAACACTAGAACATTCATTCGAAATATTGAAATTAATCAAAAGAATATTATAGTAGAGCTAGATATGTGAACGGGTACGATGTGATGTCTCCATTATCCATCAAGGTATAAATGTTAGAGAAATATTGGAATCGATGCCATACCTGATGGAAGTGTGAGACATATATGTTTCGTTCTGCAAGGAACTCGTCAGTCTCGCTTTTTTTTTAATATTTCAAAAATTTTAATATGTTTTTTGATCGATTTCAATTTTTCGAATGAATATTCTAGTGTTCATTTTCTTAAATATTTCATTCAGTGCCATTAGCCCAAAAATATTTAATTTCCTTGAAAATATAATAATGGAATGAACGCGAGCGTACCACTAACGCAACCTATTGACATTTAAAAACATTGTATGATGATATTTGTCGAATAGACATTGCAATTTAGTAGATACCTACGGGTATAGAAGATATGTTAAATTTCGATGATTGGTGTGTCTGTAATCTGAGAGAGATGTTTTCTACTGATTTCTATAGATGGAATTGTAGAGTATTCATCACTCTACGATCTTCCGCTTGAAGTCACAAGAAGATGCTTGGAGGTTGAAATCGTTGCCTCACTTCGAAGGACGTGGTGCGACTGACGAGTTCCTTGCAGAACGAAACATATATGCCTCGCACTTCCATCAGGTGTGGCATAGATTTCAAAATATTTCTCTAACATTTATCCCTTGAAGGATAATGGAGACATCACATCGTACACGTTCATATATCTAGCTCTACTATAACATTCTTTTGATTAATTTAAATTTTTCGAATGAATGTTCTAGTGTTCATTTTCTTAAATATTTCATTCAGTGCCATAAGCACAAAAAAATTCATTTCCTTATATATATTATATATATATATATATATATATATATATATATATATATATATATATATATATATATATATATATATATGATACATATTTTAGGCATATAAAACAAATTATTGTTAGTTACACGTTACAGCCTTCATAACTTGTGAACGGCTGAATCGATCTTCATAATTTGCGTGATTCTGTAGAATGTTTTGACTGGAGATGGAGGTGAAGTGATGACTCATCACTGACACTCGTGACATAGTGTCACAAAGAAATATATCTGAATATATATCACAAAGTCGAGTTATATACACCAATTTCATGATTTCGAGTCACATATATAGATTTCATTTCGTTAATTGAATTCATCAATCACTCGAGAAAAAAAAGACTCTTGGACATTATTACGAAGTTCGCCGGCTCACCTAATGCATGTATAAATTATTTTTAAGGCTAGATTATATAGACAATTTTATGATGATAGTAGACGAAAACCAGATTAACATTCAATCTTCAAAAGTTTATGGATGGGATGATATCACATGACAACTTGATAATAATGTACTTGAAAGTTAATAATATGAAACTTATTGTCGAATATTTTTTGATGAATATTTGAAGTAGTATTTCCGAACGCACCTTGTATATACCAAAAATGAAATTTTTATATAATAATATGCAGCAAGTATATTGTGAGATAGAGAGTTATTCAAGCGAAAATTTATATCTTTTATACAGATAGTGAATCTCTCATTTTGCTCAAGACTTGGCAATATTGGTAGCAACCCCACGATATGTAAAAGCGGCATGATCGAATTCAACCAACTCAAATACAACATGATGTAAACAATATAAAGTTTGTATACTGATGATCACGTCGGATTTTCAGATAGTTTCAGATAAATCTTCGAAAAGTTATTTTCGGCAGCACCTTGTATACCTCCAAGAGTAAATTTTGATAGAATAACATAGAAACTTGAAGAACATGAGTATGTTCCAAGATACGAGTAGAAAGTTATTCAAGAGGAAATTTACATATTTTATACGAACGGTAATCCCTTTATTTGGCTCAAGACTTAAGGAAAATTGACGGTATCTTCATTTTTATAGGGCGTTGGGGAATAGTCACCTTAGAAAACTAACAGAGTTTTAGTCAGAATATAAGAGAACCTAAAATCAAAGTTTTCTCAGTAGAGTGGAAATCTTCGAATAGAGATTCGAGAAACTTATATATTCAATATAGAGTGTTTCATTACTACTAGGAAATATTTCAATCGTGTACAAAAACAATAAATACATAAATCAATCCAAATAAACTAGATAAAACTATTATCTGATATACTGGGAGTTTTATTTTACAAACTGAAATTAATTTGTGTCTATTATTCGGAAACTATTTGACGTATTCATGTTACATTTAGGAGGAAGTGTGGCTACAATAGGTTTCGCTATAGTGTTAAATAAATGGTTGTGGCTGCAATTGGAAGCATGGGATGAAGGTGAGTGATGAGTTGATGCTACCAAAACTCAAAGACACCAAATATTCATACTATTTCATCTCTTGCAATCTATCCACAAAATAATTACTCTTTTAGATATTTTGAGTGGAATATGTTATTAATAATTTTCATTTAATTTTATATCTACATTGTATTTAGCTCAGGTTAACAGTTTTATTTTCTCACGAAAAAGTGAAATCCAAGTGATAAAACTAATAATGAAACAATATTCAGAATTTCCTCACAATTGAATGGAATACGGATGACGCGTTTCGAAGTGCTACTTTTTATCGAATGCTAAGTAACAATAGGTGAAATTTTACAAATTCTGTTGTTACAAACTGTGTATAAAATGTTACAAACTTTGTAGTTTTTAAAATTGCACCTATTGTTATTTAGCATTTGATGAAGAAGTAGTACTTCGAAAAGCGCCATGCGTATTTTATTAAGTTATGAGAAAATTCTAAATATCCTTTCATTATGGATATCAATTTTCACCAAGTATCGGCCTCATCAAATATAAATTTAAATAAAACTAATTTATATACGGTAGATCCGTCCTATTCAACATTCTTCATGATATTCACATCCAAGGTTTATAATTTAAATAAAACTAAGTAGTTTTTCGATTTTCACTACAATTCATCCAAAAACATGACAATATCGTTTCGCCGGCACAGTGGTTTCATCGGATGTTGATGATGAGCTGAAAATCGAAAAACTATTTAGTTCTATTTGAATAATGTATTTAGATTTTCATCAAGTATCGGCCCAATCGATTAATATTCCAAGGTTTATGACAATTTAAGTTTGTATCTTTCAATCTCAATATGCCATATTACAATTTTATTATTGAGATGTAATTGATCCATTTCCATCCAACAAGTGATATGTGATTTCAAGTTGTTGAGACATCTATAAGTGGAGGATTCATTTGAAAAAACACTGCAATAAAACTATACTGAACAAATCGTTCATTCAGGTAATTGAAGATAAATATGCTTCACTCTAGACCAGTGAAGAATTGGAAAAATACATATTTACACACACGAAGAATACACAGCTGCAATGAATGGTAGAAATTAGCGAAGCCAAATTTAGATAACTGAACCGAAATATCCGGAGAAGGAGTTTGCGGATGAAAACACTGGGCTGCGCTGTCGAAAAATGGGGTTACCGGAAATGCAATCTGACTTACGAGACGTCGATCCGGAAGCACCGAGATGAGATTTGTGGAAAATGCGGAGATAGTCACGTTAAAAATGAAAAACATCGGCGACTGCATTCTGTATCTGTGAGCAAGTACGGTTGAATTGATAATCTCGGGCTGATTCCGTATCATATCTAATGTGTTTCTTTTCATCTAAGAATTTTTAGGAAAATATCATCATGAAACAGTATATTGGAAAACCAACAGAACGTACGAAAATATGGTTATATATATATATATATATATATATATATATATATATATATATATATATATATATATTCTTCGTATCTTTACTGACCACTCTTATTATACATTTGGATATTTTTTTCCTAGGTTAGGGTCAATTTATAACAATTATTACATTAATATTTAACTTTACGCGTTTCGACTACGCGTAGTCGAAACTACTGAATAAAGTTAAATATTAATGTAATAATTGTTATAAATTGACCCTAACCTAGGAAAAAAATATCCATATATATATATATATATATATATATATATATATATATATCAACCACTTGATATTGGACTGTCAATCATATTGGCAGTCCAATATCTAAAAGTACTAAAAGATTTAGAAGAAAATATCTTATTATATAAAAGATATGTTGATGATTGTTTAATAATAGCAGATAAATATCAAATTAATAATATATTAGAACGTTTCAATAGTTTTCATAATAAATTACAATTCACACTTGAAGAAGAAAAAGATGAAAAATTTAATTTTCTTGATATAACAATTATAAGGAAAGATAACAAAATTTTTACAAGATGGTACAGAAAATAAATAAATTCGCAACGAACCATAAATTATATGAGTAATCATCACTATTCCCTGAAAAAAGGTATAATAATTATTTTTATAGATAGATCACTAAAATTAACATCATCATGTTTACGACATGAAACACTTGAAGAAGTTCGTACTCTTCTCATGAAAAATAATTACCTTATTAATTAACAAAATCAAGAAAAATAGAATTCATAAATTATATAAAACTTTACATTAAAAAGAAGTGAATCTAACGAAAATAATTACATTCCCTTACCTTATATTCCAAAATTAAGTACAAATATTGCAAAAATATTAAAACCTTATAATTTAAGGATAGCACATACTGCCAAAAATCAAATCGAAGAAATATATACAAAATTAAAAAGTAAAACTGTAACTCAAAGAAAAACTCATACAGTTTATAGTATTCCGTGTAACAATTGCAATAAAAGCTATATCGGATAAACAGAACAAAACCTCGAAGAAAGAATCAAAGCGCATAAATACGCGAAAACTCAAATCACAGCCTTACATAAACATAAAATAACAGAAAAACATGATTTTGATTACAAAAATACGAAAATTTTGGCAACTGAAAGGGACAAAAAAAGTAGATAAATTTTAGAAATGCTACACATTCGTAAAAATTCAGAAAACACAGTAAATGAAAGAACAGCCATTAAACATCTCAATTCGATTTACAATAACTTAATAAACCTCACAAATAGCACTCGTAAAGTAAACACACAACAATCACCAAACATCACATCTCAACACTCATTTTTTCCAGATCTACCTTCAGTTTCACACACATAAACCAACAATATACATATTCTGGATAAGTATATAAAAAACTATATGTAATTATAAAATGTAAATATGAATCATATTAAAATCACCTGGCTTAACATGAGTTTTTCAGAGGTTTCCTCATGGTGAAGAAGACTAAAACTTCCGAAGCGAATGCTAAGCCAGAAATTTTCCTCTGATAATGAAAATCAATAAGTGAAGATACGAAAAAACTGATTTGATTTTTCTAGAAAATGAGTTTGACATTTGATATCTATAGTAACTCATAAATTCAATTATTCATTAGTTTTGACAAAGTTGTAATATAACAACGAAACGTCAACAAAAATAAAGTTTTTCATATCAAAAAAAGCCTGTTATTGCTAAAAACTTTCGAAATAAAATATCTTAAACAGGCAATAAATCAATTTCAAGAAATATATATATATATATATATATATATATATATATATATATATATATATATATATATATATATATATATATATATATATATATATTATTATTATTATTATTTCGATT
This sequence comes from Henosepilachna vigintioctopunctata, assembly GCA_030704895.1. Taxonomy (NCBI): domain Eukaryota; kingdom Metazoa; phylum Arthropoda; class Insecta; order Coleoptera; family Coccinellidae; genus Henosepilachna; species Henosepilachna vigintioctopunctata. The sequence continues at coordinate 7,789,461 of JARQZJ010000031.1, forward strand.
GTTCCGCATGAGGAGAGCGACTGAACTTGAATTCGCAATCATTAGGAATTCTGCTTCATCTTTTTTGCCTCCCAAAAACGCTTCATCCTATCTGAATGCTCTTTCTCCCGTTCATCTGTCCACTTTACTCCAGGTTGACGATTTGATTATTGCTCAAACTTTACATGTGCGATTTTATACCGACATTCAGTGCGATCTTCGAGATTTTTTATATTGATCTGTTGTAGATCCTTTTGGACCTCTTTTAGCCACTCTGTTCCGCATTTACTATTCATAATTATATTGAGTAGTTTCTTCGGTATTCTGGACTGTTTCATTTTGTAGAAATGTGCATAGAACTTTGCTCGTCGTTTTCTGATTTCTTCCGTTATCGTATTTGTCTTTTGATACAGTTCATTTTGAGGTCTTTTATTTATTTGGATGGTTTTGGTATTTAGTTTTTATTGATTGGCCCGTAAATCTTTCTGAGAATTTTTCGTTCTTGTTTTTCTATTTCTCTAATTCTTGAATGGCCGCCAATAACAATTGTTTCAGCTGCGTAGATTGCTTCTGAAGAATAGTTGTGTTATAATGCCTCAATTTGGCGCCTCTCGAAATGCACTTTTTGTTATAGTGAGCCCATGTTAGTTTGTAGGCCCTTTGGAGCTTGGTTATTCTCTGTTCATTAGCGATTCGGTTTAAACCTGAGGACTGTATAACTTCCCCGAGGTATTTAAAGTGGCCTACTTGCAGAATTTCACCATGTTTTGTCATAAGAGAAGATTTATTTTTTGGTTTGCTTTCCATGTATTTGGTTTTATCATAAGAAATTTGTAACCCGGTTTTCTGCGCAATTTCATGTAGTTTTTCCACGGCGCGAATGGCTTCAGTTCTGTTGTCTGTGATGATAGCAATATCGTCTGCAAAGGCGAGACATTTGACATTTATTCTATTTTCTTTTTTGATGCCCATTTGTATGCCCTTCACGTGAAGTTTCCATTCCCTTATGATCTTTTCCAAAACAATATTGAAAAGAATTGGCGAAAGTCCGTTCCCCTGTCACACACCGGTTTTGATTTCAAAGGGATCTGATTTTCACCCATAAATTTTACCCTGGAAGTTGTACCTGTAAGTGTCTGTTCTATAATTGTTCGGGTCTTTCGATCGATTCCAAATTCTTTCATGATTTCGATATATATATATATATATATATATATATATATATATATATATATATATATATATATATATATATATATATATATATATATATATATATATATATATATATTCTCATTATTATTATTATGATTGTTCCACATGAGGAGAGCGATTGATGAAATTGAATTCACATTTATTAGTACTTTTGCTTCTTTGTTGCCTCTCAAAAACACTTCATCTTCTCTGAATGCTCTTTTTTCCGTTCATCTGTCTACTTTACTCCAGGTTGACGATTTGATGTTTGCACAAACTTCACATGTGCGATTCCATAACGACACTCAGTGCGATCTTCGAGATTTTTCATATTGATCTGTTGTAGATCCTTTTGGACCTCTTTTAGCCACTCTGTTCCGCAGTTACTCTCCATAATTATATCGAGTAGTTTCTTCGGTATTCTGGACTGTTTCATTCTGTAGACATGTGCATTGAACTTTGCTCGTCGTTTTCTGATTTCTTCCGTTATCGTATTTGTCTTTCGATAAAGTTCATGAGGTCTTCATCCAAATGCCGTTTCTATTGATTGGCCCGTTAATCTTTCTGAGAATTTTCCGTTTTTGATTTCTTCATTTCTAATTCTTGAGTGACTGTCAATAACCATTGTTTCAGATGCGTAGACTGCTTCTGGAAGAATCGTTGTGTTATAATGCCTCAATTTGGCGCCTCTCGAAATGCACTTTTTGTTATAGTACGCCCATGTTAGTTTGTAGGCCTTTTGGAGCTTGGTAATTCTCTATTCATTAGCGATTCGGTTTGAACCTGAGGGATGAATAACTTCTTCGAGGTATTTAAAATGACCGAAAATTGTCATAAACCTTGGGTCATTAATCCATTGGGCCGATACTTGATGAAAATCTGAATACATAATTCAAATAAAACTAAGTAGTTTTTCGATTTTCAGTTAATCATCAACATCTGAAGAAGCAACTATGTTGGCTAAACGATATTGTCATGTTTTCCGAATTGTAGTGAAAATCGGAAAACTACAATTTTCTGGAGAAATTTTGGAAATCGAAATAAATGAATTTCGAAATATATATATTATTCACTTATATATATATATATATATATAAATTTATATATATATGTATATATATATATATATATATAGATATATATATATATATATATATATATATATATATATATATATATATATATATATATATATATATATATATATATATATATATATATATATATATATATATATATATATATGTATATTATTATTCACTTTTGGGTACTTGGATATTCGAACAATTCATATGAAAATTAAAATATAAATATATAATTTATGAAATCTGCAAGATGAAGCAAGAAAATTTGGAAAGACAACCAAACAACCTTTCCTGGAAAATTGGAAAAGTTAAATTAAGCATTCGATATTTTATGTTTGTTTTGTTTCAGATATTATCAAAAGTTGGAAACAATTTTAATTAGTTTCATTTAACTGAATTATAATTTTTATATTCGTTTGGGAGAATATAAAGTTGTGGAAAAGTCAAAGTGAATCTCTCCATGCTAGGATAATTGAAATAATTAGCAGTAAAAATAAACGAGGTTCATATTTCATGAAAACCCTCGAAATATCTCAATATTTCTCACAGTTCCATTAAACCGAGATTACTGCTATATTAAATGTTGCATCAATGGTTAACAGGTTTCATTATAAGAGGTGAATCAATACAAGAAGCACTCTCATACTTCATTATCCTTTCATTGAAGCAAGCAAATGTCTTGGTTTTCAAATCACAATAAAATGGATTGTAATAGCTCAATATCACCCAATTAGAGTCTTAATTGATGAGCGATTTCTATTTACGTTTTTGGAGGTTTCAAGCGAAACATTCAACAGCAGGAAAATATAATATTATTATTTCAGATTTAAAGTTGGTAAAACGAACAAAGAATTATCAATTGAATTTCAATACGCATGTTATTGAACGTAAAGCAAAACTAAAATGGCACAACTGACGTGAGAATGTCTTCCTTCTCAGCCTCCTCATTGGAAACATTTTTGGTCAATTCAAATTCCTATGAAGACACCATTCTGACAGAAGAGAAGATGAAATAATATTATAATTAATAGTAGTCACCAATAGTAACATCAATTTGTGAGAAAAATTTGAAATTCTGTTTGAAGCTCTACACCGGAATATAGAAAATACTTGACTTTTGATGATTTTCGAAAGCAAAGTTTTCTCAATAGTGAAAAAAACGTGAAAATCAACAACACTCAATTACCAAACACTACCTGAAATCTGCGATACATGTTTGAGCAGACTTTTTATACTCAGTAAATTTTTACTCGGAGTATTTTACAAAATCAGAGTAGTATTTCATTATCCGAGACAAACTGTTATTGACATAAACAAATTTTTCGAATTCATTGATGTATATAATTCAAATAAAAACGTTATGATTATGTTGTATCTTTCGTACAAAATGGTTTTTCCGGAATTATCAGAGAGCATACATAATACTCTTGAAAATCTGCAGGAATATCCCCGGAAACTGCTGAAATATTTAATTTCTTTATCAGTTTTCGTAGGATCTAATCTCTAAAACTGAAGGGCCGAATGCCAAGTTATTATAAAATCAGAAACTCTGCTCCATAAAACCGACTACGTCACATCGAGTAGGGCGGGCATATTTCGTATAATATATGCAAAATATGCCGGAAGGCCTTCATGCAAAAGTTTTTCTTTCCATTTGACTTTCTACTAATATTTCAATTTCAGAATGCAAATTACCGGCTTATAATCAGATCTAGCTTGTGTTTGCTTATGTTTCAGCACGATTTTGTTTCGAAAACTTAGATAAAGCGCGTTGTCAAGATTAGTTTTGAACACTGGGAAGGAATGAATGATGTCGAAAAACTCGGGAGCCAATTATGGATCCATCCGCGATTTTTGTCACAGGAGATTATTTTTATGAACTTTCCATATATCAAAATTCAAATTTGAATAGCATGAATCCTGTTTACTCAGATTTTACTGATATACTTCACTTGCGTGAAAGTTTACTATTATAATAAGGAACATGTTATATTCAAACGCCTTTCTTTTTTTTTGATTATCCATTTTCTATCAGATTTTGAAAGAGTATTTGTTGAAGTGAAAAAAATAAGACTAGTCATAGTGAAAAATGCAATAAATCAAACTATGAACATTTTTTCTAACTCATAACGAAAATAAACAAATTCATTTCTTGTAGACGTTTCACTTAAAATTAAAGCTATTCGAATGAATGTCCACAAATTCTTACGTACTCACACTAATGTTGTCATGAAAAGGAAACTAAAACACTAGAGAAAGTTTGTTCGTCTTTTCTTTGATAGAGGGAGCTCACGGAAATTTTCACAAATTGTTGTTCCCCTCATTCGGATCTAGCATTGGAGGCGTTTTCTGAGTCATCGATTCTTGATTGAGTGATTAAATACGGACTGATGATTCATAATAATGATGAAACAATTGTATCCTATTATTCAACGAGATCGATGATTTTTTCGAAGCGCACTTAATTTTCACTCCTGAAGGTGATAGGTTCGTTCCCGTTGACAACATTTGTGTAGACAGCTTCAGTTTTATTAGAACTATTTCGATATTTTGATAAGAGTCTCAGTATTTACTTGTATGAATGATTCGTGAATCTTGAAACTAGCTATCCTTTTGCCCGCCGGGGCGTTATCTGGAGCGATTAGTCATGGGGGACCATTCTTACTCATTGCAGATTTCTGTGGTGTTCCAATGAAATGTCCACAAAGCCTCACGTACTTGCACTAATGTCGTCTTGAGTAGGAATCTAGAATTCATAATAATGATGAAACAATTGTATCCTATTATCATTCAACAAGATCGATGATTTTCTAGAAGCGCAATTAATATTCACTCCCAAAGTGATAAGTTCGTTCTCGTTGACAACATTTGTGTAGACAGCTCCCTGAGTATATATTTCAGTGTATATATATATATATATATATATATATATATATATATATATATATATATATATATATATATATATATACTGAAATGTTCGAGTACAAAACAATTAATTTGAAAGGGACTCGTCTTCTTTAGGTTTATAAATACTCAATCAAGTTCGGCCACAAAACCTTCTCCAGTATTAATCGTCTGCCCTCAGGTTTTGTCGTCGAGCCAGTGCTGTTGACCAACTTTGCACATAGTTTTCAGTCCAACAAAAACACTTCCGAATTAAAATCGTCCATATATTGCCGTCAGAGCACAAAAAGCAGGAGCAATTTAAGTCAGTTAAGTCATTAGACACCGAATGTCCTGGCCATCCCCTCGTTATCGACTAAAAGCTGCATTAGCTGGAAATTCTCTCTCTTTGCACTGGACGATCTCTCATAAAATTGCCTGGATACTCTGATGATAAGTGACTATTCGGCGTTTAAATTAATTTAAATATAATTGAATTACTTTCTGGCATAGGTAGTAGAATGTATTCTGCGTTTGTTCATTTCAACTAGGTTCCGCTTTTACTGTTATGGATGAAGACATTTATATTTGAAGTGTAGGTGCATTAGGAAGAGATTTTATCGGTTCTAGTTTCGACGGTGTTTCAAAAACACCCTAAATTTTGATTTGCCAAACAACAAGTTGAAGAAACAAGTATTTACATTGATGGAAAAGAAGGAATCTTTGTGAAACTTTATACAATGATTTATGTAACTGGAAATCATTTTTACCGAGATAACCGATGTTATAAATTTTGACTTATAAATAGGTAATGATACAATCTAATTGTGAATATAGTTACATCTGAATTTATAGTAATATGAAGTAAACATGAGTTGGGGTTTATGACCCTCATTTATTAAAAATAAATATTGTAAGTATCGAGTTGGAGAGAATAAGGGAAATTAAGTACTTAAGGTTTTCCCAGGATGAAAATTTCAATTCCAAAGTCGTACGTATTATGTAGTGAACAAAATGTCGAGAAAAATGTGTTTTTCAGGACCAAATAGGCACTCAAAAGTCACAACAAAACGTTTGATATATGATGCAATCATTTTTGCCACATCTTCTTTATTGTTCGTCCATAACGATGAGTAAAAACCGGAACGAAATGCAACAACTACAAAAATTAGAGAGGAACTGATGAACAGTTTTAGTCGTAGAATACCTCAGATATGTGACACCGAAAGACCTTATGGTAGCCCGATGCTGTACACCTTCCAAATAGCTGATGTCTCATATAAGTACCTAAATATTTGAACAAATACGAAAGAAATCGAAATAGGTACGTTTTGAAGTTTCCGAAATATCAAAACACACGTCTTTTCTATAATCAAATATAAAAAAAATTATATTCTCGAGAAATAGTTTAGTGTATAATGATTTGTAGTTTCCAGTTATAATTTCTCACGATTGAATGTTGAAGATCGATAAACATCTATTCCAACAATGAATTATTTAACGATTAATGTTTTACAGATGAACTGTTCTTCATTTGATGAATCAACAACTCTGATATACGAATAACTTTACCATATGATGATATCTTAGGACTGAAAAAATATCAGTCAAACATACTATGTGAAGAAAAATTGTGATACAAAAAGCACTAATATAACCATAGAATTTCGCTAAGCAACGGAAGAGGAAGAAGTTCAAGTTACCCAAGTTTTAGATATCTTCAATATTGAAATCTCCAGTGCTCATTTGTTTGAAACATTTATTGACGATTTCAATGAATTGTTAAAATAAAAATCAGTGTTTTCTGTCTCGATGGAAATGGCTACAACATTAGGAAATGAAGAAACTCTCGAGCAAGATTGAGTCAACACCCCGCACAAGTGAAAATATGGCAATGGAACAAGAGGTTCCCTCGTTTAGAATGAACCGAAGGTGTAGGACGAAAGTTTGGAATTTGTGTTTGTTAGTAGACGTCGTCTGGTATGAAATATTGTCGCACCGTCGGTTACCTCGCTAACTCCATGCTGTTTTCGACAGTGGCGTGGAATTACAGATGCGAATTATAAATGCAAATTTGTTTCACAATAAACTACTGCCGCATTTAATTTCCGTAATGATAGGTCAAATATTTATAGATTAAATGAAATAATTATTTGATACCTTTTATAAATATTGAATATTTATAGAAGGAAATTAAATTCTCAAATTTCGTATTCATTCAGAGAAATCAAGAAATTTTTCGATTTGTTGGACATAATTACAATAAATTTGTGAATTTGTTGATTTCTATCAAATATCCGCATAACCTTATAAAATCAAACCCAATGCTATAGTAATCATTGACAATTTTGATTATCATTGACATTGACAATTTCTCTCAACCTCATATAATATCGACAAACCATCCTCAAGTTTTGAGTTACATGTCTCAAAAATTAGAAGAAAAAAGGTCTCCTCCTAATTGAATATAACTTAAATTTAAACACTTGAACTTATGATTTACACTTTATTGACTACATAGCATGACGCGTTTCGTCGTTACAAACGACTTCTTCAGATGATTACAGAATAATTACAGATTAATTTATTCTGTAAGCATCTGAAGAAGTCGTTTGTAACGACGAAACGCGTCATGCTATGTAGTCAATGAAGTGTAAATCATAAGTTCAAGTGTTTGAATTTAAGTTATATTCAATTATAATGGATTTACATCAAGTAAACTCCAACACTATTAAATAAATGTCTCCTTCTAAGTTGAAAGTTCACATATATTCACCTTCAGTCATATACACGAAATTTACATGTTCATTTCCTCACCAAATACCATAAAAAATATATAACAAAAATTTTTCCTGCAGTGAAATCCACTTAGGGCACTAATAATTTGTATACATTAGGTATACAAACTTTAATGCTTTGTATACCTTTAGTATGATATTTGATAACAAAAATCTAGGAGATGAATTAAAACAAAAAGCAGCACATCTATTGAAATTGACAAGTGTAATTGAAGAAAAGAACCTTTTTTTTTCGTAAATTTCAATTACCTGTCAATTTTAGGTAAAATTTCAGAAAAATATCTCTTTTTTGAAAGATAAAATGGACAAAGTCAGTTAGACTATGAAAGAATCGTTTCGTCTTCAGATATTCATCACAAGTTCGTAGTGACGTTTTTTAGTTGATCTCACCAAGACCTCTATTACTTGGACAGCGATCCTTTCCATCACTTTTTCAAGATTTTGATAAGAACTATTCAGCCGAAATGCTTTCGTAAAACTTGAACATTGGGCTGATCAACCACTTTAGAGAATTCATATTCAACTGTATCATTAAATTTTTCATACGGTTCATTTTCTATAACTCAGGAGTAAATAATAAAATATATATTGAGTGTATATGTATTAGTGTACTTCTTTTCTGTAAATTATTTCAGCAGAAATAGTATAGATTTAGTGAGAAGTGATACGCGGGAAAAACATAAGTAATATGTTCTACATTACTTCAAAATGAAACAATTCATTATATAACAATTCAAGAACTAAATATATGCTATATTAGAGTATTATTATGAATGTTTTTCTCAAATTGTTTATTACATCTTATGTATTGTTAAAGATATTATCATATTATATATTATCATATTATATTATATAGATAATATCATATTATTATACTTCGAATGTTATATGGGTACTTTATTCATCGCAAAGCACTCCAAAATAATTCATGAAAAATCGCGATGTCAATGGATTGCTTAAGTCTGAGGAGATGGACTCTAATGACTCCAAAAAAATTAATTTTATTAGTGTAAAATCCCATGAAAATATTTCAATGTTTTTTTTTCTCGTACTTGATAAAATAAGAAAACTTCAATTTGTGTATTTTGTTTAATGAGCTCGCTTGTTAATCAAATCATATCCGTTTTTACCCAAGGTAGTTAATGTAATCGAATAATTCGCTTGAAAAATTTTCCTTTAAAAAACATATTAAAAATATTATTAATATTATATATTAATATCATATTTCAAAACAAAATATATGAAATACACGTTCTACAAAATAAACGTTATAGACTTTTTTGTTCAGAGACAATTAATGGGTCCGTCAATTTCTGTGACGTGAAGACTTAAGCTGCCTATTATCTGCTACAGTAAGAGCAATAATTACATTTAATTTGTTCAAAATTGAACGAACGCATTGAAACTATTTAACTGAAACGGAAGTATCCGAAATACTTATGAACAATATAAGATGGTGATTGTTGAAATTATCAGGCAAAATTGAACAATTTTCAGAAGAATAAATAATATTTGAAATTTAACTTGAAGAACTTTCATATACTCATTAGATAATTTATAATATTTTAGTATAGATGATTGCATTTTCGAGTTTTTCCGGGAATTATTTGAAAATAACTCGACAGGTAATAATTTGAAAAGATTTATCAGTGTAGAACACTGCCCCGCCTCTGCTTCTCCTTGTTGGATACAGCTCTCACCAACCCAGTACGGTCTACAGAACTCGCCCCGAGAGGCACGCATCCGGAATATATTACAGCTCCGACTTATAAATACCGGAAAACTGAAAAAAACCCCACAACATACGCGGGCCAACTTACGCGAGTTTAACGCAATATTTGGCTCTTTGTTTTTGACGTTTATATGCAAGAAAAGGGGGTGGTCGGGTAGGAGGGCAGGGGCAAATCTGAACGATTGATGTATGAGAGTTCACACCGGGCCGACGCCTTTGTTCTTTCCAGATATTCTACACTAAAAGCTTCAGCTTGATGCAAATTGTTTGAAGCTTGAGAAAAACCCAGTTGAAATATGATATTCTTTTTGGTGAAATTCGATTTTCGTATCGTCAAGTGCTTTTACAGTCTCAACTTGGTTCCCTTTACGTTTTATTCCGCACTAGATGTGTGGAACTTTGAGCTAAATACACAACTGAATTTCAATCAATATCAAGCTCAACAATCAATAAAACATTCTATTAGATTGAAATGTTCATATCATTGCCTTTCGGTCGTCATTGTAACATTTTTCAAATGAAATTTTTGACATAATATCGCCTAAAACTAAAATACAAGAAAATTTTATACAGATTAAAATGTCTACATATATGCACTCCATGACTACCATACATTTGAAAAGTATATTAAATTACTAGAAAGTATTTAATGGTGTTGGCGTTTATTCGATGTAAATCCATTATAATTAGATATAATCTCAAATTCAAACACTTGAACTTATGATTTACACTTAATTGGCTACATAGCATGACGCGTTTCGTCGTGTAGTGTATTTTGCAGTCTTCTTTGATCCACGTTTTCATTCCTTGTATGGCCCTACTACTCGCCGAACTACTCGCCGAAGTATCCTACTTGCCGAACTACTGTTGTTGTCTGTTCTCAGTTTGTTGTATTTAGGGAACACTTCTTTCTACAGACATGTTGTTAAAAACCATATATTCTGCGTGCTGATAGCACTTTTAAGTAACAGCTTAAATTATTCTGTTAACATTATTCTGTATGCATCTGAAGAAGTCGTTTGTAACGACGAAACACGTCATGCTATGTAGTCAATAAAGTGTAAATCATAAGTTCAAGTGTTCGGATTTGAAAATAATAATAATAATTATATTTATTTAGCTGAAGCTATACAAAAACCTACTCATTTTGAGCTTTCAAAGTTTATATTCAATTACTAGAAAGTGTTGAAATTACTGAAATAAATGAATTGTAAATGAAGTATACGAACTTTTACGATAATTAAACGACAACCAAAATATAGGAGCCAATTAAGTTCTGTTGATAATCTACAATCAACAGAATACTATAATTTATTTTCTAGTAAACCATTATACAAGCTAGCATAGAGTAGGCCTCTCTATCGAATGTAATGACAACCACTGAGAAGTTCCTTCTCAATTACTCGGTTAATGAGATAAAAAAAGATTTTTTTATCGAAATATCAAAATAAAGAGAAAATATAAGAATAACTGAGAGATAAGAATTGGAATTTGAATATCCTCAAAAAGACACTAGCAATGTATTGTTCATGTTGTATAACTACATCTTATATTATTTCAATATGAAGGTCAAAAGAATGTCAACACTTTCGAGTTGAACTAACTGAATGATCAGGTTTCGCATCATTTTAAAAGTCTTGTAATATAAAAATGTAATATGGATGCTATGTAACTGTTCTAGTGCATTCGCCATTTCACACACATGATTTCAACAACTATGTGCGGAGTTAATGCATTCAGAACGTTGATAACATCATTTGTTAGAACGAAAAGAAACTATAGAAAAACGTATTCTTTTATTTCTCGAACACCAACGCCTAGAAAAGTCTGGAATTTGCTGATACTTTCAAGTTCCAGGATATATCCTACACAAATTTCACAAAATAGTTGGAACATCTTCAAATGAAAATTAACGATCGATTGAATTTTGGAAGTACCGGAAATTAGCAGAAATGTTCAGTATTCCATCCACAGTACGAGAATGAGTTCTAGGATGAGCAGCTGGAAGTGTATGACCATCTGGTGACTTTTTGACCCTCATTCAAATACATGAAAAATTGTAAAAATAACGACATAACGACATAACTTACATATTTAACCAATGTAAATGAAATGTCTTTAATTTGAGAGAAATAAAATGAAACGTTCTCTGACATTCACCCTTCTATTTCTTTATAAATATGAGTGTCCTGTTTGAATATACCCAGAAAAGAGCTTTCTGTGCCAAAGGAACTTGATGCATAATACAAAATTCAGTAGCTTCAAGACTTGTTTGCTTCTATTCAAGATTTATATAATCAGAGTACTTGTTTCAGGCTGGTGACAAACAATTGGAAGAAATTATGGTTCGCCCCTTTTCCACATCTGCTAATAACGACTACACGCACGAATCCAACTGCATTAGCACACCCTCTATAATTCGATAAGTATCCTATCTCGAAATAATTAGAGTACGTTGCCACATGCTCTCAACTGAGGGATGTGTTAGGCAGGTTGAGCGGTTCATTGCGGGTTTTCAAACTACCACCTGCCATGTACTACATCATAGTGAAATACGTACATGGAACTTGCTTCGGGAAGGAACAACAACGTCAGTAGAGGACCTTATCTTTCACTTAGGCTCTTTCAGAACCAATTTCTGGAGAATATCTCACGTAGTTGATATTATTAGACAAGCCACTCTGAAGTTTGCTTTTATACGATATATATCGAAGAATGTTGAGGGCAAACTATAAATGGGAATTTCATTGAATACAAAAGCATTCCTAAATTCCATTGGTGAAATATCTAAAACAGAATTTCAATGAAATTATTATATTGAGAAGTTAAATGAATCATCTTCGGATCTGCATCGATAACTAGCATTAACGAGTGGAAATCGAAGCAGTATATAGATAGAACAAGAGAAGTTGCGTTCTTCTAGAAGAGAAAATTGTCTACAGACCAAAGAGTAAAGAAAACTCACAGAATCTGCAATTTTATAAGGTTCGAAGGCTTTCAAAAACAAAACATACTTTTTTCAGTCGTCATTGATTGAAATGGACCAAGAATTACATCCAAACCAATTGACCGGAATAAAAGAAACTAATAATTTTATCTGATTAATTTTTTCTAACCTACTTCATATTCTACGGAGAGTTTATTGAAATTCTAGCGCATTGTGTTCAAATTAACCACTTCATAGATCGAATTATACAATTACTTTCGTTTCAAATCATTATTTGAAACATTATTCACTCTCTTTCCCTAAATACTGACCTGTTCCATTCTTTCGAAGACATCAATACCAAAAACCGTAATCGTTGCTCCCATCTTGTTTCAATAGCAAGTAGAAATGTAAAATATAAAAATTTTAGTAAAGGGGACAAGTCTTTACTTTCCTACTCCAAAAATGAGATTACACGTCTATACAATTGTCAAGAAATGATTCAATTCTTTCAAACTGAGTGTTTTCAATTCAATATATATTCATTGTAATATCTGAATATGAAAGAGAAATCGTCGAAGCGAAGCCAGAACAATGATGGTTTTTGATGGTTTCCACTCCAGACTTTACGAATCAATTTGTACGGAGTCAACTGCTTTAGATTATGTTGAACAAATTGTTTTTGTATACTAGAAAGAGGGACAACGATAATCATATCAGATATATCATCGATGCCGTTATATAAAGAAATATATTTCACGATTTCACTTCTAACAAAATCATAGTTGTGGGGAAGTATCCCTTGGATTGAAATCTCTCAGTTTAGCTATTACCATTTTCAAGTCAATATTATGGAAAACTAGATTGTTCTTTTGTCATTGAATGATTCAGCTCTTGTTATTAGAGTGATTTTAATAATACGGGACATTTAACGAAGATATTGAGTATCTTTATTCGAGGTCTGTTTAAAAAAATGGTGAATTATGAATTTTCGCGGCTGTGCACATTCGATTATCCAAACTTTTTATTTTTGTTAGTAAATATCTCATATGTTGACATTATTAGTAATTTTGAATCTATATCTTGTTTGTAACAATTGAATAAGTTATCCCTTTTTGGTGTGTTCTTGAATGTTTTACTTTCGGAAAAATGGAAAGAAGAATCTGTATTGAATTTTGCGTAAAAAGAGGAAAAGTGTTTCAACGCACTCAAAATGTTGACTCTGACATTTGGCGAGTCTATTTTGTCTCAAAAAACTGTTTAAACTTGCAAGCGCTTAACATAAGGCCGAGAGGCCTAAAAGAAATTGATGACGATGCGCGTTCTGGAGTTGCAACGTCAAGAAACTAACAGTGAAGAACGTCAACAGTAAAGAAAATGTCTCTGGAAAATCGTCGAACAAATATAAGCAAATTTGCAGACGCTGTTGGCATATCAATCGGCTCATACCATGCACTTTTCGCGGATGTTTGAGCATGGAAAGTGTGGCAGCAGAGTTAGTTCCAAAATTGCTAAATTTTGAGCAAAGCAACGTCGCATAAGTATTGCTCAGATTTGCTCAAAAAGGTCATAACTGGTGACGAAACGTGGGTATATGATTATGACGTCGAAATCAAAACCCGATACTCACAATGGAAGCGGCCAGAAGAGCAGAGACTGAAAAAAACATATTTTGCTCACTCTTTCCTTGCATTACAATGCATGGTGCACCACGAGTCCTTGGCAAGAGGTCGTGAAGTTAACAAGAAAACCATAAGGAAGTTATTCAACGTTTGCGTGATGCAATACGGCTCAAACGATCAGAATATTGGAATTCCGATCGACAAGTCATGGATTTTGCATATGATGATGCACCACATCAATGCTTGTTCGTAATTTGTTAGCCAAAAGGAACAACGTCCTTAGCCACTATTTTCACCAGATTTCGCTCCCTGCGATTTTTTACTTTACCCACAATTCAGGAGACCAATAAAAGGAGAGCGTGTTGCCACAATTGATGAGAGAAAATTGAAATCAAAAAACGATCTGATGGTCATACCGAAAAGCGGATTTTAGAATTTCTTCAGGGATTGGAGGAAGCGTAGGCATAATTGCATTATATCTGAAGGAGATTGCTCTGAAAGGGACAAAATGGATTTTGATGAATAACTACGTTTTGGAAATCAAAATTCAGCTTTTGTTTTAAACAAATCTCGTATATTTAATGACAGTTCAGAGTACTGAGTGCATTTTCAATGTTTTTTGAATTGACGTCGTTATTAGGTAGCTCTTATAATGGCCTACATTGAACTATATCCAGTTTCAGCGCACAAACTAATTGAACGAATTTGATCCAAAATTTTTAGTATTGTGTCATTTTTGAACCAGTTCACAACTTTCTTTCATCATTTTAACGAAGTTGAGTAACCTAACCAGCAAGTGAAATAAATGAATAATCCACATGTTTCATTCATCCAATAAATTCAAACCCACATGGACTTGCACAAGTTCGAAAATGTTATCCCGAGTGAAAACTTCCAGAAAATTAAATGAAGAGAATGACCGTGCAAATTGGATTAGAAAATATATAGCTTTTCTTTTGGTCAATTTCCTTCTGGTTACCGTTTATAAGGAAAATATTCCCGTCTAAAATTCGGCGGATACCGAACATAATTCAAGCGAATAATGTGACATTCTGTACGTGTCGCGAATACCTGTGTAAGGATTGAACGAACATATCTTCCTGAAACAAAGGAAACTGAGGCCCTGTGACATTTTTTGGGGTAGTAAGTGATACATATACCAGGAAATACCTAGAATGTGATTCAATACTTTCATGGTATCGATTATCATTCGGAATATCAACTCAAACTCATCGGATTGATTCATTATAGCAAGCACTTTGATAACTTCGTAACATAAATTAGAGAATTTCTATTGAATGTTCGCCGATATCTTGAAGAACCATTGTTCATTATAGTGAATAAAAACACTTTGCTCAGTTTCACAAATTCATTACATCAACTGCTTAACAAGTTTTTTGGGGTGTTACGAAATTTGCGAAAGCTGACTTTAACATTTATTTTTTTGAATATAAACTTAAATTCAAACACTTGAACTTATGATTTACACTTTATTGACTACATATCATGAGGCGTTTCGTCGTTACAAACGACTTCTTCAGATGCTTACAGAATAATAACAACATTTTGAAAAATACAGGTATATATATCAGGGAATTTTGGTGTTCTATGGTTTTGGTTTTACCTAAGATATTCCATTGTGAGAAATAATTTCTATTACCCGAAAAGGTTTAACAAGGGTGAATTGTTTAATTCTATCTATTCATTAAGCAAGTTTCCAGAATTTTTAAGCCGATTTATTTCCACTACTTCCCAATAATCTAATTGACTACTTCTCTCTATATTGTGTAGAATTTTGAAATTCGTATCAAAAGTATGATTTTCTGTTAATAAATGGTTAGCATAATTCGAATTACTTTTATTATGGGCGAAGCTATATTTATGTTCCTGTATTCTAGTACCGAAATTTCTACTAGTTTTACCTATATATATACCGGGACATGTTCCACAATTCAATTGGTAAACACCTGATTTGTCTTCTCTTTTAATGTTGTTTTTATTTTTCTTAATGTGTCTCGATAAATTGTTGTTCGTTTTAAATGAAATGTTAAAATTATGTTTACTTAAAAAGGTTTTGACTTTTTGACTGACGTTTCCAAAGTATGTTAAACTGTTATATTTACGATTTCTATCCGACTGATAAGGAAATACTAATCGTAGAGCTTTCCGATAGAGTTTTTTGAATTTTTGACACTAGTTCGTTTTCATAATTATTATTAACCGCAATCTGTTTAATGATATTCAATTCTTTATTGAATACAGGAACATAAATGTAGCTTCGCCCATAATAAAAGTAATTCGAATTATGCTAACCATTTATCAACAGAAAACCATACTTTTGATACGAATTTCAAAATTCTACACAATATAGAGAGAAGTAGTCAATTAGATTATTGGGAAGTAGTGGAAATAAATCGGCTTAAAAATTCTGGAAACTTGCTTAATGAACAGATAGAATTAAACAATTCACCCTTGTTAAACCTTTTCAGGTAATAGAAATTATTTCTCAGAATGGAATATCTTAGGTAAAACCAAAACCATAGAACACCAAAATTTCCTGATATATATACCTGTATTTTTCAAAATGTTGATATTATTCTGTAAGCATCTGAAGAAGTCGTTTGTAACGACGAAACGCGTCATGATATGTAGTCAATAAAGTGTAAATCATAAGTTCAAGTGTTTGAATTTAAGTTTATATTCAATTATAATGGATTTACATCAAGTAAACGCCAACACTATTAAATATTTATTTTTTTGACTATCATCTTCACATACTTTTAGATCTGTACTTGCTTATTTTACATCGAGCGTAACTGGAGTTCGGGAATACTTATTTCCTTTGGTAAAACACAACGAAATTACATTCAGATCTAAATCTAAATATATCTTGATTAATTTTCTTTCTCGAAAATTCGTCAGCTCTGCATATTCAACCACATTTTGGTTGATGAAAAACCATCTCCAACGTATTTTCAAGTGATAGGGAATAATTTCGAACTGATTTTGTTTATGCCTTGTTCTTAGTGCATGTTTTGTGCTTAAGGAAAACATATAAAAATTGAAGCTTAAGTTCCATAAATGACAAGGAGAATGACAGAAAAAATCAGAAACATTCGTATTGGAAAAATTATGAACGAAAATTGACTGTGGGAGTACACTACATAACCCATTCATCATGAAAATGTGTTCAAACAGTTACGTTATATTTGAAAAAGGTGAAATGTCTCGAGGTTGTATGGGGGGTAGTGGATTTAAAGAGGCTCTGGTTTATTCTAGTTTACTTTATATACATCGTCTTACGTAGGGTGAGGGATCCTGGGACATCCCCAGGATCAGTAACTTTAAAACAGTTACATTACAGTAAAAACAGGCGAGATACCTTGTAAAGGGTATCGAGCCGGAGACATCTAAAATCTAACTATATCTATTTATTTACATTTCTCAGTTTATATAATATTATTAAACGATGACAAGATGCTTGTTGTTCAAACAACGAATTGATATGATAACAATTATTTTGTTGATTCATGTGTGAACATTTATAAACATAGTATCTGGTCACGTTTAATGAATAAAACTATTTATCATCTACCAATATGGACGTGCGGATTTCGAGATATTCAAGGCTCCAGTAACCTACTTAAATTTCCTAATAATCACTACCCTGAAGGGCAGTGCAAAGGAATTTTTCAGTCTAATGACAGTCTTATTTATCACTTACTATATTAAATTAATCTCTATGTGAAAATGAGTGAAAGACAATGTACTTAATTATCACAGGAACATTGAAACACCTCAGAGACCAAGTTCGGATTTACATCCATTTTCAGCAAATATGAATAAACACTGAACATACAAAACAGGAAAATTCACGGTCTTAATAGGAAAGAAAGAATTTAAATTGTTCTATGGCTTTCGAGGTGTTCATATATATCATTTTCAAAGATTTTTCTCAATGAAAACCCTGTCCTAACAATAGAAAACACACAAAAAGAAGATTTTTCAATTTTGTGTTATCGTTGGGAAATTATGTGCTTAGAAATATTCTGGCAATTCATTCTTATTCATATAAATTGAAAATAATGTGCTCATATGACAATAACGAAAGCATACCATCACAAAGCATCAAACCTCTAATCAACTTTGGTCAAACGAATATATTATCATAATTTGATATCCATGAGTAAACATGACTGAATTAAATCATTTATAGCTGGAGAAATCAGCTTAATAATAGACGACGTTCCAACAAGCAGTGCGTATTATCCACTAATCACTAATCAGCAGTTTCTTCAATTTTCCCCTATTTATGTCATTATCCAGACCACACATCCTTAAGACGACATTGTCGCATGTATCATAATCAAATAGAGCGAGTACAAGGATAGGGATTGAACTAATTCTTATGCTCGCTGCGGAGCCTGTGAAATAAATGCGGTTTCGTATAATTATACCAAATCAGATGTAAATTGCATATTTCATGATTAGAAATGGTAGACGCACGTTCCAAGGGATGCTCTGGTAGGACTACCGAAAGAGAAGTGAATAATTCCCTCGAGACCCATTTTGCTCAAGGCAAGGATTCAGAATTTCATATCGTAGGTATAATTTCGACTATGAATGTATAATTTAATTGAGAATGTGTGGTTAATTTGAACACTTCGGCAATTAGGGTAATCGAATTAGTCCACAAAAATAATCAATGTGAAATAGCTCTGCTATCTAGGTTTCGGTAAATGTGTTATAATTTTAATGGAAAACGGAAATTAATCTTTTCAACAAATCTCATTGCCAAATACAAAATATACTGACGCATATGCGAAAAGTCTAACTTCGCTTGTTATAATGACGATTTCATTATACGAATTTGAATAATATTTCATTGAAATTTGAATGATTTCATTCATGAATTCATTATTTATTATTTTATTATTCATGATTATTGTATCATTGATGACTTTTGTATTGTTTTTGGTAGTCTATCGACTTATGTCAAATTATTCCTGAAGAAGAACCGCATTTGTGTTCGAAATATAGAATTGCTGACGATTAGTCGTTTGGATTAAGTTTTTGTCCACCTTTTGCCGATAACCCAAAAAATATTCAGAAAGTCTTATTATTACGCCAACACTACCTTACATATATATATATATATATATATATATATATATATATATATATATATATATATATATATATATATATATATATATATATATATATATATACATATATATTCAATTGATTTATTGCCTGTTTAAGATAGTTTATTTTGAATGTTTTCAGCAATAACAGGATTCTTTTGATATGAAAAACTTTATTTTAATTGACGTTTTGTTGTATATCATAAATTTGTCAAAACTAATTATTTAATTATCAACAAGTTCTGACAAAGTTGTGATGTACAACGAAACGTCAACGAAAATTGAGTTTTTCATATTGGAAGAAGCCTGTTATTGCTGAAAACATTCGATATATATATATATATATATATATATATATATATATATATATATATATCAACTGAGGAGTGTTGCCGTGGTAACGAATATAAGTGTAAAATTGTTGGGTTATCGGCAATTTGGGCTATTAAATTAATCCAAGACTAATCGTCAGTAATTCTATATTTCGAACTAAGGTTCAGTTCTTCTTCAGGAATGATCTGACATAAGTGGTTAAACTGACAAAAAACAATACAGATGTCATTCAATAATCGATTACAAATGCAGGAAAATTATTTTAAGAACAAGCATGTAGATAACAACGTAAAACATGAAAAATATAAAAAAGTGACATTTCCTATGACATAGAACATTGTTTGAAAAATATAAAAAAAAAAAAAAAAAAAAAAAAAAAAAAAAAAAATTTTTTTTTTCAAACAATGTTCTATGTCATAGGAAATGTCACTTTATTATATTTTTCATGTTTTACGTTGTTATCTACATGCTTGTTCTTAAAATAATTTTCCTGCATTTGTAATCGATTATTGAATGACTTCTGTATTGTTTCTTGTCAGTTTAACCACTTATGTCAGATCATTCCTGAAGAAGAACTGAACCTTAGTTCGAAATATAGAATTACTGACGATTAGTCTTGGATTAATTTAATAGCCCAAACTGCCGATAACCCAACAATTTTACATATATATATATATATATATATATATATATATATATATATATATATATATATATATATATATATATATATATATATATATATGTATTATTTTCCAGCAAAAACAGAGTTGTTGATTGAAAAAACTTTCATTTTTCTAGACATTTCGTTGCGAATTGCAATTCTGTACACTATTGCGTAATTGAATTGAATCATAAATAACTATAGATTGAAATCTATATTTCAAACGTCGATTGAAAGTTTTTCTAACAAAAATCAACTTGGCTCTCCAGTCTCTCCAATGAGAAATGAACTGAAAAATGTAAAAGACGCTAGCTAGTTGATTGTTTTATAAGAAACAAAATGAGACCGTATCGCGGGACACGAGGTAGGAACGTTAGTTCCTTCAAGAATTACTATTCAGTTAATTATAAAATGAGTAAATATTATCTATTAAATAAATAATAAATAAGTCGTCATAGTCTTAATATATCTATTATTCATTTTAAATTGAAATAAATGTGTCTAATGTATAAATAATTTTTTATTAAATGCGCTTTCCATGATTTTCACAATGAACTTTGACTGATATTATATGTTTATTTCACTTTTAAGTTATTTAAATTTGAATTATTAAAATTGTGTTGATATAACAGTGCTGTATATTCGATGTGCGTTTGCTCTAGGCTAATGCTACACTGCTATGTCCAAAGAAAGAAAGATTGGTGAACGAGAGAAAGAGAGAAAGAGTGCACGCAGAAGATGCTAGCCACTCGGCGAGAACACATTCCGATGACATGACCTGACCACATTCCAATCACTCATTTCTCGTCGCGACCCCCTCGTTCTGACCTAAAGTAAGGAACTAACGTTCCAAGAATTGATGACGTTCGATATCCAAAGTCATTCATGAAATTCAATTAGTGAAGAGTCTTTATGTTCTGACAAAGTTGCAGTTAGCTACAGAATGCACCAAGAATGGAGATTTTGTCAATCACACATACTGTTATTGCTGAAAATATAATCAAAAATAACCACATCCAAAAGGCAGTTGAACCAAGAATTTTTCCAGGAACTAATAATTTCTCTAAAACGACCAACAACTTGATTGATTTATGCTATATATATATATATATATATATATATATATATATATATATATATATATATATATATATATATATATATATATATATATATATACATATCATTTTCTGATATATGTATCAATTTTTCCTCTGTAATTAATATTCATCATTTCGTCTCAACAACTTTCATTTCTCATCTTATTCCAAACTTGGTGATTTTTTCTGATTGTTTATCAATACAGTCTTCCTAGAATTGCAAATCAGTTCAAGTGCAACCTGAATCATCTATGATTCTCTAAAATCCTGATTGACACTTTCTTGTGTTATCTCTTAATTATGTCAGGTTATCTTAACCGAAAAATTTTTCCAATCTGATCTGTTTTAATTAATCATATCACCTCTTGATTCATTCTTTATGTAAGTTGAAGTAGAGTACATTTACAAATACCTAGGATTCTAAAAAACACGCAAAAAATTTTTAATATAACCTCGAAGAAATGTTGACAAAGAATTTCTGATTCAATAGGAATGCTCCAGTTCATTTTCAAATTCTAGTATTGTGCATTTCAGTTCGAATCACATTTATTCACTCATTAGTAGTAGAACTAGAATACAACAATACCACAATAATTTTTCGATTATTTACTTTCTTTAATAGTTTTCTCTTGAATGTGAAAATGATTTCAAGCAAATGTATGCAACTGATGTGAAAAAATAACAACTCTCTGTTATTATCTGAATATATTCTGAAATAAAATTTTCGAATGGAACATTCATTATATTTTCCAAATATTGCATGTACAATGTTATGTAAAATTAGGTTAAAAAATTGAGTCCCAGGCAAAATACTTGTGGGTTCACTTTAGAGAACATGGAGTTTGATGAAACCAAATTCAATAGAGTCCCTGCGCATTCGCCAATTCGTCGAAGTGTTTATTTTGATTTTTATTGAAATCGAGTGTCAGATCACATCAATAGAAATTTATCCAAATATATGCATTGAAGAATTCCAAACTCAGATGAATTCTGATACTACTTGATCTTTACTATTACTGTTAGCATCTTCAGATGAATTTGAATTTTAGTATTTCGAATTTTAGTCTAGGTTCAATTGTTATGGATTTACATAAAGTAAACGCCAACACTATTGAATATTTTAAAGAAGCTGATAACAGCTTTTTGGCACGGTGGTTCTTTATGCTGTTACTTAGAAGTGCTATATGGTTTTTAACAACATGTCTGAAGAAAGAAGTATTCCCTAAATACATCAAACTAAGAACAGATAATACCAGTAGTTCGACAAGTAGAACGAATTTATAAGGAATGAAAACTTGAATTAAAGAAGACACCATTCTGTTAGCATCTGAAGGAGTCGTTTGCAACGACAAAACGCTTCTTGCTGTGTTGTCAATAAAGTGTAACTCAAAAGTTCAAGTGTTTTTCCAAGTGAATTTTAGTTCATATTCAATTCCAATTTCGAAATCAGTCGAAAAATTTCGAGATAATTTTCATATTTTTGTGAAATGCGTTCGTACTGAAATGAGCAGACTTCCATGGTAAAAACTCAAATTCAGAAAGTTCGAATAGAAAACACAGAAATACATAACTTATTGTCGATTTGTTTTGTTAATCGTTGTTCATGAATCCGATTTTGAACTATTTTTGGTATGGGATAAAAGACAGAGCAATCTAAAGCGAAAAACAAAACTCACATACAGATTCATATTGGAGTATTTTGTAATGATATATCAGAGTACGTATGCGGTTATAGAATGTCATGATATATAATTATAGAAAATATATGGAATCAATACATTTGGGAATGTGCGGATGTTTTCCATTTATTTAAAAAATCAGATTTTTCATTCTTGAATTTCAGGTTTTTCAATACAATTCTGAGTTTCAAAAATAATACATCAAGTTGTTAAGATGCTGGTTTTTCAGCATACCGAAAAACTTGATTTGGACATATTTCACCACAAATAACATTCAGACTCAAGAAAAGGAGTGAAAAATTCGGTTAATGAAAAATTTCAACACCGCTTGTGTTATATTGTAGGCGATAATACCTTTCAATTTCATTATCTTTTTCTACGTGATATGGTATGAAATATTCATTTATTTACGGAAGAGCCCATTTACAAAAAATAAGAAAAACATATAATACCTGAATTTAGTTAACTAAGTCCTTAATTACAAAGCGAAACTGCCTAAGTGATGTAGGAAAACATAGGTCAGTATTTACAAAACGATAACCATAATATAGTATTCTATTAATTGGTGCATTTTTCAAAAAATCAGTACGACAGGTGGAGTACGCAAATATATTGTCAGTTAGTGTTCTTCTGAAAGGAACGTGAAAGCAAATTGGCCCAAGCACTGCACAAGAATTAATTTCAAACATTTGAACAGAAAGACCAAATCAAATATAATTCTTCTTGAAGCCAAGGTTTGTACACCTAATTGAATACGAATAAAAGTTGCCAAAACACTCATACGTGGTATTGACCTCCTGAAAGATATATACATATAAAATAAATTTATTCTGCACTTGTTCAATATACGTCGAGTCTACCTCATAATGAGGTGGCCAAAAAATTGATCATACTAAACAATAGGTCTACAAAACGCAAAATAGAGTAATTTTATAGCTGATTCGTCAGAAAATTCAGCAGAGTTTCGACGAATGAAACCAATCATTCTCAATGCACGGTTGGTAATTATTCTTATCTTCTTCTTCTCGTGCCAACGCTTACAGCGTGTAGGCGAAATTATTCTTATATGTTCCTTGAACTCGAGTTGATAGTCCAAGTTTATTCCAAGATCATTAATGAGATAAGTACGCTCAAGCCTTGCACCACCAATTGAATATGGATACAATATTGGATCATTCATAAATACATTCACATTTAACAAAATTCACATTGAACCGACCACTCG
Organism: Henosepilachna vigintioctopunctata; assembly: GCA_030704895.1. Classification (NCBI taxonomy): domain Eukaryota; kingdom Metazoa; phylum Arthropoda; class Insecta; order Coleoptera; family Coccinellidae; genus Henosepilachna; species Henosepilachna vigintioctopunctata. Next base: position 7,813,831 of record JARQZJ010000031.1, read on the forward strand.
AAAGAAATCCCACTACAGCTAGCAAGTATGCTCAACAGCTAAAGTGATATCATTAAATATGTTCAGTTGGTCACTTCTTGATTAACCTTCTCTACTATTCCACTTTGCATCATATCGCAAAACTTCTGCATGAAGAATGATTGCGATCCCCAAACAAGAGGAATTGCCAACAGAGCTTTCAATTTTCGAAAACCTCATTCGTCCCTTTCAGAGCTTTGTTGAATGATCTTTGTGGCGCTGACCTCAAATTGTTAATGTAAACTTCGTCGACAGGGCCGATTACTTCCTGCATTGTACAAAGCGAAACATGCAAGCAATTAAACTTGCAATTTTGTTTATGGTCCCTGTTGTGCAATTAATGCATTTAATAAATAAGACACTAATAGTCGCTTTTGCGCATCCGGAGATGTTGTTAGCAGTTATTTTCTACTGTTCTCGATTGCAGGCTTGGCATTATTTTCTAGAAAGCGTGGATGTTTTTCTTTATGAAGCAGAAATGTGTAAGATAACTTTGACCGTATATCACACCTGATTATTCCACTTCCAAAATAATAACTTGTTACAGTACGAATAACAATGACTTTTCACACTGAAGACAGTTTTTTGGCTTCTTTTATTTCCATGAAAGCATCTTTTATTTCTATGAAACCTATAGGACCTACAGATCAACTGCAAAGAAAAAAATTATTCATATATTAAAGATGAAAACACTTGGCTCAGTATCACAAAATCATATCAATTGCAAGACTTATTTTCAGAAGCTAAACTGTTCGGGGTGGATCCCCATTTTCAAAGAACTGAAGTTCAGTTTAGCTTTTCAAAATGGGGTAACACCCAGTTGTCATGTGATAAACCCATAATGAATTATAATAAAACAGATTTTCAGATCTTTTCAAAACAGATTTTTTATATCTTTTCAATATCCCTTTTTGTTGTCATTATTAATCATATTGGGGTGCCCTATTAAGCATGCTCATACTATTATACCAGGCTCCAAATGGTGCCCACTAGATCAACTGCAATATTTAAATATGAATATCTTTTCAGTTTTTCTCCTTTCATATTAACAAAAATGAAAATGAGAAGAAAAGTTGATACTGAAAACCGTCTTCCCTACCAAAAACAAACAGTTTGTATTCGAATTTGAATCGAAATATAGATCAGATGACACTTAGTTTGTGATTTATTTCCCAGATTTTTACCTAGTATCCAATTAATAGTTATTAATTCTAAAATAATACGTCAACATTTCTAAATCTAATATATATATATATATATATATATATATATATATATATATATATATATATATATATATATATATATATATATATATATATACGTTTATTTAGGTGTGTGAATATTATACTTTATTTGTTCTCTTCATGTTGATGATTCGAATTGAAAGTTTTCGAGTTTGAATAATTATCTCCAAGAGTGAGTTTCAATTGTTCAATTCGAAACAATAAATCAAATAATTTCAAATAGGTATGTTCTGAATGACGTTATGTGAAAACAGCGGACATGTCCGTTTGAAAATAACCTTACACTTCAACAGGCATCCCACATATCAATTTCACTCTACACCTCCAGTGATAGAATAGATTTGCATTACGCATGTGTGGTAAGTTGGTAATGGAAAACCCAAGCCGATTCTTCAAAATATCCTATTGAAAACTGTATCTACTTTCCAACCTCTTTCAACTAGTTGTCTGTCCCTGCATTTTTCATTCAACAATCTTGCTCTTTCTGATTAAAAAATTCCTACTGCTATAATATTTGAATTGAGAATCTGTCATAACAATGCTGTGGTGGTCGTCTTGAGTTCAAGATGTCGTACTTTCTGTTATCTACCATGAGACATTTCAATTCATTTTCTTCATGAAATTATAGTGAATATAAAAATCTGAACATTGAGAACAAATAGCTGTACGAACGTACAGAATCTGGTACTTAATTTCATATTACGGTGGAATAATATTCATCTGAGTTTTCTAGGTTAACACTCGTTATGGATTTAAAATTCATTCCATAATTACAGAACGGAAAATCGCACAAAGGAATGATCTAAATACAATAACCATGTGATAAATGGAATACAAAACAATATGACTATATAAGGGACCATATTTAGGACTATTTAAATGATTATTCTCTGATGAACCTAACCTGGAGTTAAATAATGAATAGTGACACATTCAGAATATATTTTTCTGAGAAAATACAGATTTCTACTCACTATAGAAATTGAATTAATGCATCGAATATATTAAAACAGTAGGTACGTACAACTATTTGAATTTTTTAAGTCACAAACCTTTGAGGAGATATCCAATTATTAGTCTTCGCCTTGCGATTATTTTCTGAAGGTTTTGAAGCCATATTTGAGATAATTATTATCACAGAAATGTTGAATGTGAACTGAATTGAATTGAGACAATTGTAACGGTTGGCGGATGCAAAGTGAAATTTATGAAACTGTTACGTTAAATGAGTGATTCAAACATTTAAATTATTCTGTCCTCGAGGGTGGTTTTCTATCGTCGATTTTTTTTCTAGTAATGAGTAGTACTGAAGAAGATGAGCAGATGTTTCCAAAACTGATAGATGAAAAATTATTAAGAGTACATTTAGTTGTGTGGACTGAAGTTGACTCTCAACTCAATTTTTCTTGCGTAAAATTTTGTTGAGAAATCACTTTCGCGAGGGTATAACAACCAAAAGTGGCTATTTCGACTCAAAGAAATTCATTCATAGATTTCGAAGGCACTTAACAACGACTCAATAAATTTTATGTACAATCTATACAAAATACGGCGTTACGTGACCACTAAACTTTTATTGCGAGACTGTAGAAGCTCCTCTCAAATTCCTATAAAAGTTTCAGACCTGAAAATCAACACCGACCAGACGTATTTCACTGGCTCCGCCGAATACTGATCACGATTGCGAAATAACAGAATGTTTTAATTCTGAAAGCCCTGAATGGAAACTTTGTCAGTTTTACTCTACTGATTGATTCTCAATACCAGTTAATGCATCTGTCATTTCTCTTTTTATTCTTTCAAAGAAAAAGCCTCGTAAGTATATTGAATACATCAGAAATGAGCGATATACTACCTATGTATGAATCTCACTTATATCGTCTGTATATTAGGAAAAATCATACGAAAAGAGTATGAAAGAAGGGAGACAAAATAAATCGTCGTAATACTTTCAGAAAGTGATTCGTTTCATGAAGAACAGAAATCGAGCAAAGTATATTCAAAACCGATTAGAAAAGGATAGCAAATAGGCAGCAAAGGCAAACTCCTGGACGAAATTGTGAATAAATAAATAAACCAGATTATAATAATTTCCAGATAAATAAATGATATTATTAACTGGAAAAAATCTAATGTGATTTTCAAAATTCTCTTCAATAATTTTCGAATGACTTGAATATTTATTCTTCTATTATTTACTATTAATGAATCAAAAAGAAGGGACCTATTCTAGGTTCGTAGGTTAATGCCAAAAAATTGCCAATTTGGTGTTCGCAAAGTTAACAAACTCAATTGTAAACAGCACGTTTAATTTCGATTTATGTCTAAGCAGCTTGAGGTTGTAATAACTGTAAAATTGTATACTTTTCATGAAGATTCCGATGAAATTTATTCATGTGTTATCTTGAAAAGTGTAAAAATATCTCCTGTGATCCACATATCAGAAACCACAGCAAATGCATAATGGTTTAAAGGCAGATGCTGCAGAAAACTGTTTCTTTGCAGCATGTTGTATTCAGAGCTTTCATCACCAAAAAAAGCTTGCCAGATTTTCTTCCAAATACTCGGAGGTATGTTCAAATGGAGGTATTTTAAATGGAGGTAATCCTTTGGGCGAATTCAGAAGGTCAACTAAAAACAGTTCATATTGTCAATAGTGACAACAGTTCTTTATATTTTACTCCATGTATTTTTTATTTCATATTGGCTATAATAGAGATAATAATAATTATGATTTAATATTTGAATGGTTGAGAAAAGACATTTCGTCATTGATTATAAACAGAATAATAATAATAATAATGATATTATATTCAACATTGTTGGCGTTCACTTGATCTAAATCCATTATAATTGAATATAAACTTAAATTCAAACACTTGAATTTATGATTTACACTTCATTGACTACATAGCATGACGCGTTTCGTCGTTACAAATGATTTCTTCAGATGCATAATGATAAAGATTATTCTGTAAGCATCTGAAGAAGTCGTTTGTAACGACGAAACGCGTCATGATATGTGGTCAATAAAGTGTAAATCATAAGTTCAAGTGTTTGAATTTAAGTTTATATTCAATAATGATATTAATAAAGATTTGAAATCAATATGGATTCAATTAGAATGACCTCAATATTCCTTAAATAATATGGCCCTAGTATTCAAATATTATTATTCAATTATTTGGATATTTAATTGTTAAGCGATTCGGAAATATTGTTTTTCATTACAATTCGTTGATATAAATGTTCAAAATGATAATAAAATCCATGTCCTGTAAATAAATTGATATCCCCAAAATTTAAAAGGTGTAGGTACCGCAATTTCTAACTGTTCTACTCTCCAATTCTGATTCGGAAACAAGATTTCTCAATTGGGAATGTGTATAATATATATTCATATATTCATGCTACGCCACTGTTTAAATCGACTTACATAGAAGATTATTTCCATGGTTTCTGTGATATGACATTCTGATTCGAAGCGATCCGAATTCCTGTAATAATTTATGAATTAATTTAGGCGGGACGTGCTTTTGATGAGTTAATGCGGTCAAGTGGACTCAGGTAGGAGGCTTTTCAGATCAGCTCTGTGGGTAACAGACAAAGCCACGCGTCCCGGGCCAATACGGCGAAAGGAGTCACTATAGCACGGACGAGCTCCGCGATGCCTGCAGGTCAATTCTCACGGCTACCACCCGTCATGCAGTGTTTCTCAAACGTTTCGTTGAAAATTACCAAAATCCTTCTTGATCCCTGAGCAACTATTGTGGATTATTATAGAGCCACTATATCAGAATTTAACACTCAGTGAATAGTTAGTGTGTGTTTATAGTGAAAAAATTATTGTAAGAATAGCAGAATTAATGTATATAGGAATTTCTCGTGCATAGAAACACCGCAAAAAATATCTATAATTTAGGACATTAGTATCAATTCCACAGAAAATGTTTGATATATTGAGTGTTTTCACCAATTTTTGTGGAATGCAGTCAACAGTTTTGAATTCAACGGGGTGAATTTGAAAGCTATTGAGTCAAATAATTTAGAAATAGAAGTAACATGAAATAACAATTTTGTTATACTGGGCTGACTAAAAACCACTTTTGGATTGAATTTTGATGTGAAATATATTCGTGAATAATGCTATTGTGTTCAAAGCGTGATATTCGAAACTAATCGCTGAGTTAGCGATATTTGGTATGAAAATTCGCAAATATTGCATGGTATCAAAATATGTACATTTCAATGAAATATTTTAAAGGAGGGAAGAATAAAAATGTGTATAAATGAAAAAATTAAACTTGTTAAAATTGGAATTTCTGAAATAAATCAATATATATTATATAAACTTCAATCAATTGGGAGTCTAGGTGAAAATTTGAAAATTTCAATTAATTCGTTTTATATAAACTTTTTTTTTCAGTATTCGGTATTTTTCAGTATTGTGCTAGCATCTGAAGAAATCGTTTGTAACGACGAAACGCGTCATGCTATGTTGTCAATAAATGTAATGATATATTTATATATATATATATATATATATATATATATATATATATATATATATATATATATATATATTTTGAAAGTTTTTAAATAATATGAAAAATATTTCTGTTGATATATATATATATATATTAATTATTATATATATATATATATATATATATATATATATATATATATATTTATATATATATATATATATATATATATATATATATATATATATATATATATATATATATATATAATAATATGATGTAAATCGAAAGTTAAATGTTTGAATTTTAGTTTATATTCAATTATATAAACTTTCGTTATTACTACTTTGTTCAGAATAAAATTAAAGAATAATCACCATCATTGTTCTCTACTGTTATTCTGGTTTTGCTTACCTGGTATTCTGATATACCCTGAATATATATCGTTGAATATATAATTTCAAAATGGTTTGTACGTCTTCTTCTTGCGTGTTATGGTCTTTTCAGTACTTGTTTGAATATGTGATTGAGAGTTTGTATCTGGTTATCATATCCTATCCTAAATTATCTGATTCATCATTTACTGACCTTTCGATGTTCAATCATATGAATTATCTATATGAATAAGAATGAATTTCACGAATATATGTATACCCATAAACTAAGAACGTTTGCACCAAATTGGATAATCCTTTTTTTTCGTTCGTTATTTTAAGGACAAGATTCGTTTAGAAGAAAATTTTAAAACGTTCAAGAGAAAATATTCAAAAATCTCAAAATTTATTAAGTCAGTAAAAGAATGATGCAGAAACCTGAGATATTGACAAAATATTGAGAGATTAGCCTTAGGTTTTTAGACAGCAGAACTTCAACAATATAGACAGTGTGGATGGAGTTTCGATAGATTTCTTGTGTGTTGATGTTATTTCTATTAATTAGAAAATGCTACCAACGGTGTGTCAAAATATAATGAAGGACAAGTATGATACTATGACGACAAAAACCATTCAAATTGAGGTCTCAATGGAAAAGATATTCGAATTTTCAACGAAGTTACGGACTTAAGCATTCCTTTCAATTAATGAGGAGATATAAGGAAGAAGTATCTGGTGCCAAATTACGAAACTACTATTCAACTGAAGAAAAGACATGTTTATCACTTTCAAAACATTGAGCGAGTGAATATATGGAATTATTAATATCTCGACTAATTTGAAATCAGTTGTAGTCTTATATTTCCTCAGGTAATAGGTGACCGCCTCCGTTCCACACGAGAAAAACAGTGAAACCATAGATAATGTAGCACAAATGTTAGAACACGTCTTCCAGAATTTTCGAAAATATTCACGAAAAAATTTATGGACGTGCAAATTTTGCTGTTGTCGATAATTGTCAAAAATTGTCGAGTTCTCATTAGGAAATTCGTATTGACAAATTGGTTGAGGCTTTCGCGACCAGTCGTTGAACTAGTGTTGTCCTGGGTTCGGGTCTATCGGTTGGGTTGGAAGAAATTCCAACCGACGACGGCCCTTAGACCCGAACCAGGACAACACTAGTTCAAAATTCGTATTCTTTTATCACTATTTGTGCAGTGGTTGCTTTTTTTATAACTGAACGCGTTGAGCCTGTTTTGTTCACTCTCTCAAATTTTTCTTCGAATATTTCTGTGAGACTTCGATGAGAATATCCGAACCAACATAGACATAAGTGTTATTCGTTCCACAATTATTTTCGAAGTGGATCCAGAATAACGGATTCTTGAAAACTCGAGTATAATTCACAAAATTTTAACTTAACCACCGTGAAATATAAGAGGAGAAATTGAGGCGAAGGCGGATGAAACCGCAATATTGTTGGAAGGTATTCGCGAATAGCCCTCTCGAGCTCATTACCCAGAAATTCAATAACGGCACCCATTTCTCAATTATCCACTTACGAAACAATTTTCTCACTCAACCAGATCAGGAACACTAGTCATGGATGAAGTTGTATATTTCCATTATATCGGTCCCGGAGGATGAAACCGTCGAGTTGAACCTCAAGTACCCACTTAATTCGGTGGAAAATTGCGCATTAGAAGCTTCACTAATTAAAAAACTTCATTAATTCGAATTAAATTACACGCGAAATAAACCATAAATAAACGAAATTGGTCCAAGTTCAGTTGTAAAAGAGAAACTAGTTCTAAAGTTGAACACCTTGATGATTCTTAACGAGTGACACCAATTGCAGAATGCAAGTAGTCCTCAAACTCAAACAAGGCGTGTAATATGAGAAATCTCAATTGACTTATACCACAAAATGTGTTCGAACATTTTTCAATGTACTCGTATCACATAATTCAAAGCACTTGACTTTATTTCGAATAAATTATTTGATATTCAAAACATATGGTTCATGCTGAGTATTATATCTATGAAATATGATAAAAGTTATTGCGAAACATTCCTTACATTGTACTATTACATTCATACAGTAATAAAAACAAAGGAAAATGATCACAGAAAGAATTGAATCAGTTTTGAGTCTGTTGATCTTCCATTCGGTCCTGCAACAAGAATAATGCTCTAATTTTACAATAGAACACAATAGAATTCACAATTCACAATAGACACAATTATAATTGAAGAAAAAACCTTGAAAATAATAATTTTTCAAGAAAATTTCACATAGAGAAGAAGTCATACAAGAAAAAAATAAACAGACATATGATAAAAAAATTTATTCATACATTACTGTCTACATTCGGATCATCGAAGTATGTACTCCCTCACACTATAGTATGGCTTTTTGAATAGCAAAGACTTGATTCTCTTCTTGAACAAATGAGCCTTAAGTAATTTCAAATTCCATGGTATTTACCAACCATTTCAACCATTTGGTTGAAGATTTTAATACTCTGAAAATAGAGTGCGTAGTCATATTTATTTGTTTCATGCTTGGGAATTAACTACATCAATGTTCTTTACTGAAATACTTATGATACCCGAATTAAAAACTCAATAAACTCATCTTTATTCTCTTCATTACATTGAAAATATTTATGAATAAGTAAACAAGGTAGGGTGAGAAAATAATTTTTAATGAATATATGTTTACAAGATGTTCAACTATGATAATCAATATCGCATTCTATTACAAACTACTCGATTTTGAGTGATAAACACTATTTCTATAGAGCAGCCTACAGTAGAATAATATAATTTAGATGACTATATACAAGACTGTAATACACAGTCATAACACAGTTTCTAGTTACGATGTTCTGAATTCTAGAGTTCGCGAAAACTGGGTTACTCAATTTTCTACATACGAATAAAACATCAATGTGAATCTCAAATTTCAATCTACATTTATTCCGAGAAACTGAGTTGATTGGGATGATGAGATAATGTCGCCTCCATATTTGATAGTGAAGCTACAGATTCCATCACCTTTGAAACAAAAATGATCACAGTTCCATCAACATTCTCCATCAAATTGTTCAATCGACACCAATTCACAAACTCCCTCACATTGCATTCACATTGTGAAGAAATTCTTCAAGAGTCCTAACAGAAACAACCAATGATGAATCATCGGCAAATAGTGTTACCAATGTTATCAAATATCGGGACAACTTCACAGGCAGATCCTGTGAAGTTCTCCTTTATAAATAATAAAGGAGGTTCAAGACAGAACCGTGAGGTAAGATCTGTACTACAAATTCCCTGGTTGAACTTTATGGTTGCCTCTACTTAACATACTATTTTCTGTAAAAGGATGGATCTTTCTTCTTTGATTACCCTTCATTCATGGGAAATCATAAAAACCGTAATTTTGTTGATAATCTGAATATCTTTCCACATAACAAATTTCATCTCATTAAATTTCATTTTGAGAAAATATATTGTTCCTGTTGAGAAATATAATCATTTTCGTATGATTATTTTGATACGATGATTTGAAATTCAACTGAATCTTCAGTTGTGTTCTCTGAGATGACGGTATCATACAAAACTTCAAATACAATGCTAAAAATAATAGGATCGTTACAATCCATTGATAACTCGTTTTAATTCATTACTCGTGTAAAATAATGAGTTAGTCTACTTAATAAATGTCGAATAAATGACAGAACTTCGTAGTATTTATCCAATATCTTTTTTTTATTGAGAATAACTTTCAAGAACAAAGTCCACTGTTTCGATTATCTTTCGATGAAGAAAAATATTTCTATTCATTAATTATTTTTCCAAGAAATGATCAGCTTATGCAAAGACTCGCCAATTTAATTACCAACGTCAGACATATTAGATACGGTACTTGAAGAATTAGAACTGATAATGATTAGACGTAGAATTTGAAAATATTCGAGGAAAATTCGGAATAATTTGAATTGATTCAAGAAAAATGGATAAGACTTTCATTTATGCCCCTCATAAAATCTTCAAAAACTGTCAAATGAATTTCCATATAGATTAATAGATGCGTTACTCTATTCATCTATTTCTATAGAAATCATATTTCAAAATGGAGATACGCGAAATCTACCTTGAAAAAGGTGGTTCATATTTTCGTTGTTATTTGGAAGGAATTTTTGAATGCGTTCGTTGCATAATTTTTTCGGATTGAGATATTCGACATTCTCTCTTTCACAAAGCTGACTTCATTATATTCCGGAAATCTGTCTGTGATTCTTCAACTTTTCGGTGAAATAGTTCGAAACAAAAAAATCGTCTTCCTCGTGAAGTGTAAAGTATACACTATCAAACCGTTTTACAAATGCAGAAAATGGCTTATGTCTTTTTTTACTGAATTTGTTCGGTTTTTTCCCGACTTTTCACATCAAAAGCTCGCCTACTACGTTTGGATGAGAGTTAATTAATTGTTAACCCCGGAATACGCGCAAATCGCTTAATCGTTGTAAAGGCTATACGATACTATTTAATTCGATTATAATATATATGACAATTAATATGAGTCATTTAAATTTTTTCATTCATATTTCGCGAATATTCACAGAAACTGGGATAGCGGCCAATGCGTCCGAGATTGATTTCTTTCATCCTCAACTTAATTCATCTTAGACTTAGCTACGCAATTTTGATGAGTGCTTGAGGGCTCAAAACAAACTTTTCTTTGCTCAAAAGCTTAAGGGCTCAAAACAAACGTCTGCTGTTATGTGCGTGATTATCGATGACTATTCCATTTGATTATATATACATATGCCTTGAAAATTGATAAAAATATCGAACATTTCACGAGGAATTTCGAATGCTCCATTTTCCATCTGCATACGTCGTAGTAGAATCTATTCAAACAGATAGACAAGAAGCTTTGATGCGTATGCGTTTCGTGTTGAAAGCGGCAGCACCCTGGATTTCTTTTTCCAGTGTTTCAGGTAACATGTCAATATCCGTTCGAAATATGAAATCTCATTTCCTAAACAAAATATTCAGTTTGGGGTAAACTGAGGTTGTATCCAGATACTTAAGTTTCACATAATTTTGAATAGATTTTTTGACGATGAAATAAAAACAACGTGGGACTGAATTATGAATACGGAATTTTATCAGAGACAGGTTGATTTTAAATTTAAGAGTACCTTCCAGAAACCAACTTAATTCACATATTTTTTCACGAAGGAATTATCGGTATAGCCCACAATAGAAAGCAGCTCTTGAGAGGTCTTCGAGCTTGTTGATTCTCTTCAGAAGAGTGTAGTCAAGTTCAAGTTGTACGAACCTAAAGATGGATAGAAATTAAAGAATATCCCTTCGAAGGACGTCATCACTCTTGGGATTCCGTATGGTCACTTCGGTTTGGGATTTCTACACATTGCAGACAGATTTCTCTGGTGTTCGAACGAAATGTTCACGAAGCCTCTACGTACTCGCACTAATGTTGTCATGAGTAGGAATCTAGAACGCTGTAAAGAGTTTATACGTCTTTTCTTCGATAGAGGGAGCTCACGTGACTGATCACAAAGTGTTGTTCTCCTAATTCGGATGTAGGACCTGTGGGCGTTTTGAAAGTCATCGATTCTTGATTGGTTGATTGAATACGGACTGATGATTCATAATAATGATGAAACAATTATATTCAACAAGATCGATAATTTTTTCGAAGCGCACTTATAATATAAGTGCGCTTAATATATAGGGTGATTTTTTGAGACTTTTTTTTTTAAATCGAATAAAACACTCAATTTGCATCATATATTCAAAATTTTTGTTGAAATTGATAACTCGGTCTCTGCCATTTTCATTTTGAATATAATTTCATGTAAATGTTCTCCGCGGCTCCGTGTCAAATGGTACATTCGGAAAGTCCCATTTGACAAATGCTCAATTTCTGAGAACGGCGACGAATTGACATTTCACGATCCACATTAACACTACGCTTAATTACCGCTACGGCTGCAATTTTCTCTTCAGTACGCACTGTGCGCATGCGAGACAATGGTTTAATGTCCATAAGTAAAAGTAAAAGTAAAAAGTAAATTTGGTGCAAAATTTGGTGATAACAGCACGAATTGTTGATTCACCAGGTCGAATATGGTCGTAATAAACGATACACATTTTTCACAGAGCACGAATTATGATATTAAATTCAAACAATTTGCAATCGTTGCTCGTTTGTAAGTATTTCCATGATGAAATGGCATAGTATACTGAAAACTTTTCACTTTGACAGATGACGTTTGGATGCCATTACCAACCAGTGCAGCCAACCTGAAAAACTTAACTCTTGATAAAATCACCCGTTATATATATATATATATATATATATATATATATATATATATATATATATATATATATATATATATATATATATATATATATATATATATTGAAAGATTGAAGGAATATTGAGAAGCATATCAAGAAGTGAAGCAATATCAGAAAGATTTTTGTATCTGATTTTATATTTTTTGCATTCCTTGAAATGCAGGAGACAAGAAAGTCTTCAACTGAATATAGAAATGAAATAAAATTTTTTTATGCCATTGCATAAGTTTCTACTCAAATTTAGTTTGAAAAAAATGATAGAGGTAGTTTAATTCAATCCTCTCCATCGTTTCATAAAAGTAAAAACACATACAAAAAGTGTGATTTCATGATACGCTTTTTTGTAGAGTGATATATTCCTGATGGTTGGCTTTGATCCAACGTTTATATTAACATATCACGCCTTATTTTGACTATCGAATCCCCCACATGAGGTTTCGCATATGTTTTAGAGCAACCTGCTCACATATAAATATAAATACTCATATATATTTCTTGAAAGTTCATTTATCCCTCAATATTTCATATAAATTGATATTCCTAGCAATATCAGATGAGACATTTGAGAAACTGAAGGTGTATGAACTGAATTGACGCAACATAATCTTTCTCTATATTTGACAACTTTTCCTCCAGAAAGTGTCAAAAATGATGATCTTGACTTTTGTAGGCTTTTCAGAATTTCGCAATGAATTAAATGTAAACCAAACTTAAATCACATTCGAAGTTTAAAATTAGCAATGTATTGAAGAGAAAAAGGAAGTTGAAATGAATTCAATAATGAAACTTCTATTTCTGAAAATTGAGCAACATTTATGGAGAACATATCCAAAAATATGTCAGACAGAATAATATCAAATAATGTATCATATGTTTCTGTCAAGTAAGGGTATTTAAACAAGAAGACATCAATATTAATGGAGAAATAGGCACAGGTTGAAAGGAATGAAAATCATGAAACATTACAAAAGTCATTACGCTGCTCGAATAATTTAATTTCAGAAGACTTCTGAATATATTCTTGAATGTATGTATGTTCATTTGGTTCGTACAATTTTCTCGAACATCTTGGTTAGAAATTTCATTTTCAGTTAGACTGAGCTGATATAAATGAGAAAAAATGAAATAAAATATATAAAGCCATGCCTTTTTACCCGCTTGGTCATTATGAGAACAAATATCAATACGGGCGGTCCCTTAGAATCGGTTGAAACCTGAATGGCCAACAAAAAAGAATATTTATGGCCTTTCACAGTTCGTTATTGACCTACGTGAGAAATGCTTTGAGATTCTATTGTTTTTATAAAAGAAAAAGTGAACAGGCAATCATGGATATTTTCACATTCTTTGATTTTGGTTCCTTTACAGGATGAAGGTAAATCGATATATTTTTTCTTAACTATTACACTTATGAAAAGAGTTTGAATATATTGTATGAATAATTTGGTAGTAGCCTAATTACCTCTCGAACATATTGAATGCTGCTATTTTAAAACGTGCAATATTAATGCAAACATATAATTATCAAATAAAAATGTTATAAATTAATCGTTATAAATGTTATGTAATTAAAAATCCAAAATGCTTATAGCACTGTTAAGTCTATCGATTTGGACATGTATATCGTCTAGGCAAATGAAAAACCAAATTAATAACAATTATAATCCTAAATCAGAGTAACCGATAATTCTAAAGAGCAACTACGTGTATTTGAAAACAACTGAATGGAAAGTTCTGTATGAAAACGTTTTTCAATGTAAACGGCACAAAATGGATATACGAGTTTTTTGTTCAATAAAAACCACACGAAATAATAGCTCTCAATCTATAGATTACATAGAGCACATCTCGATCTATAGAACATGACGAAGGTCAATATTTCTTTGAATTTCAGAAGAAACATTTTAGGTGGACATAACAGAAGAGAAATTTCAGAAGAAACATTTTAGGTGGACATAACAGAGGAGAAATTTCAGAAGAAACATTTTAGGTGGACATAATAGAAATAAATTTATTTAGAACAAACTCATTTGATTCGAGAGTTAAGGTTATCCATTTTTTGTTATATCCATTAAGGTTATCCATTTTTTGCATTCTCAAGAATGAAGACCATAGCTAGAAACCGTAGTGTAAATGTGTATTAGAATATTTTATATAGTTATCTGAACTATAATATTCTGTTGTGGAGCTGCTGTACAGAAATAAATACGGTGTTTATTTCTCAGTAAAAATAATTTGAATTAAACTCTTGGCTTAATGTATCACAAAACTGAAACGTTTGTGGAACATTTAGATAAAAGTTAATTTTAATTATTAGTGAACCATATTTCATCAATAAGTAAACGAGAATTCAATTTCAGTTGGTTTAATATTCCATATTCATCGACTAACATCTTGTAAATCTATCTCTATTAGAAATTACGTTCTCATCGTCGTACCTTGTTCATATGTTTATAGATGTTTCTTACACGTTAAAATTATCAAATTGATTAGTAATCATGATTATTCAACAAGGAACATTGATGTACCGTACATTCCAATGCATGAAACAGTTGAATATAAGTACTCAGTCTATTATTAAATTATTAGCATCTTCGTATTTCGATGTTTCGATTTATTCGGCAATGTATGAATCAATTTGTTTTATCATATGTTTGTTTATTTTTATCACTGTTACTTATCCTACACAAAGTGAAATTGTAGAAAGAATTTTAAACTTATTCTTCTTTTTAGAATGTCGTTTTGTTCTATTTTGAGTTCGACATAAAACTGAAGCCATATCGAATATAAACTTAAATTCAAACACTTGAACTTATGATTTACACTTTATTCACTACATAGCATGAATTGTTTCGTCGTTACAAACGATTTCTTCAGATGCTAACAGAATAATGTTCACATATTATTCATATCATTATATATATTATCTACATATTATGATTCAGATGCTTACAGAATAATAACAACATTTTGAAAACACAAGTATAAATATCAGGGAATTTGGGATTCTATGACTTTGGGTTTTACCTAAGATATTCCATTCTGACATCTAATTTTTATTACCTGAAAAAGGTTTAACAAGGGTGAATTGTTCAATTCTATCTGTTCATTGAGCAAATTTCCAGAATTTTCAAGCCGATTTATTTCCACTATTTCCCAATAATCTAACTGACTAATTTTCTGTATAGTGTGTAAAATTTTGAAATTCGTTTCAAAAGTATGGTTTTCTTTCAATAAATGTTTAGCATAATTCGAATTACTTTTATTATGCGCGAATATGGTTAGCATAATTCGAATTACTTTTATTATGCGCGAAGCTATATTTATATTCCTGTATTCTAGTACCGAAATTTCTACTTGTGTTACCTATATACTTGGGAGATGTTCCACAATTCAATTGGTAAACACCTGATTTGTCTTCTCTTTTAATTTTGTTTTTATTGTTCTTAATGTGTCTCGATAAATTATTGTTCGTTTTAAATGAAATATTAAAATTATGTTTTCATAAAAATGTTTTGACTTTTTGACTGAAAATGTTTTGACGATATTTTTATGGTTTTTTTACGACTGACCGTTCACGCACACCAAAGTATGTTAAACTATTATATTTACGCACTTCCCCATTTACAATTCTGTTGTTCCTTTTTAATTGAATTTAATGGACTTCCTGCACATATAAAAAATTGTGAAAGTTTAAAAGTATTTAAAAGACTTTTGAGTACGTTCATCTCAACCAAATGCAATACAGTTTGAAGTCACTGTAATTCAATTGGGCTTTGTTTCTGCTAGTACTCTAATTGATGTTTATCATGTAATATTTAGTTAGGTGCTAAGTATAACGGTTTTGTTTTTTTACTATATCATGTTATTTATATATATTGGTACTTTACTTAATTCACAGTATTTTACTTTTCATTATTTTAATTTTTAATCAACTTGTGATTACTATATTTTGTAATATGATGTAGCAGTTCTGCTAAATAAATACATTATTATTATTATTATTTCTATCCGACTGATAAGGAAACACTAATCGTAGAGCTTTCCAATAGAGTTTTTTGTGAAGAATTTTTGACACTAGTTCGCTTTCATAATTACTATTAACCGCAATCTGTTCAATGATGTTCAGTTTTTTATTGAAGTTTTACTTCTGATAAAGGTATATTAGTTAATCTGTGAATCATACTTTGAAACGCTGCCATTTTATGTGGATATAGGTGGCATCATAAGTTCAAGTGTTTGAATTTAAGTGTATATTCAATTATAATGGATTTACATCAAGTAAACGCCAACATAATTTCTTTTGAGAACTTCGTGGAAGACTAAAAACTCAGTTCAGCATTTTTGTGAGCATTCTTTGTAGCTTTAATCTATCTATCAATCGAAAAATTGAAATGAAACAATGTGGAGAATATTGAACATTGAATGTATCATTATATATTATTATTAGATGAAAGAAATGATTAATTTATCATCTCTATCAATTTGTGAAACTACAGTGCATTATTCCGAAATGGAAAAACTAAAGCCGAAATCCATTTCCAATAGCACTAGACTGCCTGTTTTTCCTCAAACAATTCATCCATAGAGGTTTTGTTTATTAATTGATCGTTATCAGGACGTTAAAGTGAGATTTGTAGCCATAGTTTTCATGCATTTAATGTCGGTTGAATATCACCAGTGAAATAACGAAAATTAATCTTTACTACTCTGAAACTCGCCTTCCATAACTACCGAAGTTTCTGAATGCTAGCGACCGTTTTTAATTTGATACCATTGAAACTTTCAACTATCAATCCAACTTCGTATTACGATTTAATGGGTGTGTGCTCAGATTTTATTCCTTTACTTCGTATATAAATTTTAAATACCACCAAACAGTTAACAAGCGGAACCGATCTGAGAAACTGCTACTGCGGCACCCTTGACATCTCTGTAATCACACAAAATGCCGGCTATTAAATTCACTCATAAAATTTCCGTTTCTAACAATTTTGCGGTTCGAATTACAATTTGTTTACGTCCATATGTGGAATGAAATTTAATTATCCAATCTGGATACTCAAACAATTTTTTTCCATTTTTAGCTGACGATGGATCGTCTCCTTCGATGTAATTGATATCAATGGATTTCTTGCAAAGCATCTGGTCGAACAACATTAAAAACTGTGATAAAATTAGAAATTTGGCTGAAATCAAAAAACAAAGAAAACTGAGTTGTTCTGTATCAATTTTAAGATGTATAAGTTGCCCAAGACATATATCCAGTGAATTGAACATTCCTATGGAAAATATGTGTTTCCAATTATATTACATAAAATTGAAAAATTATTCTTTACAGGTAGGATTAATTAATATTGTTGTAAAAATTATAAAAGACAAAAACATTATTTTATTTACATTTTGTTTTTACATACTCATCATACCATCATATTCAGAAGGAGCAAATTTTATATTGAATTTACGAAAACTTTGAGCGGAAATAACCAACCTTAAAACTAAAAATAAAAATTGTCAAAGGATCTACCAAGCTGATATTTTCAATTATCCAGATTGATAGATTCAAAAAAATACTAGATATTTGTAAATGTCATATACTGATATTGATAATTTCGATTAGAAATATTAATATAAATATTGATAATGAAAATGGAGTAATGGTTGTTCAATTCATCAAACTACTTCCATTATCGCATTCATTCGAATTCTCAATTCAATCAACTAACCTACATATTTGAAATATCATTGTTTACCCTGAATTTTGAAATCATCCACGAATGTTATTTTTATTCAATATATAATTGAGTAATAAACTGGAAATGCAATGAACAAGGCACACTTTTCTACATTTCAGAATTGACACGTCAGGTGCAAAATTGACAATTTGAATTATTTTGAGACATTTTGAAATGTTTCGTCTGATTGAAAACGTCAGCTTTATTTCACACAATCGGTTGATACACTAGACGTTCGATTCGTGCTGAAAAAAATTATCAAGTGTTCAGATTATCAATTATCAACCTCTAAAGTTGAGTGTATTGAATTATTCTTCGAATTCAGTCAAGTTACTTAAATTATGCAATATGAAAAATTCCAGACGGCAATTGAAACGATCAGTAACTGGACTAAGACATGGAGAATTGAACTGAATGAAAATAAATCGGTACAAGTTAACTTCACAAATGAAAAATGTAATATATACCAATACATATCAACAATAAACTAGTACCACACTCAAATACAGCAAAATATCTGGGGATAACACTACACGCCAAGCAAACGATGGAAGGCTCACGTTAAGACAAAAAGGACCGAACTAGAATTAAAATACAGAAGAATGTATTGGCTAATAAGACGAAAGTTCGAATTATCAGTTCCGAACAAGCTTCTATTATATAAACAAATTCTTAAACATGTGTTGTCCTACGGAATACAATTATGGGGTTGTACCAAACAGATAAATCGCAAAATTATCCAACGGTTTCAAAACAAAGTACTGAGAAATATTACAGACGCCCTTTGGTATGTTCGTAATAGTGACTTACATAAAGCCCTAAGGGTAGAAACTATTGAGCAAACTTTTACCCAATAAACATGAAGAAAAGCTTCACAAATAAAAAATGTAATATGTACCAATACATATCAACAATAAACTAGTACCACACTCAAATAAAACAAAATATCTGGGGATAACACTACATGCAAAACAAAACGATGGAAGGCTCACGTTAAGACAAAAAGGACAGAACTAGAATTAAAATACAGAAAATGTATTGGCTAATAAGACGAAAGTTCGAATTATCAGTTCCGAACAAGCTTCTACTATATAAACAAATTCTTAAACATGTGTTGTCCTACGGAATACAATTATGGGTTGTACCAAACAGATAAATCACAAAATTATCCAACGGTTTCAAAACAAAGTACTGAGAAATATTACAGACGCCCTTTGGTATGTTCGTAATAGTGACTTACATAGAGCCCTAAGGGTAGAAACTATTGAGCAAACTTTTACCCAATAAACATGAAGAAAAGCTTCATCAACATGTTAATTTCGGAGCTAATCATTTGCTAGACAACACTAACACTAGAAGAAGACTTGAAAGAACAAAACCGTTTGAGTTAGTGCAGTGAAAGTGACTTCGAAAACCAGTGCTCGTTTTACATGTTAAGTTTTAGTGTAACTCTAATATAGGACTAGAATATAAGGAACGCTGATGAGTATACCTTAGTTTAAACTAGATAGTAATCAATTAGGTTGAAATAAAATTGCTCATTGGTCCACTGTGACCAGATTGTAATATTAAAAATGCTTAGATTAAGTATTTAATAATAAAAAATGAAAAAAATTATGCAATACTCAACTCAAACACAACTCTTTGTTATTTATTACGTCTACACAAAAGTATCGAGCTGCCGCCGTTCATTCTATCGTCGCACCTGCAGTCTACCTGAAAATGGGAATGAAATTGCGTGCAGTCGCTTCGTGCTCTTTTACAACAGATGTCGTGCTCGTTCGACCTGAATACAAGATAGGCCTGAAAATTTCAATTTCCGTAAAGGAAGGTATAAGATCACGTTCATAATCCTTGAAAAACTATGGAAATTGATATCAATGGAATATGTATAATACGATAAAAATACCTTCAGATTCGAGCACTTGTTCGTAACATTTCTTCTATTGATAGAAGAGCTCACTCTGGTTTGGCAAGTAGGTAATTGAATCATCATTGAAAGGATTTACAATTGTTTGAAAAATAGAGCTCTGGTGTTGTGAAAATGATGGAAATATTGAAACTGTGATATTTACTATGGATATATAAAGGATGTAGAATGAATTGAAAAGTTCTATGTTGGTAAATTGAATGCGAATAGTTGAAATAAGAAGTTTTCTCCTCAAAAACACATAAGCTGAAACCCGCATATTATTGCATAAATATTTGAGAGTAATGCTGTATGAAATGATCTGATGAAAATAATATGCGGCACATGTACAACTGATATTCTAGATAATGGAAATCCAGGTGAGAAATTTTCGTCCTAGAGGTTGAGTATTTCCTTTTTCATAAACACCTACAAAATTTATCATGTTGAAATAAAACGATTTGATAACGACTATCGTTGTTATCTAATTCTGATTCCTATGTAGTTAAATTTTCTGTCGAGTCCGTTTCGTCAAACGTAACAGGAAGTGAACGTAGATTTTATTTGATCGCTAGAGATGCTTATGTCTTAGCTTATGCTTTAGAGGAATAAGTAGTATTTTACTTCAGCTGATTCTGTGAATTCTTATGAAGAGAAAAGTTCACTGATAAATTCATATATTCATGAGTCACCTAGGTCACTTCGTTGGACAATAACTATTTTTATTATACTTCATGTATATTCATTTTGAACTATTGAGGAATTCACAAATGAACTACGCCTAGAATATACACGGATAAACTAAAGTGACCATCATTAAAATTTAAAGCTCAATTTGTTTCAATAAATTGCATTTTGCATAAGTGGAGAACTTTTAAACTTTTAGATATAAATAAATTGAAAGAAATGATAATGACGTTGCCAAATAAAAGTAGTCCTAATGAAGTTAATATGTTTATGCTAAAAGAATGCTTCGAGAGTGTTTCAAACCCCTTGATCAATGTCATTAATTGCTCACTTGAAACAGGAGTAATCCCAAGTAAACTCAAAGTTACTACAATAGTTCCAATCAAAAAAGTTCTTAATACGAAGTTGATTGAAGAATATAGACCAATAAACACAATGTCAAGTGAAGCAGAAATCTTAGAAAAGGTAGTGTGTGAACAGCTAATTTGACATTTAGATATAAATAATATATTGATAGAACAACAGTCAGGATATAGACATAAACATAATGCAGAATCAGCATTGCAGTATGTTATAGAACAATGGAAGCATAATCTATATAGAGATCAATCAACGATAGTAGTATTCCTAGACTTGAAACGAGCATTTGAAACTATTGATAGAAATCGGTTAAACAAAAAGTTAAGAGAATATGGTGTTGAAGGCACGGTCTTGGAGTGGTTTCGAAACTATTTGCAAAATAGAAAACAAGTTGTCAAATGTGGTAATTTTGTATCCAATGAACTAGAAAACAGTATTGGAATACCACAAGGGACGGTCCTGGGTCTAATGTTATTCAATATGTATATTAATGACTTGGGCTATAATTTAAAATATTGTGGATATCATCTATTCGCAGATGATACCGTTTTATTTATTACAGGATGCTCTCTTGATATAGTCGATAAACTACAAAATGACCTAAATCTAATAGTAGAATGGCTGAAGATAAATAAATTGAAACTGAATGCGTCAAAAAAAAAAAATAATGGTAGTTGAGAAAAAACCACTTATAGGAAATGTAATAAATGTGACTTTAGATGGAAAAAAAATAGAGATAGTTGATTCGATCAAATATTTGGGAGTTATGTTGGACAGTAGGTTAGAGTTAAAGGAACATATAAATTATGTATGCAGAAAAATATCAACAAAAATTGGATTCTTGAGCAGATGTAGTAGATTTTTATCCCAGTGGACTAAACAAACAGTGTATAATACTTTAATATTACTGCATTTTAATTATGCCAGTACAATCCTATATTTGGCCAATAAATCTGATGTGAACCGATTGCAGATATTGCAAAACCGAGCTATGAGGATCATACTTGGATGTGACAGCTATACGAGTATACAAACCATGTTAACAAGACTGAACTGGGTAGACATAGCGTCCTACCTAGAAATTATTCAGCCTGAAATTTATTCATAAGATCCGTTTGAAGTTACTTCCAGATTATTGCATAAATATGTTGAGTTATTTCAAAGACATCCACGACCATAATACAAGAAATAGAGAAAATTTTATATTAGACCATAAAAATGAAAAAAGTACTCAAAATTCTGTATTCTTCAAGGCTGTGAATATTTATAATAAATTACCTAACAACCTTAAAGAGTGCAGAAAAATGGCAGAATTCAACAGTAAAATAAAGCGACATTATCAAAAGAAAGATTGATATTATGTTAAATATATGGCATCTAATGAGTGGTATAATGACTGTATAAAATATTCAATTTGTATGTTAATTTTATTATTTGTAACAACAATATATTAGGTAAATATTAGAATAGGATACAATGTGATGATAATATAGTTTTGTATATAGCAAAATGCTAAATAAATTTCATTATTATTATTATTATTATTATTATTCTTTGTTGTATATTAGATGAGTTCGTTTTTGAGAAGATTTCGTGGTACTAGGTAATCTCGAAAGAGTTTTTAATTTTGGACGTTACACTGTACAACACTAAGGTTCAGAATTTACTGGGAAATTAAGCCAACTCTATGACATAAACTCATTATGTAGATGTGATCTACTCTGAACTGAATATGAAAGACAAGTTAGTAGACTTAAAGAATCACATTTACGATTACCCTTGCAGGAAGAGAAAACCTTTCATCACACTGATACAATTTCCCACAAGAAAACATATTGAAATGATTGATTTGCCCAAGAAATATCGTAACTGAACACATGATTGCTGATAACTCACCTAAAACCATGGTTAGATTGTTTTCCTCATTATTATACTAATATCGAA
This sequence comes from Henosepilachna vigintioctopunctata, assembly GCA_030704895.1. Taxonomy (NCBI): domain Eukaryota; kingdom Metazoa; phylum Arthropoda; class Insecta; order Coleoptera; family Coccinellidae; genus Henosepilachna; species Henosepilachna vigintioctopunctata. The sequence goes on from JARQZJ010000031.1 coordinate 7,836,994, forward strand.
AGAAACCGAACCGATTCATCATCAGACAACCTGAAGTGGTAAAAGTTCTGGATCACGAGGCCTAGAAAAATCACAACTTTAACTACAAATTTAAAATATTATATGCCTACAGTAGAGCATATAAGCTGGGTTTGTTGAATGCCTTAGAAATCACTAATACAAAGATACCATGTTTTAATAGAATGACTAATCCGATATGGATTATTTATAATTCTTCGATGTATTCCATTGGTTATACTGAACTGCAGTAGTTCAAATGTTTTCAGACACAATGAACCATTTATGCACAGACTAGTCTAGAAAGATCGTTCGTTCATAGAACCATGACTATATTTTTCCATGGCCTATTTTACATTACTTTCTCATTCTATGTTATTTTTTTACTACTTTTTTGATTACTTTCTCAATATTTGTTATTTTTCATTTTGTCTGTTTTTTACCGTTTAAATTCTCGCATTTCCAATCTTCTTACTGTATCATACACAATGAAGAAGCAAATGTGATTGAATAAAACAAAACTTAGTTACTCATGTCCACAATATAAAGTATTCAACTTGTTTCCATTCCTTCAATCAATGACTTAGTCACAACACGGCGAGTGGAGCAAGCTGAAAACATTGGGGGATAACAAAACTTGGAATGTACTTCACTGCCGTCACTTCAAATTGCGTTTGCACGTATTTTATACAGCCGGTTGTTGGATCAACCTTAATCATGTTTACATCATTACTACTCCTACCCGCGTAACCAGGCACTAATTGAGCTTTATTAGTCTGTATCTTGCCTTTCCGACCAGGGACATTTCGGATTTTATTTATATTCCTGTTGTGTCAAAAGTGCCCGAGAATTGAATCGACCCCAACGTTTGATGTTGGTTACAAATTCGATTTATACAAGCCAGATCAACTGTAATCCATGCAAATTCGTAACTGAATATCAAATTTCATTCAATTCAAGCCGTTTAAACAACGCGACACCCACGTAAAACGAATTATAATTATCTAATAAAGAATGAATGAATTATAGGTATATGATAACATTCACACATATACAGATATAGGTTTCATATAGTCGAATAATTTTTTGGAGATCACTTTGGTTGATGGCTTTGATTAGCTGAAGTGAAAAATTTTGATTTAATTTGAATATCAGTTGGATATAAGTTTGGTGTACATGCCATATAAACAGAATTCAACATTGTGAATAACATGAACGTTTTTTTTCAATTCTGCATCATCAAGATATTGAAATAACAAGACTGGGCAGCTTATCTTCTACATTATTTGTCATAGTATAGAATAAAAATTGCTATCAAAATCTGTGAAAGAAACGGCTTTAATAAGGCTAAAATATTGTTGATACTCGTATTTTACTCATAAATTTTACTCATAAAGTTGAAACGGAGTAGACGTTTCCCAGTATGGTACACCTCAGAACTAATAAATTGTATTTATCAAAAGGAAAGAGCCTTTAGAAAATATAAACGTATGCCAACTAATTTCAATCGTGGCACTTACAGAGAAATGCGCAACATAGTAAAAAATAAATTAAATCTTCCTATAAAACGTTTTCCGTAATTCAGAGAATTTTGGTCATTTATTCGGAATAAGAAAGGTAACTCGCGTTTGCCAGGTGTAATGGTGGATGGAGAGAATCGCTACTAAAAACCGCAAGAAAAAATTGATGCCTTAGATGAATATTTCAGCTCTGTATATACTTAATTCAATACTGACGACAGTGAACATGATGATAACAACTTCATTCTCATCAATAGTATATCAGAAAATGATATTCTCTTCGCTGTTAAGAAACTAAGTTAAAAATACAGCTGGTTCAGATGGAATACTTAGTTTTATTGTAAGGGATTGATTGCATTCAGAGACACCTTTATAACATATTTTCAATTCAATTATTAAATCAACAATATTTTCGAAAATCTGGAAAACTGCAAAATAGTACAAGTACTGAGAAGAGGTGATGCAACGGTTATCAGCAATTATAGACCTATATCTATTCTTTCCAACTTTTCAAAATCATTTGAGATCATAGTATTTAATAATATTTATCCCAAAGTAAGAGACCAAGTGAAGATTGAGCAACACGGATTCATGTCCCATAGATTTTGCATGTTCAACCTTGTAACATTCTCACAATTTGTGTTAAAGAATCTTGATGAAAGAAGTCAGCTAGATCTTGTATATACCGATTTAATGAAAACATTTGATCAAATGACTCATAAAGTTATGTTGTACAAACTGAAAGCCAAGTTAGGTTTCTCAAAAGATCTAGTTTACCTTATTATAGATAATTGTTATATATAAGTTGTTATTGATTTTACTAAGACCTTTTATATCTACCTTGTCATTAATGGCATCCGAGTTTTTTTTATATACATCATTTCATGATATTTTCGTTTCCTCTTGTTATATTCAGATTTTAGGATTTTTGTTTTGGTGAAGTCAAATCTATGGTTCAATGCCTGTTCGTGTTTTTTTAATGCAGTGGTGTTCTTGATCATATTTGTGACCATTTAGCCTGTTTTGTAGGTGTTGGCTGGTCTGTCCAATAAACATATATATATATATATATATATATATATATATATATATATATATATATATATATATATATATATTTAAACGGACAATTTGTTTGACAACGGATTGTTTTGTAGAATCGCTATAAAATAGATTTTGCGAAGTTTTTTTTCCTGATTATCAATAAAAATTGTTTTTCTAGACTTTGTGGAAAAACGACTTCATATTTTGAGGAATGAAGGAAGCGTGTTCAGTATCAAAGTGAGAATCATCCCTCATAAGGATGATCCTGAGCTAATATAAACTTTATATTCAAAAACTGAAAAATAGACGAATACCAATTTCGACCCGGCATTGAAAAACGAATGATACCACCAAGCAATTTTATCGGTCCAATTTTTGTGAGGTAAATGATTCCGGGGGATTTGGGCCGCATTAAGTTGGATAAAGGGGATTGCTAATTCGCCGTTGATACACATGGCATAAAAGCAAATACAATTCCGGACCTCCGTCGTCCTTGGTATTAGCATGTAGAGAGAGATTCATGAAGAACATTCCGCTGGGTGGGATCCGAATTTACATGGATCTGTTCGAATACCTTCCAATTAACTTATTCTTTTTTTTTCATGCCACTTTTCATTTCCGCAGCTGAAAATTCGAATTAGTGTGCTGTGAACCGAATTGTAAGTGGAAATTTCAGTGTTCCCATTTGAATGGAGTTAACTCGAAATTTATGTGTGAAGAGGCCATTTTATTTTCGTTACATAATTACGTCGAAAAAGAAACATTGAACGGATAAGATTCTTTTTTATGAAGATTTTATTTCTTGATTATTTGATACTATTGCAGCGAAGTTTCAAGAGGTTATATCCTGAGCTATTTCGTATTCTATTCATTTTCAAGAGGCAACTGAAATGAATAGATGCACGTCTGAGTTTACGTTATTCAAAAACCGTTGAAAGTAGTAGAAGTCAGAGCTAACAGAAAATTAACCTCAACTTTCACATGTTGAAAGTTGACAACAATGACAATGTTTCAATAACAGGAAAGTTTCTGTCATTTAAGGAAATGACAATTCCAGTAATATTCTATATTTCAGAATTTTGATGATGTTGAAAATAAAACATTGGTGTAACTAATGTCAGCATACGTCCCGTTTTTCGCTTATGTGTGCCATTGTTTCCAAAGATAACCCTGAGGATTTTTGATGCGAAAATGTCCCGTTTCCTCAAATGATCTCTCAAAGTTGTGCAGGCTGAGTACTATTCGAGCATTGAAAAATGTACCGAATTATGGAAAACCTCTTTCATAATTAAGCCATTTCAGAATTATAACTTTTTCACATTATCGTCAACAAGTTTTCACCATGCTCTATTGAAAATATATTCGCTGTTATTGATTGAACCTTTATCGATAATTGGAATCGCAGATCAATCAGTTTCTTCCTCTCACAATTCGGAGTTCATTGGTAAAATTTAAATCAATGGTACTGACATTCAACGAAGAATTGTGAATAAGTACGGCTAGTGAATTGTATAAAACAAACCACGAAAATAGACAGATATGTTCAAAAGAATTAGACATATTGATTGAAAGTTGATTGTGTTGATTTTAATAAAGACACGGAAATAATAATTGACGAGTCTTCATCAAATTCTACTATATGACGATGCAAAAAACAACCGAAAGGAATGATCGAGAAGTTTCTATGGAAGCTCAATGGTAATGATGTAATGAACAAATATGGGCGTTTGCAAGAACCCAAATAAATATTTCAGTGTTGCAAGCGATGTTGATAATTCCAGTGAATATGAAAAAGGGCCTAGACTCTTTTTTTTTCATAAATCCACACTTGCTATATTGAAGAAAATTTGTTCACTTGATAAATAAAACAATAATATTCTTGGTATTTTGAATTCATAATTCATGACGTCATCGGAACATATTTGCTTGTACTAATGTGTGAAATTTTTCGTGACTTTATTCAGACGTCATCGAAATTTTGATATTAGACGAAATCTGTCCTGACTGTTTTTTAGTTATAAGTTTTTTAGATATTAGTTTTTCCTGTATCTTGTGGGTGAGCTTTAATCTCAGCTTGCCAACAGAGTTTTCGTTCATGTGTATTGTTTGTAATAATAATAATAATAATAAGACATTTATTCCCAGCAGATATACATCCAATTACAGAGAAAAAATTACAAAAAAATTACAATTTACAGAGAATTGCAAAATTGTACACAAGTAATAATAAATAAGAAAAAAAATGAACGAGAAAAAAACAAAAATAGGGATTATAAGCGAGTATATACAACGAAAAAATCAATTCAAAATAAATTGATATAGTATTGAACAGTGATCAGATAACTAAAAACAAAATGAAATATTGTCTATCAGAAAGTTACGTATGGTCAGCAGAAGTTGACCGTTTAGTAACGAAATATGTTTGATGAATAAAAATAAAATTAAAATCAATTGCGTTAGTACTATCTAGTAAACAAATAAAATAACTAAAATTAAAATAATATTTGAAATAATATTTATAACTAAGACATATGTGGACAACAGAAGTTCAGGAAAATATCACGACATCCCAATGCGCTGTTCTGAGTGGCATGCCAAGATAACTGCTAGCCGATCAAAATAGATATCACATCGACCGCAACAGACATCATAAAGATTACATATAAAATTGATAGGAGAACGTGACATAACATTTGATCTGCAGTAAGTGACCTAAAATGTATTATTCCGCCTCAGAATTTGTACATTATTCATATTATTTCTAGTGTTATTTTTCATAAGTTGTAAGCTATATTGTATATTCCCACTCAGTAATTGGTCCAAGCTGTTGAGTGATGTATTTGTAAATGAATAAATAAATGAATAAAAAAATGTTTTCAACAATAAATAGTCCAGTTATGATAAAAAAGGGCCACATCAACCAAAATATAGAAAAACAACACAAACTACATAGCGTAGGGAGTCATATCTCGTAGTGATCACGTGCACATTTTTGTTATGATGGGTGGTCCCTTGGATTTCAATACAAGTCATTCGAAAAAAAGTGGAAATCTTATGAACGAAAAAACATACATGAGGAGTTTGAGTGAGTTATAACAACACAATAACCCTTATACATTACAGACTTAAGAGGGAGAAAATTTTGAACGATTACCGTTGCCGGCATATATTAAAATGCGAGGAATCATGGTGTTAGATATAGTAAGGCTTAGTCTTGAATGTGGTATGTAGGTGAACTGTCGATAACGTACAAAATCTGCTGAAATATATCCTACAACGTTTCATAGGTTTTCCCTAGTGTATAGATCTTTTATTTGAAATTTAATGAGTTAATCGTAGTTAGTAAATACAAAAAATTAAAATTAAATTGAAACACCTGGTTTAAATTTCACTGAATATATCAACAACTTTACATATGTTTCGCGTGGTTTGCTTATTATCGAGAGAATATAAAAATATTACTGACATTCAGTAATATTGCTGCATACTCTTGATAATGGGCTAACCACACGAAACATTGTGAAACTTAAGCCAAGTGTTTCAATTTTAATTCACTATTATTTAAATGTTTGATATTTCACCAAGTGACGAGCAAAACCTTCATGTCATTAAAATAGAAATTGAATATTAAATTAAATTAAACTCTTGGCTCAATGTTTCACGATTTATTTAACAATATGAAAAGTCAACATGTTTCGAGCGTTAGCTCATTTTCAAGACTGAAACTCGACTAACTTCGACTAACGCTCGAAACATGTTGACTATTCATATTGTTAAATAAATCGTGAAACATTAAGCCAGGAGTTTAGTTCAATTTAATATTCAATTATGTTTCACCAAGAGTTAAGCGAGAATTCAATCTCAGTCATTAAAAATAGATTTTGTTCTCATTCAGTCACGTTGGAACATAAGTTAATTATATTCCAAAACTATTATATATTGATAACGAGCCATTATATATTAATTATAAATGAATATACTAAATTATTCTTACAATGAATATAAGAACTTCATCAACTAAATAGATTTATGTTTATTTTCTGTGGTATATAGAATTTTCGAGAGATATAGCGGTAAAATATGATTTCTTGTTTACATATTTTATTACTGAGAACTTAAAACTTCACTTCGTATTGATTCAGGTTTCAAGCCATATTCAAAATGACTGGAGAAATAAGTGGAAAACGGAATCTGAAAAAATTCGAAACATTAAAAGATTCATTAAAAAGTCTCCTGTGCAAATAAAGCGATAATACTGCGAGATAAGTCCACTTCGTTTCATTAAAATTTCGGGAAATTTTTGTGTACTCAATTTCGCTTAAATGTGACATCAACAATCTGGACCATTCTCCCTTTATTCGGGCTAACTTTGGCTTACACAAGAATGCACTTATTTCTCTAAACTCCTTTAATTAACTTCTTGTTGACACATGGGAGGAAATTACGTCTTACTTTGAATTGACGAGGAATATTATCTTTGAGGCATCAGGGAAGTTCGCCTCGAATTTAGATGTAGTATATTGGCCTGAGAACTTTGATGGCGTTTCTTCCTTCCGCCACGTTTCTAGTTGGATTCTTTACTTATCAGTAAGAACGCGTATTGTTTTACTTCGACGAAATTCTGGAAAGTATTTCATCTTCAACTCTAAAGTTGAAGAGAAGATATGGAGTGTCGAGAAGAGTATTTTGTTGAATTTTGTTGGCTTAGATCCACACGAAGTAATGATCAATCATTCGTGTAACAATTATGAGAGTTCATCATCGAAAAATTGAAAAATCAAACATTTTGTATTACAAGTATTTCATGAAACATATCGGTTTATCCGAAATTGACAAACTGTAGCCATTTTGTTGCCGATTGAGGAAAAATTGAGCAGGTATTTCATCAATCTAAAAAAAAACTTCATCTCACAATGGAATTCTTGCAACAATTTCACATGTTATAAAATTTCAATAACCTGAATACAATCACCTCACTTTTACTAAAATAGTGCAGATCATATGAAATTTATTTCTTTCATTTGAGCGGAAAATAGGATATGTAAATTCTGGTATAGCTCAGAAAATTGAATTCTTCTCATTCTTACCAAATACTCTTTTATATTTTGACAAAAATAAGATATACTGAATTCATAACAAATCTAACAAAAGTGAGGCAAAAACTTCACATAAGCATTCATGATGACTAAAAATAAACAAGAAAAGAAAGCCATCAAAAATCCATACGTTTATCATTATAGAAATTTTTGGAGAATTTAGAATTAATTGCGATTAAAATTCCGGTGTCAAGACCATTTTATGCTTCATTGATATTATTCGTTAAATAAATTCAATGGACGATGAATCTACTCTGTGATAGTTCATATTTAAATGAGAGGTAATAATAAAAACTTGTCTAAAAATCACTGACTGAACAATTCTTTATTCGACTAGTTTCGCCTTTTACGGCATTATCAAGAATGATAGAAACTAGTCGAATAAAGAATTATTCAGTCAGTGATTTATTTAGACAAGTTTTTATTATTACCTCTCATTTATTCGTTAAATCTTGTGAAAATTAAAGTACTAAAATTTGAATCGAGTTTTTTTCCAAAAAGTCAAATTACCATTGCTCATATTGAAATTCAAAACTGAAGTTAATTCTGCGACACAACAGAGTTACTCCCCTAAATCACAGCAAGACATTCATTGACGTTTCTTTTGAAAAAAGACATGTGAATTGTGAATTTTTGAACCATTATGATTGAGAATCATAAGTGTTTGGAGTATAATTCAAAAATTATGGGTTGAAGGAAATCAATTGGCTTAATATTTTGAGAGACAAAATTTACGTAAGAAACTGGTCATATATTCGATAGAATCAACCTTTTCTTAAAAAGGTTGAGAATGGAATGATAAGGAACACAGATCTTCTCTGGATACTTGTTGATGTTCCGACACATTGGAAATGTATTAACGCAGACATTTGAGTGATTATTGAATTTCGGTATTTTCGATGTTCCTTTATGGACTAGAATGTTGAGACTCTGAACATCCGTAGATATTCTTCTGTCGCAGAATGTAAAGAATATGCTGGGACGAAAAATTATCAATCCATTTCCGCCTTTCAATGAAGAAGCGATTGGGCACTGTAGTATCACAGAAAATTGCAAAGCTCTTCAAGTAAGTAGTTAAAAAAATTGGCCTTGAAAGTGACTAGTACCCAGCAAAAAATCGAAAGGAAGGTTACCTCATGAGAAACCCTGATCTCATAGCGAATATAATCAGTAAAAACCTTGAACAAGTTTTCATGATGACTAAAAATATACAAGAATAGAAAGCTACTACGAATTAATGAATTCTCGATACTGGATACTGAGTAAATTAATAAGAATAAGTTTATTCTTCATTAGAGAGAATATATAACGTCCAATTAACCAGATCGAATCTAGAAATAATGTTGTGTGCTAGACATAGTTGAAGATCCTGTGGTACAGATTTCATGGGATCGCAGTTGTTCAGAGGAAAAATTTACTCTGAGTAGAGAGACAACAAGAACAGTTGCATATGTGACAGAGATATTACGTTGAAAAATTTAATGAAAATATGAACAAAAAAGGTAACATTTCACTTTGATCAATGTCAAACATAGAGAATATTACAGGAGATTCAGGAAAATTTGTATTATGTGAAATGAAACTTCAAACGACTTTCCACCATACAAACACTTTTGGAGTATAAAATGAATAATATCCCCAGGATAATTCCATTCATAATCCAGACGATGGTTTGCATATTTCATTCATATTTTTTCACTTTTCAATATGTTTTCATGTTTTCCATCACTCGAATAGAATTCGTAGCTAATCCAACGAATGTCTTTTATCTGAATGGAAGTTCACATTTACTTCAACTGCTTCAACAAAGTCTTAAGGACATTTCAATTTTATTTCATTCGTTTTAACGAACTGATATTGCTAGATCTTGAACTTGCAACAGAACGACTACTCCTTTCACTAAAAACTAAATACTAATATTCACCTAGATGTAGAGATTTAAAAATCGAATTGAGTAATCCACAGTATATATATATATATATATATATATATATATATATATATATATATATATATATATATATATATATATATATATATATAAGAAAATGAACACTAGAACATTCATTTGAAAAATGGAAATTAATCAAGAGAATGTTATAGCAGAGCTAGATATGTGAACGTGTACGATGTGATGTCTCCATTATCCTTCAAGGGATAAATGTTAGAGAAATATTGAAATCGATGCCACACCTGATGGAAGTGCGAGACATATATGTTTCGTTCTGCAAGGAACTCGTCAGTCGCACCACGTCCATCGAAGTGAGGCAACGATTTCAACCTCCAAGCATCTTCTTGTGACTTCAAGTGGAAGATCGTAGAGTAATGAATACTCTACAATTCCATCTATAGAAATCAGTAGAAAACACCTCTCTCAGATTACAGAGTCACCAAGCATCGAAATTTCACATATCTTCTATACCTGTAGGTATCTACTAAATTGCAATGTCTATTTGACAAATATCATCGAACGATGTTTTTAAATGTCAATACGGAAATACGGGAATAAACGCAAGCGTACTACTAACGCAATCTATTGACATTTAAAAACATCGTTCGATGATATTTGTCAAATAGACATTGCAATTTAGTAGATACCTACAGGTATAGAAGATATGTGAAATTTCGATGCTTGGTGACTCTGTAATCTGAGAGAGGTGTTTTCTACTGATTTCTATAGATGGAATTGTAGAGTATTCATTACTCTACGATCTTCCACTTGAAGTCACAAGAAGATGCTTGGAGGTTGAAATCGTTGCCTCACTTCGATGGACGTGGTGCGACTGACGAGTTCCTTGCAGAACGAAACATATATGTCTCGCACTTCCATCAGGTGTGGCATCGATTTCAATATTTCTCTAACATTTATCCCTTGAAGGATAATGGAGACATCACATCGTACACGTTCACATATCTAACTCTGCTATAACATTCTCTTGATTAATTTCAATTTTTCAAATGAATGTTCTAGTGTTCATAAATATTTCTTTCAGTGCCATATATATATATATATATATATATATATATATATATATATATATATATATATATATATATATATATATATATATATATATATAATAATCCTGTTATCAAATTTCTAACAAAATTTAATCTTATAGCTGAATGCCAACAAGGGTTTCGAGCACATTCATAAATGTTTGTATGGTGGTTATTGGGTTGCAAGTTTGTTTTTCGACCTGTTCAGAGCTTTTGAGTGCTTATTGTTCAATTTTATACTAAACAATCTTAATAATCTGGGTTTGAGAGGTATAGTTTTGTAATGGTTACATTCCTTTGTCGATACATCGTGGTCAAAATTCAGAAGAACTGGTCGGAGAGATATAATGTTAAGTAAGGGGTTCCTCAGAGGTCTGTGCTGGGGCCTCTACTATTTTTATTATTAATAAACGATTTGCCTTAGTACGTTGTGGTAGTTTGAAAATGGGGCAACACCCCGAAAAAATTGTCAAGTATTCATTTATTATAAAATTTGTGAAACCTAGCCAAGTGTTTTTTATTTAATATATTGAGATTATTATTGATATTATATAATTACTATTATTATTATAACGATTATTTTTTTCATGAGAGCAATTGAACTTGAATTCGGAATTTTGTGGCTTTCACATTATACTTTTTTTTCACCCAAAAACATTTCATATTCTCAGAATACTCTTCCTTTCGTTCATCTATCCATTTGATTACAAGTTGGCGCGATGATTTTTGCCCAAACTTCGATGCACGAATGCAAACTTCGATTATTTTTTTGCTTCGACACTTCGTGCCATCTTCGAGATTTTTCATATTGATCTTCGGTAAATCCTTTTGGACCTCCAACTTCCAGACATTGTGTGCCGCATTTACTCTTTGTTTTTATATCGAGTAGTTTCTGCTGTATTCTGAACTATGTCATCCAATAGACATGTGCATAGAACTTTGCTCTTCGTTTCCTTATTTCTTTCGTTATTGTATTTGTCTTTTGATAAAGTTCGTTCTGGAGTCTTTTAATCCAAATGCCGTTTCTTTTGCAGGCCCGTTAATCGTTCTGAGAATTTGTCGTCCTTGTTTTTCTATATCTCTAATTATTAAAAGATCGTCAATAACCATTGTTTCAGCTGTGTAGATTTCTTCTGGAAGAATTGTTGTTTGAGAATGCATTAATTTTGTTCCTATCCAAATGCGCTTTCTGTTATACTATGCCCGTGTAAGCTTGTGTGCTATTTGGGGCTTATAATTTTTGGTCTCCTATAAATCTTCATGAAAAATTATAGCCTTAGACATATGACAAACAAAAAAAAATGCGTTTTATTTTATAATTCAACAATTTTATCTTCCATTATGGCTATTAGTATTAGTTATAGTATTACATCAAATATTCCCGTAAATAGCACACCCCACCAAGGATGATTGAGCTAAATATATCATTTCCTAATATCATTATGATTAAGAACAAATTTTCAAAATGAATAGCCCCTCATCGTATAAGAGAAGTGTAATATCTCGTAGCTCATGGTGCGATTAATAATGAAGTTCACCCGCATGGGACCATATGAACAGTATCAGATGATGTAGATAAATCGATAATACGTTTAAATGCGATATAATATCGTAATTAGCATGAACCGCCAGCAGTGAAATTCGATTATTATTACGTTATTCCGTGTCATTTGAACACATGACGGTGTACCTATCCATTTTACCCCGTATCAATCTGGAATAGGCTTGTCTATATTGAAGTTAGTTAAGTTCATTTCATGAGGTGATTGAGATGTGAATTACAGCATGATACATAAGAACTGACTTTGAAATATTATCGAAAAATATCAATGCGTCTTTGAAAATCGAGCTCATTAATTATTCTCTAAACACAAAGCTGCAAAATATATATAAACGACGAGCAAAATTGTATGCACATGTCTACAGAATGAAACAGTCCAGAATACCGAAGAAACTACTTGATGTAATTATGAATAGTAAATGCGGAGCAGAGTGGCTAAAAGAGGTCCAAAAAAATCTACAACAGATCAATATAAAAAATCCCGAATATCGCAATGAGTGTCGCTATAAAATCGCACATGTGAAGTTTGAGCAAAAGTCATATCGTCAACCTGAAGTAAAATGGACAGATGAACGGAAGAAAGAGCATTCAGAGAGAATGAAGCGTTTTTGGGAGCCAAAAAAAGAAGAAGCAGAAGTCCTAATAATTGCTAATTCAAGTGCAGTCGCTCTCCACATGGGAAACAATCGAATAATAATAATATATATTTATAAATATAATATATATATATAATAATATATATATATATATATATATATATATATATATATATATATATATATATATATATATATATATATATATATATATATATATTATATAAATATATATTATCTATATATATATATATATATATATATATATATATATATATATATATATATATATATATATATATATATATATATATATATATATATATATATTAATATATATATATATATATATATATATATATATATATATATATATATATATATATATATATTCTTTCTTGAAATTGATAAGATAAATGGCAATAACAGGCTTTTTTTGATAGGGAAAAAAACTCTTGGAAAATGTTTCACGATTTATTTAACAATATGTATAGTCAACATGTTTCGAGCGTTAGCTCATTTTCAAGACTTGACTCATTTCAAGACTCATTTTCAGGGTCTTGAAAATGAGCTAACGCTCGAAACATGTTGACTATACATATTGTTAAATAAATCGTGAAACATTAAGCCAAGAGTTCAATTTATTTTAATATTCAATTATGTTTCACCAAGAGTTCAACGAGAATTCAATCTCATTTATATATATATATATATATATATATATATATATATATATATATATATATATATATATATATATATATATATAATTTCCAATAATTTGGAAACTGAAATTTTCAAAAATATGATACTGCTTTATGAAAATTAAGCCTCACTTTTATAGCAGAATAAGACAAGTTTGCAAAATTCGTGTGGTTCCGAAATAAAATTCGGGATCGAAAGAATTTTCAACTTTCAAACCCTCAAAGTTTTTGAAATAACGCGTGTGAATTCTGGTTATTTCCCTTTTTCATCGGCAAGTTTTCATCAATGTACCTACTGTTTGTCTTTTACCGAAAAATGAAGCTGCAATATTGATTACTCAACTAATCAATTTGACTAAGGAACAGATAAATCAGTTTTTTACTCTTACAGTTCGTAGTTAGTTATATTATATCGTTATAGTCTATCGTTAAAGTCTACCGAATTTCATGAAAAAAGCCGCGAATATTGTTCAGAAAACATTCTACATATGGATTGAAGATGGAATATATCTATTGCAATAAAGACACGAAAATGATTGGCGAATCTTCATCAGTTATAATTATATTGAATTAAAATAAACTCTTAATTTAAAACTTTAATTTGAATTTAATTAAACGCTCAATGTTTCACGATTTATTCAACTATATGAAATAGTCAACATGTTTCGAGCGTTAGCTCGTTTTTAAGACTGAACTACTATAAGGAACGTACAACAAATTTATGTCTATACAATGGATGTAGGGAGGATAATTGAAAATCTATTTGTTCATTTACGATTTCTTCCTTTTTCTCCCAAGAACTGCTTATTTCAGTTGCTTCCAAAAGGTCTAAACGTTTCCCTTTATTACCTGCGTGTAGGCATTTGGTTTTCTCAAAGTCTGTGAAGTGGTTAGAGTTAATGCAATATTCTGAAAATACGGTTTTGTTAACATTATACAAAATCGACCTTTAATGCTCGTCAACTCGAGTTTTTATTTTTCTACCTCTTTGGCCGATATAAAACGCTGGACATTCATTACTAAAAATTTTATAAATCCCGCTTTTGTCTTCAACATGTCTTTTCTTTATTTTTCACTAAAACTGACTCGGGTCAATTTTCACTAAAAAACTCGGATTGACGAGCATAAACGGTCCATTTTGTATAATGTTAACAAAACCGGATTTTCAGAACATTGCATTAACTCTAACCACTTCATAGACTTTGAGAAAACCAAATGCCTACACGCAGATAATAAAGGGAAACGTTTAGACCTTTTGGAAGCAATTGAAATAAGCAGTTTTCGGAAGAAATAATCGTAAATAAACAAATAGATTTTCAATTATCCTCCCTACTCACATCCATTGTATAGATATAAATTTGTTGTACGTTCCTTATAGTAGTTTAGTCTTGAAAATGAGCTAACGCTCGAAACATGTTGACTATTTCATGTTGTTATTATTATTCATATTAATCGTGAAACATTAAGCCAAGAGTTTAATTTAATTTAATATTCAATTATGTTTCACCAAGAGTTAAGCGAGAATTCAATCTCAGTAATTATAATTATATATTATGATGCAATAAACAACCGAATAGAATGATAGAACAGTCTCTACGGAAGCTCGCTGGGTGGAAAAATGAAAAAATTATGACTCATATATCAATTTCGAAAGTGATGTTTATAGTATAACAAAATATTGAAAATGTAACTAAAATGGTATTCTTTTCTAAAGTCCTCACCTGCTATATTGGAGCAAATTTGTTTCTCCGATAAATACAGAAATAATCAGTTGAAGAGTTATTTGCATAGTATTTTAATCCAAAGTAATCAACTTTTCACAATAAAAATAATGAAAGAGTTAATGTAGTGAAAATGCTATTATGATACAAAATCACGTTTCGAACTAAAAAAAAATGGTCACCTGGGTAAACCAATCTGTACACAACACAATTTGTTCAGTTGTTGAAATGGTATTTATGAATATGCCGACTCTATAAATATGCAGCAAATGATACTGATTTCCATTCTTTTTATCACCTCATCAGCCTTCTTTCACTGTCGGCCGGCGGCTTGGACCATATCATACCTCGTGCAGGCAGTAGACAAAAGGCGGCCTTGTCTTTGACCACAGAGACGATCACATTGTTCTACAGTTGGACATAAATTCACCGCCAACAATAGGCGACTACAGCAAAATAACTAATTCCAGGGATTTTCCAACGTTCTTCCTATTAACGTATGGATTTATATCTTTCGCATACCAGCTATACACACACCCAGTGTCGAGTTCATGAACCAGAGACCCCCTTGCCCATTTTTATTTCGGGTGTTAACGGATGAACATTACACACCGTGAGAGAACACAGAAATATGTGATTAACGACGGCGCGGTGTCTGCGATTGCCAAGCGCAATTATTTATAGTTTACATTTGTGCTTTAGCGGGACCAACATTTGTTATTTGCAATCGATGTCTGTGCTCGTGGCTTCTGTAAGGTAATTAAATTCGATCCCGGGCTTCAATGCTAATGGAAAAATATCGTAGGACTGCAGAGCAATATTTTTTCCTTTGTATACAGATGGGTGATTGGAAAAAACGCATACCGAATGCAGTCCATTTTCAGTGGATATTTATTTCTGTACTGAATGGACATAATATTGAAATAATGCGACACTTTCATGAATTCTGGAAATGAATCGATGACATGAAAGATTAACTTTGGGAAATGAGTACGGAATACAAGGTCTTCATGAAACATACCAGAAACATTGAAGGTATTGTCTTCTGGACAAATCATTATATATAATTCCGTACTTTGATGATTTTCGGATATCATTTTATCTCCAGGTTATAGAGAAAAAACATAGTTGAAATTGTTGAAAATCTCTAATATCAACAATAGACTTACGGCACTGAATAGTGAAACTTGGATACTCGTAAAGTAGTATGAATTATGGAGGAATATATTTAACATTCACAAACGCAATAAATATAACCAAATTAATATCTCGATATGGGAATAATATATCTCGGATTTGCACATAATCACCCATGCTGAACAGCAATTTTTACTTCAACCCTGTCACTAAAGTTGAAGTTGAGGATACCATTAGAGCCTTAAAAAATAATAAAAGCGTTGGTGTTGATTCCATATCGGCCAAAGTTTTGAAAGAGAATAGTGGAATTATTGACGCGCTTTTTGCATACCTCATCAATGTTTTCATCACTACTGCAAAGTTCCCCAATATCCTTAAGCAATCCATAGTAATTCCAGTATTTAAGAATGGAACCGTGAGTGAAATGACTAATTATCGCCCAATATCCATTTTGAGCCTGTTTTCGAAAATAATTGAGAAAATTGTTTCCACCAGAATTATGAGTTATCTCAATAGATTCAAAATGATTGACTCCGCGCAACATGGATTCAGAAGCGGCCACTGAACCCAATCAGCTACAGTTGAGTTTTCTGAATCTGTCCACGAGTATTTGGATGGGCACTTGTTTGTGGCGGAATTATTTTTTGATTTGTCTTCGGCATTTGATTCACTATCCTTTGAATTTATACTTGATAAATGCTACTATCTAGGTTTTAGAGGCGTTTTTCTGGATTGGTTATGTAGTTACCTTGAAGAATGGCAAGAACCGATAGTGAGAATAGGTGAGAGTTATTCTCAGATACATGATATTGCTCTTGTGGCGCCAAAAGGCTCTGTACTCGGACCTATTCAATTCATATTATTTATAAACGATTCGCCTGTGAAGTTGTCCCGATTTTTGTGACACTATTTGTCACAAAAAAATATTTGACACTATCGGTGGTTGTTTCTGGCAGGACTCCTGGAGAACTTCTAGAGGCATGTGAATGCATTGTGAGGGAGTTTGTAAATTGGTGTCGAATGAACAATCTGATGGTGAACTCTGACAAAACTGCATGTGCTCATTTTTGTCTGTTAGGCAATGGAATCAGTACCTTGAATGTTAAATATGGAGACTATATCATCATTTCAATCAACTAAGCTTCTTGGAATATATGTGGACAGAAATTTGAGATGTACAGAAGTACATTGATGTTTTATGTAAAAAAACTGAGTTTTTGCAATCTCTAGAATTAAGAACATTGTACCAAGAAACTGTGTTATGAATGTGTATTACAGTCTTGTATGCAGTCATCTAAATTATAATGTTCTGCTGTGGGGCTGCTCTATAGAAATAAATAGGGAGTTACACAGAAGCGAATAGTTCGATTAATATTCAATATTCATTAACGAACATCATGTAAACCTATCTTCATTAATAAATTACATACTCACCCTACCTAGTTTATATATTTCTAGAGGTTTACTAAATGTTAAAGAAAATGAAGATAGGCTTATTAAATTGAATAGTTATCATTAATATTCAACAAGGAATATTGCTGTGCCACTTATTCCTAAACACAAAACATCTAAATTTGATCTCTCACTCATCAGAGTATTAAAATCTTCAACCATTTACCGTCAAATTTGAAATTACTGAAAGCATATTTGTTAGAGAGTTAAGTCATTGATGTTAACAAAGGCATATTATAGTGTGGCATATAATTCGAATGTAGGCAATAATGTATCAATTTTTTTATCATATGTTTATTTTTTAACCACGAATGTTCCCCACCATGTGAAATTGTCTCAAATGTTCAATACTTCTGAGGTGATTTTTTATTCTTTTCTTTTCAAATATAGTTGTATATCATTGTGAATATAAACTGAACAAATATTTTTGTTCGAAGGCTGAATGGAAGATCAGACTCAAAACTGAATTCAGTCCTTTTGTGAGCATTATTCCCAGTTGTAATTATTGTATCAATTGAATGAATGTAATTTTACAATGCAAGGAATGTTTCTCAATAAATATTATTATTATTATTATATATCCTCGATAAGATGGAGTGAAGATAACAGATGAATTATACCCCTTTACTAGTTACTTCCCGTATAGTACTCACATCGTATCGCACATATCATACTTCAAAATGAATATACTATGAAAAATACATAAAAGCATATGAAAGAATGGAAAACAAAAAAAAAAAAATGAAAATAAAATGAAAATAATAAAAAGCAACGTGTGTCGTATAACAGAAATGGAAAACCACTATGTCCTCGCTACACCATGTCCCTGCTACACATATTTTATTCCGAAGAAAATTTCAAGACTTTTCTCTGTCTGGAGATGAGAAAATCTACTGAATCCAGGAGGTAGATCGCAGTCCCAATCTGAATAACCGATCAACGAATTCCGACTGATAGACCAACAATCAGACAAAACATTCATTCGAAAAATTCAGATTAATCAAAGGAATATCAGAGTAGAGCTAGAGCTACGTGAACGTGTACGATGTGATGGCTCCATTATCCTTCATGGGATAAATGTTAGAGAAATATTGAAATCGACGTCACAAATGACTACAAGTGATGAACCGTCAAGTAACGAATAATTTACAACTTCATAGAAATAATTACAACACATCCCTGAGATCATAGATACACCAAGTACCTGTGATCCTGTGACAAAATTCTCCCATTTGATTGAGCAAATGTGAATTTTTATAGTCATTTGAGCACGATAAAATGTTTTAAAACGATGAAAGATACTGAATTAATCTTTGCAGTTAGAAATTAGACAGCATAAAGTTTATAGTATTCAACAAGAAATTTCTGAAATTTCGAAACACTCAATATGAAACCAATAACCACAAATGTGCAATTTATCTTATATTATATGTACTTTCATCCTCAATACGTGAATACGAGGACACTTGTTTTGGTTGTTGATTTCCTCAAACTTAAACTCTCGGAAGATTTTGAAGCATGTATCAGTTTTAGTACTATAAATCTGACCTGTTTCTGCCTTATAATTTTCCGAGAAATTTATTCGTGAAGAAGATATATCCTGGAGGGATATAAAGAATGTTTACCCATTTTCTTATCATATATTTTGTCATCATTAGTCATTCTACATCTGAATAATGGTTTCATATATTATGTATATGGATGACTTCTATCTTCCTTATCGAAAAAAGGAAATCGGTAACATGCTATGAAAGATTTATATAAAACGAAGGAAGTATCCTCATTTCCGGTTAATTAGCAGTGACGACTAAAGAGCTTGACGGAATAAAAGCTTGGGGCGGCTTAGTTTCTGTACAAATGAAATTTATATATTTTTTTCGGTTTAGTTGAAAACATAAATGATCTTTCTTCATCAAATATCTCCTCTTACAAATTATCAACATGAATGTAGCTCTCATGAATGTTTACTACGGTATTCAATGAGTTATTCTGCGTTATTTTTGAAAAGATGATTAATTAAGTTCACAATTCTGAAAGATTGAGGAAGGAAAATTGAAGGTTTCTTTCTTGAAAAACAAGTCTGGATTAGTCAAGCTTCTGATTGATATAATGATTGAAAAATCAATTAGCGTAAGGAGCCTATACTAGATTAACCCCCTCAAAAATTTTCGTCCAGAGCCACCTATGGTATTCAGCAGAATGTTGTTTCCAAACGTTATCAACTAGATCCTACAATACCTTCTGGAGGAGGGTTCATTGAGAGGCACCATGAAATATTTCGTTTATTTTGTTCATACCTCAAAATTTAGAATACATACTTGGGTATTAAATTGAATTAAACTATTGGCTTAATGTTTCACGATTATATTTAACAACATGGATTTGTCAACATGTTTCGAGCGTGAGCTCATTTTCAAGACTGAAAATGAGCTCATGTCTTGAAAATCAGTCTTGAAAATGAGCTCACGCTCAAAACATGTAGACAAATTCATGTTGTTAAATGAAATCGTGAAACATTAAGCCAAGAGTTCAATTTAATTTAATAGTTAATTATGTTTAATCAAGAGTTAAGCGAGAATTCAATCTCAGACATACTTGAGTATCAATGGTGTATTACTGTAATCAAGCGCAGAGAGGTTCTCAAGAAATTTTTTCGGTGATTTGATAGAATTGAAACAGTGTTGTCTATATTCCATCGAATTATCGTGAACTTATGCATATTATTTACATGAAAGCATTGACATCAGTTCGCAATAGGAAACAAATTGTTTTTAACAACTATTGATGAATGTGAATATTAGCAAATATGAACTTAATCAATTGCTCTCATTAACAATAGATTGAAAAGCTCAATTAGGAATCTTCAATATCTCGAATAGTAACCACAAAATGTTTCATCCCAAAATACTCATAAGTAGGCGAATTCCAAACCCAATTTTAAATAAAGAAGATGGATCCACGGATATACATAATATCTGTTATTTGTTGGGAAAACTTATATTTTATAATCTTTTCATTCTCCTTTCTTCAAGAAATCTGCTTTTGTTCAAGAGTCATTGAATATCTACAGTTTTGTCAATGAAAACGTACAGAAACATTTTATATATACTTTTCGTCGAATTCTCTCTACAAGACCATGAGCATCCTAACAATTTTGCTCACTACATTTCGTATAGATCATATTTTTTAGACTCCTTTCATGTCTTTTCATTAATTCTACATCTATTTCTCAAATTTTTCATACTCCTTCTCATAATTTGTTTCATTTTCCTAATATACAATTTTTCAATATGGAAAAATTTCGAAAGTATGTTTCTCAAGAAACCGGAAGATTTTGATGAGTTGATGTAATATATTTTAATGTGTCCTTTTATTGAATCGTCCTAATTCTCAAACATTTATCACACCTCATGATAAGTCAAACGGAAGCTTTCTAAAAAATTAGAGATTAGAGAAAAATTAGAAAATTTTTTTGTTTGATTTGAGTTCAGTTTTGAATTTTCGGTATGTGATATGAAAGTTTCGTATATCAAGTAGAAAAATATTTTAAACATAGCTTAGCTTCTTATCTTAGCTTAGCTGAGCTTTTTCACATAGTAACATGGTTCACATTTACCCTTTTTTGTAAAATTTTTCAACAGTATCAGAAAATTACGAACATGATGTCATTCGATTCGTATTGTTACCTAGAAAGTTCAAGAAGAGGTCCGAAAACGCGCTGAAAAATATTACAGAAGTTATAAACAATAAAATGAAAAAGAAGTAGGAGTTCGGTTTTTTCAATTTCCCAGGAAATATTGTAAATTTTCGAAATTACAAGAAAGTTTCAAAAAGATGAAGAAATTTGCTGAAAAAACTCTCTGACTCCCGAAACTGAAGCTCTTATATTTATAGTTTTTACAGAGACTCGAAAATAGAGCCAAAAGCGGGAACTCGTCACCCTGACACAACAACGAAAAAAATTACCTAAATATATTAAGTATTAATATTAAGGAATAATAAAATTCATGGAGTGTTGGGATACACAAATAAACAATAATCAGCTGCCAAAAAAGATTGTTTCAACATAAATTATGCATTTGTTAATTAGCTATTTTTTCTGAGCTGAAAGTTAATATCAAAACCCAGATAATCATTAAACTAATACCCTAGAATTTCTTTACTCAGTAAAGTCATTCTTGATAGTATAAAAAATAGATTACCGTGACAATAATGAAAAAATTTTGATATTACACTTTTTACTTTTTTATCAACGATTAAAAGTTATAAAATAAAAAATAGTGAATGGGAAAATTTTTTTGAAAATCTGTATGATTTTGAAGTTACATCGTTAAAAGCTACTTAACAGTATATATATATATATATATATATATATATATATATATATATATATATATATATATATATATATATGTATCAGGTTTAGTTTATATAAAAATCGTGCATTAACATATATTTATACGTTTCGAGGGCGTTTGCTCTCTTCTTCAGTAGTAATAATCTTAGTGTAACATTTACAGTTATATAAAATAGTCCCAGAAGATATAATATTTTGTCGTCAATCTATTTGCGAAAAAGAAGTTTGATATTGAGAACTCATATCAAAATTTCGAAAATAAATTCAGATCGAATTTTAAAGATCAAATCTCAAATTTGAGGATTATTTCATCGTCTGTCACATAAACATTTAAAAAAGATGAAAACACAACATTTGGTTAAGTTCCTGACACAAAGTGACGGAAGGGGGGATGTAACGCCATTTGTGCACTATGCACTGACGTTATAGTATTTAGTGTATTATGTTACGGTAGAGACCATATCACAAACTGTAATACTTGTACCTGTACTCGTATCATTCTGTGATTCTTATATTATTCTATGAACTGTCTGACAGTATTTAAGGCGCGACATATTATTTTAACCTCCTATTCTGTTTGTATATTTTGTGGACGCAGATCAAGATAATATTCAATCGATATTATATATATATATATATATATATATATATATATATATATATATATATATATATATATATATATATATATATATATATTTCTTATTGCTTAAAATTTTGTTATTAGCAAATGAAAGAATTAGTTAGTTGATAAATCACTTGTGTAGCTTATGCCAATTCTTACACTTCAAAACGCCAATAAAGACATTTCAGTAACTAATAATACACAAGTAAGCAAGTGTTAAGATATACTCGAAGTATTAAAGAACATATCTCCAGAGATTCTAATGTTCGATCAATTATTTTCACAATAAGTAAAAACGTGTTTTTCTCAATGAATTGAGGACGCATTCAGAGAACTTGTAACGGAATATCACCAATAGATATTCTTTTTGAATCTAGGTATCTATACCTCGCTTCAGATTCAAAACATGGCAATAAATCTGATATTCGGATTTCCCTATTCCACTTTTAACAAGCTCCTGTGCATTTCAGAGTGCACAATCAAGTACATACATTCAAAAGAAGCAGCACTTACGGTTGATGTCGAGGGTAACGGAGCTAGAAATCGGAGTCACTAGATTGTTGTTCGATGCTTGGCAGGTAAATATGGTATGGAGATGCTTCCTCTCGAGCCTTTCCAAGTGGAGAACGTTTCTAACCTGCCGATTCGGCAGCTTCTCGTAAGAGTCGTCGAGCAACGCGTTCTCCTGCCACCACGTTACTTTCGGCGAGGGTCGACCTGAAAAAAGGATGGACGGTTGAGTTGAAATCAGAGTGTTAAATCCCTGCCGGGTGCAATGATGTAGTATGAACATGTTTGAACTTACATTTTGAATTCTATCAAATTTTGAAATTGAAACCTTTGATGACATTATAAAGATGATATTAAGAGGGATAGATAAATTACCACTTTATTGAGTGACAGCTCATTACAGTGTTTTCGTAAATATTAACAACAAACAAGTAGAAGCACATAAGCAACGGAAACCATTTCAAAAGGTGGTTAATATTGGCTTTCGCAAGTCTTACTATTAACCCCATAGAATATTCCTAAGAATGATTTGCTTTCCCCTTTTTCTGTTTATCTAACAGTAAATTTTTCATTTGTGTTTTGAAATGCAATAGTTTCATCGTTTTGTATTCATTATTCAGTTGGTTGTGATATTCAGAGACCAAGTACGAAAATGATGCCTGAAACTTCACGGTATTATGTTTTGGTATATTTATCAGCATTTTGTCAGGAATATTTCGAGAATGTAATTTATTTCTAAAATCAATTTTTTCAGCCAGATACTTGGTGCAAGATGTTGATAAAATTTTATATATAAATACATAAAATTGTGATTGGAACCTGAAATCCATTTTTAGAATTTCATTGGAATTATATATATGACTTATATGATCAAAACGTCCTATATTGTAGCAAAAACGTATGCAGAAATTTTGTTGAAGTTGCGAGTCGTTTTTGAGTTAAACAGGGAAAATATGCGGCATTAGTATAATCACACCGTGACAGAATTAAGGAGTTTATCAGAGCTAATTTTGATTTATTATCTAAGATATATTTGAGCGGTGTATTTAAGTTATGTTGTCTTTAATCGCAGTTTTATATGTTTTTCGAATGTTAATTGTTGATCCATTAACAGACCGAGATTTTTAACTGTAGTTACAGATTTAATTATTTGTCCATTATCGGACCTAGAATGGTGCCTTGTGGGATACCCCTTGTCACATTGGCAATATGTGAATATTCAATTTCATTTTGACGATGCAACTCAACTCTTTGTGATCTATTTAAAAGAAAGCATTTGAATCAGTTTATGGCTCCAGCTTCGAAGTTTAGATAGCTCATTATGGCGAACAAGAGCCCGTGAACAATGCTATCAAAGGCATTGCTCTTATCTAGTAGGAGTAGGGTGGTGTCCCAGTTGTTCAAAATCGTGTCTGTTACCTCCGCTAATACGGTGGTAGTACTAAACCCTGATCTGAAACCTGATTGGCGCATAGATAACATTTGATGTGCATTTAAGTGATCTACTCGCTGTCTATGGACAATTTTTTCAATAGTTTTTGATAAAATTGGAAGAATCGCTATTGGTCTGAAGTCAGATACTTCTGTAGGATTTTTGATTTATTGATGCAATTCTTATTGTTTCATTTTTAACATAGGTCATTCACATGCAAATATAGTACCTATATAGTACCTATATCGCAAAATATCATGTCAGAATTCAAACAGAGGGAACAGTGAAAAAAAGCAGAAAGAGACAAAGTGAGAAATTGGAAAAAGATTAATAAAATATCCAGTACAGAATCTGTTAAGAATCTCTAAGCAGTTTCTTTTCAATAAGAAGCCTTTAGTATGCTCCTTGAATTTGGCTGGATCATCGTTCTGACAAGATAACTAGTTAATTGAAAAAATATAAATTCTGATCATTCTATGACTTGCCAAGTCTACACTGCACGTAGGTCCTGCTAGTTTTCTTTGTGTCATATATGTGAAAATCTGTATTTTATCAAACATTGTATTTTTTTTTCAATTTATAAAAATCAATGGTGATCACCTCGGCTTAATATTTGAGAACGTCTACATAAATATAAGCAAAGTACAAAGCACGATTGTAATATATACTATTTTATTTTCAGTTTGTTCCATTCGGTTATTATTTATTACTATTTCAATTTATTTTTATTCATTTTAGCTGTACATATTCGCTTATACTCTCTTATTTCTGTATTTTTTATTTTCTCTCATTTATCATCATTCGTGTACGATTTTTTTCCTGCAATTTGATGTATATCTGTTGGGTTAATGTAATATTAAAAATTATTAATATTAAATAATCATTATGAAATATTATAAATTAAATGTTATATTATTATTTACTTAGATTGAATTTCGCTTAACACTTGGTGAAACATAATTAAATATCAAATTAAATTAAACAATTGGCTTAATATTTCACGATTATATTCAGTTCGTCAATTCACCAGTAATCAGTATCAATTCGTCAACATGTTTCGAGCGTGAAGTGAAGAGAATTGAAGTCTCTGCAATTTTGTCAACAAACATGTTGACTACTTGATACTGTTAAATTAAAATATAATCGTGAAACATTGAGCCAAGTGTTTAATTCAATTCAATATTATTTTTATTATTATTTCTAGCTGTAAAAATACATTTTTGCAACAGGATGGATAGTCTAGATTTGCTATCATTTTCACACCTTATTTGGAGTCCAAAAACACTTATTGCTCCAGAAGAACAGTCGCATATAACTATAGTATAGTTTATGTGTGACTTCATTAACGTGGTACCAAAGCAAGTAGAGACCAATAGCCAGAAAAATTGCAAATGACAAATATACTCAGACAACTGACTGTGTCACCCATTTTAACATATGTCACCCATGTTGAACTATCAAAAAAACACCAAGAAATTTCATATAATCATTAGGATCAATATTCACAATATTAGGACTGAAAGAAAATAATAGAACAGCGACAGATTTGTTTTCATTCAACGTTTTTTATTCACATAGAACCATTCAGCCACACTAGAATCTTATCACTCAACTACTTGAAGAAAGTAAGGTCTGTATTCAACAATAACTTTTGAAAAAATGCATATACATTCATTCAAATGTATTTACTTCTTGAAAAATTAAAATCACAAAAAATATGTGAAGTAATGTAAATTGATTATTAACCAATGTTCAGTGCACATTTATTGGTGAAACATATTCAAAATATCAAAACACTACGCTGGAGTTCAGAAAATTTTTCATTGCCTACCACCTGTTTTGGGCTATTAACTCATTGTTCAGAATAGTATAAAACTTCTTAATAATGGCTCGCATATGTCGAGTATACAATAATTTTGTGAAAATCTATCAAAACGAGTTTTTTTTCACCTTACGTAGTTTAGAATTATGCGATTCAAAAAATATTGGTGATTTCTTTTTACTTGAACTTCAATTTTAATGGGATAATATAAACTTAGTTTAATATGCGGACTTCCAATATTTATTGAACATGCGGTATATATTGAAGGAATAAGTGAAACTTCAAACGATATATTCTATAGTTGAATTTCATTAAATGGTAGCTCTGACATTTAGAGAATTCGTTCTATAGTTGTCAATATTTTTGAGATAACATGAGATTATATCAATACACCTTAACTAATTCAGGATTAAAATCGCAAGAATTATGATTCTTTGTTCATATCACATTAGTTTTATAAGTAAAATAAGTTAATGAAATTAATTAAAGCTGTAATCAGAAGAATTACAATAGTGTGAGAAAACTTGACATAATCATAGAAATTGATACCCTCTCTAGTTGAAAACTGTGAATAAAATTTTTAGGATTTGTTGATTATGTTTCTGATGTTATTGCATAGAAATTTCATCCCAATGCCGTTAATGAAGCGATTTTAGTTTTATGAAGAGTTTTAATACAACCAGTTAAGGCTTGTATAATTTGAACTGAAGTTCAAGCTTCAAGAAGAATATTCACTAATGAAAAATAGAACTATAATTATTCAATTTATCGTAACTATAATCAACATTTATACCCAATAAGGCTGTATAGCAAAATGGAATTTCTTCTCAGTAACGTAGTTATTTAATTACGTTGTAGCGAATTATGTAGTAGCAATAGGAAATTACGCAGTAGTATTTGAAACCTGCAACAGCACAACCATGTTCTTAATAGATGAATTGATAAGTACTTAATTAATGGGTGATAAAAATAATTTTTTTGCTGAATGTAGCATTCAATAACCACATATGATTATTGTGAGTAGACTAAAAGCATATTTCAGTACACATTTCGATTTCATATTTTTATATGAATAATTCCAGCTTATATATAATGAAGTTTCTCTGACATTTTGCTATGGAATGAATAAACGTTTTGGGGAATATTTACGATAAAAAAAAGAACCAAGTAATTGATGAAATTACTAATGTAGCTATTGAATTATAATACCTAGCTGACTTAACACAAATAGCATCGAAAATTCGCAAAATGTTTATCATTAGCAAACCAATTTTTATGCAAGCTAAAGAAAGTAAGGGCGACACCAAATTCATAGAAGTACTATTATGCTGCATATTTATCAAGAAGAAATACTTGAAATACCGCTAAAGCAATTCGCCATTATTCAAATGAAATATTTCAAAATTTACGACATAAAATGCGCTCCGAATTTTATATATTTTTTATTGCCTATTATGCCAACGTTTTATTCAGTGTTATGCGGCAAAAATCAGAAAAAGGCGTTCTGTCATTTCGTCTCCATTCGTCCCATTTAATTTCACCTCATTTGTTGATCCATTGTTTCAAAGTTGTATAATTGTGAATTTAATTTTATACATGATAAATCCCAAATATCGAAGTTGGGATTTTCACTCGACTACGAATTTTTCAAAATTTTCTCAGATAGTTTACCACAAATATTTTTTTTTTCATACTCAAACGATATCATTGCATTTTCTCACTGAAAAAGTTCAGAGATTCGATCAAAATACATTATCGTTCATAGAAATGACCTACAGTTTGAATCATTTCTCTGAACATCTTTCTTTCTTCATTTCAACATTTTTCAAAAATCGATCCGTTCAATAATCGATTGGGCCAATACTTGATGAAAATCTAAATACATAATTTGAATAAACCTGAGTGGTTTTGTGATTTTCACTGTAAATAATTTCAAACATGAGAATATTTATATAATATAATGTTATAATATGACCTTATAATATAATGTTCAAAATTAATTATAGTGAAAATCACAAAATCACTTAGATTTATTTGAATTAATCCATCAATTTTTTGAGGAATCTGATGAAACCGCTATTTTTATCACTTTCTTGCCGCATGTGAATATTTTCTCGAATTTGAAAATCGAGAAAAAAGATTCATATAGCGATAATATGATAACCACAAGGCCTATCGTAATAAAAATATCAACTGAATGAATGAAATTGATTCACGTTCTTAATTTAAATCATCCTGAATTTAACCTTCTCCTTCACAAAAAACGAAGATACGAAATAATAGTGTCTCCAACTCAACCGATCAATAAACATGTCCAAATAATGAGATAGGAAACCTCGTATTGGTTCCAGCCAAGTTTGAAGATGTCGAACGGAATTATATTTCAAGGTGAGTGATTTGAGAGCTTGCAAAAACACGAAGGCGGAATGTTAAGACGAAAATCGATTCCAAATATGACAAGGAGTCTATAGAAATTCAAAATTGACGTTATGAAGGTACGTTTCGAATTACAATTCTAGCTTTAACGCCTACTATTGATATTGATTTGTGTATTATGTAATATATATTGCATTTGTGAGAGAATTGAAATAGGCATGATGACAGTTTTTTAAAAACGAGCCTATAATGTCCACAAATGTATACTATTTACAAAAAATAAGATATTTCTGCAGAAATCAAGAGTTTAATAGGAAAAAAATGCAATTTTAAGATAGAAATTTATTTGTTTACCTAAAACGCTTGTCAGTGTCATGGCGGCGCTTGTGACGTCAATAATCGGTAACTCAAACACTAGGTTCTGGGTTCGTGCAACAATTTAATTATTTTATGGTATTAAAAATGAATTCGAAAGTGTATAAGTGGTGTGGGGTCCCCCAGTGTGCAAACACATCCATAAAAACTTCTAATAAGTTATTTGTATTCGTTCCTAAAAATAAAACAACACGAAACAAGTGGCTTCAACTTGCAAGGCGAGATTCAAATGCAATATTGTCCAGCACTGTCCTCTATTTTTGTGAAGATCACTTTGATGTAAGTTTTCACATTGTTTTGTAGATTCTAGTATACTATATAATATTTGGTAATAATATTTTGTACGTGGTCTAAATGTAAAAATATAAACAATCTATTTCGAGGTCTAACCTCGAAATTTCATCTCATTGATGTTATATTATGTATTTTATTCAAATTTCAGTTACCAAATGATATGGATAATTATATGGAATATCATCTGATGGGATCGGTGTCAAAGATCCGCATGAAACCGGGGTGTATGCCCACTAAATTTCAATGTCAACCAGATAGAAGGAAACGAACATCAGATGCTACAGAAAGACCATATATTCTCAAAAAACAAAGAAAGACATTGATAGGAGAATGTCTGAAAGATTTAGAGGAAATAGGTACAAAGCATGTCGAACTTGAAGAGGTGTCATGTGGAAGTTCATGTAGGTACTTATTTGTAATACAAATTTATTCCACTTCTTTGTAAATCTTTGTAAATTCTTTTTAAATGTGCATTTGAAGGTAATATTTTATAAATACTATTTTTTTGTCTTTTTCAGCTTCACAAGCACCCATAAGCAATACTTCACAAGAAAATGCAAATAAGATGGTGGATAAATCAATCCAAGTATATACGACAAATAAGTTTCGAAGTAAAGCCACTCAAACAAAAACTAATTTAGTTAATCAAATGACTTCTCCTTTGAAACCTTCTACATCATCTGTTTGCTTCTACATTCTACATTCGCTGTTTGCCTTAATAAATCCTTGATCCATAACTCGTGTTATTTTAATAACATTCACTCTCAAATAGTGAAATTGAATTAATAAATGAAAACACAGTCGTAGTGGAGGTTAACAATACGAAATGTAATTTTGGCACCGTCTCGTGTTTACTTGACACTGACGTCATGAGCTCTGATTGGTGTTCAAGATATCATGGCGGATTGCCTTATTTTGTAGTTTTATTTTATAAAAATATATATCAATCACACTCTTAATAAGAAAAACAATGCTTGTTTTTTATCCTAAGCTTCAAGTTTTATCAGATAAATATAGTATTTTTGTGATTTTTGATTAGTGTCATCATGCCTATTGCATGTAATGGAAACTTTGATTCGAAATGTCATGGAAGAATTATGTTAATCTCATTCCCGATGGACCAAGATGTTCGATTTAAGGCCAGCTTACTCCATACAATTTTGAAAAAATCGAAAATTTTTTTTTCATAAATTGCAACTATACCTATACTCGTAGAAATAGTATAGAATTAGTCCCGAAGGTCAGCAAGACCGAGAAGCAGGTATAAAAGATTAGGGAGTGCTGCAGTAAATCCGGACGCTCGAACGTCTTCGGTTGCGGCAGCTGCTGCATGCCTTCGGGTCGTCTTATTGTTTTGTTCTTTGTTTTATTGTTATTGTCTTGTTATTTTGTTGAATTGCTTTGAGAAATGCAAGAATTCTTCAGAATGGTGTTTACGAAGCACAGGAAGGAGTTGTGTATGAAGCTGGAATGGATATGTGAGTAAAATTAACTTTTTTCTCCAATAGAAACTTTGAACTGATTTTTCTCCGAACCACGTTTTTTCGCATGAATTACACTCTCATTTCAAAACTATTGCACTAATCGATATGAACCAAACAGCATTCTACTCTTTAGATGTCTGGCTATGGCCTCACGCAGAACCAGAAATATTCATTATTATTTAAAGAAGTTATAAACAATTAAAAGTGAAAAAAAACGGTGAAAAAATTAAAAAATCCGCCATTTTGTTTTTTTTTTCATTGAAAATGTTTCACTCTGCTTGACGTCATAGCCAATTCGATACAGAACATGAAACCGTTTTGTTTTTGGCTTTCAGATAATTCTTTTCCAAGAAATGATGAGTCATTCATCTCCGATTCAGATGAGTTTCAACAGACATTTTCAGGACTATTTTGAAAAAAAAAATTTTTTTTCAAGTAATTTCATATATGTGCTTTCATATGTAAATAAATTGATTACTCAACATGTCTTGTACTATAAATAAAATATAATGTATATACTGACTGTATATTTCTTATTTTGTATAAATATATCGACTTTTCGTCGTATTAAACAGAACTGTGTGTCCTCATAAATTTATTTAATAAACAGAGCTCTACAAATACATACAATACTAATATAAAACTTCCCTAAAAACAGAATATTTTGCAATGATTTTTGCTTTATATAAGAATCGCCCTTGGTCATGTCATTGAGGGGGATACAACCCCCCTCTCTGTACAGTAGAGCATGACCAGGTTAATTCTTTGTATCCTAACTAAGATAACAATGTCTATAAATTATAGATACATTTGGGGTATTATGGGTAAAACCAAATCCATATTTCCCCAAAGTATCAGGTATCGGCTTTTACTTAAACAAAAGATTGCACTTCATGGAATTTGCGTTTACAAATTAGTTATGTTGAAAACTAAGAAATCTCACATATGATTTGATTGCTTATTAACTATTTCGTTAATTAGAGAACATACAACTATTGTGTAGTATTATTATATTATAGCTTTTCAAAATATGTCGGCAAGTTTTGTGCGAGAGGTAAGTCGATAATAATCCTTCATGTAAATTTATTTACCAAATTATTAACTGATATATGCGAGATGAAATCTTTTTTGACGTTGATCGATTCTCCGGTTTTTAACGTCAACCTCAACGCTCCATTATTTTTGAACTCAAGTTATTCATCATAATTGAAATTTGCATTTACGAGTAGTGTATGGACTTAGATGTAGATGGTTGTTTGATGTTTCATTTACGGTGAGAAATTTTGGGAGTTAGAGTTTATGCGAAGCTTGGAATACGTGCCAAGAAGCACAGACGCTGAAGAATATATATTCATCTACAAAATTATATTGACTGTTCATACTTATTGTCATAAGAATGATTAAGAAAAATGACACAATGAAAACGACACTTTGAAATTCGAAATATCTCAAAGAGATAGAAGAATATCAGAATAAATGATGATTGTAATATCCGTATTTATAGAGTAAAATTCCTGTAAGATTAACAACTATATTATAAGCTGAAAACATGAGAAATGAGACGAAAAGCACGAAATAACAGGTGATTTTTCAAGAGTTAAGTTTTTGAGGTTGGCGGAACTGGTTGGTAATGGCATCCAAACGTCATCTGTTAAAGTGAGAATTGTTGAAATTCTTTATCAAAATTCGTGCTCTGTGGAAAATGTGTATCGTTTGTTACGACCATATTATGGTCGTCATAATCGACCTGGTGAATCAACAATTCGTGCTGTTATCACCAAATTTCGCAACAAGTTTACTTTGTTGGACATTAAACCATTGTCTCGTATGCGTACTGAAGGGAATATTGCAGCCGTAGCGTACAGTGAAATGTCAATTCGTTGCCGTTCTCAGCAATTGGAAAGACTTACATGCATCCCGAAAAAACGATAGTTTGTTGTGGTTTATAGGCTGGTGGCATCACCGGTCCATTTCTCTTCAAAGACGACCGTGGAAGAAACGTTACCGTCAACAGCGGACAATATCGAGTCATGATACGCAGTTGGCCGAGTTGAACTTGGTTGACATGTGGTTTCATCAAGACGGTGCCACATGCCACATATCTCGTGCAACAATGAATATGTTGAAGGATTAATTTGGTGAGCAGCTCATCTCTCGAAATGGCCTTGTGAATTGGCCGCGAAGATCATACGATTTGACGCCTCTGGATTATTTCTTGTAGGGTTATATGAAGTCGTTAGTGTATGAGGACAAGCCGAACACGATTGAAGCCTTAGAGTATAACATAACACGCGTAATTCATGGGATACAAGCCGAAATTCTCGAAAAAGTGACGCAAAATTGGACCTTCCGAATGGACCATTTGATACGGAGCCGCGGAAAATATTTACATGAAGTTAGTTTCAAAATGTAAATGGCGAAGGCCAAGTTATCAATTTCAATGAAAATTTCGATATATGATGCAAATTGAGTGTTTTATTCGATTAATAAAAAACTACGCTTAAAAAATTACCCATTATAAGACGTTTGAAAGTAATTTTTACGCTAAATAAAATAAAAAAGGTCAATACGGAATAGACCCGTAGTATTCATTTATGCGGAGTTATGGTGCTTGTTACCCGTAGTTTCGACCGTTAAATAGTTGAAAATTTCTGTAAATTGTTAAAATGCAGAGTACAAAATCCCCTTATAATGAGTATCAAATATCAAAATATCAATTTACCACAACTGATAATGAAAAAAGTACCGAATCGTATTCTTGCAAGAAGTTCATTTCGGTCTGAATGAAAAATTCTATACCACTTTTTCGTCTTCTATAATATTCACTTAATGAGTGACCTAAATAATGAACCCGAAACTAACATTGAATAAATATCAATTGAAATTTTAGACATAATTCGAAAAACATTAAAATAAAATTCAAACAAAATAAAAACCCAACTTACTCATCTTAAACTTAACTAAAACTATCCCCTCTCAACCGATTGTACAGTTTTGTCTCCAAAATCAATTATTGAGGTATCAGCCTCAAACATCGCCTCAAACTTATTCAATGGGCGAGGGGATATATAGTCAAAACAGCCCTCAAATTTAGATGTTGCATGCTTAGGAACTCTGAATTTTTACAGGGTTCAATTATATTCCCTGATAAGCTGATTTACGTAGTTCCAATCTTCTGAAGAAATAGTTAGGAGTTTCACTAGCAATCAGTTTTGCAAGAAAACTAGTCAACGAATATTCAGCCCTCTGTGCATATGTGATTTCTTCAAGTCT
Source organism: Henosepilachna vigintioctopunctata (assembly GCA_030704895.1). Taxonomy (NCBI): domain Eukaryota; kingdom Metazoa; phylum Arthropoda; class Insecta; order Coleoptera; family Coccinellidae; genus Henosepilachna; species Henosepilachna vigintioctopunctata. The sequence goes on from JARQZJ010000031.1 coordinate 7,871,370, forward strand.
ATTAGGGTAGGGTGTGACATGCTTTTGTAGGGAATACAACATACGAAGCGCAGATAAGAATTTTGAACATTGGTCAGGTTATATTTTTCCGTCTTCATTAATAAGTACATAGATAGTACCCCATATTATACCAGACCACAGTAATCAAATAAAGGTACACCAAAGATTTGACAAGTCTCAACTTAATTGCTTCATTCAACTCATATTTGAATCCTTGTAGTCCCTTCAACCTCATATAGTTGGCCTTACTTATAGAGGTAATATGGTGCCTAAATGATAACTCCACATCTATCCCAACCACCAAGTTTTTAGCACAAGACTACCATGCTAACTGTACGCCCTCCAGTACCACTTTACAAGAAGAATTTGATTTTAATAAAAGGGGTTTATCTCCTAATGGAGTGCTTTCGAGTTTGAGGCTTCAAGTTTAAGGCCACTTGTAGAGCAGCAAGTTGACAACTGTGATAATTCTAAATTCCTTATCTGTAATGATGTTGAATATAACTTAAATTCAAACACTTGAACTTATGATTTACACTTTATTGACTACATAGCATGACGCGTTTCGTCGTTACAAACGACTTCTTCAGATGCTTACAGAATAATAACAAAACGCGTCATGCAATGTAGTCAATAAAGTGTAAATCAAAAGTTCAAGTGTTTGAATTTAAGTTATATTCAATTATAATGGATTTACATCAAGTAAACGTCAACACTATTAAATATGTAATGATGTTGTCAATAACATTTATATGAGACAATCAAATGAAATTGTTACTATATTCATCTGAATTCCATATTGAGAAAGCAATGAAAAATATCTTTCATATCGAAAAGTATGGAAAACTTATAGAAATGACCGTTGCTAATCAGTGGGAATTGCAATACATTATATACATGAACATACATTATATAAAATACGATAATATATAATGTAATGCAACAATACATACAAAATATTATACATATGGCTCGAAAAATAGATTCATATAAAAGGAGAATAATGACAGATATTGTGTTTCCTGTGATGCGTTGATAGTTTTTCTCTCCCCTAGAACACATTGACATAAGCGAGTTGGTACAAAGACGTTACTTTTCTTCAGAAAGTTCGGAGAATAATTCGAAAAATATGCAATACATTGTTTCAATTTTCAACTCGAACGCGATTCTTTCAATGAAAACTGTTGATGAATATTTAGTTTTTCTGTTCAAATATCAACAACAATAAAGATTGTTGTTGATATTTGAACCTGTGAAAAAGTCTTTCTGAAAATGAAAAAAATGAAAAAATTCTTCTGAAATATCTGAGTTATAACTCGAAATTATTGAATTTCAAGTAGATTTCAACTTTTAATTTCATTTAAAAAGCAGTGCTCGGTTGTTGTATATCTCAACTCAAACTTTTTCAATTTCCAACAGAACTTATTACTTCGAGGTTGCAACTAGCATTATTCATTCGGTGAAGGTATTTATCCGCATTTGATGTATAAAAAAGCGCTTCTAAGAATATTATGCACGTACTTTGCATGAGTTAACACCATCTACAATAATATCGCATAGAATATTAAATACAAGCGGAAAGAAACTTAATTAGAAGATACACAATGAGCGTTCGGATATGCAGAAGCTCAGAATTCTTAAGTAATTCAATGAATCTCGGTTCATTTCATGTTGACCGTTGTAATTTTATCATTACGTGCAGACCCACGACAGCTTCCAATAACTAGAGATATAATCACCGATCGCAGTCGCTCAACAGAAGACAAGCTCCTATCGAAGTCAAAGCCGCCCGCGACTGTGTAAACCGACGAGCTCCAAAAGCTATGATTATGCGTTGAGAAAATTATACTCACCTCCAGTGGATACGCAGGTGATGTTGACGGCACTACCTTCGTTGTACGGTCCGAGAATGTAGTCGGGTATATGGAGGCCGTTCTCGTCAAGCACGCTCAGTTTTTCAGGAGGCACTGAAAAACAAGTAATAACGTATTAGCGATTTCAAACATCAACTAGCAGATAGAAATTGTTTTTTGTCAATGATGAATAACAGTAGTCATCATAATTCATCATATATGATAACGAGTGTCATGGTAGTTATTTAGTGGTATATTTAATTAATAACGGAATGAACGATATAGAATGAACCACATTCTACCAGGGATGTTCCCAAATTTCTGGAATTGAGCTATTCCTTCTTCGCTATTGGGAATTTCCTTCATGTTATAATGCAGGTTTTCAACATGAAAATTCAACTGAATTTATTCATCTCAACATTATACTCATTAGTTTATGCCCACCTGAAATATATTTCCTGATGTTTTCTCAATCCAAAAACTTATGGCTATTTTACGCCAGTTCAAATTCCTAATCGAACAGATGTGTGGTTTTCTTTCGGAACTGGGAAAAGATGAAAATTATTGTGTGCAAGATTCGGGAGAATGGGCCTGTTATATAGAGAGCATTTTTGATGGTAGATCTATCAACAATTCGTTGTTTTTCCAACGTGTGAGATCTGGCTTTATACCATTTCATTGGCGGACGCTTATTTAACTTTTCAGGCCGTGTATTGACAAGTGCCTATCGAAGCGGTCTACATGATTTTACTCGAATGAAACTCTGCTTTAGCTGTAGTTCGTTAAATCGATAAAAAAATCATAAGGTGACCATTACCGTTCCATCAGTTGTTTCTTCATGTGGGCCTAATTATTTGGATCAACTTTTATATTGAATAACTACCCTTACAGGGTAAACAGGGTACATTTTTAATGCCAAAATTAAACACTCCAACTACTTGGAAGCATTTGCCAGTAGTTGAAGTAGTTGAAGCCAGTAGTTCTGAAGTTGATTACAACTCAATACATTAAGTCTCTGTTCTTGTGTTAACAGTTTTGGCACTCAGCGCGCTGAAACCTTGCTAACCAAAAGAAACAACTATGCAAGAAGCGCATACTCATCTGGTGAAACGTCAATCGCTTGTCCTCTTTTAGTAGATTTTGGACGGTAGCAATGTCTAAGAGTGGTAAATGTTAATTTACCTTTGTGCTCGGAGTCCACTGTGTGTATCGTCTAGTGATGTTCTATCAGTTTGGAAACGAAGAATCTAACGTTTAAACTAATGAGTTTTAAGAATATGAGTTTGAGGATTTGCTTAAGTTTTCACACTTTCTTTCAACAAAAAGATAATCATTTCTCTTTAAGACTTTGTTGCATCTTCCAGGGTTCAAAAACATTGCTGTGAGAATTCAAATGAGAGACAACTGAATAACACTGAACGAACACAAAAATGTAAAGACTTTCTTGTCACCAATACCATTACTTTTAAGTTCAGCATAATTTGATTATATCATAATCTCAGAACTTCTGGAACAGCCCTCGTATATATTCATAGGAAGAAACTGTATGCACATACCTGGAATTAATAATGCTGAAAACTGTATAAATATCTTACACAGGTATGCAGATATTTCCGATAAACCTAATAAATTAATTTCAAATCGAAAGGCTTCAGGTTATGAAAGAACTGATTCTTTGATATATTGCTGTGAACAGAAGTCAGCAGCCAAGTGTCTCAGTTTCTGAGCAAACTGTAATCAGTATCAACAGTATGATCATTCAAGTCGTTGGTAATGATATAATTCATACTAACGAGTGGGTGCCTGTGATTCAAAAAATAAATAAAAATAGTAGTAAGATCACACCTTCATTCAAAATATGATAACTGAATCCAATTCTGAATTACTGTCTGACTTCTGAGTCCTCAATGTCCAACTTCAATGCATAAATAACGCATCTAGTTACTTTAATCAATTCCACACATCACCCAACTTATTTCATCTGCCCCGAAAATATATGGATTAGTTATAAGCAATGGAAAATAGTTCAATTATTCCTCAACATTCATAGGACTATTTAATACTACAATCCGCAGCAAGTTGGAGTATGGCATCATGATCTGGCATACTATTTACACTTCCCATCAACGCTTTCAAGAGGCGATTCAGAGAAGGTTCTTGAATTTCTTAGTTTGGAGGGAGGATAAAGTTTATCCACAGAGGGGATATATATATATAATCATTACAAATTATTGAGTTGATTTAGTATAATCTCATTGCAGAGCAGGAGAGAAATTTTAACACTCAAATTTTTGTAGAAATTACGCACAACAGTACTGATTGTCCTCTTCTCTTGTTCGATTTAAAATTCCGTGTTTCTAGGCAAAATTCTCGTACTACAGAATTATTCCACCAAGAGACTTCAAGGACCAACTCGCTAATACAATCCCCCATTTGGTTTATGGAGTCTACATTCAATAGAGTTGCCAATAGTGACATTCACTTTGACTCCATAGAAGTTATTATTAGGAGTTATATAAACAACGGAAATTGACTAAAATGAATTGATTTTGATTGAGTTCTTTGTTAATATTTCATTAAATGCTATTTTTCAGTTATTAGTTACTATCTTAGTTTTTCTAGATTAGATTGAGCTCTTTGTTATATCTCTTTCATTTCAATTACTTAGTTATTGTTGAACATAAGGTAATTATTTGCTGTATTTGGGTATTGCACCTGTTGAGAAAAAAGATCTTATTATTATTATTATAGATAGGTTCGTTCGTTACCCAGTGTTTCATCGAATAATGTTATTCGTTCATTATAACTGTAATTTCTTGATTTCTTGAGGCTATTCAGAGAAGGTTCTTGAAATTCTTAGTTTGAAGGGAGGATAAAGTTTATCCACAGAGAGGAGTCAATCATAACGAATTATTGAGTCGATTTAGTTTTATCTCATTGCAGAGCAGGAGAGAAACTTTATCACTCAAATTTTTGTAGAAATTACTGCACAATAGTATTGATTGTCCTCCTCTCTTGTCCGCTTCGAAATTTCGTGTTCCTAGGCAAAATTCTCGTAATACAGAATTATTTCATCTAGAGACTCCGGGGACCAACTCCCTAATGCAATCCCCCATTTGGTTCATGGAGTCTAAATTCAATAGAGTTGCCAATAATTGTGACATTCACTTTGACTCCATAGAATTTATTATCAGGAGTTATGTGAACAACGAAAATTGATTAAAATGAATTGATTTAGGTTGAGTTATTTGAATTATGTAGTTATAGGTTACTATTTTTTTCAGATTATATTGAGCTCTTTGTTAAATCTTTTTTTAAATTATTTAGTTCAATCTTTTTTTAAATTATTTAGTTTTTATTCAGTTATGTATTCAATATTATTATTTTTTTCTGTAATTGGGTGTTATAATTGAGAATAAAGAACTTATTATTATTATTATTATTATAATTTATATTTATTCACGTCAGCAGTTCTGTAGCAGCTACCTAGTACCGTATTTTCTACTATAAAATATCGATTTATTTCACTCCTAGGTTCTCTCGATTTTTTGAACCATAAACACTCAATGAAAGGGTGAGTTCCGAAAATTGAGACTTCAAAGAACGCTAAAATATGTGAGTAAAGTAGTTAAAAGAGTGGGTAAGTATATTAAAAGTATAAGACATTGATTGAAGTTTACTATATACTGAAAAGAATTCAAGTTTCATCGGAAATCTGTTTTACTCATTGACTATATTTCTAGAGAAACATTTTTCAAAACACAAACAATTTGAATCGGTTTCGATTGATAATTCACTTCAAATCAATCCGTTTTGAATTTGATGCTGAATAAAATGAACCCAATTAAATACTGATAAGTTATAATTCTAGGAAAGTAAAGGAGAAATACTTGAACTTAAAATTTACAGATCGAAATGGTCAGTACAAGGTTACACAAGACAAGTAAAACTGCACAATTTCGTAATATACACTCTTATTTCGTTTCTTATGTGCCAAACTGGAAACAAAAAGTTGCCCCGTGTTTGAAGTAGGCTAAAATTAATATTGTTCGACTTTTTTGCCTCGTTAACGACGGCTGGTCGATTTCATTAACGAAATTTTAAATGAAAAACTCCACGTTCATATTTTAACGACGGAGCAACCTGGCGTTCATCTCTACAACATTGAAAAATTGCAGCATACGCCAGTCCCATCATCTAAACTTCACAATGAGTATTACGTCAGTTTTTTGCCGATTCCCAAGATACTCCATAATTTAATAAACTAGTTCACGAATATCAAACAGAGATATTGCTTGTCTTGAACTTTGAATTTGATTTTTAACAAAGTATTGATTGTTAGTGGGCTGATTGAGTTGGATGGTTAGCGCTTAGTGAAACGCAGTTGAATATAAATTAAATATAATTCACTTAGCTTAGAGCTCACACAATGATATTAATTCTTCTCAAAATTTCATTAACTCGATACAGCCCAAAATAAAATTTACATCAGAAGAAGAACTTGACAACTCAATTAATTTCTTAGACCTAACAATTAAAAAATTAGATAATAAACATTCGTTCTCTATTTATCACAAACCATCACACATGTATACAGTAATTCATAATAGTACGGTTCACCCCATACAACAAAAAATGTCATCATTCAATAGTATGGTTCATAGACTTGTTAACCTGCCGGTTTCGAACGTTGATTTCAACAAAGAAAATGCTTAATTATGCAAATAGCCTCAAACAATGAATACCAACCCGAAATAATGAACAACTAAATGAACAAAAAACTTTTCAAAAAAACGTTTTCAGCAGTTTATGCTCTTATTAAAGAAAAGTCAATATATAGTGTTTTAACATGTATTGGAACACCTAGTTTAAAATTGAAATCACTTTTAGCAAGCTATAAGATTAATATTTCTTTTCGGACTACTAATAACATTGGTAAAATAATCAAAAATTAATAAATATCATATGTGTGGGGTATACTAAATTAAATGTGACAGTTGTGAAAAATTTTATATAGGAAGAACTTCTAGAAATTTCCGAATTAGATTATCGGAACATAAACGTAAATTTAAGAAACAGAAAACAGATTCCCAATATGCTAACCATTTATTAGACGAAAGTCATGTATTTAGTTCAGAGTTTGAAATATTAAATAGAGAGAATAAAGGTTCCAAGGTAAATTTTCTAGAATCATTACATATTAATAAATTCAAAAATTCGGGACTCTTTCTCAATAGCCAGTTAGAGGTTAACACTAGCCCTCTACTTAATATGTTCAATAAGAATATTGCAGTTAGCAGATCAGATTGATTACCTAGGTTTTAGTTGATTCACATTCAATTTTATGTTTTATGTAAAAAAATTTTAACTTTCCTTTATTTGTTTTAGAAATCTTAGTTGTTATTTGTTGTTGGAATATATCTGTTCATCTCCAGGTATACATTTAGTTGGAATGACGTACGTTTCAGACTTTTTCAAGAAATTGATTTTCTGTGTTCATCTCCAATCGTGGCTGTTCAAAAGGTTGCCAGAATATACGATCCTTTTGTTGAATATCAGTGTATTCCATGGTCCTCATTCCAAGTTACTCATAGAACATACCTGGTATGTTCTGTGAAAATAGCTATAAGTATTTACTTTGTAAAATTACACATAGTATTAATCCAGAATTTGATAAAGAAGTAGTTCTTCGATACGTCGTCATGCGTATTTATATTAAATTATGAGAAAATTTTAAATATTGTTTTATTATGGATATTAATTTTCTCCAAGTATCAGCCTCATCAATTATCAATTTGATATTAATTACTCGGCAATTTTTCGGAATGCAAGCTTATTTTCAAAAGTACAGCTGAACCAACTTGAATGCAGAATAATCCGAAAACAATTATCAAGCAAGGATATTTTGTTTGAAGTGTTTTTTGGTTCAATTTATTTCAGATTTTTTTTTCATCAAACTGAAATCATATTTGAGCGACATATGACAAGCATTAAATTGTTACTCTGTAGAGTTGATTGAAATATCAGGAAAAGCGAGTATTTACTCATTACAAAGTTTCCATTATTTCGGTAAATGTTTTCACTTGCTTTTAAGGGTAAATATAATTTTGGGAGTTATTTAGTTCATATCGATCTATTATTGGAACGTAATAATTATTATGTTTCAACAAAAATATCCAAGATAATAATGGTTATGTGCGTACAAAACATAGAAAGCCTCTTATGAAGCTATTTAATAAATTTGTTTGAAACTCATAAAATCAATGAAACTCAGAATCTGCAAAAAGCGATTGAACAACTGAAATAAATGGGAACTATTTGAAATGAATGAATGAATTGAACTGAGCGAATTGAGAAATATATATCCTGAATCGCAATATCTGAGAACCAAATGAATTATTTTATAAAATAGAAACTATGAAAAATGTGAATATTTATTAGTGTTAGCATTTACTTGATGTAAATCTATAATAATTGAATATAAACTAAAGTTCAAAAACTTTTGATTTATACTTTATCGACAACATAGCATGACGCGTTTCGTCGTTACAAACGACTTCTTCAGGTGACTCAGTCAGTATTCTGTTAGCATCTGAAGAAGTCCTTTGTAACGACTAAACGCGTCATGCTATGTTGTCAATAAAGTGTGAATCAAAAGTTCAAGTGCTTGAATTCTAATTTATATTGAAAAATGTGAATGGTTAAAATTGGATAAATTTTTAAAAGTTGATTGGAAAAATATAACGAAAATTCGATAAATGAATATATTACAATGAATCTTATAATGAAATAATAAATCTCACCTCCAATTCGATACTCACGACCTACGGATTGATAATGCATACCTAACCCTTTTCCAGTGAACGATGTATTGATATACTAATAACACTAATTGATATTGTGTAATGTAATATTGACACCGACGAATCAGAGTATCATATATCTGATGATGCCAATGTATTGGCGAAATAATCATTTGCATTTCAACACTATATAGTGAAATACACTAGTAACCGAGTGAGTTTTGCTAGTTTATCAATTGTCGGCCCAATGAATCAGTTTATCGACGATGTTCATCTGAAGATCTCCGAAAGTTCGAATTATCATCAATCAATTATCATGTCATTTCAGTTAAATATCATTTACTCACCAATAGGTGATATTCCATTTATGTTCATGTTTGAAATGTTTACAATTGGTTTGTTAATTATAAATATTTTCGTACGCAACGTGATGGAAAATTCCTGTGGAGTAAGAGAGGACAGAGAGCAATATTTTAATAAGTCAGATCAGGAATTTTGTCAGAATATACATACAATATTGTATAACGCATATTACTTACATACTTATATAATGTAACTTTTCTGCGATATTTTTTTACGTAAAATTAAAAAAATATTATAAACGAGCTTCTAGTTCAAAGAGACAAAGAAGTCAATTTGATTTTTTTGAATGAGTTCGACGTTTTGATATCTATAGTAATTCATAAAATTAAAGTATTTATTAGTTTTGACAAAGTTATGATAGTCGTATACAACGAAACGTCAACAGAAATGGAGCTGTTTACATTGAAAATAGCCTATTATTGCAAGAATATTATATAAATATATATATATATATATATATATATATATATATATATATATATATATATATATATATATATATATATATATATATATATATATCGCGCATATAGATATACGATATCAAAGTATATTATTATAACTTTCTTTCGATAATTTTTTCACAAATTATTCAAGAGAACATTATATCAGAGCTGGCTATGTGACACATGAACAATGCGATACCTCCATTAACCTTATAGGGATAAATATTAGAGAATATTGAAATCGATGCCTACGTTTATTGAAAGCGTAAGACAGTTACTGTTCCGTACTATAAGGTACTCATCAGTTCCGTCACGTTCAACAAATGAAAGGCAACGACTTCAATCCTCAACTACCCTCTATTGATTGTAAGACAGTAATATACAGTAAGTCGTTTGCATATATAATGCAAAGATTACTGTATATCTCGAATCTTAGGAATCAATGATAAGCACATGAATACATCTAACATCGAAAGTTTCACACGTCCTTATCAATTGAGATTCTACATTACAGAACTCTAGTTTTTTGAACTATTTCATCTAATTTGATGAAGTAATGCGCCATCTAGGTTGCAGTTGTAGAAACACTCGTTGTCATTTCTCAAAACATGAAAACAATTTACTACAAGAGAACGAATTTTGTAGTTCTCGTGCTATATTATAATAGCACTTGTAGATATCATATCGATAAAACTCGTTTCGGTATTTCCAATTACAAAATTAATCGGAGGCACAGCAAAAATACCTCCAAAGCATGAATATCTATTTTCTTCATATAGATATTCCGTTATTCAAATATCTTATCGATTCGAAGAATCGATAGTAATGGTGAAACCTACCTCACAATTGCTTGAAAAAAGTGTGTGAATGTAGAACACACTGTTTTATTTGACGTTTGAATGATGAGTTGCCACTTCAAAATATATGTCAAGTTTACTTAACAATGGAGCTAACTGGCAATTAAATTGAAACGTGTATTTTCATAAGATTGTATTTCTAAAGAACTAAACGACAATCAGTGGGATTGATATTAATCACCTATTGCAATTATGACGTTTTCATTCGAAGTACGAATACATATTACTGTATCGTTTGTTCACATTTCCCACAGATGTTTATGTGTATAACTTAATTGACACCAGGCTGTAAACGAAATAATTGTAAAATACAAAGTTATGCCATGTATCAATTAATGAAGACCGTATATCACCTATTCCAAATTTAACTTGATGTGCTTAGTGAAAGGATTGGACGCGTTGGGATAAATGAAACAACTGATATAATGTTTAATTCATGTGATCGCTTTTTGAGTGACAGACCCTCACAGTCTAGATGAAACGCATTCACGTATTCCTGTCCCCTTTTCAGAGATAACAAACTTCAACAATTCAACATATTTCTTTACCGGCTATCGGGCAACCTGTTTGAAATTCATCAAGTAGTTATAAAACAAAAAATTGTTTGGCGAATATAATATATCATCATTAAAATACAACTCTCATCCCAAGCATCCATTCAGTCTTCGTGAATCGACAAGACCTTGTTATAGAATTTCTTCACGAATATATTTCATAACTTCGAGCAAATAATTGAACTAACTTCACATATTTGAAAATCATATTGAGTAGACTGAGTTTGTCAAACACAGTGACTTGTTTCGTATCAATGAAGGTAATAATTTCATATTGGTACACATTTATATTTATACAATTGTAATTGTCGGCTATGGGGCTATGAATGTAGTTGACATATAACTGACGGTCATAAATGAAAGACATAGAGCAATTAGAACGATACGCAATAGATGATGAGAAACATGAGAAAAGAAAAGATAACAGAACTAATTCTCAAGGACGAAAACAATTACGGACGAAATCACAAAACGCCTTGCAAAGTTTTATATACATATAAACAGGATGGAACACTTCAGAATAGCAAATAAACTACTCGATATAATGAAGAAGGATCCACAACAAATCAATACAGAAAATCTTGATGATCTCACCTAGTGAACATAGAATGAAATGAAAGTTTGAACGATAGAAGGAACATTCAAAGATGATAAAGCGTTTTTGTGAGGCAAAAACTCTTGAAATTATGATTTCAAGTTCAATTGCTCTACTTTTGGGAGCAATATATTGCCCATCCCCATATCCTATTTCCCTTAAAATACGAAAAGAATCGCGAGCGTACCCACTACTAACGCAATCTATTGACATGTGAAAATATCATATGATGATATTCGTTAGGATGACGTTGCAATTTATTAACTATGATCTGAGAATTGTTTTCTTAATTGATTCCTACAGACGGAATTGTGCACAGTTTATTACTTCGCGGTCTTCACTTTGGAGTCACATAAAGGTGTTTGGAGATTGAAATCGATGCTTCACTTGGATACGTGCTACAACTGATGAGTTCTTCATAGACCGAAACAGTCTGTCTTGTGCTTCCATCGTGTGAAGGCATCGATTTCAATATCCTTTAACAATTACCCCTTGAATTATAATTGAGGCATCACATCGTATATATTGACATAGCCATCCCAACAACGACCTTCATTTTATTAATTTGAATTTTTCGAAGGGATGTGATAGTATTTCATATATATGAATATATATATATATATATATATATATATATATATATATATATATATATATATATATATATATATATATATATATATATATATATATATATATATATATATATATATATATATATATATATATATATATATTGAATTGATTTACTGCCTGTTGAAGATAGTTTTTTTCAATGTTTTTAGCAATAACAGGCTTATTTTAATGAATGAATACTTTATTTTCGTTGACGTTTCGTTGTATATCACAACTTTGTCAAAACATAGATTAAAAAAAATTGTTAAAAAAATATATATATATATATATATATATTATATGGATTCTGAAGAACTGAATAAAAAGGTGGGTACTCGGCAAAAGTAAGGCTGTATGGTTAAAGACAACACTTGTCGATTTTCATCAATATTTCGGTCCTATATTGGGTCCTTCTTCAGGATGCTATTTCTTGTAACATTTTATTTACATGTATTTTATTGTAACAATTCAATTGTTGTTAAGTACTTACATATCAACTAATTGTACATAATATATCTTTGAGGAACAACGAGCATTATAGTACAAGTGAGGTTAAACAGAATGTCAACAAAGCCGAAGAAGATGAAAACTCGGGCCACGTTCTGCCTACCTAAGACAAGAATCCTACTCTCTGGTCCTGTCTCCCGGTCGCGGTGTTCGAGTGTCTGTGATTAGTTACCGGCTTTGTTGACATTCTGTTTAACCTCACTTGTACTATAATGCTCGTTGTTCCTCAAAGATATATTATGTACAATTAGTTGATATGTAAGTACTTAACAACAATTGAATTGTTAATTATAATAACAATGCCTGAGTTCTAGTCCGCTGTAATGTTTTAGCATCCTGAAGAAGGACCCAATATAGGACCGAAATATTGATGAAAATCGACAAGTGTTGTCTTTAATCATCCAGCCTTACCTTGGCCGAGTACCCACCTTTTTATTCAGTTCTTCAGAATCCACGGCAATACTCCTTGTGTGTGTATATATATATATATATATATATATATATATATATATATATATATATATATATATACTTTTATATATATTCAATAACATTTTATTTTGTCCGGAAGGTTTATTAACAGAAGACTTCACTAGTCAGTTGATAATGTTCATTCTAAAAACAGATTGATCAGCATTGATTCGTTTAGAATTGTTATTTCATAACATTGGATATATTGATGTGTGAAAAATTCTGTACGTTAATGATGAATTATTCAATTATGAACTGGGGGTGGTGAAAAAATAAATAATAATTTAAATGTACTTCATCCTTCAGTTGAGGAACTGCAGTTGGTGAAATGATTGTTTTAATAAAATATAGTTCAAATAATTAATTCTTCGAAATTATTACTGAAATTTTATTTGCATCGAAGTCCATCTTCTTCATTTTTCATAACTTTTTTCCTCTCGAATTCAAATTCAAGAGAATGTGTATTGAAAATGGCACAGGTTTGTTAGTTTACATTTATCATCAAGTGGTAATTTATAATATTGCGAAGAATAAGAATTTTGTATAATATTGTATTGATGAAGGTATCAATAATTTATAGATAACCATGACAGTTTCATAAGATAAGTCTGTAGATAAGTCTGACAGAAGAGTCAAACTTAAATTATTATCAGATGGACTCATGTAGCCCTAGTCATTTCCAGATAATATTTTGAATTTATCGATCTAATTAAATGGAATGTAGTTTTCCAAAATTCTAGAATTTCATTTCTTTTTGTTGTGAAGTTCACTAATATATGATTTCACATTCCGTCATTTTGTATATCTTCAAGTTCAAAAGTCTCAATATGAAGAACAAGACTGTTTTGTTCAAACTGACTCCGAATATGAAAAATTTCGAGGAAACCGTAAGAAAGTGTTTCTTTCTGGTGGAAGAATATACTGCAGTAACCGAGTTTTGACTTCAATCATCTTTCGAACACAATAGAGGTTAATTACGAATTGAGCAAGAAGTTATAGTACTGACGTGAATATCAAACTAATTTAGGACCTCATATTATCGATTCTGATGGCGGCCAATGGTAAATGTGAATTACACTTCACAGTTAATAACACTAAAGTATAATTTTTCAGTAAAACGAATTGATTGGTGTATTAAACACTGCTTCGTTCACGAAGACAAAGTAAACCAAAAATTAAACAACGTTTATTTTCAGGATTGAATAAATTCAAAAGAATTATTGAAGTTTGGCAGCTGAGAGAGTTGCAATTTCCATACAAAATATGATTGGAATAACATCATCAACAATGAAAAAATTAGGTAATTGAAAAATTTTTCTTGGATGCCGAATACATTGGTAGTTCAAAATGAGCTGGTTCAATTGTCTATAATGAAGGCGTTGGGATAGTTGGCGAATATCCTGCAACATCACTTTATCTTGCACATCAAAGAGATTACGTTGAATGTATTGCGAGCATCAGCAAATGAATGCGAATGTTTCTAGCAAAAGCGTTACGTGTGATGAAGCATATTTTCGGATTGATGTTTGTGTAAACAGATAAAATCAGCAGCTACAGCATGCCATATATTAACCTATCCACAGAAATATGTGCGTAGAAAAGGAAATTAGATGAAAATGTTGAACTGTAGTAATTTAGATCCTAAGGAAAATCGCAAATGTCACAATAAAAGGGAGAACGTGCCAGGTACAGGTCGCAATGGAAAAGGCCAAAAGTGGAAAATATGAATAAGAAAGAAACGACCATATTTGAATAATGGAGACCAACAGACTAGTGCTTACTTACAAACACAAAAACCGAGAGAAAAGCGATTGCACAAACGATCACCAAAAAGTTGAGAACAGCGTTTTCCTAATGCAGGGAGCAAAATCGGTGACCGAACAATCGTGGATTCCATGTTTGAGGGTTAAAAGAAAAAGAAGACATATTTGCCAAGTGACATTCAGCAGAATTTGTGTCATGGAAATTTTTTCAAAGGAGTAAGTCAAGAAACTCCTTCATGTTATCAAATCACCCTGTCATATCAATTTGATTATTCATTTCAAATTAGTAATCTGAAAACCAAGATTTGTTCAATCCAAATCTTTGGTTCACTTTAGAAAACTCTTTTTTATCGACTGTTCATTGAAATGAAGAATAATGGAATTTAATTAGCAGTATTAATAAAAATTAATCAGCATTTTGTATTCAATATTTTTCTCGCAATATATAACTTACTGTCAAAATATATCAAAAATTAATCATTTATTTCCACAAATAACTAATTTCACCTGCTCTTCTAACGTAGAATTAACACGTCAATTTTGAAGCGGAGATTCACATTGGGTGTACATAATTGGTGTTGAACGGACAGCATATTCGTGACCCTCTGCTAAAATTCCTTGTTAAATATTCCTTGAGTATTTAGTTTAATGGTTTAGAGATTATAAGGTAAGTCGGCGAAACAAGATAAGTGGAAGTGATTGATGTTCTTGAAACACCGTTTATGTTGATAGATCTTTAATTACTCCCCTGCTATAATGGGATTTCATTGAATCAAATTGAAATTCTAGTAAATAAAACAATTTATATATATGAAAAAACATAACTAATCGGTTAAAAAGTCTTCAGTACGAATGAAAAACAATTTTTGGTATGAAAATTTGCCAACGACTTCAACGACTCCTTTTTTCAAAAAGAAAACATAACGTCAGTACATCGGAAAAGAAGTTTACCAAATATCTGCATTCCAAATATCCAGTTTTGAGATTCACCATCAACGCAATCTTCGATTTCAACAATTTCTAAGTAGTTTATGATTTGCAGTAATCGAAATACAAGATGAGAAATGGTAGGTTACAGTTATCACTATTCCGAAAACGCTTGAAAAAAGTTTCAATATCCACTATATAAATAAATTCCGAACGAAATATTGCCTACTCTCTGATTTCTAGTCAACAAATGAAAATAAATTCTCAGTGTTTTGCTGAGATAATTAATAATTTGACATCTTTTATATTCATTGTGCAAACAATTTTATTTTTCTCAATAAAATAGGAAGGAAATTGTATGCAAAGGCATTGTTTGATTTGATTTGTGGATGATGTATTTCTTGAAGGGCCAAGTGAATAACTTCACCAGATGTATTTTAATATTTTTATTGAATATAATCTGACAGAAGTAAAATGTGCAACTATGGTAACAGAATGAATGAATAAATAAAACAACGACTTGACTCGAGTAGTCGAAATATGCTACTTGGATCCCGCTTGAATATTTTTTACAACTAAAAACGTGAATCTCCCACCGAGACAAGCCACCCCCACTAGAGGGTAGGTAACAAGAGGTGGGGAGTCGTAGAAGCCTGAACAGGCATTATTCCATTGAACAGAACGCAAGATGTATGTATACTTTAAAATTTTCTAAAAGGAAAAAGAAAGGAATTTTTCTTGTTGAAGCTATATACCAAAGTCTACTTTATAACTCAAATATGAAGACATCTACGGCGTTCAACAGATGATTACAGCACAAATTACTGCAACTAATTATAAACAAGACTGCTATTGCATGAAATGATCATTACCATTTCTAATTGTTTTTTGGATAATTATGAGCTGGGAAATCTTTTCAGTTCGAATCATACCATAAAAATTCAATTTCCTTTTCTATTGTGTATTTATACGATTGTGCTATTGCCGAAATGAGCTGATATGTTTGTAGTAACTCGTTGATTATTTTTCTGCGCTTTTGTTATTTTTCGTCGAGAAAGTGACTTGAGTGCTTTATGGCTATTTCGATATTGGCAAAATCAACCAATAAAGGTCATATTTCATTAGAAATATAGCTACGTAAAATTGACATTCTTTTTGCCGTATTGGAAATTCGAGCAAAATGAATACACCAGGCAAAGTGAATACTACAAACTAACTCTTTATTTCAAAAGTACATAGTTGACAATGTCATAATCGAAAAAACAAGTTGTATTCACAATAAATTCGTTGATTTTGGACTTGTACCTATATCTTTTAATTTATTAAGTTTCCGTTAAGTTCCTTGTCTTCTAAATTTCTAGGTTGGATGATTCAAACTGATACGAAAACAATTGATAGATATTGAGTTGAGATTTTTGTTTCGTTTCTTCGCCTCATATCTGTTGAATCTTTATCGGTTCATCTTCATGGTGCTCACTTCGCTTGGACTTCCCTAATAAAAAAATTTAACGATGAAGGTGATACTACTTCCCTGGTAATTTTGCCTTTGACGTGATTTGGCCTTTACTCTGAAGTGATTTAACTCAAGTAGTATTTTCCAGCTGTATAATAAAGACGCTGAAAATATTATATTAAGGCCCGGTAATTTTGCTGTTACGGTATTATTGCTGTGAGGATGTCACCTTGAGGCAACTTTGATTGGATTAGTTTTCCCGCTAGTGATATGCTACGGCCATAATTTCAATACCGATGTAATTATGGTACATTTACTTTTCAACCAGTAACAAAAAAAAATTGAAAATTTCCATAGATCGGATTAGGACTAATTACTTCTACGACTAAAAAAATTGGTTCAAATCAACTGTTCAGATCTCAAATAAAAATCCTCGTAAACAATAAAATATCATACACAGAAATCTGTGCAGAATAATAATAAATACAATCTTTTGGCACTCGAGTTTATGATAACATAAAGCGCAGTTTTTGGTTCCGATCCTTTTGCCGATTTGCATACAGTAATGAGACTTTTAAATCGCTGCTTCTTGACATAAATGCTATGCACATGTCGTATATCCGGGTACACTCGGAAATTCCATTTCTATCGCGCCAATATTTATTTTCCCGAACGTCTCTCAACTTCAAACTTTATTTAAATCCGTCGGTGGCAACTCTGGAAGCGGGTGATAATATATTTCTTGGCATAATCCATCTCAGCGCGCCTCCGATAGGCGGAGATAATCAGGTTTTACGAGGTTCACACTCTGCCACAACAATCAAGAAATTCAAGTAATGAATTTCTTACCTTCCGGCAGTGGATAATTATGATACAGACAAGTTTTCTAAATACGTGTTTTTGCTACCTGTATCCAAGGATAAAACGGTATATACTAAAAATTGTTTTCTGGGGCAAGAAGATGCACACAACGTTCGTTATGTTGGAGCCAATCGATCCTCGCACTTGGTGAAATAATTTGAAATGAATTGTATGATTGAAAACACTAGGCTTAACTTCACAGAATTTTGTAATCCAATAGAAATACATTTTCAGCCACTATTTGATTCATAATTTGAATAAAACTAAGTAGAAAAACTGAAAAATTGAAAATTAACACACTTGACTTAAGTTTCAGTGAATATATTGAAAACTCTACATATGTTTCGGGTGGTTAATCCATTATCAAGAGAATATTAACTGATACTGCTATACTGATACTGATATTACGATACATCAGTAATATTGTATACTATTGATAATGGGTTAACCACCCGAAACATATGTAGAGAGTTTTATTTATTGAGTGAAATTTAAGTCAAGTGTGTTAGTTTTTAATTTTTTTAGTTTTCAATGTTTCACCAAGAGATACGCGAAACCTCCGTGTCATTTATCAAAACTGAGTAGTTTTTCGATTTTCACTATAATTAATTCAAAAACATTACAATATCGTTTCGCCAACACATTGGCTTCATAAGATGTTGATGATAAACTGAGCTACTACATTGTCAACTGCTTGTATTTATTGTATTTATTGTATTTTGTAGAACACTGTTCTTTTTCTGTAGGGAAGGACTATATAGCCCATATTTCTTCTGAATTGTGGGAATGACCATAGAATACTTCTCTTCGATTGCATTTTTATTGGAATAAATTTAAAGAAGAAGAATTATTCACTAAAACTTGATCATTCAATAAACTGTTTGATTTATTCCTCTAAATAATTTTCATGGGTTCTAACAGGGTTAGTTCATAACATTTACGCCCCTTATGCTATATTTTCAAGTTGTTGTCGAAGACATGGTTCTCTTCAAAAAGGCTGAAATTCCTGTCAGTTTGGCCAACAAATACTTTGGGACAAGTACCGCAACTCAACTCATAGATACCCGATTTATCATCAGGCGAAATTTTATCTTTCGCATTTCTGATGTGTCTACCCACGGTATTCTGGGTTTTGAAAGCTATCGTTAAATTTGGATCAGATAAAAACTTCCAGCTATTTTAGATACAGGGTTGCTAAATACGTTATCCTGAATGTTCTGCCGTGAACTATCTGTTCTTTAGGATATTTGTAGAAATGGCCTTATTGAAGGACTATAGAATATATTTCTTCTGAATATGTAAGGGGATGACCATAGAATACATTTCTTCGATTGCATTTTTACTGGAATAAGTTTAATAAACGAGAATTATTGATTAAAACTTGATCATTCAATAAACTGTTTGATTTCTTCCTCTATATTAATTTCCATGGCTTCTAACACGGTTAGTTTATAACATTTACGCTCCGTATGCAATATTTTCAAGTTGTTGTTGAAAATATTGCATACGGAAACGTAAATGTTATAAACTAACCGTGTTAGAGTTTCAATCAATAATTCTCGTTTATTAAACTTACTCCAGTAAAAATTCAAAAAAAAGTATTGCATATGGTCATCGGTTTCATTAGAGAAATATGCATAGCCCTACAAAGAAGAACAGTGTTCTATGGTCATTCCCACGCACTTCTGGATAAATACAAGCAATCCACAATGTAATAGCTCAGTTTATCATTAACATCTGACGAAACCACTGTGTTGTCGAAACGATATTGTCATTTTTTGAATTTGTGAAATATAGTGAAAATACTCAGTTTTATTCAAATTATGTATTTAGATTTTCATAAAGTATCGGCCCAATCGATTAATTTAATTCGACCATTCAATTCACTATTTGAAAAAACCAACAATTTTAATCATTTATTTTGAAATAAATATAAATAGAAACATTTTTTTTCAATTCAGTGAAATTACAGTTTAACGCCGGCTCCTAATGATCAATGGACTAGTATCAACGTAAGTTACCCAACAATTATCATCATCAAAATACTCAAATCGTATAAAAACACATACGCCCATGCTTTCATCGGGGCTCGAAATCGAATACTACCGGATCATAGTCGGGTGCTTCACAGATTAATCTATGGAGGCGGACAAATAAATACAATGTTAATTATTTCTGATAAATTATTATTTAAATATAAGTCTAGCAGTAAAGCAGTATATATGTTAAGCGTATGAGATGATTTTGGGAAATTTAGTGGAATGTTTTTTAATTCTAATGAACGTTCAGGTTTCGTTTTCAATAATTCAATCCATTGAAATGCCATGCCGTATTGGACCGCTTACCACTGAATTGTATTATGAAAACGGAGTTTTTCATTATATTCAGCGGTATTTTGATGTGCCTTAATTCGATAAACACGAGGAACAGTACATTTGGCTTCAAAAGTTTTTAACTGAGTTCTAAATAAGGTTTGTTGAATGTTTAATTTTTTTTTCATGCTTTTTATTAGATAAAAGAATATAGAATTATCGGGTCCCCTCGTCAATTCGAACAAGAAAAAGGCATATTCGTACAATACTTTTCTCGAAGCAATTCAGGCAATTTTCGACCCCCTATAACTTCTTCGTGGATAAAACTAAAAGTCATTTTCAACAACTAAATAGGAATTGTATAAACACGGTTTGTTTGAAACTTCACTCAATTCGAACCAGTAGTTTAGGAAGTATAACTAGTCAAAGTTTCTCAACTTTGTCACTCACCTAGTCACCATCAAAACTCTAAGGCTCTTCTGGAAGACATAAAATCTTCTATACAATGGTATTTAGTGTACAAATTAAAGAAAGATGAAATATTCCGTGATTTCAGTACAGTTTTCTAGAGACACCAACTTAATTAATAACTCTGTAAAAGCATATAAATATAAAGTTACATTTGCAGTTATAACGTTATAATTCTGTTCAGTTTGGTATATTTCCGCCAGAAAGTTTTATTACGTAGGTATTTCCGTCGTTTTGTTAGGTTCGGTTGGTACTTCTTCGTCCTACTGTTAAGTAGGTCTTATTGTCATGTTGTGTTGTTTGCAGGGCGATGGAAAGTTAACCTGACTGGAAAAAGTTTGCTGGTATTTTTTTCTGGAAAAATTATCAAATATAAATTTTTATCCATACGTAATCTGAGATCTTCATCATATATGCTTTTTCTTTTGTGGACTTTTATTTTGTTGAAAAGAATAAGTATCCAGTATAGAGATAAACTGATGGTCGCTAAATTCTTTTGGCATTTGTTAGTTATTTGTAAATTGTGAACAAAAGAAGTACCCTTTTGAAGGATCAAAGTTGTGTATTTTTCACTACATATTTGCGTTAGTCAGGGTATTTTCCATTTAGTTTTTTTCATTGTTTGATGGAGGCTTTCGGGGTTTTCATTTTTATTTCTATTGTTTTTACGTTTCTTTCTTTTGGATTTCTCCGTTTTCGTTTTCGAGTACTGAAATTATTCAGAATCACCATTTTGAGGAAATTTGGCAAAGAGCTTTGAGCTTAAAGCGGGAAGTTTGAGTATGCTTGGTGTGGTGAGAGTATTCGAGTACATCGTTTGAAGAGAAAATTGAAATTTTGTTTCATTTTATTTTATTAATCTTGAGTTCACTTTAATTTCATAATTGTTCAATTCATATGATGAAGATTCCTTTTTATTTAAACATTCATCACATATTTTTTTGTTGTGACGATTGAGTCCTCTTAGCTAAGAGAGAATTAATTTTATTTTTTATTTCTTTTCTAATATTTCAAATTATTAATTTTCTGTTATATTTAATATATATATATATATATATATATATATATATATATATATATATATATATATATATATATATATATATATATATATATATATATATATTTATATATATATATATATTTATATATATATATATATATATATATATATATATATATATATATATATATATATATATATATATATATATATATATATATATATATATATATATATATATATATATATATATATATATATCTATATACAATATAATCATATTATCATTTATTGAACCAAATGTATATTACTGTTGGGGAGAACCAAGATTAAGAACTGTTAGATCTGGTGGAGTTGTTGTTTGATCCACCAGAAAACCAACTGAATTGTATCGAGAACTTTCAAACCTCTTGCAGTCACTCAGGTTTTGAACCAGAGGTTAATCGCAGGTATATATCTTTTGTGTGTGTGTGAGATCGAAGATGTATACAAATCTATAACTAGATAGCAAAAGTAGATTATGCAGTGAATGAATCAGTCACTGAATATGTATAACAAAAGAAAAAAATAGGACTATCTACAAACATTCACAAAACACGTAAAAAACACCAAGTCTTGCAACTCAGTTTTTTAAGGTAGAAAGTTGTGAGATTCATGTAGAATACAGTCGGTTAATTTATTCAGTCCCCACTTAAAGGAACTTCTGTCTCAAGTTATTATATAATTCGCTTACATAACAACATCTTATAGTGACCATATCAATATCAAAAATCTTTCACGTTTCAAATAAAATAAATTGACTTGGCTATCGTCAATCGAAAATACAATGTATCTTACAAGTAATACATATTATTTCAAATAATATTGTTTACTTCGATTGAGAAGTCAATCCATTTCAATCAAATCATAAGAGATTCTCAATATTGAATTTATCACTATAAGATAGTGAAAGTAAAGCTAATCACGTAATAACTTCAGACAGAAGGTCCTTTAAGTACGGACTGAATAAATGAACGGATTTTGTATTACATGGATCTTACAACTTTTTACGGTAGAAGAACTCAGTTGCGAGACTTGCTGTTCGTTACAAGTTTTGTTTTTGATGGCATCCACTAATCAGAAACAAATTCAAAACAAACTATAATACTTCCTAAAGTTGTTGGGTGAACCATTCAGAAGCTTCATATTTGAGATGAAAAACGATGTAATATGTGGAATCCAATTCACGATTCACTCATGCAAGTTATTACTAATGCTTTTGAGTTAACTCATGAACACGATGTGTTTTATGTTTGGTGTGAAAAAATAGCCAATTATAGTGATGAAGATATTGACACCGACAATATTATAAGTGATAGCAATAGTCGTGATTTGAAAATCATATTGAATGCATTGTGGACTTCAAACTGCATATTGATTTTTCCATTCATGCCCACTGAACTATCGCAAAACAATTGCTAAACCGTTATTAAAATATATATGAAAGTATTCAGAAATACTCGAGTATATTTTGAAGAGGTCACTTCAATCGACATATATATCGCGCTGCTAATCCATTATCCTTTGTTTTGATTATCAACTCTCAAGAATGGTGTAGCAACCCGAAAAATAGGTCGATTTCTTTAAGTCTTTGAATGTATACTATTGTAAATTGTTCAAAAGATTGTGAATGAAATCAACAAAATTTTTTTGAATGAAGAATTATTTTTGGAGAGCGTTTTGACATGACATGATATCATTTTATTACGGATACCTTATTATATTTTTGAGCTAGCTGCATAGAATTGTCGGAAGTTTGATTCCTATTGCAATTCATTCAATTGTGAACCAGCATGGGTAAAATCCGATGAAGATTTGTCTCTTTTTCTCAAGCTTCTGAATGTTTGTTCACACTGAACGCAAATGGTTATTTGCAATAATCATTTCAATTTCAAACATTTTCTGAAAACAAATAAACCTAGGTTGAATTATTGGCTTTGAACATATGATACTTATCTGTATTATGATTCTTATCTGTTCGAATCAATATAACTAACCGAAATATTCAACGAAAGTCTGGAAACAAATTTGGAAATGGAATGAAAACTTCTAATCGATTAACATTACTTACTAGTATGTTCAAAATGTAACGTAAAAACTGCATAGGACTTGTTCAAATAACTGGGTAATGTTGAGATAGCAGAAATCATCTCGTAGATTTGAAGTCAGAAGACAAAATTCAAAGCATAAAAAGTAGAATAAAATTCTGAAAGTATTAATGAAATGAAATAGCAGTTGAGTAATATTTTATTGAAGCAATAAGAGAAATAAACTGAATGAAAGAAATAGACGTAATGAAATTCTCACACTGTCGTCATGTACCGCAACAGTTCGGTATTTCTTCGTAATTTTCCGGAAAATTTATGGCAATTCTGAGCATAGCGTTGAGTAATATGCGAGGAACAAGAATCTTCATTTTCAAATGAATAATGCTTTGTTGTGTTCGAGTAATTTCCCTTCTCTTTATGCGTTTTCCCGTCTAATTTCATCCGAAGGGAACAAAATAGTGCGAGTTTCTCGACGGGAACTCACTTCGGAAACTTCATTATACGATGGCGGTTAAGTAAACAAATATGAGTGCTGTGTACATCTGGTCGCAGCTGAAATGGTTTCTTCGTCTAATTGAATCAAATGAGGATGGATAGAATCAAAGAAGAAACTTATATATACAATTATATGAAAATATTGACTTTTGATTTTCCATGCTGTTATTGGTGACTTCATTGCTAAAACACACGCTTTCAAAACTCATTCTATTATATGTAAGAAGATGAATACTAGAACATTAATCGAAAATTTCAAATTAATGAAAAATATGCTATATTAGAGATGCTGTATGAACGTGTAAGATGTGATGACTTCATTATCCTTCAATATCGTATCTTGTTGACTGACGAGTTCCTTGCAGAACGAAACAGCTATCTCGCACTTCCATCAGGTGTGGCATCGATTTCAATATTTTCTAACATTCATCCCGTGGAGGATAATGGATGCATTACGTCGTACACGTTCACATATCTGGCTATATAATATTTTTTCGAAGAATTTGAATTTTTCGAATATATGTTCTAGTATCCATTCTCTTGAATATTTGATTTAGTTCCATTAGCGCACAGTCAATAGTCAGACTCATAATCGTAATATCGGAATATTTCCAATAAAACTCCCAGCGAGCTCTTAACATGAAGGTTGTCAACGAAATTACCAACGATTACTTTCTAGAGTGAATATAAGCTTTGTTCGCGGTAAGGATTCTGAACCAATTCAGAACTATTCGCAAGCGCAGTTTGAATTTTGGCGTTCGCGGATCACCCAGTTCCGAACTTTTAGTTACAGTTCTGTGTTCGCGGATAAACTGGGACTGGTTCGCAATCGATTCGGAATTGGTTCTACCGGTTCGAAGGATCAATCTAGAACTGTAAGTTCGTGACTTGCGCATTCACGATAGTTTGGCAATTGGTATCATAGAATATTATTTCTATGATTTGTTTATACATGTCACATGGTAACGAAAGGAAAATAACAGTTCGTTCGCTTAATTATCCTGTATTTCATTTGGCTGCAATTACCGTGTACTACATATTTCATATTTCAAATAAAATTTGAATAATTTTGTGTATTTGTGATTATTACCATTTCTTTTGCAATTTCTTCAAACATTCACTTTAAGTTTTTCAATTGCATCGATTCGACACGGTCCGATCATATTTTTGATACAATTCCAAGAGAAGAAGAGTGTTTTGGTGGGTACATTTATAATTATCTTCTGGTTGTTGTGACATTTCTGAAACCTTACTATCACTAAATGACTTAACGTATCTTGCTTTCTTGTGCTTTCGAAAATAAATAAATTGGAAAACGGTTGCTTACTTTCAAGTCGACTTCCATAGAATAATGTGTTATTGTATTTGTTCTTTGATGAGAATGAAAATTGCAAGCGGTATACGGCATATTATTCGATGAGAACAACCGTGATTTGAAAATTCCCTAAACTAGTTCTACAATCGTTCGAGGGTCGAAATAACTCCGAACCAGTTCATAACCGAGCATGCGTATCAAATCAATCCCGAATCAGTTATGAATTAGTTCTGAATCGGTTCAGAATCCTTACCGCGAACAAAGCTATTGAGTGCGTTCCGTAAATCGTCGAACATGTTTGATGGAACTACCATACAATTGTTTCATTCTTATGAGGAATCTTCATTGGCATACATTCAAATAATCAATTTTCCTTGGTTTTCCAATTGCAACCAGATCCTATCTTCATAATGAGCCGAACATCCAATTAATCACGTTAGCATCCTCTATCGAAAAAGCAACCACAACACTCCCGCGAATTGTAGATCTCTTTCTGGTGACAAGATCAGTGAGAGTACGTGAAGGCTTTGTAGATATATGATTCAACCACCTAAGAACTTTGTAGATTTGTGAAAATTAGTTTTAAGTCTTATCGCTCCGGTTCACACTTCAATAACTAGTTTGCAGATTCACGAATTCTTCACATTTAATCAATACTGAGACTTTTGATCGAAATATCGAAAATTTTGAAATGAAGCTCTCAGGGATCTGCCTACACGACTGTTGTTAATGAATATACAACCTTTCACTTTCGAGAGTGAATTTGAGACTTTGCTACATGGTGACAAAACCCTTCATTTTCAGAAACAGCTTCATTTCGAAGAACTTTCATACATCGCAAGGTGCGTCCTCTACAACCTCCGACACAAATCTTTTTTCGGATAGATAAATGATGATGTTTAGAGTGAACATTATATCATCACATCCAAACCCTCTTCTCAAAAAAATTCATGACTACAATACAATTTATTCAAGTAGAGATGAATTATATCTGTAGATGTAACCCAATAACTTAGGCATGTTTTGTATATAATAATTTTTATCATTTATTGAATAAATATATACCTATAACGAATAATCGAATTTTCTCAATTTGAGCGAAATATGACAATCCTTCAGTCAGAATTGATATTTCTCAATTATGAGAAAGATTTTCTCCTGAAATTCAGGGCAAATACGCATTAATTTTTCCAATTGACTACTAGAAAACTAGCTATGAAGTTAATCATAAGAAAATTGTTATAACGTGATGCCACCGCTACAATGTTTTCTTGATCGATTGACCAATCGAAATGCCAGTTCTTTTTCAGTTTGCGTACGATTTGCTCCAGAACAATATGATCTAAGAAACATAATAAAATGAAATCAGAGACGGATGCTGTTTTACACGCCACAATGGTCTGCAATGTTCCAAATCCTAGAACGTTCTAAAGTATTGTAAATTCTACAATGATTCAAGATATATCATCGTAACATTCGAAAGATTTCAGAATGTTGTTGAATGTTCAGGAATACTCCCAACTCTATAGATTTTGAGTTCTTTGAAAATTTCGAAAGGGCAGATGTCACAATCTTCATATCTTCAAGAAAACGTATTTCAAATGAAACAGGAACTTTCTTCATGAATGAAGAAAGTTAAAATCAAACCATTTTACTAAAGTTTACCATATTTTGTACTATAATAATAATATTTATTTAGCAATAGTTATTACAGAATCATATATACGTTTAGATTCAAAATATATCATATCTATCATATTTACAATTATATGTTTAAAGCAAACTTAGCTAATTTACGCATGAATACCTTAAGGTCAATAATTCATATAGCTAGGCAATTTAAATGCGTTGAATCCTTCATAAAATATACTATTCCTATGTTTAAAAGATTACAAACTTGCATGTAGAAATTGTCAGCATTTCTTGTATGATAACTGTGGACATCATTGACACATTTTTTATTACTCTATATGGGCAATAAATATGGGAACAATTTGTTTTAAACTTTAAATATAAATATATATGTAGCAAAAAGTATTCTCTGTTTAACTGACATGAGTTCTAAGCAATTTAACATGCTTTGCATTGGAGTATGTCTATTATATTTCAAATTTGTTCCCATAGCTTTATTCTGTAACATTTGTAGCTGTTGAGTTTTTTTTTACTCAATCCCAATAACAGAGTTGATCAATATTCATTGTGTAAATAATGTAAATATCTCATTTCATAACATAGATCAACAACTTAACAAATGTCGTCAGGTTTTTTCCATTTCTTTCGAGAAAGGTGACTGTCTTGAGATTTGAGAAGTTTTAATCTTTCAATGTTCTGGTTTTCCATTTTAATACTTATATTTTCGTTACTATTCACCTTAAGAATTTTTCTTGTACCAAAAATTATAAATTTAGACTTTGTTACATTCAGCGATAAAGTCTCTATTGATCCAGTCTGTCATAGTCTGGATATTATTACCACTAGCATAAATCATTGCATCATCTGCGAACAAGCGTACAAAGCATTTTTTTACATGCAGAAAAATATCATTAATGTATAAGAAGAATAGCAGTGAACCTAAGACCGTACCCTGAGGTACGACAAAATCAACTCCAATGCTGTCCGAAAGAACACCTTTAAACTTCACTTTTTGAGATTGCGGATTTAGATAAAAATTGAACCATTTGTTTATTAAATGTATAGGCTATATAAATATAGAGACTATAGCTTTGTTCACGGTAAGAATTCTGAACCGATTCAGAACAAATCATAACTGACTCGGGATTGATTTAATATGCATGGTCGGTTATGAACTGGTTCGGAATTATTTCGACTCGCGAACGATTTTAGAACTAGTTTAGGGTATTAGAATTTTCAAATCACGGTTGTTCTCATCGAATAATATGCCGTATACCGCTTGCAATTGTCATTCTAATCAAAGAACAATACTATAACTCATTATTTTATGGAAGTCGACTTATAAGTAAGCAACCATTTTCCAATTTATTTATTTTCGAAAGCACAAGATAGCAAGATACGTTTAGTCATTTAGTGATATTAAGATTTCAGAAATGTCCCAACAACCAGAAGATAGTTATAAATGGACCCATCAAAACACTCTTCTTATCTTGGAATTATTTCAAAAATACAGCGACCATGTCGGATCGATGCTATTGAAAAACTTCAAGAGAATGTTTGAAGAAATTGCAATGGATGCAATGAAATGCAATGAATTGCAAGAAATGGTAATAATCACAAATACACATGTGACACTGAGTAATTGCGAAAACAGGTGGAAAGTGTATACAGGAAAATCAAAAATAATATCGATATTTCGATTACAATATCAAATACTTGGGAAAGTAGGATTCTCAACGATCGGCAAGATATGAATCGAAATATATGACATATTCTACATTAAAAATTGATTATTTAACATATTGTGACTAAAAGAACGAGAATGAATTCATATAGGACGTAGGTTCAAAAAGTGGGGAGAAATACCTAACTCAAATATACCAAATACATCTGCTAATTACACTGTTTAACTGAATCCACCTTCACTATATCTCATTACTAAATAAAACCCAAACTGAAGTTGTAGAAAACGTTGGTAATGTTATTCTTGAATCTCCGCTACTATATTTCAAATACACATAACATACCGCAGATAAATATGAATTATAGGAATAATTAGTCAAACTGAAAATTATGGTGCACAATTCTGCAGTTGTTATAACTTATCGACTTGCCTCAACCGTCATCATAAATGGAACGAAAATCTAGAAAATTTATACGAACTAATTAAACAAGCGTGGCAATTCGCTTCCTAACAAATTTGCAAGAAGGGTCACTGGGGCGATAATTTCCAACAAGGCGCGGATTCGATCTTTCCGGGTATTACATCTGCTCCTGTCCCGGTAGTTAATCTTGGTGAATGGCGATCTTATGACAAGTCATGAATTATTTCCACAGTCCTGGACAACGTTCACCGCGGTAGCTTCGGTCTATACATTCTCTTGTACTCAGAAATGAAATATGTAGGGGATCAATACCCTTAATCGGCCTGTTTTCACGGAGGTCCAACTAGGAAGCCTTCAATTTATTTTATATTGCATCCCTGTTGGCTGGGATAAACTCTTAACGGTGATCTATTCTTTTACGATTTTTTTCATAGAGTATCTGAATTTCTTAAATTATTTTCAACAGAAATATATAATATATATATATATATATATATATATATATATATATATATATATATATATATATATATATATATATATATATATAAAACTTGGTTATCGGAATGAGCCGCGTTCTAGATTTATATAATCTCGACGTTTCGGCTTCTGTTGTGAAGCCATCTTCAGGAGTTGGAATAAATTAGTAAAGGTAAAGGTTACACGTGGCCTCAATATGCCTACTCCACGAACTGAATGAAGGAAAATGAGGAAAGGTTACCGGGTTACGTGGCCTCAATCTGCCTACTCCACGAACCAAATGAGGGAAACTAGGAACGATAAGAAATAATTCGGTTGCGTGGCCTCAATCTGCCTACTCCACGAACCAAATGAGGGAAACTAGGAACGATAAGAAATAATTCAGTTGCGTGGCCTCAATCTGCCTACTCCACGAGCCAAATCGTTTCTAATAGTTAACTCCGAAGTCTCAACCTGCCTACTCTTCCGAGAACCAAGTTTTATACACACTTCTGACCGCGGAAACCTTTCTGAAAATATATATATATATATATATATATAATATATTAAATATATATATATATATATATATATATATATATATATATATATATATATATATATATATATATATATATATATATATATATATATATATATATATATATATATATATATTATATATCATCATCATCAGCCTCTGTCCGTCCACTGCAGAACGAAGGCCTTCCCCTGTCTTTGCCAAAATTACCTATTACCTATCGGCAGTCTCCCTCTTCCAGGCAACGCCCTGCCAATCCACAAGCTTTTTATCCCATCGATCGTGAGGGCGCTTTCTGTCTCTGGGCTCGAAATCACCAACCACAGCTGACCAACGCTCATCTCTTGTTCGGGATAGATGGCCTGCCCATTTTCACTTTGACCTTTTTACACATTCCACGACATTCGTCACCTTTGTTTGGCCTCTTATCCAGCTGTAGCGCATTTTATCTGGTATGGTTAGAACTATAATGTACCTTTCTATACTCCGCTGGGTTTTTCGAAGCTTCTGGATGTGAGCAGATTTCAGGGTCCAAGTTTCACTGGCGTAGGTCATCGCTGGTACCGAGTACGCATTGGTCGAACACTCTGCTCTTTAAGGATAGTGGCATATCTGATTTGAAGATATGTTTCAGTTCATTGATGCGCTCTTGAAGATCGGTAGAATCGTGGGAGAACAGAACTATATCGTCAGCGAACCTCAAGTGGCTCAGGTAGAGGCCATTTATCTTGATTCCTTTCTCGCTCCAGTCTAGCTTCTGGAACATACACTCCAAACAGCTGAGAACAGTTTTGGGGAAAACGGATCTCCCTGTCCAACGTCTCTCATTATTGGTATCCGCCTATTTTGATGGTTGCTGTGGCATGTTGGTTTTCATTCTGGATCACCTCGGTATAGCAAGATGGAATTCCTATCCTCATTAATGAGGTGATTGCAGCTAGAGTTCTCAGCAGGTCAAATGCCTTCTTATAGTCAATAAATGCCATATATAGAGGAATTGCATATTCGTTGCATCTTGATATCACTTCGCAGATGGTGAAAATGTGATCCATTGTACTGTATGACTTCCTGAAGCTTGCATGTTCTATTCGCTGATATGAGTCCAGTTGTCCTGATAAGCGGTTAGTAATTATCTTCATTTAGATCTTATATGCTGTGGGGAGTAAACTTATCAGCCTGTAGTTCCTCAGGTCCTTCTACCCCATAGAGCAGAACCATGGACGCGTTGTTCCACGAGGTGGGAATGTCTCTGTTACAATCCCTCGATAGAATGCGGTGAAGTACTGGACACCCTGACTTGATAACGTCCACTGTGAGATCGTCCTCACCTGAAGAGGGGCCGACTTTCAAGGTTTCTATTGCAGCTCTCCTTTCTGATGCTAGAACTTCCGGTAGCTCTTCATCCGATATTATTTCAACATGATTACGGTTGGTTTACCCCTATGGATATGTATATATATATATATATATATATATATATATATATATATATATATATATATATATATATATATATATATATATATATATATATATATATATATATATATATATATATATATATATATATATATATATATATATATATATATATATATATATACAGTTGAATTTTTCACGACTGTAGATATGTATTTCAATGTTTAATTGGGATTGAAGTCTATGACTGCAAGACAGAATTACAGACTTCTGCATTTTTCTTACGGTAATTGGCGTCTAAACTCAAACTCCGTATTATGTAAGTACCCGAAACGCATGTCGACTTTGCTGCAGAACCTTCGACGATAAAGCGAAGTGTTTTGAGTTGCCCAACAGTGCACGTATAATTGCTGTGCTGTTTACTTACATAAAGTGTATGCTTATAAAAGTGAAAAAAGTATGTTAAACTTATTGCAAATTATGATAAATGTCCAGCTATATCAATTAATAGGAAAATGATTTCAATGTATTACTTTATATAATGTATAAAACGACGAAATGAGTTTAGGGTGGTCGGAAAAAATAGAGAATATTAATTTCAAAATGTTCATCAGGTTTTGAATGAATTATAAAATTATAAATGAAATATTATGTGTATTAACACGATGTAACGAACAGCAATTAGTTATACTAATCGATGAATATGTGACAACTATTCATTAACCACCAGAATGAAAATAAACATTCAAACCTGCCACTAATTAATTATTATTCATCCAATAGGTCAGAATGCGTGGTATTCATTATTCAATACGAATAAAATATTGGCACAAAATCTCACGAATAGAATGCATTTCCTATTTAAACAGCAGACAATGATACGCTGTATATTCTGAAAGTAAGAAAAGGAAACAGGTACGAGAATACAAATTTTTCTATGTCTAATTAAGAATACCAATAAATATGATTTTGTATCAGAAACTTTCGAAGGGATTACGATAAATTGTAACTATATTACACGAAAGACCTTTTCTTCATCTTCATGTAATATCAACTTTGAGATATTTTCGTCTTTTGTTTTGATTTCAAGGGTGAATTGTGTTTTTAACAAGGGTGAATTGTTTGATTCTATCTGTTCATTGAACAAATTTCAGAATTTTTAAGCCGAGATACTTAATGTATCGATATTTTATGTATCGATATCGATACTTAATGTATCGAGACACATTACACAAAAACAAAATTAAAAGAGAAGACAAGTCAGGTGTTCACCAATTGAATTGTGGAACATGTCCCGGTATTCATATATAGGTAAAACTAGTAGGAATTTCCATACTATAATACAGGAACAAAAATAAAGCTTCGCGTATAATAAAAATAATTTCGAATTATGCTAACCATTTATTAACAGAAAACCATACTTTTGATACGAATTTCAAAATTTTACACAATATACAGAAAAGTAGTCAGTTAGATTATTGGGAAATAATGGAAATAAATCGGCTTAAAAATTCTGGAAATTTGCTCAATGAACAGATAGAATTAAACAATTCACCC
The DNA here is from genome assembly GCA_030704895.1 of Henosepilachna vigintioctopunctata. NCBI lineage: Eukaryota > Metazoa > Arthropoda > Insecta > Coleoptera > Coccinellidae > Henosepilachna > Henosepilachna vigintioctopunctata. Next base: position 7,904,831 of record JARQZJ010000031.1, read on the forward strand.
TTGTTAAACCTTTTCAGGTAATAAAAATCAGATTTCATAATCGAATATTTAAGGAAAAACCCAAAGTCATAGAAGAATTCCCTGATACTTATACCTGTGTTTTTCAAATTTGTTGTTTTTATTCTGTAAGCATCTGAAGAAGTCGTTTGTCAGGACGAAACGCGTCATGCTATGTAGTCAATAAAGTGTAAATCATAAGTTCAAGTGTTTGAATTTAGGTTTATATTCAATTCAGTTGACATATTTTTGAATTATGTCACATTGAACTTATTGTTTTTACATTCAATGAAATGCACGCAGTCGACATCCCTGTAGTGACTACTGTGGTTTACTCTTTCTGAGCCTCGAAATGCGAATATTATTTCGCGAAACGTAGAAGATGAGAGTGAAATGAACTAGCAGTTGGGGTTTATACATCTGCGTTAAATACGGTGAAAATGAAAAAACTTATGTGGAATTCGGCCAAAATTTCGCTGTATAAGTTATAGTTTCCAGTCGAATGTGAAAAAAATTTCCATTTCATTTTATGAATTAATCATTCAACAAGGTATGCACGAATAGACAATAATCTAGATATAATTGAAATCGGTTCGTTTTGATCAGTATTTATGTTTAATCCGCATTCCAAACTCCTATAATCGGCTTTGTCCCAATCTAGCTCTTCGAATTAACAGATAGAGTATCGAAAAGCGCTTCATCAATAGAGGAAACACCATAAAGTGAAATGAAGGATTAACGATCCTAATTTCCAGAAATGAAAAAAGTACATGGGTTTATAAAGAATATCATGTTTATTTTGATATAGTTGATAAGAAGTAGTATATTTTAGAAGTGCAGATATTAGGAGTTCTAATAATTATTTTTCCATCCTATTGAAGCCGATGAAATTATAGGTGTTATCAAAGCTCTGAAAAATTCTTGAAATAGTACTGACCTCAGATCTTTGTACATTTTGAATTTTAAATTAAGCTATCAGTATAATCAGGTATATTTCCTTCACAGTTGTTAGCTGCCAAATTCATTCCTGTACATAAAAAGAAGGATATTACCGATATAGCTAACTATCAACCTATTTCTCTGCTCAACATTCTGTCAAAAGTGTTCGAGAAAGTTGTCTACAGCCGAATAATAAACTACCTAGATAAGTTCTATATCATATCACGATCTTAACAAGGTCTTTCGAGGTGGTGATTCCATTCAAACACCGGTATGTGATTTTATCGAGGTGTAAACAGCTTCCTTGATAATGGTTTTAGCGTGGCTGGTTTATTCTTTCGATGAATTTCACGCATTTGAATGTCTCCAGTTCAACTTCATAATCAACAAACTGTAGATTAAAAATTAAACTGTAGATTGTGGATTTCAGTGGGTACGTAGTTTCCTGTATGGTGGATTTCCATTTGTAGATTACAATAACGCGAAATCTGCAAAATATCCACTATCTCTAGGTGTCCCTCAAGAATCAGTATTGGGACATTTACTTTTCTTGCTTTTCATCAATGATATTGCTGATCATATTTCAGCTGATTTAATCACCATGTTTGTTGACGACACATCCTTCGCAGTATCAGCCCAAAACTTGGTTCAGCTCAAGTACAAGTGTGAAAAATTAGTTCAGGATTTCTTAGAATGGTGTTTTAAAAATTCTCTCATATTGAATAGCGGAAAACTTAATTGATCCATTTCGAACTCTATGTACCTTACCTAGATATTCCTCTGAGTGTTGAGTTGCAGGATCACCAAATAAAATCAGCTGATAGTGTGAGATTCTTGGGTATTTATGTCGATAAGTAACTAAGGTGGCACTGCCAAGTAGATGAACTTAGCAAACAATTGAATAAATCTCTGGTTGCTATTAGTCGCCTCAAGACCATTTTACCATCAGATAGCCTTCTTACAGTTTATTACGCTCTTGTATTCTCTCACATGAATTAAAACATAATTCTGTGGGGCTGTTCATCAAGCTGTGGTAGAATTTTTTTAGCTCAAAGAGGTGTATACGAATTATTTTCCTTTCAAACCTCAGGAATCATGTAGACCGAAATTGAGAGAATATAATGATGAGTTCTATCTACCTTCTGAATTGTCTTTATTTATTCATTATAAATTGGGTTCCTTCGATAAAGATTCTTGTTTCCACAAAACGAGATATAAGGACACCACTCATACAACATCAAAATTCGAATTTCAGCAAACTTATATGGGAATTAAATTATTTAACAGCTTACCTTATGTTAAAGGTATTGAATCAACCCAAATTCAAAAATGTTGATTTAAAAAAATTGTTACTACATTATTGTTTTTCATTTTAATCCTGTAATGACTGCCAAGATGATTAAAACAATAACAAAAGAATATCTAAACCACAGTAATTTATAAAATTCAATTATTCATTACTTTTGACAAAGATCACCAACGTATCACCAACAAAACCTCAACGAAAATGAAGTTTTTCCGTATAATAAAGCCTGTTATTGCTGGAAAAAATTGAAAAAAACTATAGATAATCAACAGAAGAGCTATATACAGCTTGCTGGGTATGAAGTTCTGCACGGTGACAATTACTAGAAAATTTCAAGTTTTCGAGTTGCAAATGGAATCTTTAATTATAACTTTAATGTGACAACGTTTCAATATGTACATAATGATATGGAGAAACAAGATGAGGTGAGAATAAATGATTTTGATAATAATGATAATAATAATAATCATTTATATTCATTTGTTATCATCAATCTGAAAACGAAAAGATACAAAGTTGAGAGGAAACACTTGCACAGGAAACACATTGATGGGACTACGAAGGAAAATGTCGAAAAGGACGCGTCGAACTACTAGTTGGTCTCAGGCAGAATGTTTACTGAAACTGAGGTACACTCCTAGCTATTAAAGACCAGGTTATTTCAACCCGTAATTACCTGAAACACATCGTTAAACACGCAGCAGTGTCGATGACAGGTGTTGATACGGATGCCAGGCATCCAAGAAATCCAACATATATTAGAGGATGTCAAATATTCGCATCAACGGAATACAAGACGAGACATGACGCCGTAGCAAAGATTGTTTATCAAGAACTGACATTAAAACTACATCTTCTACAGAAGAAAAAGGTGCCTCACTAAAATATATTCCGGAGCCAAATTTGGAGAATGACCAGTTTGAGACTACTGGGACCATATACTATCTTGACTGCTCAAACAGTTCTCCACAATAGGCTCTGACCGGGTCATGGTTGACAGAAAAGCTAAGGAAACTACAATTTACAACAATACATCGAGGTGACCATACCAGAAAAAAATGCCGATAAAATCTCTAAATATCGAGAACTTGAAGTGCGAGTGCTGAGACAGTGGCTCATGAACGTGGTCAGTACTGTTCCAGTTATCCTGGAATCCACTGGTATAATCTCCGAAAATCTTATAAAAATATCAGAGAACTAAGACTCTACAGAAAACATCTCTATAAGGAATTACAGAAATCGTTGTGGTTGCCACAGCGAGGTCTGCCAGGAAGTGTCAAGGACATAACGTAAATCAACTCTATGAAGATCGCCGCCATTGGGGCCGCTGGCAGAGGCCTGATAGCTTGGAAAGGGTCCCCAAAGAGCTTAATCCCTCTGATATATAGTATCTGGAATAAATGAAAGTGGCCCTGTGAGGGAATGTGAAAGCCGTAATGCTTGTGTAACGGTGGTAGAACACGCGAGCGCAAAATGTAAGATAAACAGGTGAACATCGCGCAAACCCCTACCGTGCCACCGTATGAAGAGAAGTAGTAACGAGAGTAGGAACCGATGAGTATAAAAGCAGGTGCACCACGCTTAGAACTTCAGTTCACTGAAAGTGTTGATTTCAGAGAACTCTTCCCTGGAAACTGGGCGTTGACTGCTTCCTCTGCCCTTCCTTTCCTGTTCTCCTGGAGGTGTTGACTCCGGAGAGCTTTTTCTTGGGACCGAGTGTTGATCAGTGCTTATCTGGTTCTCTCGGAGGTGTTGACTCCGAAGAGCTTCTCCTTGGGCCGAGTGTTGATCGGCTCATTTCCTTGCCCCTCACCCGTCTGTCCGGAGCTGTTGACTCCGGGTGACGTCGTTTTCTTGCAGGTCGTGGTTTGACCCACGAAGGCGATCAAAAACGAAAAACGACGTTAGCAGAATCTATTTTTGGTTGAATTATTATTTTGTTCATATATTTGAGTTGTGAATAATGAAGAATACTTTTATTTTTGGATTATCCTTGTGTTTTACTGTCTGATCTGAGTCGACGAGAAAAGTCCTTCACAAAATTGTCCCCCGAAGAAAAATTGAACCGATTTAGTTATTTAGAATAATATGATAGATTCGGACAGAGACTCAGATGCAGTTAACACACAAGGCATAGGGTGGATATATCATCTCAACCAGGAAGAATTGATTGAAGAGTGTCGAAAACAAAATTTGGGACCTACAGGAAAAGTAGAAGATTTAAAGGCGTAGATAGAGGGTTATCAGGTTTTAAGTTATCAGCGACCATCAGTCGCTCAAATCGCTGAAAAATTTGAAGAACCCTTTAGAACGTCTAGCTCGTTGGGCCTCGAACATTAGCAATACGAACATAAGCATTTATTTTCATTTTTATAATGAGAATTCGACAATATTCAACGTCAAACTGTGAATTTGTCGATATAAAATCTTTTTCCAAATTTACTCACACAAGTTGGCTAAAGCAATCCAAGTTCACCCGTCCGTTTTTAATATTCCGCTTTAATTTTTTTTCTGATTTCAAATCTTTTTATACCTTTGTTAGAAATGTGACAATTTGAATAGCATCAATGATTGCATCATCTATCTATCTATTAAGATTGCGACAATCCCATAATGCCGCATTGACTACATAAATGATTCAGAGGAAGGACGGAATTTATCTCAGCACTAATTCTGATTTACGGTATTCCAGCGAAACTTAGTTTCCGCCCCATTTCTCATCTCGATCCAGTACAATTTGTCCAATCGGAAACACGATCCCACCACAATTTAGAATGGCAATGCAATTCCAGGTTCTTTCATGCATGATTGTCTGGGTGTTTTGTGATGACAGAAAGAAGGCAGCAATATGGAATGATAATTTAGGTACGAGGGTGGATATTTTCTTCAATTCGACATTTAGCTACTGAAAAATTGACTTTTGGAGTATCAACTCCCCGCTCTATTTTTTCATTGTACACAATGTGTTGTTCACAAAAAAATCACATGAGCAATGTTCGTGATACAAAATGAATTGTTAAGTTAATAGTGTACGTTAACACTTCAGGAATTCCATCGAATAGGCATGATGACAGTAATTAAAAATCACTAAAATACTATATTTATTGGATGAAACTTGGAGCTCAGGATATAAAACACGCATTGGTTTTCTTATTAAGAGTGTGTTAATATTTATTTTCACAAAATAAGGCAGCATGACGTCACCTTTGAGTAAACACGCACCAACGTCACATCTCGTATTGTTAACTTCCACTACGACCGTGTTTTTATTTATTGATAGTGTTATTAAATTCCAATATTTGAGTGTGGATGTTATTAAAATTGAATATAAAATAACACGAGTCAAGGATCAATGATTTACTAAGGCAAATAGCGCTAACTTGCCTATAATCGAGATAATAATGTTTTGAATTTATGAATTTTTGGCATAAAATCTCTACTTTTGTTCAGCAGAATTTGGAAAAATTTAATTAATGTAATTAATGTAAGTGTTTTAATAATAATCAAAACACTATAATTTCAGTTATAAAATAATTCTCTGAAATATACTTTTGACAATGTATTTGGTATGTAATGTATCAGGTTCTTATAAGGGCTATTTTGATGAAATCAATTTTAACAATGCTTCTACTCTTCATTTATAAATTGTTTTTTCTTTTAGGTCCTCCAGCCCACCCTATGGCGATTACGCTATTATATTCCATATAATTCTCCATGACATTTGGTAACTGAAATTTGAGTAAAATACGTAATATATTAGCAATGAGGTGAAATTTCGAGGATAGGTCTCGATATAGATTGTTTATATTTTTACATTCAGACCTCGTAAAGAATATTATTACCAAATATTATATAATATACTAGAATCTACAAAACAATGTAAAAATTTACATCAAAGTGATCTTCACAAGAATAAAGGTGAGCTCTTCGCAATATTGCATATGAATGTCGCCTTACAAGTTTAAGCCACTTGTTTCGTGTTGTTTTATTTTGAGGAACGATCACAAAGAACTTATTAAGAGTTTTAATGGATGTGTTCTCAAACTGGAGGCCCCACAATGCTTATACACTTTCGAATTCATATTTAATAACACAAAATAATTAAATTATTGTTCGAGCTCAGCACCTAGTGTTTAGTTTACTTAAACGTGACGTCACAAGCGACGCCATGACACTGACAAGCGTTTTAGGTAAACAAGTTAATTTATATTATAAAATTGCATTTTTTTCCTACTAAACCTCTTAATTTGAGCAGAAATAACTTATTTATTGTAATAGTACATATTTGTGGACATTATAGGTCTGTTTTTCAGAAATTGTCATCATGCCTATAATATAAATTGCTTGACAATTGTCTCGGGATGTTACTCAATTTTCAAAAGGTAAAGTCGAAAGTCGGTACAATTATTAAACTTCGAAGGCACTTGTGATTCGGTAATATTTTCTCGTGTATACAGAGATTTGATGTTATATATCTGTTTCAACATATAATGAATACTCTATTGATCGTTCTTCGAATGTATTCTTCTCTATAGTTTTGTGTTGTTCCAAATTCGTCTCTTTCATTTAAGAGTAATCGAACCTCGTGTTTGTTTGTTTATTTGTGTTGATTATGTATAATGCTACCTGTTTAGGGGCGTTTGTGGCCTTTCAATCTTCCTTGTAACAGTTGCAATGTTTGTCGAATGCAAATATTGCTGCAATTCCTGCAGATGATGATGTTTGCGACATAGCATTGTTTCGATGCTTCTGATTCCTTTGAGATACTCTTTGACAGAGGGTACATTTGTTTGACCGGTTTACCAGCTCATTTTGGACCGAAAAATATCAAGTTCGTTTGCAACGAACAACAAAGTTACTGCACAAATAATTTATAGTTTGTCAATAGAAGAAGACCAGGGCGCGGTGGTCTATGGAATTTTACACCCCCGCTACCACTTTAGCTTGTGAACTAATGCAAATATGACGTTACTCAAAACTTTAGAAGTTTGGAGTTAAATAATTTGAGCCTTGCGTAAAAATTCTATATTTTTCAATTGTATAGTGTAATACATGTAATTTGTTGATATCACAATATGAAACTATAAAAAACAAAGTGTTTTGTGCGCTTACTCATTTCAGTTAAACGAAATCTTTATTATGTTGTTTACGACTTTGGTAACTAGTTCGAACCTGAAAATTTTACGGTTTTAGTATATTATATATTCTAATCATCAGTTTCTTATAGTGTTATCTAGGTAAACTATATGCTGACAATAATATATCAAAATGGAGAGGTTAACAAAGAAACACAGAAAATGAAAATGTGAGCAATCAAGAAACAAATGTCATTTATCCGTTAAAGATTTAGCGTGACAAATGTTACTGAAGGTTATTTTTAAGAGTTTATAATTCACACGATACCTGCGCAGTAGGTACGTTGGTGGAGAATTTCAGATCTTTTACAGTATGTCTAGGTAAATGATATACAACTTAACTAACAATAAACATTTTCCTGCATTCCGATCAGGACAATTTATTCGTTAAACCGGCCATATGTTTAAACTTCTTCGTACAAACCAATGTTCATTTAAACTATAGCAGAAGGAGTATTATTCCTACTCCTAAGTAGTACTACTCTACTCCTCACCTTGAAGTAAGAGTAATACTCCTTCATCATCGCTATATATATATATATATATATATATATATATATATATATATATATATATATATATATATATTAGACAGCTTCCCAAGAGTTTTATTCAAAATATTTCGATTAAGGGTCTCACTATTTGATAGTATGAATCATTTGTGAATCTTGAAACTAGCTATACTTTTGCCTGCCGCGATTGGACGTGATCTGTTGAGCGATTTGTGTATAGCGATCCCTAAGAGTTTTATTTGAAATATTTCGATTACATTGCGGACAATTTTCTGTATGAGTTCATTTGTGAATCTTGAAACTAGAATGAAATGTCTACAAAGCCTTACACTCGCAGTACTGTTGTCTTGAGTAGGAATCTAGAACGCTAGGGAGAGTTTATACGTTTTCTCCGATAGAGGGAGCTTACGTGCATTTTCACTGAGAACAATTCCCCTCATTCAGGTATAGGACCTATGGGCGCTTTGAAAGTCATCGATTCTTGATTGATAGATTAAATATGGACTGATGATTCTAATAATGATGAAAGAATTATATCCTATTTTCATTCAACAAGATCGATGAATTTTTCGAAACGTTCTTAATATTCACTCTCGAAAGTGATGGGTTCATTCTCGTCGACAATATTTGTGTAGACAGCTCCCTGAGAGTTTTATTTGAAATATTAGACTGTCCTTACAAATTAGTTGTTGAAGCTTATAGTTTTGAATTAATCGAAGAAAAAATGTTTTTTTCATATAAATATATCATCCGAATGAAACATCACATAAAATCAATAGAGTAAAGGAGACATCAGGGCAACCAAAACGTTGGTGGAAAAATAATCCGATATAAGATATATCCTAAGAGGTATCTTATTCTACTCACATATAACTGACAAATTGACTTTGACATTCCTCGTGGGGGATTTCTTGAAATCGACGCGGCAACTGTATTCACCCCCGTCGCTGTCTCGCACGCTATCCAGCGTCAGTTTAGCGGGATCGTCCTGAAGTCGGAAGATGGCCCGACCTCCCAAAAGGTGATCGTCTGCCCAATGTTTACCTTTCCCCAAGTCCTTGTCTCTGGAGTCGAATCTGGAACGTAACAGAGGCAGGATTAGTAACTTTTCTCTGGGGAGTATCCTGGTCGATAAATCATTAGGAACGGGAATTCGAGAATGTTCAAAGCATTAGATTTATTATGTGCATGGGGTGATAATTGAATGACAGGCGGTGGCGTGAATGTAGTCTGGAGCCGGAATTAGTGTAATCTAATTGCCTCCTCGTTGGTTGGAAATGGGCTACAGATTATGTGAGGCGAATGGAGAGATTCTATTTTGGTAGGCATAGAAGATTTAATGAAAGGGAATTGTTAAGTCCATCCAACTTCTTGAGGTCAGTTGATGACAAACGATTTTGAACCGTTTTTTAATCGAATTTTCAATCGATTTTAGGTACCAAATGTACTCATAAGAATTTTAATTCGTATCTAATTCGTCCGATAGCATTCGACTTGATTTCAACTTTGAGGTTTTCCGTATTCAAGAGCGTCAATTTCAATATTCTCACTACTTAGAGTTTGATTCTTTCAAAGATTTAGTAGGGATGCCTCTTTTAAATTCAATTGTCACATTTGAAAACCTAGTGTTTTAAATTAAGAGATTGGTGGACTGAATCAGAAGACAAATAGAATAATTACCGTGTGTTATTATCAGTGTGTTACTTTTGCTGAATAAACAAGACATATCTGATTCAGAGAAGAAGAAGAGCAAAGAGTATAAAAAAAATATCTATAATTCTAGTGTAAAAGGTATAATCCCTCTGCAATATCTGAAAATGTATTGTCTAGAATATTTACAAATTCTCTTGAACAACTTGACTGTGATTGAATGAACCAATTGTGGAAATTACTCATTACAGTTAAGCTAATTTCAAATAAAAATGGAGAATATATTCATGAAGCACTGCCTAGAGAATTTTCATCATTTCGTGAAATGAACGAAAACACAAAATGTATATTATTTCTTGTTTGATACACTGAAAATTAGTAAACCATGTCTACTAGTTAGTGAGTCAGTATTTTTAACTAGGTACATGTTTGAGAATTGCATTGTTGGTAAATTCTTTGGGAGAGAATGTTATTTCATTAATGATTGATGTAGCCGATACTAAAAGATAATTGATATTCATTATGGAACAATAATTGGAATTTTCTCATATATTATATTACTCATATTACTCATGGCACAGGTCTCAAAGTACAAAAGTTGTCTCGAAAGTTGTCCGGTGTTAATTTAACATCTGAAGATAAAGTTGAACTTCGAAACGAGCGTCAAGCGTATTATTCATTATGTGAGAAAATTTTAAGTTGATTGAATATCTCTTGGTTGAAAAGTGTTTAGTATATCCAATAAGAAATAATTGGCGTTGAACTGTAGCTATAAAGGAAGCGAGACCTCTTACCTCTGCTCTTGGAACCATGAGAATAACAATAATAATTGTCAAGAAATAATTCGATAAATTTTTTGTGAAACCGAGCCATGTTTCACTACAGAGAAAACAATAACAAATTTAATGAAATATGACAAATAAGAAAAAGTTTGAAAAATTTATGTATATAAGCGAATATATACAACGAAAATAGAATTGAAATTAAATGAGATAGCAATAAACAATAACTGAATGAATAAATTAAAATGATAAAAATTATCTATTACTAAGTCACAGGTAGTTCTCAGATTTCACGATACTCCATTGCGCTGTTCTGAGTGGCATGTCAAAATCACTGATAGCTGATCAAAATAGACATCAGATCGACCGCAACACCCATCCTGAAGATTACACATAAAATTGATAGGAAAAAGTGACATAACATTTAATCTGTTGTAACATAAAAAGTATTATATAAATATATATTATATATATATATATATATATATATATATATATAAAATATATATATATTATATATATAATATATATATATATATATATATATATATATATATATATATATATATATAAAATATTATATTATATATCATATATAAATATATTTATATATTATATAAATTCGCTTAACACGTTTATTCAATTTATTTGTCTAAGTTCCAAAAAGGTATACTATTGTTTGACAATTGTTTTTGGATATTACCCCATTGTCGAAACAGACTGAGTTGGAAAAAATGTTGAACTCTTGAAAATGGGCTACCATCCCGAAACAATTGTGAAGCAATTAATATAACTTTGTGAAACTACGCCAAGTGATTTTTATTCGATATAGAGAAAATTTATGTTATTGTTTCATTTTATCTGGTCAAAAAATTGAAAGATCTTTAAACTTTAGATTTCGTAACTTGCTGATTTCAAAATTGTTTAATTTTTCCGAATCATCTCTTGGAAGTAAACAGCTGCAACTTGTACATTTTAGTTAGTAACAATACGTACATGAAGCCTCACAAAGTGGATAGTTGGTAATGAGAAAATGAAAAAAAGGATTAAAGGTAACCAATTAGTGTGAAACCACTGAATGAAGGATAATATCATTTTAACTATCCAACATTAATAAGTATTCTGAAAGAATAAAAATTTGCCACTACGTTGTGACAATGTGTAACTCATGATTTTTCCATAGTGTGTCGACTTGAAGAAAAAATATTTAACCTCGATGTTGCTACCTTTGCTTGAAAAAAGGACGAATTCGAAATATTCTCGAGATTGACAATCTCGTCATATTTCTACTCGAATTACATGCAAATTGGTTTCGAAAACACCCTGTTCCTTCAAGACATGATGCTCTATATCCGTTTAGCTCCAGGCAATTCTTTCTTTGAATCACATTCAAAGGTTCAATTCGGATGTTAGATTATGCAGATTCCAATATTTCGCTATATGAAAGGAAATGAAACTGAACTAAATCAGAATTGACTGTGAACCTGATAGTTGAATCCTGCTGTCATTGTAGTAAAAATTCCATCAACAGATTTGCACAAATTGTTCACGATGAGTTACATTCAAAATCTTATATCTCGTACGAAAAATTAAAATATTTTATCTTGAATGATCTAATAAACTACCACGGAATGTCTTTGAATTTCTGACAATGCTTGAACATTTATTTATTGAAATTTGAAAAGGTTCATTTTTCTCACATTATTCAGAAATCTTTCGTTGACCACCATTCTTATCATGGAAGAAGAAGACTATGAAAGGTTACTCCGAGATTTTTGTAGGTCATACATTTACCTTGAGAATTTTATATTAGAAGATATAATTTCTGTTACGAAGGATGATGAAAAATCGATAGCCGAAATGATTTATCATCTCCAGTGAATGATGGAAACAGATGCCAGCCTTTCATAAAAACTGAGATACTGTTCAAAAGCATATTTTTCAAAACCAAAGAGAGTTCGAGAAATTCCTACCAAGCTTGACTTTGAAGCAGATTTGAATAAAAGAAGAGTGCGAATAGCTCGCCTATCTAAACGAGGCTAAGTTGTTTTTCCAAGAGTCTTAGCTAGGATTTTGCGAAAAAGAACAAAATCATGAAAAAACCAAAAATTATAGTCGAAATTGTATTTCTGTAGTACAATATTTGCACGTTATTTGAAGTTGAAGTCTTAAATGTACTAAAGCTCATGCAGTTTATAGTTTAAATTTTGAACTCAAAAGCATAATTCATTTCTTAAGGATTTGGTTGAATCGTAAGACTTCTAAATCTCATATCTATTCCATGCATAAAAAGCTCTCATCAACATTAAAGAAAACGCTGAATCATTGTTTCTCATGAATAGCTATCATCGAAACTTGGCTAGCTCAAGAATAATCAGAATTTTAATCATTTAGATCTCAACAATCAGATCGTGGTCTAAGAACCCAAAGGTTGTACTTTCTGAGCATTCGAATGTTATGTTCAAATTGGCTTGATGTAAGTACAACAATGTTCATTCTTTCCAATAAACCATCTTCAAGAGATACACAGCCGAAAGGCACTCCAATATTCCTTGTCTCCAGTGTTCACTTTTTCCTGAATCGTTTTCGTTTTGAGGTTTCAATACATCCCGAAAAATTAGCAAAGCTCTGGAAGTGAAACCATATCCGGAAAAGAACAAAAACTAATTGTACATAAAGTTGGTTGGATGTTTTATGATCTATTATAATATAATATATATAATATGATAAATGATATAATGAATTAATTAATAATAATAATCAAAAATAATAAAATTACTCAATAAATAAAACACCCGAAATAATGTTGTCAATTATTTGTGTTTTCCATTTCCTGAAGCTAGATGAACACTCTTTATTTTGACTATATTCATATATTTATATATATATATATATCTATATATATATATATATATATATATATATATATATATATATATATATATATATATATATATACCTGCTGCAGACCCCTGGTGGGAAATCAAGAAATGAATAGGTTTAAATTGAGAAAATGAGAAGGAATAAAGTAACATAAAATTTTTTTGTGAAACCAAGCCAAGTGATATTTATTTGATATAACTAATGATATATAAAACTATCCAGAACACCAAAAGGACAAAAACTTGCCGCAAATATAATGAGACAGAATCTAGGTAATCATTCATATAGAACTTATCAATACACACAATAAAAAAAAGTTGAAATGAATTACATTTTCAAGAAACTAGTTTATAACCCACAGAATTATTTTCGGTAACGAGACACAAAGGTACCATCAGCAACAAAATATACTTTGTTTATTTGCAAAAGCCAATTATTATAAACAATAGAATATTATGTAGACTAATACTAAGCTCTTCCACTTCATTTTGAAGAACATACATTCTTGTGAAACTTGAAGGATTATTAGTAAAGAACAAAATCGTGAAAATACAAAATAACACTCAACATTCACATACGTAACTGAAAATTAAAGTTTTATCAATATTCTAAATTAATAGCAGTTGACATTTAACCGCGGTTAAATGCAAATATATGTACAGAAAGTCCAATTCGTATCTGAATAAATGTAACAGAATACTTCTATTATAAATCAAAAATTAACACACTTTACTTAAGTTTCACTGATTATATTAAAAACTCTACATATGTTTCGGGTGGTTAACCCATTATAAAGAGTATACAATATTAGAAGTGTAATGTTGTATACTCTTGATAATGGGTTAACCACCCGAAACATATGTAGAATTTTCAATATATTTAGTAGGACTCAAGTCATGTGTGTTCAATTTTATAGTTTTTAACATAATGTTTCACCAAGAGATAAGCGAAATCTCCGTGTCATTAATTAAATACTTCTATATCTGAACGAGATGGAACAAGCTTTATCGCATAATGATCAAGTAAACATATTTGTAGTGTCAGGTGGAGCCTTGAAAACGAATGAAGAATAAAAATAGCAGCGCTTCAAGACCTGGTATTTCCGATCAGTGCCCCATCTCTTTTGACAAGCACCAACATGCTTTTCGTGCTTAGTGGAACAATGGTTAAACATTGTGTAAATCAACCTTTTTTTCACAACTTGTATGTATATTCTAGAATATCCACATCAATTCACATAAAACTGTCCCAGTAAGTGTTATTCCAATAGTAAATAATTAGATATCTGATAATAAATATCCTTTATTCACGTAATACGAAAATTTCAATTCGCTCGAATTTGTCGGGGTGAATCCTATTTTACGTCTCCTCATAATGATGCTCTGATATTCACGTTCAGTTAAATTAGCTTTAAATTACCAGATTCAGCTTTCAACGGCAGTTGTGGAATGTTGTTAACATGAATCTGTTTCGGCGAACAATGGTGTTCAACCATTGCGTACATTCCCCAATAAAATGAATTACTAAAATTAGTCAGCTGATCAGTGAAGCATGAAATAATCAGAAGCTCAAAACACTGTTCATCTTTCTGCGTTTTGAAATACGAAAATGAGCAACTTTTTCAGTTCAAGTATGTACAACATAGTAAAGGGTGTCTCAGAAAGTTTTTCGTTTTCAGATGATAAATGAAAAACAACTATATTAATTGAAATTCATTTTATTTATTGCTAAATTGAAGAGAAGTTCTTGAAGTTTATTTATGAAAAACAACCATATGCAAATGCGCACCATTCGTTTCTTCACATTCATTTAACCTGGAGCTAAAATCTTCAATCACTCGCTGGAGTATCGCTCTTGGAATAGAATTGATTTCTTCAGTGATTCTTTGCTTCAAAACATTCAGGTTGGATGACAATTCATTGTGAACTTTACTTTTCAGGTAGCCCCATAGGAAAAAATTAGCAGGTGTTAAATCAGGGCTCCTCGGTGGCCAGTTGATGTCTCCTCGGCGGCTTATCACTCTTTGAGAGAATAAATCGTGAAGAGCAGCTAATGAGTCATTTGTAACAGGAGAAGTGGTTCCATCTTGCTGAAAAAAGGTGCAGCGGTTTTAGCCATTCTGGTTTTGCATTTCTGTAGCTGAAAATTCTGGATCATATGACAATATCGAACAGAATTGAACAGTCTGAGTTCGACCTCGGTCATCCTCAAAAAAATAAGGACCAATAATTCCTTGACTTGATATGGCAGCCGAAACAATAACTTTTGGCGAGTTCAAGGGCTAACGATGCAGTTCTAGCGGATTCTCAGAAGCCCAGTATCTGCAATTTTGTTCATTCACGTGACCGTTGATGTGAAAATTCCATTAATTGTAGATCCAGATGTTATTGAAACTCCTAAAACGGTTTTCCATTGTCCTGCAGAATTCGACTCGATTACCAGGATCATCAGGCTTAATTTTTTGAACAGAAACAATTTTATAGGGGTGAAAATGGAAGTCTTTCGAAAAAATGCGATGAACCGTACATTTGTTCAAATTAAGAGAAACTGCGCGTAATCTCAACGACTGTCGTGGGTCGTCCATAACAAACTGGCGAACGAGGTCGACGTTCATGCTCGTTCTTGATATCCTTTTGCGCCCAGACAATTTGTCCGGCATTGTATTCCCAGTCTCTTTAAACTTGTACACCCAAGGCTTAATTAAATTGACACTTGCTACATGTTTTGAACTTGAAATATGAATGTGTCTTGTATTGAAGACGAACAACATTGTAGGAATCGTTGTCTTTATAAAACGCTAGCAGGCAAAACGCGCGCTGTGGTCCCGTCAAACGATTCATGGCTACTGAACTTAACAAGCCGGCTAAGCGATTGAGACCACTCTCCTCCCCCTGCTACCAGCGGTTAAGGCGTAGTGGTCAATTCAAAAACGAAAAACATTCTGAGACACCCTTTATTTCAAGTTTTTCGGTAGTATTCAAAACGAGTACAGAAAAACTGAGTACCTTTGGCACTTTATGAATTTTAAGTGTGAATTTTTCCTGAAATAAATGAGATATTTTTGAAAAAAAAGAAACCAGAACAAAACATCCTACGTGATGCCACAAGAATATAAACACGTGATGAAAAATATGTAAACAATTAAGTTCTACATGCATAGTGCACGCATTTTCAACTTGTCACACTTAAGAAGTTGATATTTATAGGCATATATGAATATAAATAGGCATAAAAACTTTTTCCAAATCGGCCAAAGACTATGGTGAAAACTATGGTGGCTGAAGAAATCCAAGTTTTTACCGTTATATAAAGTTTCAGTCGTTATTTAAACACCGTATTGAAGAAATGATAAGCACTGACGTTGCACTACTTATTAACTGACAACAAAAGAACAGTGTAATATATTCCTTAACAAATTGAAACAATTTGAATATAGAACTGAAATTCAACATAGATTGATAAAAAAATTAAATTATACTTTAAGTTCTTCAACACAGTTTACATCACATATTGAAAGGTTTCATAATAAATGAGTTTATTCGATATTTACATAATGTACACCCGAATTCTTAACAGATATTTCAAAACATGTTATAACACAAACACAACTCGTCCCTATGGGGATACCTGAAAACAAAAGTTTACAATCCATTGCCATCCAACCTGAATGTTTGTGAAGCAGAGTAACATAATAACTAACATAAAATATTATAGTTATATGATATAGTTATAGTTATTAAAATTGTTTGTTTGAAATATTGAATAAGAAACACTTGGCTTAGTTTCACAATATAAGGTATATCAATTACTTCATTTTCAAAAGTTAAACTTGATAAACGAAGCTAAAAGCTGTTAAATTGGAAATGTAAGAGACATGATACATGAGTATAACTTATATATTATTTCAGTCATTACATAATCATAATCTCTACATTATTATTAATTTCTACATTTATCCTGTTTGTGTCCCCAATTTTCAATTAATATATTATCTAAAAAGTTCTTGCTCCAGGTGAGGCTCGAACTCACAACCCCGGCATCGCTCACGACTACTGTCTTATAAGTACCGTGCGCTAACCAATTGCGCCACTGGAGCGCGTGGTTTCGCAATTGCACTTAGACATTTATCAACTCAGTGTGAAATGAAATAACACCCCAAATTGATTGTCAGAAAATAATGTAATTTTGTGAAACAAATCCAAGTGTTTCGTATTCACTAAAGATTATCATTGTTTGTATTATTTTTATGAAGCTGCGTAGTTAATTTGTCAAACTTAAAGTTTCATTTTGTAAACCGTAATTCATTGTCAGTAGATTCTTGACATTTAATTTCTAATTAAACTGTTTAACTAAGCAGTCACCTACATTTTGTGAATTCCCATTTTCCAACATATGCCAGATGAACTCCGTTTATTTTCAATCAGAAAATGTAAATTAGGCAATGTATATTTTTCCATTCTGTTTTTACAAGCTGTTTCCTCTATTAATTTCTATCCATTAAAATATTGTCATTGAGAATTTGTGGCACTATTTTCACACCATTGTATTTTTAATCAGTTAAAGAACCTTTTCAGTAAATATATTCGTTCAATATTTGATATTCAAAACAGCGTTGTCCATCTGATCTTGTATTGAAACACAAAAATGCGTAATCATATATTTTATAATGTGGGCTGTTTATTCACGTGAAACAAACTCAATGAATGAATATGGATGATTTTGAAACAACAGAAAGTAGTTATTTTTTTATGATACGAGTTTATCTAATGAATATGTTAATTAACAACATCTCCAGAACTTTAGGAAAGTTTTCACTTTTCCCAATGGATAAAGCTTGCAACTAATTTCAGGGATATCGTAATGACATCAGCATGTTTATTTCCCACAGCGTCCACCTCGGCAATCAGATGCAATCAGAATGCCCACGATTACTTGTGAAGCAGATCAGTTCAATCTGCTGAAACCTCAGAGTGGCATATCCGGGCACAAGATCGAAATAAAACGTCCCTGCATGTCGAACAAGTCTATATTTCACCGCCTTACGTCGGCCTAAAGCACCAGATAAGATTGCTGCCCGAAAAGGAACTGAATGAAATAACCTAGAAAAAGAGTGACATATATGTGATTCCAGAACGAAAGACTTTGAGAGAGTCCAGTTCGATTAAGATATAATCGAAACCTTTGTTCCGGCGTATCATGATCACTAAGCTCATCACGGTAGCGGTACTTGAAATGTTTCGACATTTGTCTCTAGTCATATTATTTTTATTTGTAACGAAAGACAGAACGGTTGTCATCATTAATTTATGTACCTCGAAACTACAAAGTAAGTTCTATAAATTATTACGATACGTATCTACCATAAATAATTCAAACGATTTTCACGAGACGCTTCATATTGAAAGTGCAGGATAGTAATAACAGCGGTTTTCAAACATTTTGGTCGGAGAACTATTTGCAATCGAAAAGATCGGAGGTGATCTGAAAATGAAAAAAATATAGGCTATGTCCATACTTTCAAATAATTATGTTATTGAGATCGAGGGGTGTATTTCAATATCTTTTCACTATCACTAGTATCATCTCGGAGCTCTTGCAAAGGCTACTCAGGACCTCGGCGAAGCACACTATGTCTAGTGTAGAACGTTCAGTTCTGTTCAAACGGAAAATATAATTAATATTAACTGAAGAATTAACTGAATCGATTTTTGAGGATGCAAGAGCAGAAAATATAAAAAATTTATAGATAGAAAATCTCATTGTTGCTCTCTTTCCGATTAATTGTATAATATGTGAAACACGTGGGAATGAAGATTTCCCAAAAAATGTGTTATGCCTTCGTTTTTCAATTGGACTTGAAAGTTATATACTCCTTATTTTTTGTGGAAGAAATTTTTTTTTATTCTTTAATATAGAAATAAAAATAAACCAATTTTTAAAGATACAATAGCAAAACATATAACAATTTCATAGATAGAAGATCTAATTGTTGACCTCATCCCAATGAATTGTTATAATATGTAAAACATTTTTAGGAATGAAGATTTTGTGAAAAATGTATTATATATTGATAACTTGTTTCGAAGTATTTCTGAAGAATCTTCCCCGTTTTTTAAATGAAACTGAAAATTATATCATATTTGGCGATTCTAGAAATTATATCTGCATTTGTGGGACAAATAAAGTATTGTTAGAATAGTCTATAAGAAGAATAATAGCCTGAAAAAAGAAGAAGAATGTGAAATGTTTTCCAATCGAAAAAATGAAGGAAATTATCGGAGGAAGCTACCCCACTTGCCTTTATCTTCATAGCAATATCCTAACTCATCACATTTGACGAAGGTTGGGTATACAGATTACGCGAGATGTATTGAAAAGTTATTCTCGTCGATATTAACTAAAGCAAACTTAACAGCAACTTCTCGTTTACCCCAGTAACAAGTTTCCTGTGGACATAAGCAATTTGCTAGCATCGAGACAAATCCTAAATTCACAGTTACAAGTTTATTACAAGACACGGAAGTCCTCGGAACTTCCCTACTCCCAGCAACACGGCGTTTAACAACAACGACGGCTCTGACCACTTCTTACTTTAATTAGCAATAGAGGCGCTAATTTAACTTTCGACGTTGTTTCTCCCTTTTTTGAGTATAGAATAAAGGAAAAGTTTCAATGTCTACAGAGAACAAAATGAGGTATTTACACTGCGTTAATTAAGCTGATCGGTGTTCCGTTGGTTATTTGTATCCTTTTTGTCTCAGCAAAAATGGTTGAGATATCATGTTCTTTTGGTCTGACACAGTCGACCGAAGTGATGAAAGAGGAAATACTGAACAGAATGCTGCATAGATCGATTTACAATCTGAATTGGAACGGTTGAAATTTAAATATATGATATTTATTATCGAAAATAAATCAACAAAAATTCAACTGAATATAAACTCGAATTCAAACACTTGAACTTATGATATACACTTTATTGACCACATGGAAACCCGCGTTTCGTCGTTACAAACGACTTCTTCAGATGCTTACAGAATAATGCCAAGATAATAAAATAATAATGAAAGATTATTCTGTAAGCATCTGAAGGAGTCGTTTGTACGACGAAACGCGTCATGCCATATAGTCAATAAAGTGTAAATCATAAGTTCAAGTGTTTGAATTTAAGTTTATATTCAATTATAATGGATTTACATCAAGTAAACGCCAACACTATTAAATATTTAAAAATTCAACTAATACCTTGAATTTCGAGAAGTAAGAAGTCTCTTACTACGATACGTATCTACCATAAATAATTCAAACGATTTTCACGAGATGCTTTATATTGAAAGTGCAAGATAGTAATAACAGCGGTTCTCAAACATTTGGGTCAGTGAACTATTTGAAATCGAAAATATAGGCGGTGATGTGAAAAAAAAAAATATAGGTTATGTCCATACTTTCAAATAATTATTTAATTCAGACAGAAGTGGTGTATTTCAATATCTTGTTATATGCTGCATAGATCGATTTACTATCTCAATTGGAACGGTTGAAATTTTATTACATGACATTAATTATTATCGAAAATAAATTCAACAAAAATTCAACTAATACCTTGAATTTCGAAAAGTAAGAAGTCTCAATGAGTAAGTGATAAACGAAGTCTAAAATTGCGACATTATAATTGTTTTTCAATATTCCAAGAATACTTGAAGGTTATTTATAATTTACGTCACACGAATTTCATGATTTTTCGTCATATTTTTGAGACCCCTTTAGTTTAACGTACATATTTTGTGATTTTACATGTGAAAATAATTGAATTGAAAGTAGGGTTGCCAACTTTTTTTAATAAAACAAACCTATTAACTAGTTTGGATAGAAAAAAATGAAGTATTAAGGAGAAAAAAAGGCATTTTGAAATTTTATGTTTTTATTCCTTTAAAAACATATTTTTGTGTGCTTTCAGCACATGTTAACAATCCTTTGTTATCTTTAAATGTTGCAAAGCTTGCTTGATAATCAACATTTGAATTTAAATGAATAAACAATTCGTTTTTAATCAAATTTATTGATGCTCTAGTTCTCTCTTCTCGCAACTTCGGATTAATTACTGAAAAGACTCTTTCAGTGAACGCTGAAGTGGCGAGAAAGGAGAGTAGATAAGAAATAACTTTTTTATATTTGGTGATCTATCTATCAGATGCATTTTTAAGTATATATTGCCATTTTTTTACTGTACTTTCCACTGAAAATTCTTTATCATCATTAGTGAATTTTCTTCACTAAATGTCTTCGAGCCTTATAGATTCGGGAAACACATCGTCCATCTTAATATTTGAAATTTCATGTAATTTGGTCTTTGTAATTACCATTTCAAAATGTTCAAATTTTATCTCATTTTTCAAAGACATGTTAAAAGTATTGCAAGCCAGTTATCTCCGCGAATATCAAACCATTTCATCATATAATTTAAGCTCATATCAATAAAAAGTGAAAAATTACTGATAACTGTATTGAATATTTCGGGTTTTGAATATTTTGTAATCTCATTTTTGATCCATAACCAAAGTACTTATCAGATTTTCTTTGATCTCATTGGTTTCTTAAATTATCCATAATATTATAGACATCTAGTATAGTTACATCATTTCTTCCAGACGTTTTATCGTTTTATTAAATATAGATAAGTATAGATAAATTTCCACAACTTCCCTATCCTGTTGATCACATAATTTTTATAATTCTTGTATAATTATTGCACCATTATCAGCTCAACTTATAAAATAATTACATATTGGTGCCCAATTGAGTAAAATTGTGAAAATAGCTGGAAGTAGTGATAACCAACGTGTACCAATATGACGTTTGATTTATGACGCCGTAGGTAATACAGTTTTAATTACTTTTATTTCAAAGTTCACTTGTGATCCAGTTGTATTGTTTTTCCACTCAGGTTTATACTTTATGCCAAATGAAATTATTGGTCATTTTAAGCTTTAATATTTAATTAAAATGCATTCTTCAATTATAAACAAAAGTAACTGACCATTTTTGTAAAATTTCCTGAGTTGTGACATCTGAAACAACTGACATCTAACATTCCGTTCAGTAATTATAAATCGTTAATTACCCATAATGAGTATTTGTTTTACGCATCACAAGTAAAGGTTGAAAATGAAGTAGTTTTGCATACTTTATTTCTATGTGAAAGTATAAAGTATATTTACCTAAAATAAAGTAGGATACGTTATTATAAATATGGTGGCAACCCTTAACTTAACGAGTACGAAATTAGTTTTATTTTCATTGAAATTATTTTTTTTTGTGAAAGTCAAACATTTAATGTGGATAAAAAACAAAAACTCATTCAATGATTGAAAGCAAAATTGAACTTGAGACCATGGAATTTGAAACTCCTTAAAATTATTTATAACTGCCATATCATCCACTTCAATCTAGTTCTGGGATGTAATGTCCGAGAGAGTGGTTGTTCCATCATATTTTTCATTCATCATCATCGTTATCCAAACAAAGAATTTGTCTGGCACGTCTTGCAGCCATTCTCCAAAGACAAACCTTCACTATAAGCAGAAGTTTTTTTGATCCTTATGTGATGTCTTGTTTAATAAGTGACCTTTTATGACGCAAAATGAAGACTACAGATTCCACATAACAATTCAAACAAGTAAGCTTCGTCAATGAGGCTATATCCATCATATGGAACTTGTTTCAAATGTCATCAACCTCGGAGATTCAAAGCTAGCTGATGTAACAGTGGGGCAATTTATCTTTGGAGTTCAGATAGGGTGGCGAACGATTTCGAATATGTCGTTAATAGTGCAAAGTACGTATTTTATAACGTTAGGATTTTGAAATATGACGTCAAACAATTCCCCCCACTCCCTTGCTACAGAATGTCACATATCGTTGACCCCTCTCACCCCCTTAACGTGAAACGTACCTCTTATATACCCATATATGACAACTTGATACTCATAAATGATATCCTTGTTAGTACATGATAACTCATTCTGATGCAAAACAACTAAATTACCAGCCTAATGTCATGTCGAATTATTACATGATAACGTGAAAATTGAGAAATTGAGAAGGTATAGTGAAAATACCTCCATAAGATTACAAGTACTTGGAGCATCTCCAAGCATTGAGTTGTAGGTTCATCAGAATCATGACGGATGTCATTGAAGCAATCGCTAACAATATCCAATGAAAAAGACGTGACAAAGATAAGTTATACGAATATCAATATTTGAAATAGGCTAAAGATAGTCGCGAGAAGGACTAAGTACTCGTAACTGAAAATGTGGAAAGGACAGGCGGATGAAGATAGTCGATCATAGTTTGCTGAAATTAACCAAATCAAAAATTCTAACAACCTCTGATACGGAGTGTAGATTTGGCTCTTTTCGATAGAGAAACATTGTGGAAAACATAGACTAAGTCAAGAAGTACGTGAAAAAAAAAAGACAAAACATTAAATAAGTTCTTATTCTTTCAAATGAAACAGATATCTGTATTTTCCCCGATGCTTTCTATGCGCATTGATCCAAATCAGTGGAAACTAAAAGTAATATTCTAATATTAATGTATTCATTAATGCCTCATTTATAGACTGATTCTATCATACTGAATTGCCACGAAAGTTACAATATCAAACAATTCAAATCAAAAATCAGCGGCCAAATCGAATCCACAGATAAGAGAACTGCAACATATTTATTCATCGAGTAGAAAAGGAAGGATATCCAACTTATCCCCACTTATTCTACTTCGTGAAAAATTTATTATAGTCAACTTCTTGAAATAACTCTGAAGGAAAACATTAGATTCGATAAATTGAAAAATATACTGTGTTCGAAAACAGCTCCGACTTTATCGAATACACAAATCTGTTAGTCCACCCATAAGCATCCATGAAATAGGGGAGTTTTCTTTCCGTATTCCCATCCATTTTAAGAAAATTAGAATTCAAATAACAGGGAGATGCGAATAAAATTTTGTCGATTTTTTAAAATTAAAAGCATCTTAAACCTCCAGAACAAACACGGTTCTGTTTAAAGCCCAAAGCAACGAAACGATTAATTGCTACAGTACTTTATATCTTCAGATTCGAATAAATTTTCATTAGAATCTGACAACTTGCTTTTTAAGAGTTAACATCAATAACTCCGTGTTGGGGGTAGTGAATTCTTGGTGAAGAAATGCGTTTATTAAAGTGAAATTAGCTATAAATTCTCATTGTTTCTCCAGGTAGTCTTAAGATGCTCAATTTATTTTCAATTACAGAGAAGCCAACAACTGAAGGAAATTCATATTTCTGCAGGCGTTAAACGAAAAGGGTTCAAAGTAATTCTTCAAAATATAGGAGTAATTTATGAAATTTTCGGATTGAATTCCAATTTTCATGTAATCATCTCATTATATACTCTATAAATTGAATAAAAACACTTGGCCATTGTTTCGGAGTGCTATCCCATTTTTGAAAGTTGAAAGGCTCTTCGGCTCTTGAAAATTATATATATATATTATATATTTTAGGTGAAATTCTTGAATTTGGCTAAGCCGTTCTGAGGAGAGCCAATGAGATCGAAACACGTGTCAACCTCTGCTATCAATTGCGAGATATGCCAACAATGTCCACTTTTGTTTGTAATGTTTCCCCGCATAAAACATTATTCATATATTGTATAATTTCTCGGCTAGAGGCATACTTGAAGCTTTTCGGGCGAAGCAGTTTTTTCAAATCTCCCAATCCGGAGAGTGCAAACGCGGCAGCCTGAAATGTGTCGACTTTCTTCAGTGGAAGTCTGTTTCTTTCTTGTTTTTCTATCTACAGGTTCGTACAACTTGAACTTGGCTACGCCGTTCTGAGGAGGGCCAATAACTTTAATACCAATAAATAGAGCCAATAATACCAATTGCGGGATATGCCGGCAATGTCAACTTTCGTCTGTAATTTTACCCCGCATCGAACATTATTCAAATATTCTATAATTTCTTGGCTAGAGGTATAGTTAAAGGAAAAAAGACCTTTTTTTGACTATAATTATGTTGTAGCTTAATCATCGAAAAATGTATTTAATGTATATTCAATGAACCTGTTAAGTTATCTAACTTGGCCATTTCATAAGTTGGCTCAGTATAACGCAATGTTCTCTTTCAAAACCTCTTTCCACGCAATGTTCCCTCCTTATACATTCGAAACGAACGTCTTAACAAAAAAATATTGTTTGTAGAATATAGTGATAGTTTTCATTCAAAAATTGTAGAACTTCTGCCATACTTACGAGTATATGGGGACTGGTTTTCCATCATGGTCATTTTTGAACCATATTACTATTCGCATCTTATCTCCAGGTACCGAAGGTGTTAAATTGCATGGTAGTTTAGCAATACCTCCCTGCACTGCTTCGATTTCATGAACAGCACCAACTGCAAAAAACAATTCCATGAATTATACATGAAATAAAGAAATGATTGATCTGATAGATACTACCCTAACCCATTGAAAACCAGACTGCTTACTCATTTTGAACAATTGGTGTTTTGACAACAAGTGTTTTAATTATGAAATTGTTTTTATATAAATTTTCCCTATTTTGGAAAGGTTAACGCATAAATATATATCATATTCGTCTGAATATTGTTATGGACCACTCTATAAGTAAGGGTATTAATTTGAGCCAATGTCTTGCAAAAAAAACTAGATTTTAATCTCGAAAAAAGAATTGATCTTTCACAGAAGACAAAAGTAAGAAAAGAGTTCAATAGAACATTTTCGGAAATCTTTTAAATTAAGGCATAATCTTCACATAAAGGTTTAGCAGAATAAATTTTTTCTGCTCAAACGTTACATATGTCTCCAAAAAAATGTGAAGAGAAAATCTTCGAAAATCTTTCAAACAAAGCACAAAAGCTTCAAAAAATGGTTTAAATTATATTGAAAGCAAACATTCAATGTTTGAAGTTTTTTTTTGCTGTCATATACAGTTGCTATAGTTATTGTTTTAATTATTTATTGATTGTTCATCATAAATTTTGTTGCTGATAAATAAACGACAGGTTTTCTTCTAATGGATTATTAGATATATGAGAAAAAGAAAAACGTTAGACCCCTTTCATTTCTTGATCTTCACATGCACGTAGTTTGGGGCAATCTTATTCACTTTGATCCAGACTGTACATACATCTTGAAATATTCTAGCTGTATAATAATAATTCAGTATCATTGTTTTGATTCAGTTACACCAAGCACGCGAGGTTTTATTGAAAACTAATATTACGGAATTGTAATTGCATTCATAAATTTCATTCAAACCGAGGATCCTCGAAGGTTTTATCATGATTTTCTTGCACTCTTATTGAATAATAGAGTGAAGAAATTGAACGAATTGATTTGTAATGAGATAGTTCAATCGATGAGAAAGAAAGATATGAAAATCTAAGCTGGTTGCTTTCGGTTACTAAACTGTAGTTGAAGTTTTGAATATATTATGATCATAAAAAGTTATTTGAACACTAAATGGATGTGGAAAAATACGAAACAAGATTCTTTGTGATCCAAAATCTACATCTGAATATTCTGTCACATGTAAAACGATTTTTTTAAATTATAATAAAATTACACCTCATCAATGAATAAAGATTCTTTTGAACTAATTTCTGAATTCTGAACTTTTCACTGACAACTTTTGGGTTCGCTGAATATGAAGGAATATTCAGTAATTTACGTCACCATGATTCATTACTTCCTGGTCTTCGCATTGTTAGAAGTTCCTAGGAAACCAGACGATTTAATCGCCACCTAAAGAAATATTCCCCAAAAAACCCTCAAAAGCTACATTCGTAGTAATATTTCAGAAATACTCCGAGTTATTCAGCTCCCTACTGTTAAACTTTATACATTTGTAAAAGTAAACGTGGCGACATGACCGATAATTCAGTTCAAGCGCTTTTTAAATTGGACTTTTAATGCTCCTAGAACCGAGATAAACAAGTGGAATCTGTATCAATTATTTATAAAAAGTCTCCTTATTCGAGTTGAAACATCTCTAAAACGTCTAGCTACGCTGATTCTCGGAGTTACGCTCGGGAGCAACTCGGACGTAATGAGGCGCTAAGAACCGAACGCGACTAGCCAGGAGTGACCCAAAAGCGGCAATACATCGTTTGACCCCGACTGTGATCATAAATTGAAAAGAACCATGGGAACACCACTCCACGAGCTGTCTCGGCATATTGCCAGCCAGAAGGAATGATGCCAAAATCCGCGAAGCTTATAAAGATCGAACGAACATGTTAAGAAGCGAAAGCGATAAGAAGCGTTCACTTGTCGAACTGACCGAACTCTACAATGGGGATGATACTAATATGATCGTAATCGGGATCAGCGTTCGATGAATTCCATAATAGAATAGGATCAGAGATGAAGCTGAATGACTTTCGAAGAGTGAGCATTTCCTTTTCACAATACATTATTGGGTTTTTCTTTTCTTCTACATACTCGTACCTATATTGAAATAAATTTTGTTTAATGATGTCAATTGACGTTTTCTATAACAAAGGTTGAATATTTACTATTTTATATTGCTTCACCAATTGCTCCAATTAAAGTTCTTTATTTCACCTCCAAACAACTATGTTCAGTCCACAGCCAATAGCCATAGGTCTAAGGCTGAACTTTCGTTATTTTTTTGTTTTATTTACCCTTTTACAATTATTTTCCCTTTCGAAATTTAGCTTCCGTGTTCGTTTCAAAGTTTTTCGTTGTTAAATCTGTTTGAATGTTCCTACCAGCTGATTTATTTCTAAGTTGTAGCTGATTATTTTCATATTTTGCCATTACCATTTTGGTCCTATATCCGAATGAGGAGAACATCACTTTGTGGACATTCACGTGAGCTCCCTCTATCAAAGAAAGACGCATAAACTCTCCCTAGCGTTCTAGATTCCTACTCATGACAACATCAGTAAGAGTACGAAGAAGCTTCGTAGATATTTCATTCCAACACAACAAAAATCTGTCTGCAATGTGTAAAAATAGCCCCATGCCTAATCGCTCTGATCACGCCCAGGCGGGCAGATAGATAGCTAGGTTCAAGATTCACAAATCATATTTACTAGTAAATACTGAGACTTAATCGAAACATCGAAATTTTTCAAATAAAACTCTCAGGTGATGAGAGATCAATGATTTTTCGAAGCGCACTTAATATTCACTCTGGACAGTGATTGGCTCGTTCTCGTTGACAACATTTGTGTAGACAGCTCCCTGGGAGTTTATTTGAAATATTTCGATTAAGAGTCTCAGTATTTACTACTATATATATATATATATATATATATATATATATATATATATATATATATATATATATATATATATATATATATATATATATAGTCATAATCAATTTGAATTGATGAGGCTTTTTCTGATGCAATGGGATTTCCAAAATTTTCCATGCTCGATTTACAAAATCAAATTCAGTAATGAGTTATAAAGTAACAAATAATGGGAATGAAAAAGGTGAAACAATCTAATTATTTAGAATCAAATTATATAGAATAATTAGATTAATGTAATTATGTAGAATAATAATTATTCAATTATATACATGGAGGCTAACTGCGACGTTTTGAAGTTCCTATATGTATTTTATTATTTTACTCTTGCCCTTGACACACATAAAAGTCTGCGTTCAGGTATTATTCGAAAAATTTAACAAGCAAAGTTCAATATGAATAGTATATCAGTGATTTCAGGCATTATAAAAATACCCAGTTTGTATAAAGCACCAGATTATATGGATTGATGGTATTTACTTTTTCATAAGTGAAAGTTATTCAGGTCTTCTCTGCCTTCTATTTTAGCTAATTTCTGAGTGTTTACACTTCTTAGCTAATTTTTGAGTGTTTACACTTCTTTATATATACCATTAATGAATGTTTTATCAGACGAAAAAACACTTTTTCCATAGCACATCTATCCAAACAATAAAGAGAATAAATGAGAGCAAGTTATTAACCTCATATTACACAGAATAAATAGACAGAAATTATGGAATACCGTGTTGAATCGTCAGTTAATGTGAACGTACATCTTCATGTCTGATAACTCACAATTAGAGTCGTATTATTCCGCTCCATCGGCAAATAAACAGGTTGTATGTTCGTTTAATGAAACACGCATTAATGTTAGATAAGTCAAAGTTATCGATTTCATTGAAATTGTCGGATGTTGTTGTACACGAGGAATATGATTTTGTGGTTGCCGAGGGTTTATGTGTTGTTCAACCTGTAACAATTTCCATTCAAACCTTACCGTCTAGTCTTCTCGCTTGATATATATTTGAACTAGATTGACATAGAAACTAGTTTGGTATATAAGGGTATAATTTATAAATTAATTATTTACACTTTCATTGTGTCCATGATGGTTCTTGAGCATTATGAATTTTTTTACGCAATTCAAATTGTTACATTTTAAGCACATGTCATCTATATAAAAAAGTGAATTGTAAATATTATATCATATTAATCAAGAACAAAAAGAGTTCCAGTACAGCATATGTGGAAAATATTCATCACATGAGTAGTAGTTCTTTCGAAAGAAAACCTTTAATATGTCTTTTTCATTTGATCAGCATTCCTTACACGAAGAGGAAACTTGATATCAAATTCGAAACAATAGAAATTCTGACTATTATCTGACTTGTTCAGTCTGCACCAACCTATGCGGCTTGTTTGTTGCTTGTGTTATATATGGAAAAATCAGCATCTGAACTAAGTTGTAAGTTTTTTTTTTAAGATATTGTATGAGGCATTTGTGAATATGAAAACAAAAAAAGCTCGGAAGCTGCAAAAACGCATATCTGCGGTAGAATCGATAGTCGATTTCGTAATATGTCAGTAAAACGTTTTGGAAATCCAAAAATAGCCAATCTTCAGAAGATCAGCCCCATAATAAGGGTACAATAACCCTTGTGTTACTCTACTAAAACAAATTACGCTGTTTTCAAGTGTTGTAGCGACATCGAGCCAGATGAATTGCGAATGACGAATTCTTTTCTTGAGCTTATATGTCTCACATCTGTCTTTTATATAAAACTAACATCAATATACACAGCAAGAAACCTTGAATAATCATTAGGATCAATATTCCCGAAAAAAATTGAAGTGCAACCATTTTTCCAGCATTCAACTCTTATTCATTCGCAGAATATCATTTAGCCATTAAAGTCCCAATCTTATTACCCAACTGAGCCAAGCAGTATTGTCAGTAAGGTCAGTATTGGACACATGAAAAGTTGTGTCATCATCAAACAATTATACCCAGGCTCCAGGCCAGTAGACCTGTCATCTATGCAAATCAGGAAAATTTGAAGGTGCAGAACTGAACCCTGTGGAACCTTAATCTCTATCAACGCACGAACCGAACACTTCCAATCTACTGCCACTGAAAAAACATATCTGCCAAATACGACAGAATAAACTTCAGACTGCTGTCAGTCAAACTACACCTCTCAAACTTGCTCAGCACAATCGAGTGGCAGATCCGGTCAAAACTCTTCGTCAAAACTAAAAACAATAACATAAAATACCAACCACTATCAAAACAATCCAGCGTACCTCAAACTACTTAAGAACTGCATATATTTTTGACCCTTTCTTTGTCCATATTGTTACTCATCAGAAGAAAATTCTTCTCCATGTGATATAGAAGTTGTTCATTCAAAATTTGTTTCGATAATCTTTGAGAAAACAGAAAACAGGAAATTGCAGATATATCTGCATTTAATTACATCATAAATGAACTATTTTCTTCCGGAAAGGAATGACTACTGGGATTAAGGATAAACTGGAAATCTACTTCGAGATAAGCACAATTTAGTCAGACATACATCGATGCATCGATTTATTTTGAAGTGCAATGGTATAGTTCATTTGATGCTACGAAAAAACGTTGTCATTTTCTATTCAGTAGAATAGATTGCAGAAAAGAGATTGCATGTGAAACATGTTATATAACCAGCAGTGTCCGAAATTAATCAAAA
The DNA here is from genome assembly GCA_030704895.1 of Henosepilachna vigintioctopunctata. Classification (NCBI taxonomy): domain Eukaryota; kingdom Metazoa; phylum Arthropoda; class Insecta; order Coleoptera; family Coccinellidae; genus Henosepilachna; species Henosepilachna vigintioctopunctata. The sequence continues at coordinate 7,936,103 of JARQZJ010000031.1, forward strand.
CAGCATATGAAAACTCTGAGAGCCAATTAAGCACCATATGAAGACACTTTTGAAAGCTTCAGAATCTCTTTACAAGTAATATATTACCAGGAAAACTGTTCAATGAAACCTTATTTAATGCAATGTTTAGAAACAAGTCGAAAATATTTCTCATTCACAATTAAATACGACTGCAAATTTTCTCTTATTTCCAAAGCTTTCTCGTACTGATTTTATTACAAACCTTTTACATAGATATTTCAATTTTTAGTTCAGATATCTTGAAGTTCTCTTTGTTAACCGAATACAAATATATTTCCAATCAATGCCCTTGTTTCAAAATTACTTCTATTTTTTACTATATATATATATAAAGGTAGATATTGTCATTCCATGTATATAAAATATCGATTTTATCATCTGATGCATCGGAAATATTGATATAAAGTTTCGATATATCGCATCAAGGGGAACATCGGTGAATTTTCGGCATTGACGTCTTTATATCACTTTGTGATGTGATACAACATCAAGCATTACACGAAGAAGCAATCACAGTATCGCTTCAGGGTAATGTTTCTCCAAAGAGCCTACCGTAATGCTGTTATGTGATATTCGTCGTACCGCACGTTATTCTCACACACTAGGCTAATGATTTGAGCCTGTTGCGTATTGAATATTGAATATTACCCAGGCAGCCTGAGACTAAACGATGAGTGATTGGGACTGGGCACGACGTCGATGGCGCTACACCATTGTGTAATATTGGATATTTGAAAGGAACACTGAAAAATATTGTATTTTTTCACATTCTACTTGTTAATTCTGTTCGTAAGGAATCATAAACGGTCACAGCGGTGGTTAGTTCCTGATAGCTTAGTTAGACTTTGGCTCCTTTATCTATTGTGAAAGATTAAAAGGGAACTGCCTTCACTCGGGTTGATGAAGGTTGTGAATATTTATAGCCTTCGGCTCTTTTATTAGTATAATTAGCAAAGAATGTAAATGTAGGCCGAAACCAAAGGAACAAATGAACGTTTTTTGATTAATTGATTGTTTGTAAGATACAATAACAAATAAACATTAATTATTGACATTAATTATTTTGTGACCTAGTTTAAAATTGCTGAGTTTAGAGTAAGTTTAGTCAAATCGAAATGAAAAAAGTGGAAAATTATCACATTGTGTCATTATTGTTGACTTGAACAACAATTTCATCACATATGCTAATATTTTTCTCAATTAGTTTTGAAAAATTCGTTCTCAGAAATAATAGTAATAATAAAAATAATATATATTTCTTTGAAAAATTGTACAAGTCAATACACAACAGCGCTACACCATTGTGTAATATTGGATATTCGAAAGGAACACTGAAAAATATTGTATCAAGTCAATACACAACAGCAAAGAAACAAAGTCAATTCCAATATGTGAAAGAGAAAAAAAAGGTTGAACATAGATTAATTTGTTACAGAATTCCTTATATTGGAAAATTCAAATATTCGGCCACTGTATAAGGTTCCACATCTAATATATAGCGCTGAAACACTGTTTTGAAAGTATCCACATTTAGCATTTTCAACTCGCCCGTCGTCTGTTTCACAACAAAATGGCAGCATACAATATCGCAAACAGAATAGGACCTAGTATGCTGCCCTGTGGTAGACCGACATCAAACTTCATAGTTTCTGAATAATAACTGCAACTGTTCATTATTTTCTTTACAATTTGAATTTGATCTACTAAGTAGGTTTTCATCCATTGCAGTGGCATTCCCCTCACTCTTAGTCTTTCTAGTTTAATTGAGAGCAGTTCGTGTGAAACTCGATAGAAAGCCTTGGCAAGATCTAAGAGGATCCCTATTGATATCTTATGGTATTAATATTGGACATTATGAAAGCAGTATAATGATAAAACTGAATTTGGCATAGACAAAATGCCAAAATATTCAACTCTGTTCGCCTTTTCAAATTCTTCTTATTTATCTTTTTATTATATCTTCATTTTTATTTATCTTCAGGGTCTTAGTTGTGCCCAAAACAATATTGTCACATAATCATTCATTAACTGCAGAAAGGGCTCCATTGAATAATATTAAGGCCTCTAAAATATCGAGAGAAACAGCATGAGAAGTAATAAATTACATGGGTAATTACAGTCGATAACAGAATAATAGAGCACAATCGCGTGATGTACTTAACGATAATAACATCACAATACACACAGTGACGTGAACAGCTTCATCCGCGATCTTGTTGTGCTAAGAGTTATGTTTCAGGTGATGGTGATATTACTTCGAGGGTAATCCATATGATATTACATTACACCTCAACGTACCAATTGTTGAGCACGTCTGAAGGACACGCAGTAATTGAATATTTTGCTATTCTAACGCGTCCATTGTTTGGTGTGAATCGGTGAATGAACAACGAAAAAAACTGATATAAGTTTCATATACCATTGAAACAACAGGCCCGCTAACTCCGTAATGATAATTTTCATGCAGCTACAAATAGAAGCTTTATCAGAACTCCGAAAGAGATTATTCTAACTAGTTATCATAATTATTTCAGAGAGAAAATAAAAAATGAGCAAATGAAAAATGATTGATTGTTAAGCTCTGGAGTTTCGCTTAATTCAGATGAAAAAATTGATTTTCACTCAACATATATATTGATGGAGATTTTCAATATATTCAATAAAAAACACTTGAATATAAACTAAAATCCAAACACTTGAACTTTCGATTTACACTTTTATTGATCACATAGATTGGCACGTTTACATAACGCGAATACAAGTCAGTATTCTAGTGGCATCTGAAGAGGTCGTTTGTAAAGACGAAACGTGTCATGCTTTGTGATTAATAAAAGTGTAAATCAAAAGTTCAAGTGTCTTGATTTTAGTTTATATTCATTATAATGGATTTAAATCAAGTAAACGCCAACACTATTCCATACTCAGTAAAGAACACTTGGTTTTTTTTTGAGTTCACAAAAATTATATTAATTGTTTGATAATTGCTTCCGGCGGAACTATATATATATATATATATATATATATATATATATATATATATATATATATATATATATATATATATATATATATATGTAACGCCATTTAGTGCACTATGCACTGACGTTATAGTATTTAGTGTATTATGTTACGGTAGAGACCATATCACAAATTCTGTAATCCTTGTACCTGTACTCTTATCATTCTGTGATACTCATATTATTCTGTGAACGGTCTGACAGTACTTAAGGCGCGACATATTATTTTAACCTCCTATTCTGTTTGTATATTTTGTGGACGCAGAGCTAAAGATTAATATTCAATCGACATTTAATTCTCGATTCTTGTTTCAGGTTTGTTATATTTTAGAATTAAGTTAATATTGTATTTATTGAATAAATCCTTGTTTCAGAATTAAACATTCATCGAGAGTCATTGACTATTAAATAAAATAGAAAAATAACTAAATTATAAATCGAGAATTTTCGTCAAGTAATAATGTCTCAAAACAAGAAATATTCCGTTCTGGTCCACTTGAGAATTCAAGCCGAAGAAGCAGTTGATGGTAAGATAATTCAGAAAATAAAAACCATTCGTCCAGATGGAAGAGAAAAAATATACCTGTTTCCTGTGGAATATCAAGAATTGAAATTTCATGAAGAATTGGTAACCATCAACAAAATAAAGAAGATTTGTAAATGTATTAAGAAAGGTGGTGAGTTTCGAAATATTTCAGTAGAACTACCTAGAGAAATAGCAAATCTATACCTGGATTCTGATTTTGATCCGGTTTTCAAAGATTATTACCTAGAAGAAGTTGTAGAAAAAATAAATAAGATACCTGAAACCCCATCTTTAGATATTGCAGAAATAATAAGAAGAATAGTCGAGACACTTAGTTCAAACAAGCCACAGATAAACTTGTATGACATTACTAAGAATTTCATTTTAGATAATTATAACGGTAGGAATGATAATGCTGAGTTATGGTTAGAAAATTTTGAGAATGAATGCATAAGGTTTGAAATTGCTGAGGAAAAAATGTTTGAAATATTAAGATTATTTTTAGATGGAAACGCAAAAGAATGGTATATGTCAGCTAGAATAAAATATGGTTTGGAAACACCATGGGTGGTATTTGAGGACTCTTTCAGGAAAACTTTCTCAGAAAAAGGTTGGTCAAGTGCACGTTTAGTTTATAATTTTAGACATAAAGGCGGATCAATGGTAGAATATGCTCTGAAAAAAGAGAGAATGTTATTATCACGAGATCCTAAGATGCCTGAGGCAATTAGAATGGACTTGATTGTAATTGGTCTACCAATCTTCATTCAAGAAAAATTAGATAACGAAATAAAAAGTACAGAGCACCTGATCAGTGAAATTAGAAAATATGATACAAAAGTTTCAAATGAACATTCTGATAAAGTAGATAATGTAGTTTCTAAAGAAAGGCTAGGAAATAAAGAAAAATTTCACCCCAAATCTGAAAAGAAACCTTGTGAGATTTGTGAGAAGTTGGGTTCACCAAACAGATTTCACAAACAGGATGATTGTTGGAATAAACATCGAATAAAAACAGTTAATACTACGGAACTTCAGAGAGACTTGAATGATAGAATATCTAATTTTACAATATCACAAAAAGAAGAAACAGACATTACTAAGAGGAATTTAATGGGATAGCTAGAAACATACTAGCTCCAGAAATAGAAGTTAATTTCAATAATTTTATAGTTAAAGAAAATTTTCAAGAAAAAAATCATTTGGATGAAGAAAACAAAGAAAAGATTAATTCCTTGATAAACAGATATGCTTCTTGGAAAGAAATTTTAATCAAAGAAACAATACAGATGTTCAATTAAAGATCAAATCGAAACAGGAAACCAAATTTCAGGATTATTTAATGTGGATTTAATTGAAGAATCAGAATCACCTTTTGTTGCAGCTCCAGTCACATAAACATTTAAGAAAGAAGAAAACACACCGAAGTTGTTCCTGACACAAAGTGACTCCCGGAAGGGGGGGATGTAACGCCATTTAGTGCACTATGCACTGACGTTATAGTATTTAGTGTATTATGTTACGGTAGAGACCATATCACAAATTCTGTAATCCTTGTACCTGTACTCTTATCATTCTGTGATACTCATATTATTCTGTGAACGGTCTGACAGTACTTAAGGCGCGACATATTATTTTAACCTCCTATTCTGTTTGTATATTTTGTGGACGCAGAGCTAAAGATTAATATTCAATCGACATTTAATTCTCGATTCTTGTTTCAGGTTTGTTATATTTTAGAATTAAGTTAATATTGTATTTATTGAATAAATCCTTGTTTCAGAATTAAACATTCATCGAGAGTCATTGACTATTAAATAAAATAGAAAAATAACTAAATTATATATATATATATATATATATATATATATATATATATATATATATATATATATATATATATATATATATATATATATATCTGAATATTAAGTGTGCTTCCACAAAATCATCAAACTTGTTGAATAATAATGAGGTACAATTGTTTCATCATTATTATGAATCATCTATATATTTTTATATAGCGTAGTAAAGGTACATAAACATAAAAGAGATTTAGTGTATGTTGACCATACCTATCAAACACGCTATAAGATAGCAAATAATATCAAAAACACATTGTCAATGAAAACAACATTTCAACGGTTTCTGGAGTACCTTGCAAACCTACTATACAACTTCCTTCCCGTGAAAATAAAAGACGAAAATAGAGTCAATGCTTTCAAGTTAAGAGCAAAACGCTTCATAAGGGGAAAAATCGCGAAACCATAGCCAATTTCATAAATATGAACAATGTTAAGTTAGTGCAGATAGAATTTTAATTGATATGAATTCAGTGAACTCTGTGTTAATCTAAACTTTTGTTAATATGAATTTAATTTTGTTTGACGTAAACATTGATACTGTAGTGAAAAGTGCACAGACTTGATTACAAAACTACTTAAAGGACTTGAAATCCGTCGCACTGGCTTTGTCTTTGTGGGATATATCTAGTTAGTTTACAATACCCAAACAAAACAGAAACATTGTTGCATTGACCATCTCTCAATCACTGTCAAAAATTACCAAACCATTGAGAAAATAATTATTGTTTTAAATGTTGAACTACGTTGAACTACGAAATATCTCAAACACATTATATTCATAAACTATCGAAACGTCCAATATACCTATATATTTGTTCTTTTCGTTTCTTCAAACACCTGTAATTGCCAATAAATATTGAGTTTACATAAAAAGTAAAACAGGTAACCGAATCGTCTGATTGTGTTTATATATATATATATATATATATATATATATATATATATATATATATATATATATATATATATATATATATATATATATATGTATATTTGAGAAAATGAACACTAGAACTATATATTCATTATATAGTGCCATAAGCACGAAAATTTCACTTCCTTATATATATATATATATATATATATATATATATATATATATATATATATATATATATATAGGAAAATTAACACTAGAACATTCATTTGAAAAATTGAAATTAATCGATGGACGTGGTGCGACTGACGAGTTCCTTGCAGAACGAAACATATATGTCTCGCACTTCCATCAGGTGTGGCATCGATTTCAATATTTCTCTAACATTTATCCCTTGAAGGATAATGGAGACATCACATCGTACACGTTCACATATCTAGCTCTACTATAACATTCTCTTGATTAATTTCAATTTTTCAAATGAATGTTCTAGTGTTAATTTTCTTAAATATTTCATTCAGTGCCATAAGCACAAAAAAATTTCATTATATATATATATATATATATATATATATATATATATATATATATATATATATATATATATGAATATACCTATACAGACCTATATGAAACTACTTAGAGTTATATCAAGCTACAGCGATGAAAAAGTTGAGTTTCTGTATCAAATTATTTTCCAAATAACAAAGAGCTCTCTGAAATTCGGTTGGATTCGATCAAGTTTGGTGGGGATTTTGCTGTGGGTTTAATGAGTTTATCGGTTGAAAGCATTTATGTCCATTGATATTTCTGAACAATTAACTGAGAAGCAAGATTAATCGCACAACCCTATCAATAATTTTCCCCATCTAACAGGGTCCATAAATTAATATTGATATATCTTATAAATTCATAGATAAAGTTTGAAGAGAAGATTAATTAGTTCGGCTACCGATAGGCCATTTTGTGTGATATTTGTCTGAACGTGGAGGTGATTGATGTGCGAAATATTCCTATTATTAGTGAAATACATTTCAATCAATTTCACGACACTGAACACCAAGAAATTAATTTTTAGTGAGGAAGTTTTTTGGTGCAGCAAGTACAACAAGAACACAAGACTTAATATAGAATAAATTATTAAAAATAGGAATTCCATACAAATTACTCATAAATATATATGTCCTCGAATCTGCAGAACAAAAACAAGTTAGATCGTATAGGTATAGTCGTCAAATAACGTCCTCTTTTTGTAAAATTGAAAAATAGAAAGAAATATTACGAGTGGAGTACTAATAAAACATCAAACTTCAAGTAAATATTTCTTTATTATTTTAAAGAATCAAAAACTAAATCAACTCACTTACTCTTTCTACAAAAACAGGTTTCACAAAAATTGAAAATATAACATTTTTTTGGCTTCCAATTACGTCCCGGACACGATATTTAGATCACAATAATAAGTACGTAAACTTAAATTGTATTTCTAACAATAATTATCAGTAATCATTATTTTAATATCTAATCAGACTTTTATTAATCACTGCTTTAGTATAAGTAATTTTAATTCTCAAAACGAATCATACAAATAGAATTAGCTCTTCGATTATCAACACAATCTTCATGCATCACTATTTTCTTCGTCAGTAGAAACTAAAATTGAGTCGTCATCATCAGACGTCTCATCAGAAGATATATTCTTACACGTTGCACCTTATTCTTGTACGTTGCTTTTTGGTCTTCTTTTTGTTGTTTCCTGTCGTACTTTTTTTTACATTTCTAGCTTTTTTCTGCTTCTCTCTCTTCTTTTTCCTTTTTTTTGTTTTCCGCATCTATTATTTCTTGTTTATTTTTCAGAAGTGCACGACAATTTTATTGTTCTCCTCCATTTAACCAAAAACACATGTCATAACCTAAATTAAATTATAATCGATTTACATCTAAGCGAAAAGAACAATTTGTGTTAAATATTTCGTTTGAATAGGTCAAACAGATCTATATACATATAAATAGTACCCATAATATTTCAATCAAAAACTCACCTTGAATAGTTTTTTCTAGATATCTCAATACAGGAGCTACATTTTACCACCAAACTTTTGCAATGGCCTATTAACGTAAGTAACTTCAGATTTCAAGTATTTAAACTAGATGGCGTTACTTAGAAAGAGAGAAAGCGATATGGGACGAATTTGGCGACTGTACCTTACTAGGGAAAGGAAACCTCTGTCAAACTATACATCACTTTGTCTTTCAGAATATTCTTCAAAAATATATATCTTTATACGCACCTTATCGATAGATAGGGTGCGTATTTTTTGAAGTTTACCTCAAAAAATACTTAAGCAGTTCAGTGCTTTAGCACTGAAAAATTATATTGAAAACGGCAAGACTATCACTGGTCAATACTACACTGACTTATTGCAAAGAAATTGCAAACTGATTTGACGAAGAAAAAAATTTTGTTTCATTACGATAACACGATAACGCACCAGCGCATTCGTCGATTTCTGCCATGTCCAAAATTCACGAATTGAAATTTGAATTGATGCCGCATCCTCCCTACTCTCTAGACTTAACCCCCAACTTTGAGGTTAGTCTCCTAACCTCAAAGCATGACTTGACGATAAAAGATTTGAGAGCAATGAAGAAGTTATGGTAATTATAAATCAGTTTGAGGGGCTTGACGAATCTACGTTTAAAACTGCTATAACTGAATAAGAACACCGTTATGAAACTTGTATCAGTTTCATAGGATATTATGTTGAAAAATAAAGCACAAAAATAATTTTAAAACATCGTTTTTCTTTTCACCGTAAACTTCTCACCGCACCCTCGTATATATAATATTCTTGAAATTCTTAAAATGCGTTTAATATATTAATCGATCTCGGTTATATTCAAGAATTGTTCTGGCAACTATATAGTGCCGAAATTCATGATAACCAAATCAAAAAAAATAATATGTTCAATATATACACAAATTTATGTAGGTAGACAAAACAAAATGTTTATGTACTTTCCAATCTCGAATTTGCCGAGGTTGAAAAATAAGCAAGGACGAAGACTAAGGTTTTCAAAGATATAAAAAAAGACTTTAGCCTTTTAGAGATAAAACAAATAGGTAAACGTCTTGCTATCTATATTGTATCTACTTATCATTTCCCTATATTGTGAACGAACATATATGCCATTTACTATCTGTTTTTCTTGAATGGCGATGGAACAGGGGCTAGATAAATGCACAAATTCCAATTTGAAATGCATGTCAAGTTCCTTTGAGACCTGGAACGTGCGCCAGCCAGGATCAGCCAGCGAAACGACGAGGATCTAACTTCGCGGAACTTCCGGTATGGGATTAAAAACATTTGTGTCTATATTATCTTAAAGCAGGCGCTATAAAGAGAGCTAATAGTTTCTTTTGTCAAGTTTACTAGCGAAAAATGCGAGGGAATTGAAACTTTATATGCATCCAGAAAATTTCGTTAGCTAGTTTCCCCAACGTACTCTGTGAAGTCTGTATTTAAGATTGGAAGATCCTTTCAACGTTTTTCGACAAGCTTTTTCGTTCGGTTTCGTGTTCAAATGAAAAGAAATTGATTCTTTACTTTTGTTAAAGGATTTTAATTGGACATAATATTATAACATGAATAGTATTCTCTATGTAGGTATAAAATGTTATGATACATAGAAAACAGCATCTAATATATAAAATTCTCGTATCAAAGTTAGTTACCATACTCCTTCAACACGGTTTAACCGAATTCGATATACATACGAGGTATGTTCAAAAGAGAAGGTTATCTCATCAATTGCGGCAGAACGCTTACCTTTCATTGGTCTCTTCAGTTTTGGGAATAGGAAGAAGTCGCAGGGAACCAAATCTGGTGAACACGGTGATTGAGGCACAATTACATTTTTTTTTCAGAAAAATTACGAACAAACATTGGTGTGTGAGCTGGTGCATTATCGTGATGCAGATTCCATGATATATTGTTTGAGCCCTATTGCTTCAAACAAACGTTGCATAACTTCGTTGTTAACCGTACGATGTGTTGACAAGAACTGAAAGTACACCACGGTGTTATAATCGAAGAGAACAGTGAGCAAAACCGTCACATTTGATGAAATTTGTGTACCTGTTTCAGTCTTAGCTTTTCTGGTCGCTTCCATTGGAATTGTTGGGCCTTAGTTTCAACGTCATAACCATAAACCCACGTTTCGTCACTAGATACAACCTTCTTGAGCAAATCTGGATGGTCGTTGACGTCATTCAACAACTTTTAAACCATGCTAAGTTGCTTTTGCTCAAAATTTAACAATTTCGGAAGAAACTTCGCTTCCACAGGTTTCATGCCCAAAACATCGGAGAAAATTGAATGGTATGAACCGATTGATATGCCAATATCCTCTGCAACTTCCGTTATAGTATTCGACGATTTCGCAAAACCATTTTCCTCACTGTTTTGTTGAATTCTTCATTTGTTGATGTGGTTGCAACTCCAAGACGCTCATCGTCATCAATATCTTCTCGACCTTCTGTAAAACGCTTATAAACACTTTTTTGAGACAAAGTAGACTGGCCGAATGCCACAGTCAATATTTTGAGTGCGTTGGAGCACTTCATTTCATTTATAATGCAAAATTTAATAGCGATTCTTTGATTCTTTTCTTTCGAAAGTAAGAAAAAAAGTTTGTGCATCGAAAAATGCACAAAAACGTGACTTACCTTTTCAATTGTCAAAAACAAACTATTAATCCCAAATGGCTGATATTCTCAACATATGAGAAATGAGTGTGTAGTAACATAATGAAAAAAAATTTCGATAATCGAATGTGCACAACCCGCAAAAATTCAAAATGCCCATTTTTTTCTGAATACACCTCGTATATGTATGCTTGGTAGATCGAGAATCGGGTATTATCTATTTTCCATATCTGTAAGTGATCAGGGTAGTCCACCCCAACAAAAGTTTCTGTTTAGGACCAAAATTTTATGTGCCCTCAAAAACATATACCTACAACCCTAAATTCGTATCCCTCCACCACCAACCACTATTTTTCAAAAGAGATATTATAACAGTAACTTTATAATTTTGATCCCCGGTCGATAATCATATTGAAAACAATTATGAATCTTATATATATTTATATTCTATATATTCTAGAATACAAAACAAAGTCGTATCAGTTACACGTTACAGCATTTATAACGAATGGGCCGATTTTAATAATTTTTGTGATTTTCGGTTTTTTTTTTGTCGGGAATAGGATAATGTTTCATGGAATATGACACTCCGCAATGAAACACTTGAAATCATTGAAGCAAATATTGAGTGACTAGACCAAGTTCGGACACAGCGGATTTGACTGTAGATAAAAGTGCAACGATAATTCATCACACACTCTCGTGACACGTGACAGAAAGATAAATATTATTTTGAATGTTTTCAGCAATAACAGGCTTTTTTCAATATAAAAAACTCTATTTTTGTTGATGTTTTGTTGTATATCACAACTTTGTCAAAACTAATGAATAATTGAATTTATGAATTACTATTGATATCAAAATGTCAAATTTATTTTTCAGAAAAATCAAATTAGTATTTTTGTATTTTCACATATTGATTTTTAGTATCAGAGGAATATTTCTGGCTTAGCATTCGCTTCGGAAGTTTTAGTCTTCTTCACCATGAGGAACACTCTGAAAAACTCATGGTAAGCCAGGTGATTCTAATGAGTGTGATTTATATATTTATATATACAATTACATATAGTTGAGTTTCATGAAAAAAAAGTTCTATAAAGTTTTGATTATAAAAATACAAAGATTCTAGCAACTGAAAAAGACAAAAAATGTAGAGACATTTTAGAAATGTTACACATTCGTAAAAATTTAGAAAACAGTAAATGAAAGAACAGACATTAAACATCTTAATTCTATTTACAACGATTTAATACACCTTACAAATAACACTCATAAATTGAATACACAACAATCACCAAACATCACATCTCAAAACTCATTTTTTCCAGATCTACCTTCAATTTCACACACATAAACCAATAACATCCATATTCTGGATAAGTATAAAACTCAACTATATGTAATTGTATATAGGTATGTATGTATATATAAATCACACTTATTGAAATCACGTGGCTTACCATGAGTTTTTCAGAAATTTCCTCATGGTGAAGAAGACTAAAACTTCGAAGCGAATGCTAAGCCAGAAATATTCCTCTGATACTAAAAATCAATAAGTGAAAATACAAAAAAATTAATTTGATTTTTTTAAAAAATAAATTTGACATTTTGATATTCATATAATTCATAAATTCAAATATTCATTAGTTTTGACAAAGTTTTGATATACAACGAAACGTCAACAAAAATAAAGTTTTTCATATCAAACGAAGCCTGTTATTGCTAAAATAACATATAATGAATATATATATATATATATATATATATATATATATATATATATATATATATATATATATATATATAATAAATATATATATATATATATATATATATATATATTCATATATATATATATATATATATATATATATATATATATATATATATATATATATATATATATATATATATATATATATATATATATATATATATATATATATATATATATATATATATATATATATATGACAGTTTTTGCTTCGAATTTTCCTAAATTACCGAAGGAAGTTCTCGAAGTGAATGTAATTGGGAAGGCGTTAAATATAATATAGTGATATAGCCAAAAGCTTCGAACTTCAACTAGTTACAAAGTTGGGGAATCTATTTAGAAAGCAGTTTGTAATGATATCGTATATAAAGTTTCGAATTTAATTTATGTTACAAGATCGGAAACAGTTAATTGCAACATACAAACCACTCACTGAGGGGAAGTTCAAATACAAACAGTAGGATACTCTTTTATTTGTCGCTTTTCACTTAATTCGATTGAGTTAGTTATATTCGAGAGCAAAATAAATGAGAAACATAATCTAAGGCTTTTCTATATAAAGGCGTGGTCAAAAACGCCATAGTGGTAACTAGTGGGTTTGCTTTGAGAATCTGAAAAACATAAGTTGAAAGCAACAAAAACTTTGACACTTGAAAAATACCCTCAGGGTGACAGTTCTTTCATGTCTCAAAAAAATCGAGCACTTTGACATGATAACTGGAATGAGCTCTACTTTTTCACCACCATCAAGTTGTATTTGCACACCAGACGATCTCAGGTTCACATACATTCTCAGAAAATGTGAGTTGAGTACTGAATTTGAAACAAATATTGGGAAAATTGGCGTTCTTTTGGAACATAAAGCAAAATAGATAGAACTGAATATAAATAATAGACCATACAATAGCAACCCTCAGGAATACAGATATGCGTATTGAAATAAATATCATATAGAGGAAATGACAAATTTTTGTCATAAAACGTTTTTTTTTCTTGTAGGTGAGATTTTTTTTATGTGGTGCGCTCTATATAATGTTTCATGTACCAGAAGGTAGTAATTTTTCTTTGTACTTGCGGCGCAATATAAATTTGAATCCGTATGAGTATGAAAATATACTCGTAGTGAAGTTTCAAATATTTGCCTTCTCATAAGTTACTTCGAGAGTTTGAAAATTCAAGCTAACTTTGTTTCATGACTTAACCTATTTTTATTACCGAAATATTCATAGAACTACTCTTGAATGTTTTTGTCTGAATGTTGGGAATTTCAACAAATGTATGGAGGGACATCGATAAAATTTTTATGTGTCGTTTTCCTTATATTCCTGTATCGGAGATATATCCGTCAAAGCAGTTTCGTCAGCAAACATATTTCGAAGGAAAAAAAGAATCAATTCTATCACATGGAAAAGTCTATGATCAACGTTGGTTTCTTTGAATAAAATCAAATATAGGACAGAATTTCCACTTCTGGTAGATCCAGCAATTTGACTTTGACAAAGTGAGATCCTCCTTTGATAAGCGTTTGACAAAGAAATGGAAAACCTGCTCCTGGAATGTATTCGGTAAGCCCAATCGATTCACACAATTCAAAAAACTTAATAATAAATTATTTGGTTGATATATACGTATATCATAAATATAAAAGGAGTTTTTCAGAAAATTTCAGACAGAAAAATTGTATATATATATATATATATATATATATATATATTATATATATATATATATATATATATATATATATATATATATATATATATATATATATATATATATATATATATATATATATATATATATATATATATATATATATATATATATATATATATATATATATAGTTGGATGTTCCAAGGCTGAAGATATGTATTTTCAGTGCTTAATTAGGATTTCAATCCAGGACAGGAAAATAAGTTACTTCTTTAGTATTTTTCAAGCTTTCGAAAATGCTTATTTTCTTCTTCAGGTAATTAGTGTGAAGTTAGTCCGAAAGTGCATTTGTTTCTTGAATATTAAAATAAGTTTCCAACAGAACGAATAGTGTCGTTGCTTCCTTCAACTACTATACACATCAAATGCAATAATATTCGAACCCAATGCATTTGACATTCTGCAATCCCAAAAAAAAAATGTATATTAAACACACACACAAAATATATATATATATATATATATATATATATATATATATATATATATATATATATATATATATATATATATATATATATATATATATATATATATAAGCAATACTTGAGTATTGAAAATTCATTTGCGAATATTTCCAGAACTTTCGATATATTATTATTTGTATTATTTTTACCAATTTCCAAGAAAGCATTAACGTTCCAAATTCTTAAACAGAAGATGAAGATCAGTTACACATAAATGAGTGTTATGTTACATCTCGTTATTCGGTTTTGGTTGTAGAAATAGGCAACGGTGAAGACTTCTTTTATTATCTTCAGAAGGATTTACTTGGAATATTTTGACTAAAGGTGTAATATTGAATGACGTTAATGTATTCCCATATTCTTCATTATTATTATTAACTTTCTTTTCTCAATTTTTTTCTATGCCACTCTATTGAAATAGTAGGTGTTGATACCAATGTATATCCTGAAATATTTCCTGTAACCCTGTGTTTTCACCTGTAGAAAAATAAAGCCTTGTGATTAATATTATCATTCTACTTGACAAGTACAGATAATTATTGAGAATTCATATTTATGATTATTTACAAGGAACGAACTATTGAACACGTGGTTGTTATTGTTGTTACTTGATGGAAGTGAAAGTGACAGATTGTTGAACATAGAAATGACTGTCAGAGAAGAGCTCTGAGAGAAGAGAGAGATTGTATGTTGGTAGCCCTTTTATATGTTGACAGTTTATGGTGGGGCGTGCTAATGTGATCACATAATGGTGATACTATTTCGTGATATGTTTTCTTCCATCGAATGACAATGACAATTCCCTGCACCCTCATTACTGATTCATAACAAAAGTAACGTATTTCAAATAAGCAGTCAAATGTACTATGGCTCGATTTTGTGTAATACGAGATGAAGATTAATTCCTTACTTCATCGAATGACATAATCCGCAAGTAAGTTACGATATAAGTCTGTTTTCTACTTCTTCACCGTTAATAGTCTCGATTAAGGATCTTCAAGACGAGTTCGTGCTGTCATTACCGTTGGGATTATATGATTTAAAGCTTCAGAGGATGATCGAATGCCTAATTTGCCATTTGTACCGTACATTAATGAATGAAACCTCGGTAGGCATGTGTACGTGATCTGTTTGTACATACATATATGTGTTTGTATATTTATCTTGTTCCCCATTTGCTACATATTTCGATATATCATTCCAATTATCCTCATGAATGGAGCTATGACTAAATTAGCTTCATAATTTCGTACGGGAATTTCGTTGTGACTGCTCGCATGTCATGACTGCAATATGGCATATTTTATATTAAGTTGGTGAACTATGTATATTATATATATATACTAGCGGACCCGACAGACGTTGTCCTGCCATGACATTCCAAGCTATCAGGATAAACGAATTAATGCATATACAAAAATTCACTCAAGTCGATCCAGCCGTTGAGTTGCAGTATATTAATAATAAATTGAAATTGAAATACTATACTCTACGTAAGTTTCAGGTGGCTAGTCCCTTATGATGAATAATACCTAAATTTCTGATTTAATTTTTGAATTAACGTAAAATCAATATAAATTATTTCTAATTGTAAATTCCTGATTTCAATTTATTTCAAAATTAAATCAGAACTTCCTCAATTTCTGAAATAATTTTGAAATGTCAGAAGGCATAATTTTTACTTGAAGTCAGAAATTTCCAAATAGAAATGATGCATTTTGATATTTCGTCCATTTCAAAATTGATTTAGAAATTAAGTTATCACTCTTAATAATGGGATAACCGCCGAGAACATACTCGTTTAGTTAATATGTTAAATTTCACTCAGTGAAACTCAATCTGAATGTTATATAATATATTATATCCTTAGGTAGCTCTTTGCACATTTGATTGACTGCCACGACCTGTCAGGTCGTCTTCTCCCCGGCATTGTAAATTGTAAACAATATAAGTGAGAAAAGATCTCGCGCACTTAGAGGTAAATTGTCACTATCATAAAAGGTCAAAAAAAAAGAGTACATAATTTGAAATGTCACTATCACAAAAGATCACCAAAGTAAAGAAAGTTCTCGCGCACGTAGCGGTAATCGCCAGTCACGAATATAGAAGGATGCACTCTTTGTATGAGGTATCGATCGACATAGACTCTATGTCATAGAGGATAGATCGATACATTAGTTGGTTGTCAAATGTCAAATATTATGATAGCTTTCAGAATTTGAATTTGTGAACAACCTTAGGATTTATCAATATATATGAAAATAATCTGATAGATATTAAACAACTGTAGTTAGCTAATATTTGGTTAATTTTTTACCCCCTTAGAATAAATATGTAGGAACAAAGATATAAAAATTCTAACTGGCTATTCAATTTAAACTATTCTCTCAATTTGATTTCTGAACGACGTCGGACACATATTTAATTCCGAGGTGAATTGTTACAGATTTGTCGGCACAATAATCAATTGCCGGATCATAGTGGAATGCAGCTCGTTCAAGAATCACAGAAGCACTGCGTCTGCGGATTCGCTCAATTTCATTATGTCGTGCTTGCTGTTGTTGTGATTGATGTGCACGAACTTGTTGCATTCTGAGCCTATTTACTTCATTGCCACTCTCTAAAGAACGCAATTCTGACATAGCAATACGACTATTTTCTTGATCTGTCTCTCTCTGGTCATCAGTGCGGTTAACACGTGAGGTAGCTCTTCGTACATTTGACTGACTGCGACGACCTAAGTCAGGTCGTCTTCTCCTTGGCATCGTAACGTAATATAATGAATTGAAGTGAAGAAAATTCGCGCTCACTTAACAGTAAAGTGTCACTATCACCAAAATATCAACAAAAAAGAGCACACTACTTGGAATGTCACTACCAGAAAGCATCACAAAAGCAAAAGAATTCTCGCGCACGTAGCGGTAATCGTCACTTACAAACATAGATGTACTCATAAAATATCGCAACCATGATAGTAACACAATTTTGTTGATAGGAAAACTTTTTTCCGTGTTTTGAGGTTAGCTCCGTGGTTGTCAAATATTATGGTTGCGTTCTGAAACTCAAGTTGTGACCAAACTTAAGGATTTATCAAACTTAAAAAAATTGTCTGATACGGTAACAGCTGAAGTTAGCTAAAATAAAGTTACGCAAATTTGAAAATTGATTAAAAATCAGTACTACTGATGATTTATTACATTTTGTGACTATCCGATTCTGTCACGTTCGCTGTTTAGTTTCGGAACGCGACATCAAATCCTCCAAAGCGCACGCGAATAATTTAATATGAACTTTATCGGATAGTAGTAAAGTTCAAATAGACTCCACATTTTATTTAGAAACGTTTGTATGGGAAATAGAAAAGTGCTGTTTTTAGAGTTTTCCCGGCAATTATTCGATTTTTTCTCGCCTTTTAAACCTTTCCTGGAACTCCACGAACATTTCAAGACTAAGATAAGATAAATCCGTTAAGTCCGATAAAGTTCATATTAACTCTACATTTTATTTAGAAACGTTTGTATGGGAAATAGAAAAGTGCTGTTTTCAGAGTTTTCCCGGCAATTATTCGATTTTTTCTCACCTTTTAAACCTTCCCTGGAACTCCACGAACATTTCAAGACTAAGATAAGATAAATCCGTTCAGCCGTTTTCGAGTTTTAGCGAGACTAACGCACAGCAATTCATTTTTATATATATAGATATATATATATATATATATATATATATATATATATATATATATATATATATATATATTCATATTATAAAAATTCGATATATATATATATATATATATATATATATATATATATATATATATATATATATATATATATATATATATATACATATATTGTTTTGATAAAATTTCATGCAATCTTTATAATAACATAGAAATAAATAGTGAGTAAATTTTTCTCAAGGTGATGCATTTAACTTTATTATGTAAGATTTTATATTTACATAAAGTTTTGTAGATATAGGTAATTTCATTTAAAAATTATCAAGGTAAAAAAATATTAAGGTAGTTAAATTTGTTTCAAAAATTGATAATCTATATTTTTGTTATTCACTCTACAAAACCAACACAGCACATTTTAGTAACATCACTTGTATTTATAGTTAAATATGTAATGTTCATTTATTTTGATTCTTTATAATTATGTATTTCTGTATTCATATAATGTACTTGTAAAACCCATTTCAAAATTGATCATCAAATCGATCTTATTTTCAAATCAATAATAAAGAATAGTTAATTTGGGACAGTAACCTGGAAATTCAAATAAATATAATAAACATAATGATATAATTTATATTAATGTTCATTCGAAATGTTCAAATATTGTATACATGATTTCATTTATAAGTTGGAATTTTTGACATCTGTGAAATCATAACATAACCTCAATTACGATGCTCGGAGGCAGAAGCACACCATAGACAATATACATTGATATTGAATGGAGAATCACAGAAAACAAGTTTTTGCACGAAATTCAAAAATTTGAGATCATACATTGAAACAGAAAATGACTCCATATGGCAAATTGATTGAAAATTTGCAAAATATCTTCAAGGTGTCTATATCTACTCTATTTCTAATAGCTTTTAGCGTATTTGTGACTGTATGGAGTGTTTTCGATACTGATTCACAATGCATTCCCCAACCAAGATTCCTGTCAACAAATACACCCAACAACTTCGCATACGAGCCTACTTTAACGCTTCTGCCGTCGAAAATAATAGTTTCAGGAAATGCTAGATTTGAGCGATCAGCCGAAAGCATTAGAACATTGGTTTTATCAACATTGAGAACCAATTCATTTTCAACGCACCAATTCCCAATCTTTTTCATTGATGTTTTCAACTTGTATCTAACCTCTTCAATATTCCGTTGTGATATCAAAACATTAGCGTCATTAGCGTCATCAGTTTCTATCAATTCTTCTGTGAATGAAATGTATTCAATTGTTATATTTTATGGTTGTGACATTCCAGCTGATATATGAAATGATTAAAAGTGTTTTCTAGAAAAAAAAACATGAAATTGGAATTTCGTAGGATTATCAACAAGAAGATGTGAAAAAATAACATCAAACAGCTCATGATAATAACAAAACTAAAAATATTCAATTTCTAACCAAATGTCATGATCAAATAGGAAGTATGTAGCAACATATATGAAGGTCTATGAAATATACGGAAATCAAAGACGTACGAACGAATGGAAGCTTCGAATTCTAAACACACAGATTGTACAGGTGGAAATGTCTTCTAGAACTAGAGAATGAGACGAACCTGGATATATTAACCATAAAACAGAAACAGCGAAGTTTAATAAATCGAAAGTAACTTCAACAGAATAAATTTCTGAAAATGTATTCATATTGATAACAATATAAAAAAGCATAAAATTTTATACAAGTGGCGTAAAATAGAAAGATATATACAGCAGTAGACCGAATGAGACAGAAAAAACACAAAAATTAAAATGCAGACCATCATAATATCACACGTTATGACAAATAAAGGAAATATTAGGCCACCGCCAACGTATATTTAACATCTCCAATCAAGCACTCGTAGTAAAATTAAATAATATATTAATCGGGTGAAAAACTGAATAGTGACGTTCTGTTTATACTGAAGAAAATATACATTTTGAAGAGTTAGAAAAAATATATTTTTTGAAATATTTCAGGTCTGAACATTCTCAAAAGGGACCCTGCAGCTTATAGTAATATCTCACTGACGTTGAATACGATACTCGCATTCAACGTACATCTGTTATGTAGTCGTTCGGTCTTTCATTCAAGGCTTGTTTCGGTGATGCTTCCTAAGAATTTAAATATCTCGTGAAAGCTACTTAACCACAGATAATAGCAACTTAAATACGTCGTTGTAAACAATAAACACTTCCTTTATGAAATCTGACATGGTGATGCTGCCAAGGTATTATTACTACGTTGGCTCACATGTCACAATCCGGTTTGTCGAGATATGGTTTGTTGTGCTAGGCTCGGTTGCTGTTGAATCCACTGATAGCAGACCTATGTTTATGTCGGTAATTCGAGTAATTGCGTCTAGAGGGTCCTACATACGCTTCAGAATTTTCTGCTCGTTTTAAACGTGAATATACTTGGATTTATTTCTTCATTCGAACAAAACATGTGTCTCAACATTAAATAAAATAGAAAATATATTCATTCTTCGTGCACCACCAGTCAATAAAGACGTTATCTATATACTCAAATGGAATGCAGCAGTGATTTTTTGAAAAACTTGATTTCAGTCCCTCATTTTATTGATTTATTACTGATTGTTAATTTGTTATGAAGGAAGTGAATATTGATTTTCTAGTTTGCTTTATCAATTTATCATATTTTCAAACCAATTCGCTCAATTTTCAATATTTCCGAAATATTTCCAATTTAAGTTAAAAGCCAGCTTAACTACAAACAATTTTGAAAAAATCGAAATTTTTTTTTCGTTTTTCATAAATTGCTACTATATACTCGTAGAAATAGTAATGAATTAGTCCCGAAGATCAGCAAGACCGAGAAGCAGGCATAAAAGATTAGGCAGCGCTGCAGTAAATCCGGCCGCTCGAACGCCTTCAGTAGCGGCAGCTGCTGCATGCCTTTGGGTCGTCTTATTGTTTTGTTCTTTGTTTTATTGTTATTGTCTTGTTGTTTTCTTGAACTGCTTTGAGAAATGCAAGAATTCTTCAGAATGATGCTTACGAAGACCAGGAAGAAGTTTTGTATGAAGTTGGAATGGATATGTGAGTAAAATTCACTTTTTTACGATTTTTCACGAATAGAAACTTTGAACTGATTTTTCTCCGAACCACGTTTTTACACTCATGAATTACACTCTCATTCGAAACTATTGCACTTATCGATATGAACCAAACGGCATTTTACTCTTTAGATGTCTGGCTATGGCCTCAAGCAGAACCAGAAATATTCATTATTATTTGAAAAAGTTATAAACAAATAAAAGCGAAAAAAAAGGTGAAAAAAATTCAAAAGTGCACCATTTCGTTTTTTTCCATTGAAAATGTTTCATTCTGCTTGAGGTCATAGCCAATTCGATACAGAACATGAAACCGTTTTGTTTTTTGCTTTCAGATAATTTTTTCCAAGAAATAATGTCATTCATCTCCGATTCAGATGAGTTTCAGCAGCCATTTTCAGGACCGCCATTTTGAAAAAATTTCTCAAGTAATTTCACACATGTATGTGCTTTTATATGTTAATAAATTGATTACTCAACATGTTTTGTACTATAGATGTAATATATTGAAAAAAATTACTTTTTTATAGTTTGCTGGCCTTAAAATCTGGAGGAATCGAAATCTCGGAAGTTTACAGTTAGAGTAACTACTCTTATTGCTTTTGCTGTCAGTGCTTTTCTATATTTTTGTCGGTTTTTGGCATTATATGCGTTAAAGAATAGGAAATTAATTCATTGAATTATAAGTATTGCATGTAAATAAAAATGAATCGCCTGAATGTATGTACGCAGATAACTTCTAAATGAATGACCAAATTCGATAATCCTTTGCTTTTCTTGATGAAAATTTGAACAGAAAATATTTGAAAGTCTCAAAATATATTAATTGAGAGAATGAGACAAAATATTATTAGAAACCATCAATATATTGAGAGAACATTAAGGGATTAACCAGCTTTATTTTTGGTTTTACCACCTGTTTTTTATTATTATTATTGATAGATTAACATTATTTCATATTCCATTGCCTTATTGTAGAAGCAGCAAAACATTTATTCTTGTTTGTTGATATGCATTTGGAGGCTCTCAAAATAGGGTCATTTATTGTAATTGATAAGAAAATGACGTTGAAATAGCGTCAAGTATGATATAATGACGACGAAAAATCTATCGAATTGAGTTTTCGATGAACAAAGATATTTCTGGAAGGTTGAAATTTCTGGAATAGTTGATGAGGAGATAAAAGGAAGAAGTACCTGCTACGGAATTACGATTACCAGTTCAACCATAGAATCGACAGGTTAATTATTTTCTGTACATCAAACGTAGCAATATATGGAATTATTGATAATACGTCTATCCAAAGATATTCACGAAAAATATTGTGTTGATGTCTGATATTGTTGTAAATCTAACTGATTTCAAATTACTGGAAGTGAATCAGTTTTGAAAATAATTCAAGAATCAAGTTTTATAATAATAATGTTGATTTAGCTGAAGTTATGAAAAAATATTCATATTTTGAACTATCAATTTTGAATTACATACCTATCTCATTATTTAAAATATACTTTCTTAGATCATGTTTAAATATCTTAATACTAATACTAGTTTTCAATATACTTGGTAAATTATTGAAAGCCTTAAATCCGTCATAGTATATGCTATTTTTAGATTTAGAAAGCTTACAACTTTGAATATAAAAACTATCATTATTTCTAGTATCATACCCATCACATCACTGACATATGTTACATTTTTTATTACATTACATGGAAGCAGCTGATTTTCATTTTAAATATGAATATATATGAAGCAAAGAGTATTCTTTGTTTAACAGACATTAGTTCCAAAGAGTTCAGCATAATTTCAACATTTAACTTTTACTTTTGTAATTGTTGAATTTTTTCTTTAGTCAAACCAAATAACAAAGTGAAGCAATATTCAAAATGTGGCATTATTATTCATTTGAACAACAATAATTTCACATATGTCGACAGATTTTTTCCTATTATTTTAAAGAAATTGATGTTTTTAGAGATTTTAGATGATAGGAAATCTAAATGATCATTGAAATTCAATTTTTCGTCTAACATTATGCCTAAATATTTTACTCTTCTAACTTTTTGTTCATTAATCTCTGATC
This sequence comes from Henosepilachna vigintioctopunctata, assembly GCA_030704895.1. NCBI lineage: Eukaryota > Metazoa > Arthropoda > Insecta > Coleoptera > Coccinellidae > Henosepilachna > Henosepilachna vigintioctopunctata. Next base: position 7,959,959 of record JARQZJ010000031.1, read on the forward strand.
ATTTTGTTCTCTAATCAGATAACTAGTAATCGATTTCATCCCCTTTTTAGAATGATCTTTAGGAAATATTGAGTATAAAGTACTCGCACAAACATTAATCTTATATTTTACCTATATATATATATATATATATATATATATATATATATATATATATATATATATATATATATATATATATATTATATATATATTATTATATATATATATTAAAATTGATTTCATTGCCTGTTTAAGATGGTTTATTTTGAATGTTTTTAGCAATAATAGGCTTCTTTCAATATGAAAAACTTTATTCTCGTTGACGTTTCGTTGTATATCACAACTTTGTCAAAACTAATGAATAATTGAATTTTATGAATTACTATAGATATCAAAATGTCAAACTTATATTTTAGAAAATTAAATTAGTTTTTTCGTATTTTTACATATTGATTTTTAGTATCAGAGGAAAATTTCTGGCTTAGCATTCGCTTCGGAAGTTTTAGTCTTCTTCACCATGAGGAATTCACCTGAATAAGGTGATTCTAATGAGTGTGATTTATATATACATATATACAATTACATATAGTTGAGTTTTATACTTATCCAGAATATGTCTATCAATCAGTTTTTGTGTGGGAAATTGAAGATAGATCTGGAAAAAATGATTTTTGAGATGTGATGTTTGGTGATTCTTGTGTGTTCATTTTATGAGTGTTATTTGTAAAGTTTATTAAATGGTTGTAAATAGAACTAACATATTTAATGTATGTTCTCTCATTTACCGTGTTTTCCAAATTTTTGCTAATGTAAAATTTACAATTTTTGATTATAAAAATACAAAAATTTTAGCAACTGAAAAAAAAATGTAGAGAAATGTAATATAAAACTCAACTATATGTAATTCTATTTATCAATAAATACAAATATATATATATATATATAATTTTTTATATATATATATATATATTCTATAAATCACACTTATTGGAATCACCTGGCTTACCATGAGTGTTTCAGAGGTTTCCTCATGGTGAAGAAGACTAAAACTTCCGAAGCGAATGCTAAGCCAGAAATATTCCTCTGAAACTAAAAATCAATATGTAAAAAAAACTAATATGATTTTTCTAAAAAATAAGTTCGACATTTTGGCATCTATAGTAATTCATAAAATTCAATTATTCATTAGTTTTGACAAAGTTGTGATATACAACGAAACGTCAACGAGAATAAAATTTTTCATATTAAAAGAAGCCGGTTATTGCTGAAAACATTTGAAATATATATATATATATATATATATATATATATATATATATATATCTGTCCTTTTATATATATATATATATATATATATATATATATATATATATATATAATTCATATTTTGTACATTTGACAGAATTACACTACAGTTTTTCTGTCCTTTTTTGTTTCAGCGACGTATATGCCCCATCCGTTTCTGAAGACCAGATAATAAACATCGGGGTAGTGGATAGCGCAGCTACGAACTCCATTTAACCCTGACAGAATACCTATTTAGAATCCTGTGACACTCGGAAATTGGCAGCATTTATTAGGATAACATGTGGAGTGAAGGTAGCACAGCTTCCAATTTACTTCTGAGAATCTAATCAAACAGCAAGCGTGAATCAAAGCTTCAATGAATGGGTATAGACCGAAATTTGCCGAACTTATTCAATTCTGTCATTTCCGCTAACGATCTGCACACTGCTTAATCGCTTGTTCAAACATAATTCCATAAAATTGCTTCGATATGAATAATTTCGTTGTCTCAACGTTTTTGTAGGAGAAAATCTTATATAATATCAATTACACAGTACAATCATTTTTTTTCTTTTATGAGCAAAGAGCCCAAATGGCCTTGACGTAAGTCACAATCATATGTACAAGACAATATTGTACAATCACATTCATCCACTCGTCGTTTTTTTCGAAAAACGCCCCTCTGAATCATTCAGGAATGTCGAAATTTTTAGCACAGATGTTTCTTCTATGGATAACAGAAGACAACGAAGTCATCTCCCAATATGGAGAGTTTCTTAAGCACGCGGAGAATGGGCGCTTTACATTTGAAGAAGCTTTCGTTCGTTACTTTCATTTCCAAGCTTGTACAAATTCAAGTCAACTACGACTTTCTCATTAAAAACGAACAAGCTCCAATCACATATCAGCCTTTGCTGATATTACCAAAACGGTGCCCGGTTGCGCCCTAGAAAGTGAAAAGGACGCCATAACTTGATCCTCTATCATTATCGACTAAATTAAGATAATATGAATGAATTTTCGCGGGTACCAACAAGTATAAACCAAGTTCTAGAATATCCATTTGATGCAAAAATAATTAACTGGAAAAAAAAACATAAAAATTAACTGCTAATGGACAAAATCTTCAAAAAAGTATGGATCGATATTGGTGATGAATATTCGGCCTTCCTATATTTTTTTGCACTTTCATTAAAGCAAGAATGCTAGGAAACCGTGAAATACTTTATATCCTCTGGCCCAAATCGTTTGCTAAGACCATCATATTTCGGCGATATATTCGTGAAACTAAATGAATTGAATGTGGCTTTCCTAAGCAACCACACACACTATTTGAGATTATTGGTGATTATTGTGGTGTTCAGAAAGAAGGTTCAGTTGTGGATAGAAAAACATTCAAAGGACTGGTTGTCTTTCAACATCAGATGACCCTTTTCAAGGAAATTTCGAAGCTCATAGAAGTGTTTTCGAAATACGTTTCAGAGAGGATGTTGAAAAAATGCATAGAACCAAGATCTGATGGAGAAGACTCCCATTGCTCTTGCGACAGTAGCCTGCAAACTGGACTCATCAGTTCCGATTTGTTGGAGTTTTGGTTATCGGTTCAAAATGAATATTTTAATTCAACTTCAAAATTGTTTCTGTTGGCAACATGATATTCTTGTGAAGTTAGATTTTCATCTGTAGCTGTAATCAAGAACGAATATAGCTGAAGGATCAATGTGGCGCAAAAAGTGAGAGAAGCAGTGTCAAGTCTTTTTTCGATCTTCGAAAATCTGTGTGAATATCACCAAGATCAATAGGCATATTGATTTGACTGATATTTGAATTTTTCTACCTAAGTACTCTCATTGAAGGTACCTTTTTATTTCAATCGTATCTATTTCAAATAGATAGCTAGATTAGGTCAAAATATTAAACTTCTGAGCACTTTGAAAAAGATAATTTCAATAAAACTAAGTAGTTTTCTGATTTTCACTATAATTGATTCAAAACATGACAATATTGTTTCGCCAACACAGTGGCTTCATCAGATGTTGATGATAAACTGAGCTATTACATTGTGGACTGTTTGTATTTATCCTGAAAAGTGTGGAAATGATCATAGAACACTGTTTTTTTTGTAGAGGAATGACTATAGAACATATTTCTTCTGAATTGTGGGGGATGACCATAGAATACTTTTCTTCGATTGCCTATTACTGGAATAAATTTAATAAAAGAGCCATTATTGATTAAAACTTGATCATTTGATAAACTATCTGATTTCTTCCTCTTATTAATTGCTATGGCTTCTAACAAGGGTGTTCATAACTTTTACTTTCTTCTATAGAATAGGGATTTCAGAGTTAGAATATCTGAACACCCAAGATGCTTTGCAAAAAATAAAACCGATTCTACGTATGCAACGCATCTTTAAAAAGAGAACCATGTCTTCGACAACAACTTCAAAATATTGCATACGGAACGTAAAGGTTATAAACTCACCCTGTTAAGCCATGGAAATTAATGAGAGAAATAAAAATATTTTATTGAATGATCAAGTTTTAATCAATAATTCTCCTTTATTGAATTTATTCCAGTAAAAGGCAATCGAAGGAAAGTAGTCCATGGTCATCCTCACAATTCAGAAAAATATGGTCTTTAGTCATTCACCTTCAAAAGAAGAACAGTGTTCTATGGTCATTTCCACACACTTCAGGATAAATACAAGCAGTCCCCAATGTAATAGCTCAGTTTATCAACAACATCTGATGAAGCCACTGTGTTTGCGAAACAATTGTCAAGCTTGAAATTAATTATACAAAAATCAGAAAACTACTTAGTTTTATTTGAGATTTTCACCAAGTATCGACCGAATCGATTAATGACTCTGAAAGAGATTACATACCATACATCAAATATGTATCTAAAATTTAGGCAAAATCACTTTATAATGGCGTTTCATACTGTTCCTTATCCTTAGCAAAATATAATATTTACAGAAAAATATACTTGAGAATGAAGGTGTTTTAAAATAAATATGTTTTTGTTTTTTATCACTGCAAAATGAATAAACATGTTGAATCTTCGGAAAGTTGGGAAAATTCAGATAGGATGTGTTGCTGATTTACTTTTGATATTTATTTTATTTACTCATTTGAAAGAGTTACATAGGAATATTAACACGCAATCTCAAGTTCAATTATTGAACAAAATAGAAGAATAGAAACAGCGCTGCAAATCCTGCAGAGGAAAATAATGTTCGCAGGTCTGGTTTACAAAAGAGAAAAAAAAAAGAAATAGAATAACAATAATAGAATAATAATGTCGGTTATATCAACATGTGTAAGCACACAATCTTCCAGCCACACATCACTCATTCATCCAATACCTCTCCTACACTAATTTATATTTCTTCATTCTCATTCCATTTGGCTTTCTATACCTTGGTAATAAACATATACTTGGTTGTTGATGGCAGTTAAACTGTCATCAATAACATTGAATAAATATTCTTTTTTTTCTCTATACATAATATTTAGTATTTAGTCTAATTCATAACAGTATGTTTTCGTCTACCCCGTCTATAAATTTCTCATTAGATGATTATATACTATATTATATTTAAGTATATTAAAAGTTTTATTTAAGTATCCATAAATAAGCTTTCAAAATGTTTGAGAAAAACGAATCTGGTTTGTGATATTTATGGTATTGTGGTCTGCCTATTCCTGAGTATATCCAGGTTTCATAGCTTTTTCAGTCTGAGTTGATCTTTATTTGAATTCCTGGAATCCACATCTATCCAGAAACTAAAATTACTCGTATTCTAATATTCTGAAAATTTTTCTCCAACGGCATGCAATAATTTCTAACGGAGAACCAACGTCGGACAATGACAGATGTTGAGACCATTATCCACAGATGTGAGCCACCAAATAAAACTATGAACACCGTATAAATTGTGAAAAATAAGTCGACTGTGCCGGACCCTTCAAAATGCGCAGTTTTTGCTCGTATATTCGCCAAATGCGGGTTCAGCTGGCTGAACTGGATTTTCCAATATAACTTTTTCTATTTATGCGATTTGTAATTTTAAAGAGCGTTTCATCCGTCACGCCATAGTTAAATGTTAATCTGTGCGTGAACACGCGTGGAGGCAAAATGGAAATATACGCATACATTCATTAACTCAGAGAAATTCGAATATATTTTTTCGCATGAAAAGTTGAGTTATTCAGAGATAAATACATTTGAGGGAGCTTACGTGATTAGTTCATGAACTAGTGTTCTCCTCATTCGGATATTGGACCAGAGGATGTTTAAAAGTCATCGATTTTTGATTGATTGAATGAATAAGACTAATGATTCCCAATAAAAATTAAACAATTTAATTTTCTCTGCATTTGTGCACACAGCACCCTGGGACTGACTTGTTAGACATAAATTAAATATTCGTGGGATAGCAGTCAGGTGGTGTCAAATAAGAAGACTCTTTTTTCCTCAACTCGAGCTTTCAAAACTATATTGTTCCTTCATCAGGAGTGCTACAACGAAATATTACAATCAACATGGTGAATCAAATCTATATATATATATATATATATATATATATATATATATATATATATTAATATATATATATATATATATATATATATATATATATATATATATATATATATATATATATATATATATATATATATATATATATAATATATATATATATATATATATATATATATATATATATATATATATATATATATTAATTAATATAATATATACAATAAAAAGGTTAACTTACGAAATGGAGGTTTATTTTAAAGGGTTGTTCCATAAAATAAACGAAATTTGTACCAGACCGCATGGTTTAGCTCCAATTGATAACCCATCGTGCAGGTTATGTCTGATTGTTACAAAACAATGACATTATTAAAAGTCAAGTTTGACAGAACGACAGCAAACTACAAAGGAACTAAACACATCCGAGCTACGGTATCGAATAAAGCTCCAAAATTCTATAAGTTCCTCAAAAATCTACGTTAATAACTAAATGATCAGTCTTAAAATTAAACAACACATGTACAACAATGATAGTAACAGAACTGGTAGCTAACGATACCGAGCATTATTAATCCATAACCACCTTTCTTTGTACCTGATTTTATTTAAATTTTTATATTGAAAAGAAGGAGAATTGAAATAGCCAGTTACACAATACATTGACTAGTTAGGGCAATTATTGTTCGGATAAAAGTACAGTCCTTTAACACAGTTTAATACAGTCGAGGCTGGCTGCTCTCGAGGTGGACTGTACTTTTATCTGAACAATAATTGCCCTAACTAGTCAATGTATTGTGTAACTGGCTATTTCAATTCTCCTTCTTTTCAATATAAAAATCTAAATAAAATCAGGTACAAAGAAAGGTGGTTATGGATTAATAATGCTCGGTATCGTTAGCTACCAGTTCTGTTACTATCATTGTTGTACATGTGTTGTTTAATTTTAAGACTGATCATATAGTTATTAACGTAGATTTTTGAGGAACTTGTAGAATTTTGGAGCTTTATTCGATACCGTAGCTCGGATGTGTTTAGTTCCTTTGTAGTTTGCTGTCGTTCTGTCAAACCTGACTTTTAATAATGTCATTGTTTTGTAACAATCAGACATAACCTGCACGATGGGTTATTAATTGGAGCTAAACCATGAGGTCTGGTACAAATTTCGTTTATTTTATGGAACAACCTTTTAGAATAAACCTCCATTTCGTAAGTTAGCCTTTTTATTGTTTGATTCACCATGTTGATTGTAATATTTCGTTTTAGCACTTCTGATGATGAAACAATATAGTTTTGAAAGCTCGTGTTAAGGAAAAAAGAGTCTTCTTATTTGACACCACCTGACTGCTATCCCACGAATATATAATTATATATATATATATATATATATATATATATATATATATATATATATATATATATATATATATATATATATATATATATATATATCATATAGAAACTTTAGATTTTCAAATCACATTTCTTTTTCCATGAAATGAAACCGAGCAACAAGAAACACAGAAACCGGAAACTTTCCAGAGATCGAAACAGAACTATGCTGACCTGAATAATAATTTATAGCTTTCGTTCTTTTCAGCTTCTTGCCTTATATATACCACCTCGAGAACGCAAAATTGGAAACGAAAAGTAAATTGAAAGTAAACCTTGCCGATCAACCTTTTCCTAAAACATTGGTTGGTAGATATCTGGAGGCAATTCAAAGAAATTATAATACTGGTGAAAAATGTCATTCCTAGAAAACAGTTTGTAGATTTTAGAGTGTACTTTAGAAGTCTTCTATAAATCATATTCGATTACTAGAGAAAGTAAATGGATGTTCTAGAGGGCTACGATTTTCCCGAACTTTCCATATTTCGTAATTCTTGAAATATATTTGGATGCAAAGCGAAGCAAAAAAGACACGGAGAGAGAATATCAAGGCTAAAAATTAACATTCAACTCTATTTGGAAAAAACTACATGCTTCAGTGTTTCCATTTCAATTCGAAGAATACACTGAAAAAAAGGATATGAATTTGAGTAATTCAATAAATATACAGCAGTCTGGAAAATATAAAGGGAGAGACTGATAAGGGGACGAATCTTTTTCTCAAAGAAAGTTATTAACGTTTTCGCTAATGAAGATTGAGCTCTTTGTAGAATGTAGAACGGTTCATAACGAAATAAGTTTAATGTTAAGTATTAACGGATTTGACGGGTGCTTTCATGTCTACTGCATTGAGAGCATTTTAAATTACTTCTGTACCCGACTTCCAGGTAACCCGGTTTAACGTTGCTTTCTTTGCATATCTGCTCCCAACGGCTGGTACTTCGCTCTGGAGAAAATCTAATATTACACAAAGTGTAATGGAGAACGCCTGCCGTATGAGACTGTTGTCTTTGTATCTGCAACTCTATTTCTTTTGATAGAATCTATACGGTATCCGTTCCATCATTGTCAATAGAATCGTAGCGTGTTCGATGTCGAGGACTCGCCTGGACAGCTTAGAAAAATTTCTCCGAATAAACGTATATCTTACACGGAATCATTTCTACGTTCTACAAGTGCCTCTGCGCTCTTCAAGAACGATGAACGTTTCAAAATTGAATGTTTTCAGAAGATCTGAAAATGTTTCTCTCCGATAAGAACATTGTGATTGGAAAATCGTTTTCCAGCGTTTGAATACTCTTGAGACTTTATTCAATATACTTTTCGGTACTAGAGAGATACAACCAGTTCACCTATGAAATCGATGAAACGATAAACCTATTTCAGAATCACAAATGACATCAATATCACAAACACAAATACTTCTCAAAAAACTGTAGATGTTTATATTATCAGTTCAAACTTCTTAAATTAAGGACAGGACTTCATGAGACACAAAGAAATCCGTCTCTTAAATTTGAAGTGAACTGGATATCACTGTGCCCTCGTGTATCTTCATCAAATTATTTCCTTTAGATCGCCAAGAAAACTTATATTTCATATAACGTAAAGCGTACAATTTTTCATTATCGAAAAAGGGCTTCGTGATTCTCCAGATTGTTTTCTCATATTGTTCTAAATTGCAACTATATCCGTCCAGAAGTTCTGCTGTGATGCAGTGACAAACATCTATTCAATTGTCTACACGTTCACATTTATAAAACTTCAATTCTCTCGAAAATTTTATTTAATATTCAATAGTGCTGGCGTTTACTTGATGTAAATCCATTATAATTGAATAGAAACTTAAGTTCAAACACTTGAACTTATGATTTTCACTTTCACTGACTACATAGCATGACGCGTTTCGTCGTTACAAACCACTTCTTCAGGAGTCGTCATTCTGTTAGCATCTCAAGACGTCCGTCGTTTGTAACGACGAAACGCGTCATGCTTTGTAGTCAATGAAGTGTAAATCATAAGTGTTTGAATTCAAGTTTATATTCAACGAAAATTTTATTTTTATAGGATGATTCTATAAGGTGTATACAAAAATTCTATGAGATGTACATATCGAAAACTTCAGTTTATAAGTAATTAACATTCGCAACATGTGCTGCTTTCTTATAGGACAGTTTGAAACTGTCAGTTGAGTGAGCCCTTGCATGTAGAAATTGAAAAATTACAAATTTTCAGGAAGTGAGATACTATGGTGATACCATGCTTTTCTTTTCACTATTTTCAGTAAAATACTTCGAGAAATGAAAATATAATTTTCACTATTGACTTTTTATAGCATTTATAATTGAAATTATGTTTTTAGCATTATGATGAACTTGGAATTAATCACAATATTTTCAGAAACTTGATGAAAAGATTATACAATTAAATTTTGGATGAATAAGAGTTCTCTGACTTTTCTCCTGCAATTTCAAACATAGAATTAAATGAAAATTATCTTATAAAATGTGTTTACTTCCATCATCATAGAGCCATTAGTAAGAGTTTCCGGATTTCTTCTGAAATTGTTTATTATATCATCAACAATGTCGACGTTTGCTTGCCAACTTGAATATTTATCAAGGCTTGAACAGGGATAAATGTGACTAATTATCTCACCTTGTTAATCAATTTTCTGTGTCGAGTACTGGTCTGATCGTTTGGCGAAGTTGATTGATACGATTGAGACTGTATGATTGATGCTGTTTGATTCTCTGTGAATAAATCAGCGTTGAATGCAAATAAAACACTTTGTTCCTTTGAGAAGTAATATTGTGAATATTGATCTTAAAGAATACATAAAATTTCATTGGTTTTCTTTTGGCGTTGGTTTAACATGAAACGCACATGATAGTCAAATGTCCTACAAGCTTGTGAAGGGTATATTTATTATTCGTAAATTGGGAATATCCAACAAAACAGTATTCTTATTCTTCAATGTAACCGCATATTCCCCAGCAAAGCAATATTTCGAGTTTTTGAGAAGCCAGAGCTCTGGATAAGAGCCTTAATCTATTGATACTGATTCGTGATTTTGCCTTCGACATCTCAAGGTACTTGTATTTCTGAAACATTCCAAAGATATTATTTTCACCGATCATAGTCCCATTGATATTTTCGTTCTTCGCGATAATAATTAACTCAGTTTTCTTCAGATTCATTGATTGAAGTTCGTGTTAACCAGATGCGTGGTTATATGATTTTTTTCCTTTTTACCATGGCATCATGGGCATTTCGAAGGTTATCGACGTTTATTTTAGTTTTAACTGTTTATTTTTATGTGCTCTGTACATTGGTCTAGCACTTTTTCGAAATATTAAACCCATTCAATATTTCCTCATCATCAAACGGAAAGAATCGACAAATTGGGAAATCCTTAAAAAAACATTCAGAAAGCCATTACACTAGGGTCTCTTCCTAGCACCAGGAAAATTCACTTGGTGGAACTCAATTTGCGACCAAGCGGTCGACAAGAGAATAACTGCATGGAAAAAATTTAACGACCACAAAAATGAGGAAAACTGGGAGAAATTCCATATAACTCAAAAACAGGCCTCCGAAGTAATTAGAAGAGAAAAACGGAAATATGATAATAATAGGTGTCACAAAATACAGAAGAATTTCACCAATAATAATACTAGAGATTTCAAAAAAAACTTTCAGAGAAAACTTGCAAGGATACTTCCAAGTAGCCAAGTCTTTGCTCCAAAAATTCCGATGGGACGTTGGAAACTAACACAAAAAATAACTGCAAAATGGTAGCCGAATCAACTGCAATTCACCCCAAGAAAAACTTAAGTCCGCATAATAAAACACTTATATGATACTTCTGTTCTGTATAAATGACTATTTTGCGACTATGTAGATCAATTAGAATATTAGAAAATCTAGACTATCGAGCCTACTTCAGATATTCATTTTTCAACCTAGAAATCCTGACTTTGCTTTCTCTTCATATTCAGAAATGATCAATTTATTGACATAAATTCAAAGAAAAATTACAATGTTAGATCAAATGTCGATTCTCACATAAATGACACGAAAAACAAACCTACGTGCCAATCAGGGCAAGTTATAGAATGTATGAGAATTTCTATTGTTTCAAATTGTATGACTTCATTTGAACAGACCAAATTTTCATACTGAATGTTAGTGAAGCGACCTCTAACGCGAAATTCATACAAAAATTGATCAAGATGTGTTCAGTTGAACAATAATTTTTTATACGTATAAGTTAAGGCCATACAATGCTTTGTAGGTTTATTGATGAGTAGGAAACTCATGTTTCTATATTGTTTTTTATGTTTTTTCTATATTTCCTAGTGTTTTGAACACAGAAACTGATTTTCGAAAACTTGAACAAATTTTGTTTGAAACTATAGAACAAAATGTTCAATAACATTAACAGTTTATTCTGATGATGGAACGGTTGCAGATATCGCTAATTGAATCATTAATCGTAGTTCTCTAAATGCTTTTATATTTCTATCTCCCTTTTGAGGGACACATTGGTATTCTTCATCCGGTCGTTTTAATTATCCGACCGCACATGCTTCGCTTTAATCAGAAAACCCATTAATTAAAACTTGTCAATTGCCTGGAGCTTAATCCGTAGCAATGTTTTTAATTATACATCGAATGCCACTACGGTTGAATCTGGCCTCTTCTCTATAATTACGTCTTCTAATCGAATTTTTATAGGGAAATCAGAGCCAAGGGTTATTTCAACACTTTATCCTTAGAAAAGATGCACTAAAGGCATCGAAGATCAGAGAGAGAGATAACTAGCCGGAAATTACCTGTATATTGAATTAAAAATCCAGTTCAAATTAAAAAGATGATATTCAAATATTGAGAATATTATTTATAGCTGCGGGTTATTCTTTGAGACCGCATAGTTGAATGTAAAGCTGAATTTACATTGAAAAATATAGTTTATATTGAAAAATTCATGAATAATATAGAACGAATATCGCCGCAAATATTAAAAAATCATACTTGATGGATATCAGCGAATATCAAAATGGAAAATCGACAACTAGGTTTGAATAAAAATTCATTCAATAAAATGGAATTTGGAAGGTTTGGATAAAATTTCCTGATTTATCTACCAATGTCGCGCAGTGTTGGGCATGTTGCAATGTTGCGCAGTGTTTCGAGTCTGGGACTTGTTCGCTATCGCTTTTTCTTGACTTGACTAAGGCATTCGATTGTGTGACCCATGATACTCTCCTATGGAAACTTGGTCAGTATGGTTTCAATTGCAGTAGTGCCAATATAATTATATCTGTTCTAAGTGATAGGAAACAATCAGTTTTTGTGAATAAAAATTGGTCGAGGTGTTCAGGTGTTGGTGTTCTTCAGGGGTCGATTCTGGGTCCACCTCTTTTTCTAATATTTATAGATGACCTTCCAGATTACTTGACTTGGTGTGTTAATATTCTTTTTTTCCCGATGAAGCGACCATATCGGTGGCTTGTAGGGACCTCTCGGGGGCTGATCATTTGCTTGAGGATATAAACTTGAGTGCTATGAGGTGGTGCACAGGAAATGGCCTGTGTATGAATGATGAGAAGACCGAGAAGGTTATTTTCTCCCTGAAGCGCATTGAAACAAAAAACTGCAAGTTCCTTGGATTGCACCTAGACTCCAGACTCAACTGGAATGTTCATGTTGACTATTTGTGCTCGAAACTGGAAAAGAACATACATGTTTTGCGAAGTTTATCATCTTCTGTTTCCCAGGATGTGCTGAAAACAGCATACTATGCACTTTGTGAATCGCATCTAAGTAACGGAATTTTGGGAGCTGTGGTGGCTTCCGAAGAATATTCAGGTTGCAGAGACGAGCGGTTTGGATAATTGATAATGTCAATTATCGAGATTGCTGCAAAATGTCCTTCCGCAAATTAAACATCCTCACCTTAGAATAAGTAGGGTTTCCATATTCCTTTCTCTAGATTAGAGAAATCATGGTACTCCAGATTTTATATCGACCAGATTGTATAATAAAGTACCTCTTGAATTTCGTCAAAATTATCTCAAAGATTTCATATATAAATTGAAAAAAATTCTGTTATGTAATGTGATATACAGTACCAATGATTTTTGAAATTGGATCGCTCTGAGTTTTTAGGTGATTTTAACATTTTTTTTGAAATATTTTATCTGTTGTTTGTGGTTGTTTCTATTTTATCGAAATGTTGACTTGTGCATATACAAATGTATCAGACACCAATAAATGCTTACTTGCTTACTTACAATGAGATCTCCAAAATTCCATACATACGGAACAATTTTGATAAGTCAGTAATTTCACTCACAACAAAACATGCTTTTAACGTGATATCAGATCTTTTTTCCTAAGATCTGTTATCGAATGGAGAAGGCAGCATACTTCGTCATTCGACTCAAATTTGCCACCACTCAGCTATTTATTGAGGTTTGTTGATAGAAAATAGGGGGCTAATTTTTGAGAATCTTCTGAATTTCCTGGTAGAGTTTTTTAAAATCAGAATATTTTTTTACCATGGCTACAGCGCGTGTGTGCAACATGTATTGTCTTGGTGTTACAACAATTATTTGTTCGCTAAGTTGGTGGGGTTTTGCTCCGAATCAATTTTGTCCTAAACTCTGAATGATTCAGATGCTTCGTCCTTCCAAATTGAATAATAATAATTGAATAATACCGCGTGTACCTCAAAATTTGTTGTCTTATTTTTTTCCCTATCACCGCAAATTTGGACTTCTTTGATGACTTACACAAATAAAAGTAATTAAGAAATCTACGCTTTCGTTTGTTTCTGAATATCTGGTCTACGAGTATATATCATAATTTTGCCTTCGGTCATGAAATGAAGCAGAAACAACTGATTATTACAGCTAAACTCCGACAAATAATTTTAAGATGTGGTCACAAGATAGGACACAATCATCATCGACGACTGAAGATAATACACTGAAATCAAGAGTTGTATCAAAGAAGCCAGAAGTTATTTCAGGGAAATGAATTTCAGTTGAAACATTTTTTGAGAAATTGAGGAATGATTTTTCTGTTGTCGCTGAGGTTACATAATTTAGAAAGCGTATACTCAAATACTACGTCTTCCAGGTGATTTCAAATGGTATGGAAGATTTGGGTACATCGGCTTATACTGCGAATATCGTCTACTGATAGCAGTAGAGAGGTATACATCGAAGAATGAACACTCAAACAGAATTTCTTTACTTATTCAAAACCAGAAAATTTCTGTTCTGTGTACAGGATGAATTATCGCAACAGATAATTCAATGAACAATCCAAATCGAGACAGGACAAATAGCTTGAAATATCATCAATTGAAGAGAAGTTTCGAACGTTAATATTGACCAGTTGCAAGAAGAAGTATCTGCGTAAATTTCCTCAGAAAAAATTCAGTTCCTTCAGATATAAATAAGATAATACTTACTATTACTGATTTTTCACTACTTTTCATCGACAGTTAAATATCTTCCTAGAGTTCGTAAGTTTCCTGAGCTAATGAGGTTGAAATAATGAAGATGATGAAAGAATTTGTGTGAATATGAATATGATAGAAATAATTTGAGCATATATTCGTCATATTGAATGCCAAAATCTGACTAAACAAAAAGGCTTCATGCCTGAAAAGTGTAGCTTCGTTGAAAGTTTATTTATACAGTATAATGTAATTAGAGTGAACACAATGAATCAGGACAAAGAAAAATGATATTTTGTATAAAAACACATGTATTATTGATTGATTCAATAGAGTGAGTTCATAACAGTCGTTATTCCCTTCAGAAAGTAATGACCTCTCATTTTATATGTTTACTCATTCAATTAAATATCCATTGTACGCTATTTGAACAACTTCGATCTATATGACCCATTTGATGAACCTTCAGTTCGAACAGTAATGTTTGAAGTTTTTCAACAAAACATTTGTTAATAACTAGAGCAAATTATTTCGCCTATTTGTCGACGAATATTCTCGAATAATAACTAGTTGGTAGTTAATTAATGGACGTCATATTGAATGAATGTAGGTTTCAAATTTTCAGGTTATGACGCTGTAAATTTTTCGTTATATATCAATGAAACGTTCTGTGTCATAGATCCCTTGACATACATGAGTGAGGACAACTGCGCATGTTTGATTGAAAGACAGTAGACAAGGTCTAACATCAAAGTCTCTTCAAATTTGAATTTAAAAATCTTCAAGATGAAGTCGAGATTATGCGCGTTATGGGCGTTCGATAGAGCTGCATACTCATTCCTCCTCTTCATATATATATATATATATATATATATATATATATATATATATATATATATATATATATATATATGTGTATGTGTGTGTTTTATATATATATATTTTCGATTCGATATTATATATTTTTGATAACTATATTGTATATATGTGTGTGTGTGTGTGTTTTCGTTTTTCGATTCGATTTTATTTTTTGATAACTCATTGTATGCCCTTCGCATGAAGTTTCTATTCCCTAGTGATCTTTTCTGAAACAATATTGAAAACGATTGGCGAAAGTCCGTCCCTCTGCTCACACCGGTTCTAATGATCTGATACTTTGCCCCTGAATTTTACCTTGGTAGTTGTACCCGTGAGAGTCTGTTCCATAATTTTTCTAGTTTTCCGATCGATCTCAATTTGCTTTATGATTTTAAAAATCGTTTCGTGGTCATATGCTTTCTTGAAGTTCATAAATGTGATGACTATATTTCTACATTTCCTCATCTGTAATATCATCTTCAAGGTCCAGATCTGTTCAGCACATGATGGGTATTCTCTGAAGCCAGCCTGGTATTCCCCAATTAGTGGATCGCCGCTTAGTGTTTTACTCTGTTTAGGAGTGCATTAAAAAGTATTTTGTACGCAACCGGGAGTAAGGAAATTCTCCTGTAATTGATATCCATTTTGTCCCCCTTTTTGTGCATTTGATGTATCAGCGCGAATTTCCAATACTCTGGTATCTGTCCAGATTTCTGATATTGAATGATGAAGTTTTTGCGTCAAAACAGGATTGTTCAGTTTCCAGAGTTCCGCAATAATCCCATCTTCTCCTGCTGCTTTGTTGTTTTTGAGTTGCTTGATAATTGCCGTAATCTCTTCCATATCAGAGGTTTGCGATTCTGGATGCGTAAACACGTAATATATTCGGATAACATTTTGCTGTTATTTTTTGTGTTAGTTCCCAACATGCTATCGGATTTTCTGAAGCAAAGACTTGGCGCTTGGTATCCTTGCAAGTTTTCCCTGAAAGTTTGAGAAAATCTCTAGTATGATTATTGGTGAAATCTTTCTGTATTTCGTGACACCCATTATTATCATATCTCCGTTTTTCTCTTCTTATTATTTTGGAAGCCTGTTTTTGAGTTATAAGAAAGTTATCCCAGTTTTCCTCATTTTTATGGCCGTTAAATTTTTCCATGAGTTGTTCTCTTGTCGCCTGCTTGGTCGCAAATTGCGTTCCACCAGCGATGTTTCCTGGTGTGAGGAGGTTGCCCTAGTGCAATGGATTTCTGAATGTTTTTTTTAAGGATTTCCCAATTTGTCGATCCTTCCCGATTGATTGGTGAATTGAAATATTTTCAAATATTATTACTTGAACATGTAGCACTCAAAAACCGAACAATGGAAGTTGTTCTAAAATTTAATTTTAATGAAATCTACTGATATTTGGATAAAACGACAACAATTATTTCAATAAGAGAAAATGAGAACAAGAGTCATATGTGCTCTGTTTCTCTTTTTTATTATCAGGTTTTTTTAATTTGTATGGTACACAAAATTCACCAATTCTTTTGAACAGACCTTGCATATATATATATATATATATACGGTGAGAAAATACTGAATAACAATTCAATCCATATAGCTGAGATGATATGTAACTTTCACTGGAAGGCAGAAAAGTAAAAAGAAATTAATTCATGAGAATTTTCAACCCAGATTATGCCCTGCTCTGATGCTGGTTTGCAATACCTTAACCTGAATAGTTTAACATTTGGAGGCTAAAGAGAATGAAGAACAAACTGTCGAAGTATCTAAAACGAAGTAATGAAAAACGAAACTTCGAAAATATCGAAGGAACTCTTGGCATGCAACCATATTGAATTCAAGCGTATAAAAGTTATCAAATAACAGAATTTGCTCGTTGTCAAATCATTCTTCAGATTACCTTCCGCATAATAGCATATAAAGAAGGCTGTGGAAGCTTTTCTGATCATCTTGTACTCAAATTCCTGTGAATAACAGAACTTACTACTTGACAAACGAATTTACAAAATTCTTTCCTCACAATGGCATTAAAAAAGGTTGTGGGAGCCTTTATGATCATCTTGTATTAGAAGTGCTATATTCCTTTTCTGTTGTCCAAGCAAAACTCACCTGAAACAAAAAAAATAGAGGTTGTAGAAACATAATTTCAATAATAACAATAACTTAGGTGATGCAGATAATGTTTGCATTATCTGCATCATCTAAAAATAGGATTGCAAAGCACCATTATCAAATTCATTTTAGTAAACTGTTTGAAACTATTCAAAACAAGCGAACAAAACGTGAGAAAATGAAATATCTACTACAAAGCGAACAATATACAACTACTGATATTTATATGAATTATTTCCAGATGGGGAAAAATCCAAATGAAGTCACTCCAACTGAAACACTCTTAGCAGACAAAATTAACATACTCAAGCAAAGTTTGACGTCAATGCCTCTAATTATAGTGTACTAATTTGTTGAAGAAATATTCCTCGCTGCAGCATTATTCAGCTATTCAAGTCGAAATTGAAAGTTTATCACTGGGAAGGTTTTTATTGAATAAATTGAGTTAGGATAAGAAAAATTAGTTCTCACGAAGAAAATGAAATTCCATCGCCAACAATATGGGCTTCTCTATAATTTGATGACCAATTTTGTGTATTTAATATGGAAATATTCATGTAAGAATCAATTCACTGAAACAAGAACATTCTTTAGATGTACATATGATTCTTTAGAATCTTCAGATATTGAATGTCGAAATTATTTTGAATAAAATATTCAAAATTGAGATTTAATATGAATCTATAATATAGAAATGTATCGCAAAATGTGTTGGTAAGCGCATAACTCAACAACACCTGGACCAATTATCCCAATTCTTTTTTAAATTGTTTGTTGAAGACCAAGGATGGTTTCTAATGCAAGAAAAATTCGAATAATTGCCGGGAAAATCCTAAAAACAGCCCTTGTCTTTTCCCCATTCAAACGTTTTCTACCTAAAATGTAGAGTCAATTGGAACTTTATTGCTATTCAATAAAGTTCATATCACTGTTGTTTAACCAATCACTATTTTTGTTGGGTTTGTTATTGTCAGGAAAAAAATTTTATGAAAAAAAAAATGCGCGGAAAATTTGAAAATTCAAGAATATTTATTTAAGAATACTTAACCATATAATATAATATTATTTCTAATTTACCTTTTTAATATAAAAATGAATCCCTGGTCACGCCATCACGCGTGAACGGCAGGACAGATTTCACTATTTGTTTTGAAGTGTTTGTTATTGGCTGGAAAAAATTTTGAAAATTGCGTTTTGAATTATAAAATTTAAGAATACTTAATTAATAATGTAATTAAGAAATAATTATTAATTCTCAAAATGAGGATGTAAAAAACTGATAAACTTATCACAAGGTTAGTTCAGAGCTATCACGACAAATATTAAAACTTCTATTTAGTATAAAATTTTGGTAAGTTTGAATAGACTAACATACTCGTTACTAACATAGCACGTAGTATTTTAAATTATAAAAAGAATACATAGTTTTCTTCAATTTACAGTTGAAATTTCGACTGTAAATTGGATGTACTATTAGATGTACAAACTTAAGTCGCAGAACTTGCAATGCAGCAAATCAAAGATATAAAAGAGCAAGTCAAACTGACAAGCTACGAGAAGCTCGGATTGAAGTTGAACAGAATCGATGGAATCGAAATTAACAATATGAAAAGGTTGCATTTAACATCTATTGACCTGCATTTAATTATAACGTTGAATTAAATTACAGTTCACAGCAAATCGTTGCTATTGGACCAATATTGGATATCAATATTGCAAGGCAAAGTTTCACTGTTTTTAATACTACCAATTTCATTGACACTTCCAATGATGCGACAAAATATTGCGCGAAGAGTCAATTCAAATAAATGTTCTTGGTACAGCCACCAGAGCCCACTATATTTATTGGTTTCCAGGAATGGATTGAATTCTGAAAATTTTTTGACTTAAATCCAGCAATGAGATAAATAGGACAAGTATTTGCTACAAAATTAGGAACATACCGTTCAACTATAGAACGGACAGGTTAATCACTTTCAATACATCAAATGTGTTAATATAGCAATTTTTTTATAATTTGACTAATTTGAAATAACAGGAAGTATTGCAGTCCCTTCGTAAGTGAGTAAGTGTCTTTCCGGCTTTTTGAAAATTATTCAGTGAAAAATAACTGGGCGTACAAAGTTCGCCGGATCAGCTAGTATTCAATTAGAATTAAAATATTCAATTAATGTGTGATCATTACAACACTCCAGATGTATCAAACGATAAAGCATAATATTACATGCACATCTAATTGACAGAATGGATATTTTGTTTACATAAATAGCACCGTTAGAGTGCGAAAACAAATTCGTCAACAGGAAAACTCCTTTATCGAATGTTCGACATTAAAAGCAACCTTCCCTCCACTACAAGACAAATAAACCACCTCAATATCCAAAACAGTACAATATATCAAACTCCCTAAATCGATACAAACGTGATGAATCATAAATTCTATCTAATTAGTGAGCTTTGAAGAATTGATTTATTGCTATACTCTTGCTTTGTATAAGTTGAGTATGTTCCACTTAGATAAAAATAGCAAACAGGAAAGGGTTGGCCTTTTGATTAATTACTCCACATCTTTATTCGTGTAAATATGAGAAAAAATTATTTTTCATTCGTTTCTGAAATACGCATATTCTCTTCTTTTATTCTAGCTGTCATTTTTGACGCATTATAACCTAGAATTCATAAGAACTTGTACGACAAAAATATTTTAAGTTAACAACAAGAGTACGAAGTAGGTACACCTTATTAATATTATAACTGTATTTTGTGTTGTAGACCAAATCGTTGATTTTTAAGCGTAGTTTTTTTCAAATCAAGTAACAAACTCAATTTGCATCACATATTGAAAATTTTTATTGACTTTGATATCTTGGCCTTTGCCATTTACATTTTGAAGATAACTTCATGTAAATGTTGTCTGCGGCTCCGTATCAAACGGTCCATTCGGAAGGTCCAATTTTGCGTCAGTTTTTTGAGCATTTCGGCATGTATCCCACGAATTAAGCGTGTTATGTTATCCTGTAAGGCTTCAATCGTGTTCAGCTTGTCCACAATAACGACTTTACATAACCCCACAAGAAATAATCCAGAGGCGTCTATTCGCATGATCTTGGCGGCCAATTCACAGGGCCATTTCGATAAGCTGCTCAACAAATTAATCCTTCAACATGTGCATTGTTTCACGAGCTGTGGCATGTGGCACAGTCTTGATGAAACCACATGTCAATCAAGTTCAACGCGGCCAACTGGGTCAAAAAAAATTGAGTATCATGGCTCGATATCGTTCGCCGTTGACGGTAACGTTTCTTCCAAGGTCGCCTTTGAAGAAAAATGGACCTATGATTCCACCAGCCCATGAACCGCACCAAACTGTCGTTTTTTCGGGATGCATCGGTAATTCTTATATGGCATGTGGTATGTGAAATTTGGTGATAACAGCACGAACTGTTGATTCACCAGGTCGATTATGACGACCATAATATGGTCGTAACAAACGATACACATTTTTCACAGAGCACTAATTTTGATAGTAAATTTCAACAATTTGCAATTGCTGCTCGTTCATCGTTTTTCCACGATGAAATGGCAAAGTATACTGAAAACTTTCCACTTTGACATTAGACGTTTGACATACCAAATGCCAACTGTTTAAAAATCACCCGTTAAATAGTCGATGTATTCGAACGTAATACGTGCTCCTCTTTCATTGTAGACAGTTTTTAACTGTCTGTTGAATGAACAACAATGTATGTAAAAGAAAACAAATAAAAATAAAATACCTGATAAATCTCATATACCCATTGAACTGTAGTGTTCCATCAAATATTCGAACTGTTATTTTACGATACTGATGGGTGTCGATTTTAACAAGTGACTGATTATCTGAAATTCAATGTATTCAACGATTTCTTAATTTATTGAGAGATTAATACTAAACAATTGAATAAATATCCTAAGTAAAATGCAAAGAAATTATTTCCTTGTACTTTATGATGAGTAATCAAGAAAAAAAATCTATTTTCTTTGTATTAGGAATTAAGTGAATATAATGAAGAACTCAACTGACTCGAATTCAAATTAATATGGAGGAATAAACAGAAAATTAGATGATAAATATAAAAAACTATTTAGATTAAATGAACAAGAAAACGGTGTTTTCTATTCTATTAAGATATAAAGTACAATGCTGAAAATTTTCAGGAGTCCTTCCTTCAAATCATTCCTCGTCAAGTACTCTACAAATAACATTTTCATATTACAATTTATACCAAATACCAGTAGATAGTATAACATAAATTAATTCCAACTGTGTTTCCTTGTATATCTATAATTATTTTTCATTTAATAATTTTAATCAAACTCTTGACTTAATGTTTCACAGATATATTGAAAAACGATACAATAAACTGAATGATTTGTGAAACATCAAGACAAAAATTTACCTTGAATCTCAGTTATTCTTCAAGAAATCTTGACGCCATTCCATTAATTATTTGAAACTCTGCATATCAGTTTTGAATCCAAATAGCTCTAATCATAATGACGAATATAAGCGATCCAAATATCGATTGAATAAGATGATATTTTTCTGATATATTTACATACAATACTCTAATAAAACAAGGTAAACAAGGTTGCAAATATTTATATTCAAAAGCGTTATCATAATTAACAGAAAACATTAAAAAACTGAATAACGTATAAGAATTCAGATGACAGGCGCTAGGTTCACTTAATTTGTTTGATTGTTGAATTAAAAATATTGAAATGAATTAAAATTGTAGATGGGATACCCTAGTAATCATCCTCAAATACTGCATAGAATTTCTTCTTGGAGATAATAAGAGGTTATGTTTCAATATGAATTCGCTATTTGATAATTGAATGGAAATTGTATCTATATAAAGCTATGAGGAGACATATAAAGCATGAAACATAGCAGCAAGTGCAAAGTTTAATCAAGTCAGCAAATATTATGAAAGTGGTTTCGACACTCCAGAATAACTCAAAGCTGTCGGATTAGAACACAGGACGAAAATATGCTGAATGTGTCTGTCCCAGAGTTATTGCTTGTCGAGATTATAAATGTTCGGTAATATAGTCTCAGAATTGACTATCAAATTTATTCGTCTTTTCCGATTGAGTCTTTTGGCCAACATTGTTATTCAGTTGAAGATAAATGGTCCCACTAGTTAACTTAGATTGCTATCATCAGTTTTCGCAAAAAATTGCATTCTGAAGTATCCAAGAGACGCTTTCGATAACGATATAATTTCCGTCATAAATTCAGTCTTATATTTCACAAATATTAGAATTTCAAATCCTTGGGATTTTGCATCATCTAACATACCAATTTCTTTCAGTAACAGACGGAATAATTTATTTGAAACGAGTCGGACGAAGAAATTGATGGAATATTATGCGGTTTGTTATGCTTAGTCGAATATTTGCATTGAGGAAATATTATACGTTCATCTACCTTATTCATTTGATTTTTCATGAAAATTATATTTTTTAAGCAAAATTTCAAAACAAAAAACAGTTAATAAACCTTTACTTGGAAATTTCCGTATATTGTCAGTTGATAGATTTCATATTGTTGAAAGCATCTACATCTGATGACTTTACTGTTAACAAGGCAACATGAAGTTCTATACTGAAAGTTGATAGTAATAATTTTCAGGCCTAAGTTCTTTTTGACTTTAAAAGTTTAGAAGTTGAATTCTCTGCGCAAAAATTTTAAGGGAACATCTTAATTTAAGGGCAGATAAACGAATTTTGAAAATTTCAGTAAATAAGGTGTTGTTTCAACGCTTCAATTACTTTCTATGTTTCTCGAACCAGGACCTGCATTTTCGATTAATGATCACATTAATCGACTTGATGTAGATCTGTAGAAGACATATAACCTAAAATCTCAGAAAAATTTGCTGGGTGATCCGACTGTAACGACTCCAAATATAAATTAGCAAAAGTAATGAAATTTCAATTAAAAGTAATGAAAAACTTTGGTAACTTAGATCATCAGGCTCAATGGAGTTACACAATGGAGTATTCCTAGTACCGCCTTCATGACCTCCATTGACGGTTCAAGTTGTTCCACAGGTTATTTTCAATGTGAAAAACATATTTTTGTTGATGTTTCGTTGTATATCACAACTTAGACAAAACTAATAGAAAAAAAATTGAAATCAACAAAAATAAAGCTTTTCACATTGAAAATAGCCTGTTACTGCTGAAAATATTATAAATATAACTATCTCAAACAGGCAATAAAACCAAATTCATATATATATATATATATATATATATATATATATATATATATATATATATATATATATATATAAGGAAATCAAATTTTTTTGTGCTCATGGCACTGAATGAAATATTTAAGAAAATGAACACTAGAACATTCATTTGAAAAATTGAAATTAATCAAGAGAATGTTATAGTAGAGCTCTACTTAAAACTGAAAAAAAACTTTAAAAAAAATTTTTAAAAAACTTTCTAGACTTCAAAAAAGTCTAGAAAGTCTAAGAGTCTAAAAACTTTCAAAATAAAATAATATATATATATATATATATATATATATATAAAATTTTTCTATCATTTCGCGCTTCTAGTCGTCAATTTTCTGCCATATCGTTCTTCGATAATGTTTCAATTCGTTCCGTTTTCAACGAATGAACTTCCTTAACTGAATAGAACTTTCTCATTCATATTCCCCTTCATTGAAGAGTTCACATCATGACTAAACACGCCTCCTCTATCGCGCTATTGTTGAAATTCCTGTCATAGAATGGATCTAATTAATGATGTTCACCCTTTTCCTTCATCTTTACCTTGCGACAAAGACGCGCATCGTATTTATTGAAGCGCCACTCAAACCATCGTTATATGTAAGAATTTTCTGAACTATCGAAACTGAACATTTGAACATTTATTATGCCTATAACAAGTCTGTAAGACTATTGGGTTTCGACGAAATTTTTCACAATGAATATTCTTAAAGAACGATTTCATCAATAAATTTAAATTTATCTCTCTTGTAATGTATAATCAGAAACACTTGGAAAAATATCAGAAAATCGTTCAAAGCAGTCCACATGCTTCGGGCTACAAACCCATAATCAAGAGTTCAATACCTTTAAATACAACAATATCAATACAATACTCATCATCAATGGCGTATAACTTTTGGTAATGGTTACAAAGTTTAAGGACTAAAATCAATAAAATCAACAAACTTTATTATCTATTCTGTATCTCTCTCAGAAACAATTATTGTTATTTTTGGAAACCATTGACACTGAACGAAAACAATTGGTGTTAAATAGGAAACACTTGATAAATTTACAAGGAATACTGTTTGAATTGTGGACACATTGAAACTAGAAGTTGAAATAATTCAAGTATTCAAATTTGGTGTAAATATGTATTTTATAATAACGAACATTTTCAATATTGGGGGATTCAAGCATCAGACAGAATAGGAAGAGAGAGGTCCCATTCTGTTGAAATATGATTTAGGTATGTATCCTTCAACTAGTCTAAAATCATGGAAGTTTTCAAAATGTTATGTATTTATCTTCGTCTAGATGGACCAAAATGTTTTGTTGCATAAGTGGACTGTATATGTTTACAATTTTGAATTTGTTGAATTCACGTAGCATTGAGAGAACTTTGCTTTCTGTGTAATATAATTTGATTTAACTGATTAAGGAACAATATTGAGCTCTTTGTCGCAGTTCTCTAAATACTAAATGAATTCTGTGGGAATACAACTCGTTCTAAATTATTGCAATTTCAGGCATCACTGTAATAAATTTACTTTCAAAGTGAATAACTGAGTTTTAAGTGAATAACTAAATTTTACCAACCCGTCAATTTGGCCTCCTTTTTATCCTTCAATAACTTGGAGATATATGAATAAATATTTGAACATATTCACTCTTTATTCTTGGAATTATACCGTTTCGTAGATTTACCGTTGTAACACCATTCCTTTGGTATCTTAACTTACTTTCAAATGAGCTTAATTCATGTGTGTGTACGAAAAAAATTTGCCATGACAAGCCCCTTCGCACAAGTATCCCTGTGTTTTTTCCTTTATGAAATAGTCATTAATCGATTGGGCCGATACTTGATGAAAATCTAAATACATAATTTGAATAAAACTATAAACTTCTCAGTTTATCATCAACATCTGATGAAGCCACTGTGTTGGCGAAACGATATTGTCATGTTTTTATTAATTTTGAAGAAAATCGAAAAACTACTTAGTTTTATTTAAATTATCTTTATGAAATACGTTTAACATTGATTTTTTGTTGGCTAGTGTTTTTACACAAGCACACAATTTCGAATTAATGATAATAATTTCACAAAATCCCAGTATAGTATCCACCTGCAACAATACATTTTCCGATTTCATTTGAAGTATGTTGAGTACTGGCATCATAACGACCACATGATAAGATTATATCCGGATTGAAGAGCTGAAATAATTGACTTTTCGCACTGATAGAATTCGAAGAATAGGTGATCCTGTATGCCATTTATAGATTACACTCATAGATATGAAATCATTAGGAAATATTGTGATTTTTATCCTGTTAATAAGAAATTATCTAGGAAAATTTGATTTTATTTTGTGTTATATAATGAATTTTATTTTGAATATTTATTACCGTTTTTATTTATGTTATTATAGATATAGTATATTGGCTAACGATATTGTCAAGACCATTTATTGAAAAAAACGAACTCACTGCCAATATTAACCATAAGATCTTAGAATAAAAATGTTGCATTGACCTCAGTGAATTCATCATTCATTATGTACATAGATATAGAAATCGAAAGACAGAATGTAATCTAATGAAACATAATTTTCATAAAAATACCTGTTCTGAAAAGTTGCTCAAAAAACGTATTGAAAACACAAGCACTACTTTCAGTTTTGGAGAAGAATATTTCTGAAGCCAGTACTTGCACTGAAATAAAAAGTTCGCAGAATCTTGGAGTTGAAAATATCTATCTCAGTTCATTATGACTGGAGATACTTTCGATTCCGGAAACCGTCGAATAACCGGAAAACAATCGGAAACTCTATTGAGGGAAAAATTTAAGAAGTTCATTCGGCAGAAATTATTTTTGCCAAATTTGTGGAAAAATGTCAGGAATATCACTGATGAGAGAATTTGTTCAAATTGAAATTCTTTTCAAACGCACTTTTTTACGTTTTCAAATTATCAAAAGTTGGAAATTCAATAAAAATTTACATTCAACTTCTTCCCATCATAAAATATTTTGAAAAGGAGTTGTACTAATAGAACTACGTTACTTCGACTGTATTAATCTGAAAGAATAGATATTAATCTATTCTTTTATAGACGTTAAGTGCTCTTCGACTAGTGGTTATTGGAATTACTTTCTTTTGGAATTGAGATTTAATAGTAATAATTTCATAAAATTAAAATCGAGCAACTTTCCACACTTTACATAGTGATATTCATAATGGAAAGGCATAAATATTATTCAATACAAAAGATGTAACTTCGAAACCTAGAGGTTCCCAAATTGAATGATAGTTAATGATTTCGTTGCATAATCTCCCATGTCCTGATCGAAAGTAACAATGACAGTAACTTTTAGAAGGAGAACTTCTTCAGACAAATTACAAATTTTATTGAAAAACGTCACGCGTGTATAGTCACGTTCAGTTCAGTAATAACATTTTTGTTGTTCTGTGAATTTTTTACGAGCACAGCATTTGGAGAGAATCTATAAAATCATTTGTTACGCTGAAAAAAATAACTTGTAAAATACGTGAAATTCTGACCGTTTTGTGCATAATTATTTGATTTTGTGAAGTTGAAAAGTTGCCACTTTGAAAATGACAGAATTTTTTATCATATCGTGGGGATTATTATCAATATTTTCTCGCAATCTTTTGCGCCACAAACTCCATCATCAATGACAAGAAACAGACTCAAATTCTGAGAGCAACAAGGAAGAATAACATGAAGATCTTCTAGTATACATCTTCAAGATTTGTGGATATTTATTGGCGTATAGTATAAGATATTTCAAAGGAAATAATGCCTATGGTAATTCTCGTTTAATATAGTCTGAGTGAATTTTCGCCTCAAGTTTTGCTTGGCAAATGTGATTTTTCCGAAACGTTTGTTACTATTCATTTCATTCTGTATTTTCTTCTTGATGTCAATTTGTCGGAATTTTCAATACTTATTACAAAATATTATGAAATAACATATGAGTCACTAAGAACATATAAATACGACTGTATTTATTTACAGTCGTACACAGGTAAGTATTGTACCGTATAAATAGATACACTTGGCAACGTCTTACAACATTTCGGTTGACACTCTTGACATAAGTTTCGGCCTTTAAATCCAGTATCGAAAGAATAATAGTTATTGTAATACTGTGTGACTTGTGTGGAATTTGGCCAATGGTTTCTAAAAATACATCACCGAGTATTGTGCGAGGTGCAAAGTGTTGATCTATTTTATATGATTTTTCATGAAAGTTACTAATTAAACAGAAAGAGACGGATAACAGTGTATTGAGGATAGTAGCCGATCCATGTATCTGAAAAAGGAGAAGTTTTTCGGAACATTTGTTTATAGAGCATATTTTTCTTTAGTATTTAAATATAGAATTTTAATACCAAGAAAGGGATTCTTACCATTGAATCCCCTCCATTTCAGAGGATCCGCCACGGATTGAAAGAAAAATTCTAATTTATCAACGTTTTGTGTTAAGATTCACACATATTATAGTCTAGAAACTATGAATTCAAATGAGTTATTGAAACGAGCAAAAAGTGGCAATTTTACTGCATTTTAATGACTGTTAGATTTGAGAACAATTTGCCAAAAATCAAGGTTCACAAAATTCTAAAAACATTACATAGTTCTGATAAGGTTTTATTCGAGAAAGCCGTGTGCTGAAACTCACATAATTTTTTCCCTTGTAAAATAAGAAATATTCAAATGAAAAGTACACCCACATATTTCTGAGTTATTCCTTTCCGTAAAAAATGTGTAATCCGTTCATCACCTTCAGGGATTTCGTCTGAGCAAGAAAATTGATACCGACGTGGAAAAGAAATGATCCCATTGGGGATAAGCAGATATACACCGTGCGCCACCTAATCAGGATCATTTCGATAACATTTCCCTAAGGCCCTTCTTATCCTCTTCATACGCCAGTCCACGGCTTTTATGCAAGAAGGGCTAAGATATATTGGAAGGACACCCCAACACCCATTTGATATTGCGACGAATGAGCAGCGCGAATAAAATGCCGTTTTGACACTGACTCCGTGAATATTGTATTGTATCAGGTTCTTCTCTGATCCATAGGGGTGAAGATTTTCGTTTTGTAATGGGTGATTTTTGAAGCGTAGTTATTTTTCAAATCGAATAAAACACTCAACTTGCATCGTATATTCAAAATTTCTATTGAAATTGATAACTTGGCCCTTGCCATTTACATTTTGAAGATAATTTTCGTCGATTAAACAGGTTACGTATGAAAATAGAGGTTAGAAAAAGGAGATGCAAGAAATAATGAAATATGAGATATGAGGTTTATTTGCTTTCGAGTATAGCTAAAATAAAATAAGATTGAGAGAAAACAATCGACAAGTTGAAGAATAAGCATTAATTGTCGTTTTATGAGATATATTTTATTATCTATATAGGAAAGACGACGAATAAAAAACAAACTCTGACGTCTCTCTAAAAGTGAAGTTTTATCAGATTAAATTTCGATACTAAAAAGTAAACTTTCGTCACGTTAAATATCAATACTAATTATAATAATTTCTCACCTGAAAGTAAAGTAACGACAATCATGCTTATTCTTCCACTTGTAGATTTCTTTTTAACAATCTCATTTAATTCTATAATTCAATCCAAAGAAATGTGTTATCCCAAATCTTATTATTTTTTGTGTGACATGGCTCACAACTGCTTTTTCTAAGCTTTATTTTCATACATAACCTGTTCTACCGACGATAACGGTACCTATTTTACCGACCCCTAAGCCAAAATTCATATCAGAGAAATTACTTTTTCTTTACATATATCTTATATAGATATCTAGGACTGAAAATGGTTGTTCTCAACAAATCTCATTCAACTTTGAAGTAATAAATTTCAACGAAAAAAAATAATTCAGCAACAATTTGTAGCAAAATTTGAACAAGAAAAGAATTTGCCCCATTTTTAAGTGTAATTTTCAGTTTAAATATGGGCAAACAAGAAAACTCTTCAAAAACCACTCAATGAATATATAAACGAAGAGCATGAATCAAAGAATGTTCCACAGTTTTCGAATAAATCTCAATCCATAATTCTTTTCCACTTCGAAAAGGTAAAATGGGGATCCCTTTCTTAAAGGTTACTTAAACAAGTGTTTCCTAAAGATATATTATAGCAGGTATTTGCATTGGACGGATAGGGCGTCGTAACTATCAATCTCCAATAGGGAGGCTTTTCAAGAACGGAATTCCTGCCTGCTGCTCTATCGACCGAGAACAATGTGACTATATTGTTAGTTGTGAAGGAATCTAGCAAATTGTGACACTTTGAAGTGGCTTCGAGGATATGCAGACAATGCATCTATTCACAATGTCTGAATGATCACCTTTATTATATGAGAAGTGAAATCGTATTGACTAATTCTGTGGATTTGTAAGTATCTATGTCTAATGCCAAATAGAGTATGTCAGTAATTGAAATTTGAGTAGATATATCAGTTCGGGTTAATGAAAACCTTTGTTGAATGAAACACAGTTTGAACTGAAAGAAATATTGATTTACCGTTAATGAAGTGACAAATACTGAAAGGACTCATTCTATTGACAATATTACTCCAAAATAATAATTTTCATTGAACAAAGCTATTCACTATTCAAATGGACGGTACATATAGGTACAAACTAAATGACTGAGACTGAATCTCTCCTAAGTCTTGATGAAACATAATTAAATATTAAATTAAATTGAACTCTTGGCTTAATGTTTCACGATTATATTTAACAATATGAATTTGTCAACATGTTTCGAGCGTGAGCTCATTTTCAAGACTAAAATACAGTAAGGAACGAACAACAAATTTATATATATACAATGGATGTAAGGAGGGAGAATAATTGAAAATCTAAGTGTTCATTTACGCTGTCTTCTTTTTTCTTTCAAGAACTGCATATTTCAATTGCCTCTGAAAGGTATAAACGTTTCCCTTTATTACCTGTGTGCAAGCACTTGGTTTTCTCAAAGTCTATAAAGTGGTTAGAGTTAATACAATGTCCTGAGAATCTGGTTTTATTAACATTGTACAAAGTCGACCTTTTATGCTCGTCAACCCGAGTTTTTATTTTTCTACCTGTTTGGCAGATATAAAACGCTGAACATTTATTACAAAAAATTTTATAAATCCCGCTTTTGTCTTCACATTTATCTTTTCTTTATTATTCACTAAACATCCTCCTAAATTCTAAATTCCTCACATCAATTGTATAGATATAAATTTGTTGTTCGTTCCTTACTGTATTTTAGTCTTGAAAATGAGCTCAGGCTCGAAACATGTAATATAATCGTGAAACATTAAGCCAAGGGATTGATTTAATTTAATATAGTACAAACTTAATACCAGAACAAGCCGCAATATACATTTTCAGTTTTCTTTGATGTTCAATGATGTTTATATCTTTAGTTAATTGATTAAATTAATTCAGTCCATCATAAGTAAAGCTATTCAATGTTTTCGACAGATTACATTGCGGTCAACAAAAATTTTGCATAATGAAACAACATTTAGAATGTTCCCATATATTAACAACGATATGCATGACGCTCGTTTCGAGGTACTACTTCTTTTTCAATGCTGAATTAACAACAGCTGTTGTTAATATTGTTTATCATCAACAAATTTTGCCTTTTTTAGTAGCTTCCATTAGTACGAATCACATACTTTAGCAATATGCTCTGAATCATAATGATGAACAATTTGATTTTCAATATTATCAACATAATCAAGTGTTGGAAATAATATTATTCGATTAAAATCCAATGATTTGCCGGTCTCCGTGGCTTAGTCAGGAGAACACCCAACAATGGTGCGGAAGAACTCGGGTTCGAGCCCCTCTGAAGGTATGGATGTTTGTGTTTGTCTATGATTTAAGTAGTTTAAATAATGATATATGCTGGGTAATTTATATTGGTTACAAGCCCAATGGCAATTCGGAACCGGCGTTAAACTGTAGGTCCACTGAATTGAAAAAAAAATCCAATGATTTGTAACATTGTTCTTGTAACATTGCAGTATACCTGTTACATTCTAGAATTTATCTGATCGCTCTTTTCTGTGCCATGCATATTTCTCTGAGCTCATTACGAACAACAGTACCAAACATCAGTATAGAACAATATTTCAGGTGTGGGGATAGCTTTGTAGAGTTTGAAACTCATAAAGCATTTCAAGTCTCAACCAATTATCCTAAAAAATATTGTCCTTGCTCTCTTCGACT
Organism: Henosepilachna vigintioctopunctata; assembly: GCA_030704895.1. NCBI lineage: Eukaryota > Metazoa > Arthropoda > Insecta > Coleoptera > Coccinellidae > Henosepilachna > Henosepilachna vigintioctopunctata. Next base: position 7,992,190 of record JARQZJ010000031.1, read on the forward strand.
TAATAGAATCAATGTGGTTCTTAAATCTCAAGTTTTCACCTAACATAACCATTAAATATTTCATAACCTCAACTCGATTTAAGATCTTACCCACATCAATACACACAATCATTTTGAACAAATTTAGCTATTTTAAGGTTTTTCGGTCGTCTAACCGTAAGGAGGATAAAATAAAATGAAGATATTCAGTAGAAGGGAATGAGTGAAAAAGAAAAGAGAGTTGTAACATAATTCATAGAAGAAAAGAAAACTTTTATAGAAACGAATTTTTAATTAGAGATAAAGAAATGAATTTAGACAACCGATGAAAATAATAATAACAACCTTTATTTAGCACAAAGCTATTATCAAGAAACAGTTTACATTCACATTACAAATAATTTTTATAACTATATTCCATCAAGTATCTTTTGAAGTCTCGATAACTCTGACAGTACTTTATATTTATGGGCAGTTTATTGTATAATACAAGCCCCCTACTCATCGTGGATCTATACATACTATGTGTCCTATAGGTATCTATTTGAAAGTCACTTCGATGTCTGGTATGATAATCATGGTATTCACTAACAAACTGCAAATTTTCTCCTAGATAATTAAGTAACATTCTTTGTTTGATCCTATACATATAATCTAGTGTTCGATAAGTTATTCTCTGATTTACACTCATCAATTGTAACGTTGCCAACATATCTGTAATAGGGGTTCTTTTGTTACATTTTAGTACTATTCTCATACCCCGATTTTGTATTTTTTGCAATCTATCAAGACAATTATTCTGCAGATTGACTAAAAGTGACGAACAATAATCAATGTGAGGTAGTGTCAACGTCTTAATTAAAATGAGAAATCAGATAACATTAATTATCGGTTTTATCATGAAATTGAACTGACAAGTGGCTTTTGTTTATAGAAGTTTCACAATATTAGTTGAATTTGATCTTTACATAACAGAAGTATCACCACAAATAATTAGCTACGCGTTAAAAAGTTGATTGAGGAGAGAGATTCGTGTAATGAGCAACCACAATTTCAATGTATGCTCATTTTGGTACAGGTATGACATCCAATAATGTTTCAATGGAACGAAGAGGTAATTATTTAGTTTCCAAAGTTATTTGAACAAAATCCACTCAAATATAAAATATACAACCACCATAGAAAACAATAAATCCACGAATTTTAGACTTAACAATTTCACAACACGCTAGTTAATTAGAATTTGCTATATACTATAAACAAATACATACAAATACCACTATGCATAATGCTTCGTTTTAGCCTTGTACACATAAATTGTCGGCATACCAATCAAAGATTCACATTATTGAATATTCCATTGAACGAAGAGATATCTACAATATATCCATTAACAACAAATACTCGAATTTGATCAGAATAATATCAATAAAAAACAAAAATCACACACAAAGCAATTAATTTACCAAAGAATCAAAAATAAAGACAGTTAGCAGTTCATTTTATTTGGAAGACTTTATAGATTTAACTTTTTCAACCTAAAAAGTTTTTAGGCTTTTAATGACATTCCATTTTATTATTTAGCTCTTGTGGATGAAATGTCTAGTTGCATTTATTTAATTTTAGAGCCTTTTCACATATATCGTTATATCAAAAAAAGGTTTCAAGGCCATTAAAAACACTCTTGCAAAAAATATGAACGATCGGTATCAGTAAAACGAGTGATTATATCATCTACATATCTATACCAGAATACAAAGTGTTTGAAAATCGAGTTTTGTTGAATACTATTTCGCAACTCAACTCATCCATAAATTCTTACAGACCATTATTCTGTAAGCATCTGAAGAAGTCGTTTGTAACGACGAAACGCGTCATGCTATGTAGTGAATAAAGTGTAAATCATAAGTTCAAGTGTTTGAATTTAACTTTATATTCAACCTTGAATTGTTAATTACTTTGACTTGAAAGTTGTACAGTTTGAATGAAAATTATCATTATTATTATGTATGAAGATGAATTGTTGAGTGAAATTTCACAGACGATGAAATGTTTTGTGGAATTTCATCTTAATGTACAGCTCTTATAAACAATCGCAGTACATGAAATGTCTAGATAAATTAATTTTATATATTGGCTCTAGAGATTGGCTCGTGTGCGCGCACTGTCAGCGAAAACAATAGAAAATACTGAAAATTATTCTCATTCAAAAGAATAATGTTGGAAATATTGCTCAAACATCGCACGAATTTGTGAGAAAAACAGCGAAGTGCTTCATTCATTTGTAATTCAATATTGTAAAGATTTTTCAATTATAATGATCTTTGATGAGAACAAACGATTGACAACAAAAGTCTGAATTTCTAATTTTAATCCCAACCTTTCATCTCGAGCAGATGTTCTCACGTCAACAAAATTCGTTTTTCAGTAAACGAGTTGTCATAGCCTTCTCATCTCGGATAAATAAGATTGTAAAGAACTTCTTGAACAGGGCGTCCTGCAATATAGTCAATTCAGGTTTTATAACTTCAAACTTGTATAAAGCTTTGAAAATCCGTCTCTTTAATTCCGAACTAAATACCCCTGACAGAACGAAGTACATTAACAGGGTGTAGCTCATTTATAATGCTGCAAGGGAATTTGCTCAATGTAAATTTCCAAGGCTTAAAACTGTAGAAATATCAGAGTGGAACAAAAAACACGTTCTCGTCCGCTACGTCAAATATGTCAGCATTTCGGTAGATCTCGTCTTTTATAACATGATTAATTAGGGGCATTTGCATACATATAGATTTTCATGTTTAGCGCATTACTTAATTAGAAAATTGATGTTGTTCTTTTCTCTTGCCTGTTTATTCCGGAAGAATGAACAGAAATTTGATGAATGAAACAATATTTGGAATAGGTAGCAATATAAAATTCGAAAAAGTTTTAATGATTTTGCCGAGATAAATTATGACCTGAAGCTCCCAAAATGTTGAGATGCTGCAGACCTAAATATATTCGGAAATACTTATGTATAGGGTGTTGTTTCAGAGGTATAGAACTTTAAGTTGGCATTACTGTTGAAGATGGCGATCGATTCAACAGCCGAGAAGTGATTTATTCTCAGTTTGGTTTGGCAATTCATCATGAATAGACTCACGCCTGAACAACGCTTGCAAATAGTGCAATTTTATTTCGAAAATAATGGTTCTGTGCAGAATACGTATCGCGCACTACGTCCATTTTGACGAATCGCACTTCTGGTTGAATGGCTACGTCAATAAACCAAACTGCCGCATTTGGAGTGAAGATAATCCTCAAGTGTATGTCAAAACACCGTTAGATCCAGAAAAACTGACTGTTTGGAGCGCTTTATGGGCTGGTGGAATCATTGGTCCGTACTTCTTCAAAAACGATGATGGCCAAAACGTTAGAGTCAATGGTGATCGGTATAGAGCTATGATTAGGTACTAACTTTTTCATTCCTGAATTGAACAACCATGATGTCCAGGACCTGTGGTTTCAACAAGACGGCGCAACATGTCACACAGCTCGTGCCACAATCGATTTATTGAAAGACACGTTTGGTGACCGCCTAATTTCACGTTTTGGACCTGTGAATTACCTCCACGATCTTGTGATTTAACACCGCTAGACTACTCTCTGTGGGGCTACGTCAAGTCATTGGTCTATGCGGATAAGCCACAAACGCTTGACCATTTGGAAGACAATATTCGCCGTGTTATTGCCGATATACGGCCACAAATGTTGGAAAAAGTCATCGAAAATTGGACGTCCAGATTGGACTACATCCGAGCCAGCCGTGGCGGTCATATGCCAGAAATCATATTTAAAATTTATTGCCACAAGATTATTTTTCGAATAAAAAAATTCTTGTCAATCGAATGATCCATCGTTGTTTTATTGCAATTTAAAGTTCTATACCTCTAAAAAAAACACCCTTTACATAAATATTCATTTTTGTTCGAATAAATGAGCTAACAAAAACGCACCATTCGACTGACAATAAGGAATAATTATTTGAGGAGTGTTTCTTTTTTAGGTTTCTTTTTTGGTGATATTGACTGCTTTATTTAAAACTCATTCATTTATTTTGAGTTTGCTTTTCAGATTATAGAGAAGTATACCTACCCATTGTTCCTTATCACTATATTAATTAATTGGCGACATCATCTTCTTAGTATCATTTACAAGTTACTCAAAAATGTAGTTTATGAAATTTAATTTTTTAGTATCAATACTTGAAAATGTAGTAATACTACGAAACTGCCGTCGCAAATTAATGAATTTAGTGGATATAGTGAACATAGAACATATTTTTCTCTATGATACTATGCATTAACACAAAGAATCTATACAATATTTACTTTTCAGTGTTTGAATATTTCATTCTCCAATTTTGAACACAAAATCTTCATTCGACACCATTTTTACTTTTATGTACCTTCACTATTTGCCTTATTGAATTGCTTTATTCAATATCAATTAGTTAAGCAATTTATTTCCCAGATAAAAATTATAAAGGCTAATAATACAGGTCCAAAGATAATCAAATGAAAGAAAATATTCGTGAGATTGAATTCTCGCTTAACTCTTGGTGGAACATAATCAAATATTAAATAAAATCAAACACAAGGCTTAATGTTTCACGATTATATTTACGCTCGAAACATGTTGACAAATTGATGTTGTTGAATATAATGGTGAAACATTAAGCCTATTGTTCAATTTCATTTAATAATGCGAAAATATTAATTTCGATTTCGAAAATTGTTGTTTTGATGGAATGACATTAAATATTCAAATTCAGTTCAGATTTTGTCAGTATAAATTTTGAAATATTTTCATTAAATCTAACCACGTTAGTAAACAGAAGGATAAAATTAGGTGCCAATATTATAAGAACCACCCAGTTCCCATAATTGATGTATGCAATAATGTACTTCGTGAACAGCAGCGTCGCTAACATCATGATGGAAGCAAACAGAACTCCCTTCATATTGCCCTATATTGAGGGTGAACAGAACATGGTTATTAATGTGTTAAGTAACAAAACATGTTTAGAACTAAGATATCCATCACTGAGGTTCACTGTCTATCTGATATCTATATAATCAGGTCGTAGATACGAGTATATTGAACACAGTATTGGTATTGATGTCAGTATTAAAAGTAGGTTAAAATTTGAAAAAGTTGACAAATTATCACTGAAAGTGTTGTAAATCCACAATAACTTCAAGTTATTGTGAATCTGCTAAACGGAAGTCCAAAAAGTTTGTGAAGTATCAAACTATTTAATATCTTCATCCACGATGTATACCCAATTCCAAAACACAGAAATATTTTCGCTATTCGCTGATAATTCAGCCATCTATGCGAAATCATTCCCAGCGGAAGCAGTTAATTCATTAATAAGACATCACGCTAACAAACGGAAATTATTTTACGAACAATTGACGATAAAAATGAATACAACGAAAACAGAAAATATAATTTTCACACGAAAATTTATTAAAAATAGAAGACCTCTGAAAAGAGATAATCACAAAATTAACACAAAAGAGTCAGTTAAATATCTAGGCGTAGAATTAGATAGTAGATTGAATTGCAAGAAACACATACCTACGAAGCACAATAAACAGAGCATCTGGAATTTCTGAAAACCTATATTCACTCCAGAACAAAAGCAGTTAACGCATCAAAAATAATAAGAGGTTAATGTGTACTGCAATAATAAGACCAACAATAACATACGCTGCATCAACCTGGTGTAACGTAAGCAAACCAATTCATCCCAATAGATGCACTACATCGAGAAACGAATATAGAACCACTCAGACATTACATTGATAACATGGCCAACAAATTCTACAAAACACAATTGAACCATAACCCGCTGACCAAAAACATAACAAAAATCAGTGCACACAACACAGAATGCATACAACACAAACGACCATACAAAAATTTGCCTATATTCAACGAAAAAATATGAACAGAAATTTGACCACCACAGATCTGGTAATAAAATCCGAAGAAAAACATTTCCTTGATGTTCTCTACTAGAAAAGTTAAATCGAAATTGAATTTAAAAGCCAACGATTCGTCATAAGACATAATTATCAAAAACAGCTTTTCGCTAATAGTTTTCTTTATAATGGGTGATTTTTTAAGCGTAATTTTTTTTTGAATAAAACATAAATTAAACACTCAATTTGCATCATATATTCGAAATTTTTATTGAAATTGATAACTTGGCCTTTGCCATTTACATTTTGAAGACAACTTCATGTAAATGTTCTCCGCGGCTCCGTATCAAATGGTCCATTCGGAAGGTCCCCCGTATGGCTTCAATAATGTTCGGCTTGTCCACATACACTAACGACTTTATACAACCCCACAAGAAATAATCCAGAGGCGTCAAATCGCATGATCTTGGCGGCCAATTCACAGGGCCATTTCGAGAGATAAGCTGCTCACCAAATTCATCCTTCAACATGTTCATTGTTTCACGAGCTGTGTGGTATGTGGCACCGTCTTAATGAAACCACATGTCAACCAAGTTCAATTCGGCCAACTGTGGCAAAAAAAGTTGCGTATTATGGCTCGATATCGTTCGCCGTTGACGGTAACGTTTCTTCCACGGTCGTCTTTGAAGAAAAATGGACCGATGCTGCCACCAGCCCATAAACCACATGAAGCTGTCGTTTTTTCGGGATGCATCGGTAATTCTTGTATGGCATGTGGCCATTCTGTAATTCTTGTATGGCTGTTCATCACTACAGATGCGACAGTTTTGTTTATTTACATATCCGTTAATCCGTTTGATAGTAAATTTCAACAATTTGCAATCGTTGTTCGCTTGTAAGTCTCTTCAATATGAAATGGCAGAGTATACTGAAAACTTTTCACTTTGACAGATGACGTTTAACCAGTGCCGCCAACCTTTAAAACTTAAATCTCAAAAAATCACCCAAGAACTGAAATATATAATTAAAATGACAATGTACAATAAAACAGAAAAAATAAATACCTAGCGACGAAACGATTATCTACACATATATGATTCCTCATATATATATCAAGATGATATTTGTCGAAATTAAATTGAATCTACAGTAAAACTAATATGTAGGGACTGTAAATATTATATGATTGTAATGAAAAATGAATTATGCTATTATTTAAAGTTGAATTTTTACATAAATCATGTTTTATCTTTATTCTGCAAAATTTCTGTAAATAAAAATCTTGTTGGGATGAGTTGAGTTTGTGGGGTATATGTACTGGGTTCGGACCACAGGATGGGTCTAAACTTTTGTGCATGTCTACAAGTTCTTCAGCTATACAATAATGATTACTTCGATAGGTATTGTACTCGAACTCCAAGGCGGTTCTAAATTAGTGTTATTAACTATAGGTCTCAGTTCAATCACTATCAATTTGGAATAATTTAACACAATTAGTGAATAAATTGGAGTTTAATCTGTTTCAATAGTTAACGTATTTCTACAAGAATTATTTCGTGTTCATAGTATTTATCAACAAGTTTCGATCATTGATGTCGTAATTATTCAATGGACTGTTGTTTAAGAAATAACATTGACTAGAATTTTGGACGTTTACCCGTGAAATTGACAGTTACATTCTGAGAGGAGCAGGGTTAGGAAATGAAATAACTCCATTCAATACATATCTTGCTTATAATTCTATATTATTATGAGCTACATAATTGCTATATACTCGTATATAATTAGATTTTAATATTTCTATACGCGTTTCTATGAGAGTGTACTGATCTTTCTAATACCAAAAGAATAAAAATAAAAATATGTTATTTATTTTATTTGATGTGCAACACAGGAGCAACACAGAGGACAATTTTTTCCTACAATTCTCGACAGCCAAAATCTTGAATTTCTTCCTAATAAGTGGTATAATCATGATCTGCAATGATTATATAATTCTTCAATGTCATATACTGTAGGCATTTATTCGTATTTTCTTTACGAATGTAAAAGTTTGCTGGTTCCAGATCGTAAATGCAAAATTTGCTACACATTAAAAAGTAATAAATGGCAAGGAATAATTAAAATGAGTTTACTTTGAATTGTGAATACAGAAAAAGTTCAAACCACTGAACTATTTCACGAAAACAATTTCCAGTTGAAATTGCAGGAATTAGGTAACTGATGAAGTATTCGTTTTTATTCGAAGCGTTTTGTGTAGCACAGAACACATTTTTCAGTTAGTCTCAGCGTGACAATTACTTAAGACCCCATAAAAATTTCCACTACTGATCCAAAAAGGGCTGCTTTGAAACGAAATATTAAACGATACAAATTCTAGACGTCTATAATAATATTTACACTTTCTCGTTGAGAATAGAACCGTTTTCGAGCTGTCATCCGACGAATTCATATCTTTGTCGTTTTTGCAGTGCTTCAGGGACAAAAAAAGCTAAAACCTGGCGCATTGGTGCACAATACAAATCTACCCCCATCAGTCACAAATTGTCGAGCATCAAGGGGATGGAGTTTCGGCCGTTTTGGGTGAATAACGTTGCTAGAAGACGAATGACGGGAAGTATAAGCATCCTGACGCCTCCGTTAATGCTCTTATGTCATCGCTAGCCCCATTTGTATACACAGCACGGATATGGCGCTACAGCAAACAACAATATGAACTTGTTTGCATCGGTTCCATATATTTTGTTTTCACTGCAACGATTCCATTAGTTTCTTCCGCAATTGTAAATGAAATCAAAAACAGAATCATTAAGGATAATTTCCTACCGGAAAATGGATGGTTATAGATGAATCGGAAATACTTATATGTACAAATATTCGAATTATCTAACCTAATTTCTGGCCGATAAATTTTCTGGTGATTATTATTTGAAATTGATACTTGGGAACCCTACATCGGACATAAGAAAACAATTGTGAAAACAGGTATATATTCACGAAAAATATACAGGTAGTGAATTGAATATGCGGTTGAAGTTTAAGGGCTTATTCCTTGCAAATTTGTGTTACCTTCAACCTCAATTCTCAAAAGCCTATTTGTGTCGAAAATGAGGGGAAGCATAATGTTAGATCATCAAAAAGTACAACAAATATTCACAATAAATATCAGAAAAGACTTCTTTTAATCTAAATAAAATCAAAGTTTTGTGTCATTGACTGCAGTTCCCACTCAAACATACTATGATCGTTTTATATTGAGGTACATATTAAAAACATAAGCTGATTTTGCAAATTGTTCGAATTCTCTATTGAAACGGCTTAAACTAATGACCTCAGAGATCCCTAGGAGAATTAATCAAAAGAGTTCATTTCTGGGGACCGAGCAGGCCATGGTGGTCCACCTTGCTTCACGACCGCTCTTAAGATTTCCGTATGATGCTTCTGAAATATCACGCAACCAAACAGAAAAAAAAGGAATGAAAACTTCATTATCTTATTCAGCAAAATATTTGAATTCCGCTATTTATTCTTTTCCAAGGTATAATGCCTACTGTTATAGTACAGTGCCTGCTGTTTGTTCGTAGTAAACAACAGGCACTGTTGCTAGAGATCCATACAATTTCTAGTTTTCACAGCTACAGCACGAGGCATAATTTCAGCATCTCCATTCCGACTCATAGAACATCTAAATTTGAATCCTCTTCAACATATGTGGGCATCAAGTTATTCAACCATCTTCCTAACCACATCAAGTCCTTGAGTCGCTAGAAATTTAAGAAGTAAGTTTGCTGAGTGTTACTACTTAATTGTTTCTATTCCTTGCAAGAATATTTTTCTGCTGAAATTGTTCAATTGTGTAATTGTAATTGTTAATTGTATTCTTGACGTATCCTATAAATATTATAATGTCAAGCAGGATGAATATACATTAATATTATTATTATTATTATTATTACTGAAATACACTGAATTCAATGAATCTCCGGAACCATGGAACTTACGCATACAACTCACAAGGTAATTAGTGGAAATGAAAGCTAATTTTGTTGAATTTCATTAACAAACTGGTCGAAGACTCCAATTGGAGATCCTATACAGCAAGCCTTCACTGAATTCCAGATAGGTGGGTGGAAAACTGCTATACCCAAAGTCACATCTTGCAGGGGTCAATCGGACGACTATATTATATCTAGTTAGTGGCAAAGCGAGCACGTTTTCCCAATATAGAGACGGAAATTACACTGGTCATAGGTCAGAGAATAAAATACGACAAATATATGAGATTATTCAATTTATAGAGGAAATTGATCCTTCAAAACTTCCGACCCTTGTGAATTCTAGTCGACTAAAGGACGGCCAAGGAAAATTGCAGTATATTGCCTATAGTAATTAGTGAGATGGTGTCAGATCTTGGTGAACATTTGAATATTTTTGAGAAGATTTTGAATAAAACTAAATCTTTACGAACAAGAGAAGAAAGACATAAGTATTACTTTTTCTGAATTGGGAATTCCATATTTCTTGAAAATTACTCTCTTCCATTCTTATTTTTTACTCTCCAAGGCATCGAAGTATCACTGTAGAAGAGTAGGGATATCTGTGTATTTTCAACAGGGCCAGTGCTTCATATAACGTATTACAGTCAAGAATAAAGAAGTAATATATCAACACTGCATTTCTCTTTATTTGTGACTTCTATTCGATTTTTTGTTTTCAGTTTCAAGTGAAACTGATAAATGTAATTCGGAGTCTCTTGGATAATTCTTCATTATGCTTGAAATGAGTAGCGATAGTGACTGCGAAGCAACATACGCGGAGGCGTTGAGAATGAATAAGAAGATTACCCAGAAATTTTTGTAAATCGTTTCTAGGTATGTAATTTCAGGTTATCTTTATGATGTTTGGTACGGTCTATGTGATATTTATTTTGACCAGTTATCAGTGATTTTGAAATGACGCTTAGAACAGCGGGATGTCGTGATATTTTCATGAACTTCGGATGACTATATTTATGACTTTGTAGTATATAATATTTTAATTTCAGTTTTGTTTCATTTGGTTACTTTTTATTATTAATGCGATTGACTTAATTTTTATTTTCGTTAACTTCATCAACTACATTTCATTAACTACGTTGACTACGTGTGACTTTGATATAATAGATATTTTATTTTTAGTTTTTTCCATTCATTACTTGAATTCGTTATTGTTCATTTCAATTTCAGTTTATTTTCGTTTTATTTTGGTTGTATATATTCGCTCATATTCTTTTTTATTTCATCTTCTTCCATTTTTCCTTATTTATTATTATTCGTGAAATATTCCTCATTTTTTCTGTAGTTGGATGTATATCTGTTGGAAATAAATGCATTATTATTATTATAATTTTGAAGAAAAAATACTGACTGAGCCAGATATTTCTCCTCAAGAGGATGCAGGCTAAAGTTTAAAATAATGGAGAAAAACTTCATGAAACCATAGGGTTTACCTTTCAGGAATAACATTTCATAGAAATATGCCACAGACATCTAAAACAAACGAAATCTCACAGCGATATGAAGCTGTTTGAGATGATGAGCACTACAGTTAACCATATATTACATTATGTCTACCACAAAATGCGGAAAACAAGACGCTTTGAAATTTCTATCGAGGAAAACTAAGATCATACAGTTATCTCACTGAAGTAGTTGTGAATGATTTAGAAATAATGATAATCAAGAGTATCAATGAACTAAATTTAAACTTTAACTTTATCTAAAAGAGGCACTTCTGAGAAAAATTAACAAAAAGAAACGATTGAGTATGTTAGTTGTATGAAAGAGACAGAGCAAATTTGAATGAAAATTCACCTAATTTTTTCATTAAAAATAAGATGAAATGACATATAAAGTTCTGAACTCCATATGAAAATAATCCTTTTCTTAATTATATTAAAGAAGAAGTAATTAATTCATCAGTAACTGATATGTTATTGATTAATAGATTACTCTATGTACACATAAATAATGATGAATAGGTAGAACACCCCCTAATTCCTTCCATCTACCTTTGGAATTCAATTCAATGAATGCTTTTAAATTGCATATAAAAATTATCCCTCTTGATGACACTGCTGAAGTTACTGAATGTAACTAATCAAATTTTCATAATTGTCAAAATACACCTTCTTTCAAACACGAAAAGTGTTGGTACGATTGCTGTATTGATGAGCGATAAGTAGAATTATGAAGAAAAGTTTCTCAATACCCTTAATTTATGAATTTTGCATTGCGAAACATCTGTTCATCTAGTGCCCAAACACAAAAAAGGAAAACAAAGATTCTATATGTTCTACATGTCACTTTCTCTAATTTTTAATGCATCTAGGTGTTGATTAGTTTTGAAAGCCTTTTTCTTTTTTCTAATTCATTAAATTGAAACAAAAGATGAGTTGAAGAAAAGTAGTACACATAAAGATTCATAAAAAGTTTTGACAGACCAACAGAGGCCTCAGGTGACCATTCCATGAATGTTATATATTTCTTTGTTGTCGTAATGATCACTCAACCGTTTGTATAAAATAGAAACTGAGTTTTCGAGGAAATTTATTCCGAGGAAAAACTAGGACGGCAACCTTTCCATATGATATATATTTGATATTTCTAACCTGATTTTTAATTCATCAGAAGTTTATGTAGTATACTCGTATACATAAATAAATATTACTTGAAATTCCACACTGGTGCAGTATATTTGACCCAATAAAAACCTCGTGGTGCTGAAACTGTATATTCCGAAATTTTCAAGAAAATTTCAGCTTTGAATACATAATTTACAGGAATAGGGGAGTTAGAACTCTTGTCTGCCAGATGAATCATTTATGCCGTAATAAAGTTCTGAAGGCTTCTATGAATTCTTCCTGACATACTGAATATTGTGAGCTACTATATCTTTTTTGAAAGAGAAGAGATAACTGCAGATGAGGAAGTACCTGAACGATGTGGAGAATTTCAAATCTAAGCATCAATTTGAATACATTTCATCGAGAAAAAAGAAGAAGAATCCAGCAAAGGAAGTTCATACTTCTAGGCTTCTGTAAGAACTCCACGGGTTGGGAGATTTATTCACTTGCTTCACCTTTGAAGCGACTACTTGAAATCATACACTGGAAATACATATCTACAGTCATGAAACATTTCAAATGAAACTCTCAGGGAACTGTTTACACAAATGTTGTGAACGGGAACGAACCTATCACATTTGAGAGTGAATATTAAGCGCGCTTAGAAAAACTCGCACTAATGTTGTCATGGGTAGGAATCTAGAACGCTAGGGAGAGTTTACTCGTCTTTTCTTTTATAGAGGGAGCTTACGTGAATTTTCACAAGTTGTTGCTCGACTCATTGGGATCTAGGACCTGTGTGCGTTCAGAAAGTCATCGATTCTTGATTGATTGATTAAATACGGACTGATGATTTATAATAATGATGAAAAAATGGATATTATTATCATTTAAAAAGATCGATGATTTTTTCGAAGCGCGCTTAATATTCACTCTCGAAAGTGATTTGTTCGATCTCGTTAACAATATTTGTGTAAACAACTCCCTCAGAGTTTTATTTGAAATATTTCGATATCAATTGAAATATCGAAATACTTCAAATAAAACTCTCAGGGAACTGTCTACACAAATGTTGTCAACGAGAACAAACCCATCACTTCCGAGGGTGAATATTAAGAGCGTTTCGAAAAATTCATCGATCTTGTTGAATGATAATAGAATACAATTGTTTCATCATTATTATGAATCATCAGTCCATATTTAATCTATCAATCAAGAATCGATGACTTTCAAAACGAACATAGGTCCTATACCAAAATGAGGGGAATTTTTCTCAGTGAAGTATTCACGTGAGCTCCCTCTATCGGAAAAAAGACGTATAAACTCCCTAACAGACAAGATTCCTACTCATGACAACAGTAGCGCGAGTGAAAGGCTTTGTGGATATTTCATTTGAACACTACAGAAAATTATCCGCAATGTGTACGAATAGCCCCATGCCTAATCGTTCCAGATCACGCCCCGGCGTGCAAAAGTATAGCTTGTTTCAAGATTCACAAATCATTCAACACTAGTAAATACTAAGACTCTTAATCGAAATATTTCAAATAAAACTCTCAGAGAGCTGTCTACACAAATTTTGTCAACAAGAACGAACCCACCACTTTCGAGAGTGAATATTAAGAGCGCTTCGAAGAAAAAAGTATTTCGATATTTTGATTAAAGTATCAGTGTTTACTAGTATTGAATGATTTGTGAATCTTGATAAAAGAGTATTTCCCTGTAATTGAATAGAAATGTTATGAGTTATAGGCAAAAAAGGAGGCCACTATGAATATAGAATGTAGACCAGGCAAACAAATTGGATAAAATTTATTCATAGTGGCCGCCATTCTTGCCTATAAACCATAACTTTTCTATATATATATATATATATATATATATATATATATATATATATATATATATATATATATATATATATATATATATATATATATATATATATATATATATATATATATATATATATATATATATATATATATGTATATATACTTGGTCCCCTTTTATTCACTGTGTGTTTATTTCACATTTCCACACAATCTTGTATGCCGACGATATAACACTAGCTATAAGAGATAAAGACTTGAGCAACTTGGAAATGAGAGCAGCAAGGATAGCGAAGGAGACAGTTTGGATGGTTCAATGCCAATAAACTTTATTTGAATGGGGAGAAATCTCGTACAGTTTGCAACACCTAGAAGAATGCCTTCTGGCTGTGCAAAATTTCTAGGAATGCATATCCACAGTAGACTTTTGTGGAAAAATCACTGTTTTCTATTAAAATAAATTACATAGTGCAATATTAGCAATATGCAGAGTTCGACAAATAATCAGTCATAGTCCAGCTTTACTGGCTCATCACGCTTTATTCCACTCAAGATTATTATATGGTCTAAAATTTGGGGCACTTCCTGTTATCTGCAAGAGATGCTTCTTATACAGAAGGAAGCCATTAGAGCTTTGGAAATTGTAAACTCTAGAACGCACTGTGAACCATTGTTCATCAAAACTTCAGTCCTCACATTAACAGTCAAGAAAGAAAGAAAGAAAATTTTTGAAGAAAACCGCCAAACTTATTATAAAACTGGTAACGGTGGAACATTCACATTTTTATACTACAAACCAAGTCATATAGTATTACGATAGGAAACAACCTGCACATTATAAAATCAAGGTTACAAGTTACTTCCAGACTATTTAACAGAAAAGCTGATAAAAGAACTACAACATCATAAAATAAAGATTGC